>CM045493.1:47924832-48619139 GCA_024704745.1 Rosa lucieae | reverse complement strand
GAATCGAAGCACATCAATCCCACATCGAAAACAAAGAAGATCAACCTTCTCCTCACCTATAAAAGGTTCTCTCCTCTCTCCTCATTAATTACGCATTTACTACTAATTTATTGTTATGCTGCCTATATGCATTGACTGACTTAGGCATCGGAGAAGTGAAGACCGCCCAACGCGGTCTCCCTCTGACGCCCTGTCTCTCGTGTGGCAGCTAGCGGAGGCCATCAAATCCTCAGAGTAGCGGTCCGCCCACCGGACCCGCGTTAAGCCAAAGATCGGCTACCGCCGAACTTTGAGCATTAACACATGCAGAGAACAGAAAAGAGTTCGTTTGCATTACCTCTAATGATAGGGTACGGAAGCGCATCTTAGAGAAGCTTATGTGTCAATCTAGTGGACTTTATGTCACTACAATTTGACTATTGAATCCAATAATATAATAAGAGAAAATCTCTTGGATTCTGACACATATTGGCTTTACCATGATTGACTAGGACATTTTGGTCGTGATATGATGATCCGTATACTAAATACTTCACACAGACATCCATTCTTTCGAGTGAAACGAAGCAAGAATCCAAGGTTGATTCTTGGATTAAGTGTGACCGCTGCCGTCACTACATCTGGGTCTGCCGCCGTCCAACTCCAGCCTAGGGTGATGGCACCCCAGATGATGTTGTAATCACCAACTTTGCTTCCAATAGCATTTCAGACACTCATGCCCAACCAAAATCCTCATTGGTTACTTCTAAGGCCCTCACTCTTTCTGTAAAGCCTGTTCTTTAGGAAAATTAGGACCGAGACCGTCCTATGCAAAGGATCCTAAAATACTCATTCCGTTCCTTTAGAGAATCTAAGGGGATATTTGTGGACCAGTTCACCACCTTGCAGACCTTTTAAATATTTTATGGTGTTGGTTGACTCGTCGACATGCTGGTCACATGTAGCGCTTTTGTCCACTAGAAATGCTGCTTATGCTAAACTCCTTGGCCATATTATCCATCTACAGGATCACTACCTGAAACACCCTATTAAGTCAATTTAACTCGATAATGCTGGAGAGTTTACATTGAAAACGTTCGATTACTATTGCATGTCACTAGGGATTGATGTTGAGCATCCAGTTCCTTATGTACACACCCAAAATAGTCTCGCGGAAGCCGCAATTAAGCGACTCCAAATGATAGCCTAGACATTGGTTATGCACACTAATCCCCTTGTTTCCATTTGGGATATGCAATACTACATGCGGCTACGCTAATTAGTGTATGACCCACTGCCACAAAACCCTATTCTGCATTACAACTAGTGACTGGGAACAAACCTGATATCTCGCACTTATGCATATTTAGGTGTGCCATTTATGTACCTATTACACCACTACAACATACTAAGATGGGTCCATAGAGACGAATGGGCATATATGTTGGATTTGAGGCTCCAACAATCATTCGCTACTTGGAACCCTTGACAAGCGATCTCTTTACTACTAGATTTGTGGATTGTCACTTTGATGAAACAGTTTTTCCGTCGCTAGGGGGAGATAAGAACATGGATGTTCAGTAGGAGTGACAAGGATTGTCGTGGTCTGTCCCCCCTATGTCTCATCTCGACCATCTAGCTTCAGAGTGTAGCAAATACTCTGCCTGATGCGTTTTCTGATATTGCTGAAGTGATGGGATCACATATACCTGCTGCAAATGTGCCTGCAAGGATTGACGTCCCAAATACTGGATGTAACACTGCTCTTGAGGTACCAAGAGATGGCGCCACTGCCCATATTGGCAGTGAAGTGGTTTCTATGGCCGCAGGTCCCATGAGGAAGCGCAGTAGACCGATTGGTTCAAAGGATACTCGCCTTAGAAAGAGAACGACTAAGGCACAACCAAATCCTTTGATAAATGATACTCACAATCCGTCCCATGAGAATGTTTTGGATTATGGTTATGTCCAAGAGACATCATTGGGGGACGCCTCAATGTTAAAGCCTATCGCAGAGAATGTAGAAATCAATCAATTATACTAGTGTACGTGGGACGTGGGAAAGAAACTTCATCATCATTGATGATGTATTCGCTTATTCTGTAGCGCGTGAGATTATTGAGACTGATAACATCGAACCACTCTCCGTTGATAAATGCCAAAGTAGAGCTGATTGGCTTAAATGAAAAGATGTGATCCACGCAAAACTAGATTCTCTAGCAAAAAGGAAGGTATTCGAGCCAGTTAGGCCAATACCATCCAATACAAAACTTGTCAGACATAAATGGGTCTTCATTAGAAAGTGTAATGAGAGAAACGAGATTGTAAGGTACAAAGCTCTCCTTGTGGTGCAAGGCTTCTCACAACGCCTTGGAATCGACTACGAGGAGACTTATTCTCCCATAATGGATGTCATCACATTCCACTACCTTGTCAGTTTGGTAGTTTCTGAAAAACTGAACATGCGACTTATGGATGTGGTTACTGTGTATCTATATGGGGATCTAAATATAGATATATATATATATATATATATATATATGAAGGTCCTGGATGGACTTCAGTTACCAAATCAATTGACTCAAAACCACGGAGCACGTTTGCAATAAGGCTAAAACGCTCACTATATGGATTGAAGCGATCCGGATAGATGTGGTATAACCGTCTAAGTGAATACTTGATTGGGAAGGGATATGTTAACAATGAACTATGCTCATCCATTTTCATAAAGAAAACAAGTTTCGGATTTGCTATTGTAGCGGTTTATGTTGATGACTTGAACATAATTGGCACCCTTGAAGAGTTAAGGGAAACCGCTGAGCACTTAAAATCCGAGTTTGAGATGCAGGACCTTGGGAGAACACTATTTTGTCTCGGTTAGGAACTTAAGAACCGTGCAAATGGTATCCTAATTCATCATTCAGCCTATGCCTAAAAGATGCTTAAGTGTTTCAATACTGACAAAGTTAAGCCTTCAAGCACCCCAATGGCAGTCTGTAGTCTTGATCCTAAAAATGATCCATTTCGTCCAAAGGAAGATGACGAAGATATACTAGAGGCAGAAGTGTCCTACTTGACTGCAATAGGTACATTATTGTACTTAGTTTAATGCACAAGACCGGACATCTCATTTGTAGTAAACTTGTTTGCTAGATATAGCTCTGTGCCAACGCGACGCCATTGGACTGGTGTTAAAGATATCTTTCTGTACTTGAGTGGTACGATTGATAAGGGCTTGTTCTATCCCTATAGAGAGATGATGGATTCAGACCTATCACACAGCAAGAAGGCCACGAACATTGGCATGTGTCCCCTATCCCAATACCAAAACGACAATACTATTTTGGAAAGTTTTGCTGATGTTGGGTACCTCTCTATAAAGGTCGTTCCCAAACTAATTATGTGTCCACCATGGGTAAGACCGTGATATATTGGAGGTTTACAAAGTAGACCCTAACCGCTACTTCTTCGAACCATGCAGAGATTATTGCTTTTCATAAAGCGGTTCGTGAATGTATATGGCTTAGATCCATAATTAAGCATGTTCAAAGCAATTGGGGTTTGAAGTCAACCATAGATGAGCCTACGAGCATTTATGAGGATAATGATGCTTGTATCGAACAAAAGAAGCAAGGCTACATCAAAGGCAACAACAACAAGCAATATCGCCCAAGTTCTTCTATAATCAGCAACAACAGAAGCTCCTCAAGATCAAAGTGAACCAGGTTCGATCTTAGGACAATCTAACAGACTTGTTTACTAAGTCACTGCCTAAATCTACTTTCAAGAAACATGTTGCAAGCATCAGTTTATGGAAGTTGTCTGAGCTCCCATGATTGTAATCATCAAGGGGAGATGCAGACATCAGGGGAAGATGTCTACATCTTTGGTCTTGTAACGTGAAGGGTGTATTGTACTCTTCTTCTCCTTCGACCAAGATTATTTTTGTCCTATTGAGTTTTTGTTACTCAGCAAGATTTTTGACGAGGCAACAAGAGGAGCACCACGTTTGGGCGACTAAAGGGGGAGTGTTTAAGGAAACCTAGTTTGTGTTTTTAGCCCAAACTCAGATTGCTTGTCTGAGTTATAATAGGGTTAGTCTCACAGATATTCTCAGAGATATCTTATTCATTGTATGATTTAGCTTTCATGTAAGACTCATATTCTCTGGTTGTAATCCTCAATATAAAGAGGCTCCTATTATCAATGAAAGCATAGCTCATTCTCTCCTAATTTCTGATTCCCTAAAACAAGTTTATCTTTTATATTTCTCAAAAAGAAAAAAAAAATATATATATATATATATATATAACTTGGTGTGTGTGTGTGTAGGGAGGATCAAGAGAGGATGTCCTTAAACTCTTAAAGTGAGGATGTTTTTATTTTTAGGATGTATTTTAATAATCACAACCACTCATTCTTTAGTTACCTACACACATATGAATCCTACAAAAAATTAGCCAAATTGGAAATTGTTTAACCATTTGATTAGCACAATGTTCGTTTTAATTTTATCGAACGGATTACATTTATTTATACAAGTTTGAATGACCAAATTATTATGGATTTGGTTGATTTTTTGTAGACATCATTCTTGCATAGGAATCTAAAGGATCAACGGTTGAGATCATTGAATTAGGTCACATACTTGTGTAAAATAACAAAAATCCTCAAATTCTTAAAGTAAGGAGGTCCTCTCTAGAACGGGCTTATATATATATATATATATATATCAGATTTGCTCACTGAAGGGATAGTTTTAAGACACTGTGAGGGACAAATGCATCTAAACCACATGTATTAAATAGTATTTATTTTCAGCCGTCAGATTCACTTGTCCCTCACAGTCCCTTAAAAACTGTCCATCAGGTGAGCAAGCCTTTTATATATTTATATATATACACACACCCAGAAAAAGTGCGGACGTCCCTCCTCCGGCGTCGAGAAGGCGGCGATGGCTGCGCTGCGATTGCCAGACAAACCTTCTGGACATCCTAGATAGCGTCATCATCGAGGCGAAGGCGAAAGTGATCAGATTCTCAGCAATGCACGACAAGCTATCACATGAAACCATGGAAGCCCATCGAGGTCGACTTCAAAACCTTCATTGACAAGTCCAGCCGCCTCTGAATGGCTCTACATCAAGGCCTAGTTTTGTCCGACACGACCAGCTCGGCCAGGGCCACCGGATCGAGGCCGGAGGAGGGACGTCCTCACTTTTTCTGGATTGCGGACGTCCGTTTCTGAACGACTCCGTGTGTATATATAAATATATATATATATATATTTGTATGTATGTGTATATATATGTATGTATGTATGTATGTATGTATATGTATGTATGTATGTATGTATGTATGTATGTATGTATGTATGTATACACACACAGTTCCACTTTTCTTCAATAAATCACCAGTTGATACGAAATCTTGGCTCCCCTTGGTCATTAGGAGTATCCCATACTATTCTTATCAAATCATAGCAAGCCTTGACCTTCAGTAGACTTTTTTTTTTTTTAATGAAGTGTTGGTGCGGCTGCCCTCGAGCCTTGATTAATAAAACTATTGAATACAATAAGCATCTAGAGTATGCCTTGAAATGGTATCAAGAGTCTTTACCAAATAAATGTATTCAATCAGGCACCAATTAGCAAAAAGTGCACTACTAACTACTGTACCAAATAAATGTATTCAACCAGGCACCAACGGAATGATAACTCGATATGTAATTCAATTACAATGTAGCATAATTACCAAACTCACAGCTATCCTACTATGTTGCCACCAGAGGATAAATCTGACGACACTTAGCTTCATCCTGCTACTAAGCTGTAGCGACCATTTAATGAAGCAAGAAACTAGCATCCTACCTATAGCAGACAAGGCACGTTGAGTGCACACATAGGCTTATAGCCCAACTAACCCTACCCGATAATTGTAGGGACTTATTACTTGAAAAAAGCGCAATCTAATTAAACAACATAAATAAATAACAACTTTAAAGAAAAAACAGCTAGGCAGGGCCCAAATATTGAGCCCAAACCCAAGCCTAAGCCCATGTAGCAAGGAAAACACAGCCAACATCAGGGCCCAGTCCAACTCTTGTATAGCCTCCACCATCCTCCTACAATCCTTGTTACGCCACCACCTGTAATGGGGTGCCACCGTCAGCGTGCCGCCAAGCCGGTTTGCCCATTATAGTATCTTCACCATCGGTATTCCACCAATTCGATCGCTCCACTGCTAGCACACCACAACCCGCACCTCACCAATCCAGGATTCCCTAACCAGATCGGATCTGCTATACCAATCAACAATCAAAATTAGATCCAGAAGTCCACTGGCGACCAGCGACATCACACTCAGCCATCATCCCTATCGACAAGAACCGAACCACCACCCGCTGTAACTGCCATTCCCTCCACCACCTCTCTCAAATCGGAGTAGTCCAGATCAAATCCGACCGATTGAGACTCCCACAGACCAAGACAGCCAGTCCGAAAACAAAGCCCTGAGGGCGCGCCGCCTGACGGAGACGGGAAGATTTTTCTGAAAACCTAGAGCGCCTGCAGCGCGTTCCCCAAGCTAGAGAGACGGAGACTGAAGTATACCTTCAATGGACATTGATATAGCATATAGGGAAAGTTAAAGGAGATATGTGCCACTGTTGAAATTGAAAGATTCCCCAAGGTCACGAGAGGATAATTCAACGCAAGATTAGTAGCCACATCTTTTTTTTTTAGGGAAACGGAATCATGTTCCATTAATAAACGACATCACTGCGTCAAGCTAGAGGGTTTCAAGAAACCACTTATACTATAAGATGAAGCACAATACAGACCGCCAAAAATAGCCAAAACCTCCTAACAAAAAGACTAAAAAGCTAAAGGAACTGCAAGAAAAAAAAACCTCCCTAACCCTATACCATCCAAGAATGGAACACATTCAAGAAAAGTATAGAACTAGGAAGCAAACTGCAAAACTAAGAAAGAAAGAAAATAGAAAATACAAACCTACACTACCCGAAACAAAGCAACTATAATGAAGCATTAAATCCTAAAGACCCAACGGTGTACGTCTCCGCAACATCATAGCCAAAAACTTTATCCAGGACAATGTAGGCTTGCAACCCTAGCCGTCTCAAGATAGGGCATTCATCTCCTCCGAATCTGGCCCACCAGCATCCACGCTGAGGTGGGTGTAGACACAATCTTAGGCTTGTTCTAACGACCTCTAGGTCTACCCTTCTTCTTCGAGAGCTTCCCATTAGTTACAGGAACCACAACTAAGCCATCAGAAAGCTTCGACTCTTTCCATCTTCAAGCCACTCCTCCTCACGGAGCTTTCTCGCACCCAAGACTCTAGATGGGTGTCCAAATAAGTCAGCTGCAAAAGCCCTACCTCCTTGAAGCCCAACAGAACCTGAACTCGGCCCATCAGCTCTCAAACTAGTCAAACCCGGTCCAGCGGTCAACCCTAATTTAAACTTAAGGTTTCCCGCCAAAAAGCACAGGACAACCACCTGTGAACCAGGCGTCGTCTTCCTTGCATCAGTCACCTGCACAGCGTCATCCATCACATGTGCCATATCCCGACCGGATTCCAGAGGCTCCAGTACGACGATCGAAGACCGCGGGACATCCACCGAAATTGGCGTTAGTGCCGCCTCCTTCTGCACAGCGGACGCCATACCCTCCTCCACCACCATTTCATGCAGCATCTTTTGATCACACTTTCCTCCTTCATGGGTGAAGAAACCGCAAGCTTTGCAAATCCCTTGGCATTTTTCATACAGGAATTCAAGGACCATTGAAACCTCCGACGAGAAACAGATCGTACGTCGAGCCCAGACTCATCAGCGCACATCATGGATCAACTGGATCCGTTGGGTAGCCTCCTTGAGTTGCAGCGCCACATGATCAGCCTTGACAAAGGTTCCCAGCATGTTGCCTAGGCGAGAGGGTACCCGATCGTTGCTCGTGGCAACCCTCAGACCTGTCACCCCCACCCACACCTCCAGAGAGTACAGAGGAACCTCTGCCAAAGCCCTAACACAGTCATAGTCAGCCACCAACAACATCGAGCTACTGTAATAACAGGGGCCACCATGAACTTGAATTGGAACACGAAGATCCCTCCCTCCTCTTCACGGATCAAAACCCTCTGATTCAGCCTCCATATTCTTGACATCGCTACAGAGAAAGATGGAATAAGCACCGGTTTCTTGGTTAGCAAACGCCCACACAGGTATAAAAAAGGGGTCATGGATCACCTCCCTGCCCCCAACCAGACTCACTACAGCCTCCTCCGATAAGGCTATGGACGCCGCCTCACCCTCCGCCACCATCGCTACACCAAACTCGATCAGTCTTTCTTCTAGGGATAAACCCTAGTAGAGCAAAAGTCGACGATTTTGGTAGCAATATCTTTAATTTGAGACATTGCTCGCAAAAATTTTTTTTTTTTTTGGGGGGGGGGGGGGGGGGGGGTTGTGGAGGCGAGAGAGAAACCTTTTTGCGACCTCTTTTTTTTATCCAACTATAAAATAATTTATTTATATGACAATAAGGTTCAAGTTTTTAGACATTTTTAAGCGTGATAAAAAAAAATATATATTACAAATTAAAGAGAAACTCCCTGAAAGCTAAAATTAAACGTGTCCTTAGCTGAAACCATACAATACAAGGCATCTAATGGTTCCATATTTTGCCTCCAATGATCTTGTGACTCATTTTAGCCAAGTTTGTAGGCAGGTTTTTCATTACAAATTTATAATGGTAAGTGTTTTCAAAGAAGGTATTTCGAGTTTTCGACACAAATGACAGATCCCGAAATCCTCAATATCTCTTGTATGGGAAGGCACTACTGCAAATCCCCTAATTACACTATCCTTCGGATCAAATTAAACTGGATTCATGAATTTGTCAACTCTTCACCACGTACATTGTCCTCAGATAGTCAAAATGCTTGATATCTAGTGAAGCTAGTTTTTAGTCCAAGACTGTAGCTTTCTTTTTCTTTTTTTTGATAAAAGAAAAACTACAAGAGAAGAACAACAACACAAAACCCCAACCTATTTCCCCTCCCAGCTGATCCAGATGGAATCCTGGGTGATAGGAGCATTTTAATGCGACGTTTTAACTGTTTTTCCCTACATTTTGTGCGCCATTTCCTTGAAAAATCCATGTTTGGGAAAGTTTCCATTCTTTGATTGGGAAAGTTCCTTATTGTAGAAAGTTTCCATTTTTGTAGTTTCCATTTCTCATTTCTGGCAAGTTTCCATTCTTAGTTTAGGAAAGTTTCTATTTTTCATTTCTAGTAAGTTTCTATTTTTCAGATTAGGAAAGTTTCTATTTTCAGTAATAGTTTCTATTTTCAGGACCTCCAAGCTAAAAAGTGGAAATGAACTCACGAATGGAAAGAGGAGCTTGCGAACGTCAAGACGAGCGAATATGAGACAAAAAGGACCACACAATTGAGCAGAAATGAAGAAATAAGCTTTCCTAGTCCAACCAGGAAATCCTGCGAAATGGAGGAAGGCTTCCCAAGCAAGTTTCCTACGCAACCATGAAAAAGAAATGGAAAAATGAAGTGTTATGACGTTGGAGGATGAAAAGGCTTGAAGTTGAAGCAACGAGGCCCAAGAACTCTATGGATTTGAGTTGGATTTTCGGCAAAATGGATCAAGGCCCATGAAAGCCCAAGGAATTAGGGTTTGTGACGCAAAGCTGAAACCCTAGAGATGCTTTGCCATGAAAACCAAAGGGAGGAGAGAAAGTTGGAGTGAAAATCAAGAGGAAAATAAAAGATTACGCCAAGAGATTTTCTAGGGTGGAGTTTATGGAAAGAAAAAGTGTGGACATCAAGAAAAGGACCAAATGGCGTCTAGATTCATTCCTAGAAACCCTAATGGTGTTTTGGCCAAATTACAAGAAGAAAATCAGAAATATATTCAAGGAATTTCGGCAAGAATATATTAGGGAATCATCTTGGAGTTTTGTGATTGGTTGGATGACACACTAGGGCTTACTTGGCAATTTTTCATTGGTGGAAGCTAGGTGGAATTATTAATTTAATTCCTTGGAAAATAAACAGAAAATCCACGGCTTGGAGGCTAAGCATTGCCGTCCCCTATATATTCTACACCCTAGACGTCTCAAGCATCATCCAATAATTCAGAAAATTCTCTCTACGCGAAAACTCTCTCCATTCTCTAGTTCATCTTTTGGCGTTTTCAAGCAAGGAAGGAAGAAGCAAGACCAAGCCGTGCTCATCTCCATCATTCCACCTTGAAGCCATGAAGATTGAAGCTTGCTTTCAAGTTTCATTAGTTCATCATTCGAGTTCTTCATCACCATCTCCATTCACGGTGTAATTCAACCTTCTTTCTTGTAATCACTTTTGATTCTCCTTGTTTAATTTCGTTAAAGATTGTTCTAGTTAACATTGATGTTTGAACAAGGTTTAAATCTAAATTTTATGATTGAACAAAGAATTTCGATTCATACTTTGTGATTCCAACGTTGCTTATGTGTGATTGTTCGATTGAATTTGCTTAATTGATATCTCTTGTATGTTAATCTTAATTGGTTCGAAACTTTTAGGGTTTATGTATGAGTGGTGCTAGATTTAAGAACATGATTCAACTTTTTGTGTTATGAACTTAAATCGAAAGTAGTATAGGTTTTGGACAAAAATCGAATTCAATTGAAAAGGATTGCAATTAGATGAACTTATTCATACTAAGTTGTACACTTGAGTTGATAGTCTTTCTATGTGTTTCATGCGTTGAATATGTATGATTGACTAGCTTTCTAGGGCTTGATTACATGTTTGATAGGATTAATCTTTGTGCTTTCACTTAGGTTAATTAGCGTTGAAAGTAAAATATGGGAAATCGTTTGCTTTCTAATGTTTCACATGGTCAACTCCTTTCACATGACTTGGAAGAACAATGTAGGGTTCATTCAAATTTAATCATGAACTTGGTTTTGATCTTTGTTTCTTACATTTCATTCTTGTATTTGTGTTTTTGTTTATACTTAGTTTTAATTCTTTCTTTTAATTTTCGAAAAACCAAAAAAAACCTAAAACCCCCCTAAATTCGTGAATAGTGTTTATGTGTGAATATTATACTTTGTTTTTATTTTAATTGTTTAAATTGTCTTACATTGACAGGTATACCCTCAATCCCCGGAATAGAACGATCCCTACTTGCTTATACTACTAATGATATTTCTAGGGTTAAATTATATGTTTGCTTTGAGCGTATCACTGGTACACAGACAGAGTAAGGCAATTAAACCAAACAGAGGGAGGTCCCTGAATCTTAACAAAGCTAGCTAGCTTGTCAACCACAAAATTGTCTTCCCTAAACACATGTCGAAGTCTAATAAATTGAAACTGAGCAAAAATTTAACGTCATTCACCAAGGTACTTTTCTGCTATGGAGTTGAGCATTTCCTCATAATATACAATCAATCAACAACTTGGAGTCACCTTCAACCTAAATCTTTAAATGATGGTAGAATAAGGTTGGCTAGAGTCCATCCCTGATAGCAGTTGCTTCAGCCACTATAACACTAGCACGACCAATGTTCTTTGGGGTAGCAAATAAAGGATTTCCATATGAATTTCTAATCACAAAGCCAATAGCAGCAAAACCTTGCCAAAAAGAACCATCGAAGTTTAATTTGACCTGATCCATATCTAGAGGATTTCATTTTATATGAAAGTATTTAGAAACTTTGACAGACTCATACTTTGGATTACCTTCCAATAGTTAGTATCTAACAAATCAGCCCATAAAAAGTTTGGGTTGGGGAGGGAGCTACTGATGGAAAACTAATCTGTTCCTGGAATGCCAGATTGACCAAGAAATCATTAAAATTTGGGAAATAACATCCTTATGAATATTAGGATTTTGAAAAATGGAATCAATGCAATTAATAAACAAGGAATTACACCGCAAAGGATTAAGGTAGTTAGCCAGATTCCAAACATTTCTAGCAAAGGAACAGTTCATAAAGAAATGATCAGTATTCTCTTCATGAGTATTACAAAAAGGACATAGAGGAAATTTGAGGCTTATATAAAGAGATTATATCTCTAATTAAGCATATTTCTAATGAGAGTCTAACTAGAAACTTTTACTTTTGGAGGCATGTTTAACTTCCACATTTTATCTAGAGTCTTCACTTTAGAATGAGACTGAATACACCGAGCATGTAACCAAATTGCACTCTTAACAGTGACAGGAATAGGGATTGCCAAAATCTTTTGAACATCATCTTTAGAGAGCACGTGCAATAAGGCTTCTTAATTCCAAAAATCTTTTGAACATCATCTTTAGAGAGCACGTGCAATAAGGCTTCTTAATTCCAACAATGGTCGTTAATGTCACGCCCCGATTTTTAAACATTATGAAAATCAAGATAAATCTCATGATTATACAGGATGTGATGGTTCAAAAGGATAAATCCATATTTTTATACAGCGTGTTGCTGTGGCTGTGTTGTTTGTTGCGATGTACACCAAGAGGGTCTTAGGCGTCAAGATGTTCAAGACAGTGGCTCCATGTTAGGGCAGGATAGGGTTAGAGAGTTTTTTTCAAATTCTGTATTTTGTTTTTTGCAGTTCCTTTAGAATTTTAGTCTTGTTGGAGTAGAGACTTTAGTTTCTTTAGTTTTCTTTTGGATTTATTCTCTTCGTGAGCATGCATTGTAATATGAGGGGTGTTTGTACCCTTCATGCTTGACCGAGTGAGGTCGTCATGATTTCCATCAATGGATTCGTCTTCCGTTGCCCTAAAAAAAAAAACAATCAATACAAATCCCTGGAGTTTTTTTTTTCTTTTAAACCAAGTACAAACTGATTCCTTGAACATACAATGTCAATACAGACTTGCTCCTCAGGGTCATATATTATATTACACAAGTTTATTAATTAAGTTGCATAACAAAATAATAAGTAAATGCTCCTCGGAGCTTACTACACTGCGGAAGTCTTAACAAAGGTAAAGTCACAAAATTGACTTCCTACCGGTAAACTGCAATTACAAGATCTCAGCTTCAGCCGCAATTATCCTGACCTACAAGATTAACCCCTACACCATTGAATAGTGTATGAGTAATCTCAACTACAACAACTAAAACAATTCACACTAATAATAAGGAAAACAACTCACACTTTGATTCCCTTCAAAACAAAATAAAGGAAAACAACTCATGCTTTGATTCCTTTTGATAACGTAACAAAGAAAGATAACTCACACTTTGATTTCTTTCAAAAACGTATTCATGAATTGAAAATAACCTTGCTCAGTTACCCCATCAGATATCCTAGCAGACAGACTAGAGCACGACCTGAATTGTAACCATTAACCTGGCTAAAGGCATAGTTACTCGATTTACTGCCAAAGTCACTCTGTGACCTTCAATCCTCATGCCTTTCTGGCTCTTGGAGCAAAACATTTGAAGAAGTCGCACAAGACTCAAATGTTACACAATTTTTTAATACGTTTCAAAACAATAGAAAACATTATTTCCACAATATTGTTTTCCGAAAAGTCACATCTCAAAACAATAAAATGAACACAATAATGCATATTGCTTCCATCACACAACAAATCCACAAGGATATATATATAAATATATATATATATATATATACAGGCCTTCTTGGGTGCGGACGTCCGCACTTTTTGCTTCGGTGCGGATTTCCAGTTTTTCTCCATTTTCCATCATATTTTCACATCTTAGCCGTTCAGTTTTTAGGTCCTAATGTATAGATCATCTCCGCAAAATTTCAGCCAATTTGGTGATCGTTAAGTCATCCAAAACTGCAATTTACCATTATAAATACGAACTGTTCCGGTTCAACAGATTCGGTCCGTTCGTGTAAATTGCAGTTTTGGATACCTTAACGATCACCAAATTGGCTGAAATTTTGTAGAGATGATCTATACATTAGGAACTAAAAATTGAACGGTTAAGATGTGAAAATATAATCGGAAAGTGGGAAAAAATGGCAAATCCGTACCTTTTTGCTTCGGTGCGGATATCCGCACCTGAGCAAAGTTCTATATATATATATATATATATATATTGATTAAATTATGTTTAGTCTCTGTGCTTTGTCCCTCTCATCGTTTCAGTCCCTAACATTCTAATTTAATCTAAAAACTCCATGATCTCACAATTTTCCCTCCAATAGGTCCCTCCCGCGTCGACTTAGGTGAAATGTCCAATATACCCATTTGTTATTTCTTTTTCTTTTTTTCCCTCTTTTCTTTTCCTTTTTAATTTCATTTTTTTCTTTTTTCTTTTTTCTTTTTCCTTTTTTATTTTTCATTTTTCATTTTTCCTTTTTAATTTTTTTTTCTTTTTTTTCATTTTTCTTTTTCCTTTTTAATGACCATCGTATCCTGGTGTATCGATAGCGCCACGTCGGCGAATCAATCTAGATCGACCCGAAACCCCAATTCTTGTTCTCCACGCCGGCGATCCTTTTTTTTTTTCTTTTTTCTTTTTCCTTTTTGATTTCTTTTTTCCTTTTCCTTTTTTTATTTTTCTTTTTTCCTTTTTAATTTCTTTTTTCCTTTTTCTTTTCTTTTTTCATTTTTCTGTGGGAGAGAGAGAAGTGGGCTGTGAAAACAAGAGGGGAGTGGTTTAGCGGCGAATTTCCGAACTGATTGGGATCTGCTTGTGTTTGGGAGATGGCGTCAACGACGATGGAGGCAAGGGCGGATCCCAACAAAGGAGATGGCTTCAGAGAATGTGAAGAAGTGATCGATCAGCTCCGAGCCTCTTGCTTTTGCTCGATGTCCATCTCTACACCGCCAAGCTAGGTCTTTGTTGGGTTTGGTTTCAATTTGGGGAGAGAAACAGATGGGGTGTGGAGTTTGATCGGAATGAGATTGGTGGGTTGAGGAAGGAGAAAGTAGGCAAAATGAAAAGAAAAAAAAAGGAAAAAAAGAAATTAAAAAGGAACAAGAAAAAAAGAAGAAAAAGAAAAAAGAAATTAAAAAGGAAAAAAAGAAGAAAAAAAAAAAAAAAAAGGAACAAGAAAAAAAGAAGAAAAAGCAAAAAGAAATTAAAAAGAAAAAAGAAAAAAGGAAAAAAGAAATTATAAAGGAAAAAAAGAAATTATAAAGGAAAAAGAAATAACAGAGGGGTATAAGGCCAACTCCTAATTTGACGCGGGAGGGACCAATCAAACAAAAATTTTGACGTTAGGGACTTTTCAGATTAATTGAGAATGTTATAGACTGAAACGAAAAAATGGTCATAGTACAGGGACTAAACATAATTTAATCATATATATATATATATATATATATATATACAGATCCTATCCAGAGCGAGGCATCGCTTTGAAATTTCAGAGCGAGGTTAGGGTTTAGGGTCACTTTTCGGTCGCATATCCACATCTCAACCGTTCAGTTTCTAGGTACTAATGTATAGATCATCTCTGCAAAATTTCAGCCAAATTGATGGTCGTTAAGGCATTGATAACTGCCTTAAAGCTAGTACGGTTCAGGTTGGACAGATTCAGTTCGTCCATTGGTTTAAGCGAGTTAGATACCTTAAAGACCATCAATTTCGTTGAAATTTTGCAGAGATGATCTATACATTAGTACCTAAAAACTGAACGGTTGAGATGTGGATATGCGACCGAAAAGTGACCCTAAACCCTAACCTCGCTCTGAAATTTCAAAGCGATGCCTCGCTCTGGATAGGATCTGTATATATATATATATATATATATATATATATAGGGTACTTCTAGTGAGGGATCCCTTTTTTTTGTTTTTTCTAGGGATAGGCATTAGATCAACTTTTCGATCATATTTTAGCATCTCAACCGTTTAGTTTTTAGGTCCTAATCTGTATATCATTTCTGCAAAATTTCAGCCAAATCGATTATCATTAAGGCATTAAAAATGGCGATTTAAGATTATGAGTATGAACTGTTCAAGTTTGTCAGATTTGGTTCTTCCATTGATTTAATCTAGTTTGATACCTTAACGATCATCGATTTGATTTAATCTACATATTAGAACCTAAAAACTGAACGGTCGAAATGCCGAAATGTGATATAAAAGTTACTAATGCCCTATCCCTAGAAAAGACTATAAAAAAAAAAAGGGATCCCTTTTTTTGGCCATTTTAAGGGATCCCTTGTGGGATCCACTTTTCGATTGCATTTTGGCATCTCAATTGTTCAGTTTTGTGGTTCTAATGTATAGATCAAATCTGCAAATTTTCAGCCAAATTGATGATTATTAAGGTATTAAACTAGTTTAAATCAATGGACGAACCAAATATGTCCAACCTAAACCGTTCATGTTTATAATTTTAAATCGCAGTTTTAAATGCCTTAATAATTATCAATTTGGCTGAAAATTTGCTAAGATAATATACTCATATAGACCTAAAAATTGAACAGTGGAGATGTGGATATGTGATAGAAAAGTGGGTCTAATAAGTTATCTCTTAAAATGGACAAATAAGGGATCCTCACTAAAAGGGCCATGTACACACATACAAACGTAGTCATTCGCTCAGGAATGCTACTAATACCAATTATAGTCACAGTTAAGTAAATAACTTCAAGATGATAAGGTAACTTTGTAAATAAATCAACATTCGTAAATGAACATTGTGACATTTACTCACCTCAAGATCCTGCTGGGTCTCCACATGAAAATAGATAGCTTACAGAACACCCTCTGTCAAGTACCTAAGGAACATACAGTCTCAACTCAGTTCACGAATGTCAAAGCGATTAAAGTTCGAATCCCCCATTTGAACTAAAACCAGAAAGTTATGTCAATAGAGACGAAACTTCATCCAAGACCACCCAAAGTCTCTGGAATACTTCTGGAATCGATATGTCAAAACGACAAGTCGATGCAACGGTTGGATCCTCACAGATTGAAAACCGAACAAAACAAAACTATGAAAAACCCTAACATGTTCAAACGATCTCCAAATGTTACAAACCATATATCAAATTGCTTGTATCGATGAGTAGATGATAATGGAGTAAGAAACTTATCCAACCACGGTCGAACGTGTCGCCACAGGCATCTTCCCTTAAGCCTCACGCGCCGCCATGTCAAACTTCAATCCAATCAAATCCAACCTTCCTGAATGGAGAGAACACCAAGTGGAGCAACTTTAATACCTGGAGTTTTGACCGATTCGGCCTAGATCGCCGCAGAAAGTCAAGTAAAACTTCTCACTGAGACTTGGAGCAACTTCGGTCAAATCAATCAACAAGACCACCAAGGATCAAACAAGGACGCCGTGGTCTACAAAACTCGACCAGTTTCAAGCTGTGACGTCGCCGGAAAAGGGAGAACCAAATGGGTCTGCCGCTGCCAAACTTTGAGGTTTCAATCCACCGTCGTGGATGCAAATTGGAGCAAACCACCACCCAGGGGATGATCGCAAGGAGGAGGCAATCAAGTTGACTTGGATGCACATTTACGCAAGCGTACGTATCATTGTCAAGATAGGGAAATATAATGCCCAAAGTTATCGTACCACGGGGATTAGTGGCTAACCCACAATCCTTGGGTAATCGGAAATAAAGACACTTAGCAAACAAAGAAAAGAAAAAGAAAATAAATAAAAATGTTAATCTAAGGCACCAAGCCCTAGCAATGCTCGGTTTTGGTTTTCACCAAAGCCTAATCAAAACTAAGAGCCTAGCGGTGGATATGCACAAATGAGTCGAAATTTGTAGGGGGTTTTCAATTGGGAATCAACTAAATTAAACGCAACCGAAAAGTAAACTAAACAACTAATTAACGAACTAGAAAATTAAATTTGGGTTTTCAAATTAATGGGAACATGGGAGTGTCGGGTGATTCACACTAACTATCTTGCAAATATCGACGCCAATTTCACAAATGCATGCATTTCCTAAATGTGTTAAGTCCCGTATTTAGTACCGGTCAAGGCTACTAAACCAATTATCCTTTCGGTGTATCGATTATGCCGGTTAGGGCCACAATCAACTCTCTAATTTAGGCATTACGCCGGTTAAGGCCGCAATATCTAAAATTAGAGGCCTAGAGTGCAAGATAATAGAGACCCAAGCAAGCTTAGCTACAATTAAGCTAGCTAATGGTTACCACACTTAAATCCTAGATGCCACAAGACCAATAAGTTGTCAATTTATCAATCTACTCATCACAATTGCCCACAACATAATTTCAAAGGGTGACAAAGCCTAGAAAACATGCTTCTAAGGACCAATAAATTCGGATTTAAAGCATACACAATGGAAATTGCATTTATTAAAATTAAAGCATCAATATTTATACAAGATGAGTTAGGGCTTCACAACCCTAACTCCCAACAAAGAAATTACTCACAACCCATAACTATGAACATCAAAGATACAAAATTCAAAGAGAAAAGATTATAGAAGTGTAGGAGAACACAAAGGTAGCCACAATTAGCTAGGAAGCTAATATGACTTCCCTTGAATTACAACTCCCACAAATACCTAAAACTTGAATCTTGTAGCTCTTGATGAATCCTTGAAGCTTGTGTGAGAAATTCTATGAATACCCAAAAGAAAACTAAAACTATTATGAAAAATGGAGGAGAAGGAAGAGAGGAGAGGAGAGAGAGCAGCCCAAAGGGGCTGCCTCTATTTGGTGTGTGCGGCAGCTGCTAGGGTGATAGAGAGGAATGAATAGGGTTGGAGTTATATATACATATCAAGAGATAAGAGAGAATGGGTTGGATATGTGGCAGCATGGGATAGGAAAGAGGAAAAAAAAAAAGAAAAATAAAATAAAATAAATAAAGAAGAAGAGGCAGCACCAGTGGGGGGGGGGGGGGGGAATGGGAATGTATTCTGTTGCTGATGTCATCATGACGTCAGCAAAGTCTTTATTATTATTATTTTTTTCCTTTTCTCTTTTTCTTGTCTTTTCTTTTTTTTTCTTTTCTTCTTCCTTCGTTTTGCGTTCTTCTTCTCTCTTCTCAATACACTTCCGCATATGCTACCGGAGGTAATTGAATTCCGCTCTCTTGATGGCGTTGACCATGGTTGACCCGCATTGACAATTTCGTCCTTTTGTCGAAAACTCTAATTTGCTCCAATTTCACACAATTTTCTCTCGTTTCCGCAATTCCGCTTATTTTCTACAAAATAAATAAAAATAGAGTAATTATATATTAATTGTCATGGAGATTAGCTTAATTATAGTGTTTTTAGATATAATTACACACATATAAATGCGTATAATCACACCCCCACACTTAAACTTTGCTTGTCCCCAAGCAAACTAAATGTAAATTAATAGCCAAAAATCTATTAGCTCAAACATAAAGAAAGTGCGATGTTAGCCTTTCCAACCATAACCCTCAGAGAACTAATTATGTAGATGACCATGAGTTCGACAAAGCATGACATAGAAATTATAAATTTGTAAGGCAATTAAGATGCACATGTAAGAAATGCTCAAGTATATGCATGTGTAAACCATGTGTCACATCAATCCACCATAATCAAATAGACACATAGAAGACCCGATATAACCCACTAAACTCACATATGTTCACTAAATATTACCGCTCAAGTGTTTAGGGGCTATATGTGTTTCACTCAAAAGCAATTTCACAACACGCACCGCCATATGCTTGCTCTTCGATCTCATCTCCGCTAGGTAAGCCACAACATTCAAGATTAAGAGGTCTTTCATTTGGTTGTAATGGGGCTAAGGGCAAGTGGCTATAAGAAATAAAGGATAGGGAAAGACAAAGTCCATGAAAATCGGTGAAGCAACTCTCTTGTAGAGATTTAAGAATTTTGCTTTCGAATGCTAAGTTACTCACTCTAATCCCAATGTATAACCCACACTATACTACGTAATACTCTTTTTTTTTTCTTTTCTTTCTTTCTTTCTCTCTCTCTCTTTTTTTTTTTTGGAACTCTTCTTTTCTTTTCTTTTTTCTTTCTTCACACAACTTTTTTTTTTTTTTTTTTTTGAGAACTTTCTTTTCAATACAAATCACTCACCCCCACACTTATTCTTTTGTAACCTCACACTTTTGACTTTTCTTTTCTTTGAAGCACTCAAACATAAAGTCATTCTCTCGAATCGCTTCACCAACTACCATGGAAGGGTAGGATAAAAGTGTATAGGCTAGGTAGGAATTTGTGGTGGTAATGAACAAAAAGGCTAAATTATAAATAGGCTCAAAGTGGCAATCTAGTGGTAAATATTTTTGGGCACATGCTTCTTTGGCCATGGTGGTATAGAGTCCTAATGCCTCCATCCTTTCTATCATGTCGCAAGCTAAAAGTAGCCTCAGAGGTCTCAAGCAAGTTCTAGATACGCATGTCATGAAATTGTACACACATGAAAGAATAAGTGAATGAACGATGCATACACTATAGATATAGGCACAAAAGCTCACAAATAAGGCATGCAAGTTAATCGAATAATCTATATGCTTCTCTAACCATGATGAACGAACCTAACATAGGCTATGTGCACACATATAATCAAGCATAGATCACATATACACTCAATCACAAAACAAATTCAAAGTCCTATATCATGCTCAATCTATCCACAATCACAACAAGCTAAGTCCATGTCTCGTCATTGGGGTTGGAAAAGGCATTAACCACTAAAATATAATTACATAAAGCTAATCTAATTTTTTTTTTTTTTTATATAGGCGCCCGAGCCCTCACCCCACACTTAAAACCAACATTGTCCTCAATGTTGTAAAGTGAGCTCAAAAGCTAAATCCATGTTGGATTTAGGCATGAGAGTGAAGTCCGGCGAAGGCACAAAATTAACTACGAAAATGAAATCTAAATGCGGAGAAGATGCGAAAACCCCCTTTGTTGACCCCCATTGCTCACGACCTTCGGAGAAGACAAATATGAGGCACCAACCTCAAGGCACAAGGCCTTGACTTCCTTAACGTATGCTCCAAGCTAGCTCTAGGTGCTCATGAAAGATCAACTCCATTGAGAAATGTATAGTGTCCAAAGAGCAATGCGTCACACAACAACCACTTCAAAGAATAAGGACCAAGGTCCTCCATTAAGATCATGGCCTTGGACACATCCAACACACCTCACAACATCCATATAATGACCTCCATATATTGAAGAATTGAAGTGCAAGAAGTCCAACCACCCCGAGTGAACACAAACTAGTGAGTGTAGAAAACTTCCAGCAATGACCTTTCTGTCTTCAAATGCCCATATCTCATACTCATAAAGTGATAATCAGGTGAGGCCACTTGAAATGGAAAGTAGACTCAGAGAGCTTTCTATTCATATAAAGTTAGCTACCAATCTCCAATTGAAATGAAAATTAAAGCTGGTCAAACTTACCAATCTGTCATGAAGTTTTCTGCTGACCCTCAGTCACCAAAACTGTAATATCTGAAGCTCCAGAGGTGCAAAGAGGGTGAGACCAACTGGATACGAAAGTAGACTCATAGAGATACCTTCTATTAAAATTTCACTAAAAAATAAATTCTGAGTCAAAAATCGTTGGCCTCCAAACTCACTAATCTGTTCTGCAGTTTCTGCTGTGCCCTGTTTCTTACCTCTGTCACTTGGAACACAATATCTGAAGCTAGGAAGGTTAAAATCAGAAACTGTTTCTTCTGTATATAGAGGACATGTTAATATACATCTCTGAAAAAGTTTAGCTCCAAATAGCTTGATATGTAGAGGGTATAGCTTCTCAAAGTCACTCTACAGTAGCTATTTCTGTTCTGACCCTCATGCATTGACCATCAAATAACAGGATCTCCAGTGACTGAAAGTGGCTCAAATTTTGGCACAGAATAGTAGACATATAGGAGAATAGCTTCAGAAAATTTCAGCTCAAAAAACATGTAGAATAGAAGCTATAGTCACCCAAATTTAACTGAATTTTCAGGACAGAAACTGCTCACTACCAAATTAATTCTCCTTCACATTTCCATCTCCGGACACCTCCCATCCTCCCAAAAATGCTCAAAAGCTTTATTCACAACAAAAATAAACTAAGAAAGAAATAATTACTACCGTTGATGTGCTAGGGTTGCCTCCTTAGCGAGCGCTTTGTTTAAGGACTTCATTGCCGGTCCATATAGAACATGATCTTGTCAAGGTGGATACTTCTCAAGTACGACCACCCTATTGTTTGGGTCTAAGGGACTCCTTGATATATCATAGAGGCAAGACCAAGAGCTAACTATGAATATTCCTATTAGTGGCCAAAAGTGTAGCTTCTTAATCTTCCCCTTCTTCTCAATTATTCTTGTAGGAGCCAACCCTGCCTTCTCCTTCAAAAGTGGTGTAGAAATGATGCTCATAGGAAAAATAGGTGGTAGAAGCTCTTGAGAGTGACGGGAAACGGTGAGTGCAAGTGCTCCATTTCCTTTCCAATCCATCACCTCATTGTAGAAACATTGACCACTTAATGATGGATTGGGAGGTAAAAGTACCTTGATCCCAATCCTCTCATGAATAACATAAATGATCAATATTCTACAATCCACCTTGGGAAGCTCATGATGGATCTCCATGGATATGGGAGGAGAGAAAGTCCTTGGCTCTTCAATTTCTTCATCATCACAAGGTATTGAAGGACTCTCTTTCTCCTTGGGAATATCGACCTCAACGATTAAGGGATCATGGTGTAAGTCTTCAAGCTCCACATCTTCCTCACTAAACAAGCTATACTCTTCTTCATAATCAACTTCATATACCTCCTCTTCATTGTGAAGATTAGATTTCCAATATTGCACCGGTTCCTCCGAAGTGTAGTCTTTCACCCCACTTGCATTGAAACTTTCATGACCAACCTCAATTTCTTGTACATCAACATCACTATCATCATTTTCAACTTGCATAAAGGATTCTTGCTCAAGATGCTCGATATACACTTCTTCTCTTGAAATAGGCTCCACTTGGTCAAAGAAAGATTCATGCTCATAAATGGTGAAGGGTGGCTCTTGTGCAAGACTTGCCTTAAGTTGCTCATTGGAATGTATAAGCATCTCTTGAGAAGCTTGCAATCGAGCTTGGGAGGCTTGCAAGAGAGCTTGAGAAGCTTGCAATTGAGCTAGTAGTCCTTCAACGAATTCCTATCTAGGCTCATAAGCTTGATAACCTCCACCATATAAACTTTCTTGCTCATATCCCCATGGGTCTTCCCATCCATAGTTCCACCGATCCATAGCTCAATGTAATAGAAAATAAGTACCTATGGATTCCCAAGAATGAGATAAGTAACCAAAATTTAAAAAGAAAATAGAAAAATAACTACACAAAACATAATAAACTATTTAGATCAACAAATATTCCCTTTTTTTTTTCTTTTTTTTTTTCAAAGAAACAAAAATATGCTAAAGTGACCTAAAGAACCGATTCACCAAGGGATTAAGGCTATTAAACCCTAATCCCCGGCAACGGCGCCATTGACTTGGATGCACATTTACGCAAGCGTACGTATCATTGTCAAGATAGGGAAATATAATGCCCAAAGTTATCGTACCACGGGGATTAGTGGCTAACCCACAATCCTTGGGTGATCGGAAATAAAGACACTTAGCAAACAAAGAAAAGAAAAAGAAAATAAATAAAAATGTTAATCTACGGCACCAAGCCCTAGCAATGCTCGGTTTTGGTTTTCACCAAAGCCTAATCAAAACTAAGAGCCTAGCGGTGGATATGCACAAATGAGTCGAAATTTGTAGGGGGTTTTCAATTGGGAATCAACTAAATTAAATGCAACCGAAAAGTAAACTAAACAACTAATTAACGAACTAGAAAATTAAATTTGGGTTTTCAAATTAATGGGAACATGGGAGTGTCGGGTGATTCACACTAACTATCTTGCAAATATCGACGCCAATTTCACAAATGCATGCATTTCCTAAATGTGTTAAGTCCCGTATTTAGTACCGGTCAAGGCTACTAAACCAATTATCCTTTCGGTGTATCGATTATGCCGGTTAGGGCCACAATCAACTCTCTAATTTAGGCATTACGCCGGTTAAGGCCGCAATATCTAAAATTAGAGGCCTAGAGTGCAAGATAATAGAGACCCAAGCAAGCTTAGCTACAATTAAGCTAGCTAATGGTTACCACACTTAAATCCTAGATGCCACAAGACCAATAAGCTGTCAATTTATCAATCTACTCATCACAATTGCCCACAACATAATTTCAAAGGGTGACAAAGCCTAGAAACATGCTTCTAAGGACCAATAAATTCGGATTTAAAGCATACACAATGGAAATTGCATTTATTAAAATTAAAGCATCAATATTTATACAAGATGAGTTAGGGCTTCACAACCCTAACTCCCAACAAAGAAATTACTCACAACCCATAACTATGAACATCAAAGATACAAAATTCAAAGAGAAAAGATTATAGAAGTGTAGGAGAACACAAAGGTAGCCACAATTAGCTAGGAAGCTAATATGACTTCCCTTGAATTACAACTCCCACAAATACCTAAAGCTTGAATCTTGTAGCTCTTGATGAATCCTTAAAGCTTGTGTGAGAAATTCTATGAATACCCAAAAGAAAACTAAAACTATTATGAAAAATGGAGAAGGAAGAGAGGAGAGGAGAGAGAGCAGCCCAAAGGGACTGCCTCTATTTGGTGTGTGCGGCAGCTGCTAGGGTGATAGAGAGGAATGAATAGGGTTGGAGTTATATATACATATCAAGAGATAAGAGAGAATGGGTTGGATATGTGGCAGCATGGGATAGGAAAGAGGAAAAAGAAAAGAAAAAGAAAAAAATAAAATAAAATAAATAAAGAAGAAGAGGCAGCACCTGCACGTTTGGGGGGGGGGGGGGGGGGGGGAATGTATTCTGTTGCTGACGTCATGATGACGTCAGCAAAGTCTTTATTATTATTTTTTTTCCTTTTCTCTTTTTCTTGTCTTATCTTTTTTTTCTTTTCTTCTTCCTTCTTTTTGCTTTCTTCTTCTCTCTTCTCAATACACTTCCGCATATGCTACCGGAGGTAATTGAATTCCGCTCTCTTGATGGCGTTGACCATGGTTGACCCGCATTGACAATTTCGTCCTTTTGTCGAAAACTCTAATTTGCTCCAATTTCACACAATTTTCTCTCGTTTCAGCAATTCCGCTTATTTTCTACAAAATAAATAAAAATAGATTAATTATATATTAATTGTCATGGAGATTAGCTTAATTCTAGTGTTTTTAGATATAATTACACACATATAAATGCGTATAATCACAAGTCTGGGTTAGCACCGTCGTCAGAAATACCGAAATACCGAAAAGTCGAGTCCAAAAATCGGGTCTGGGTCGGGTCAAGCAAAAGCTAGGGAGAGTTGGGGTTTTCTGGAACTTTCTAGAATCAGCAGAAAATGTAAAATCTCAATTTTTGTGAGATATTTCCGGAAACTTCCTATTTATACCACAAATTTCTGAAAATGGAAATAATTTCCGCTAACTATAACTTTCACATACGATATCTCTGATTTATGCGTGTCGCATGTCCACGAACTCGTATCAATGCACACTACAACTTCGAGCTTCTAAAAATGACGCGTTCCGAAATAATTATTTGTCAGAAAATAATTCCAAATCGCAAATAACGTACGAACAATATAGAAAACAATAATTCATACAACTGGTCCGTTATTAATTATAAAAATTAAATAACAAAAATCCATATTATCACAGTTAATAAAGTAATTTACTTTAAGAGACCAATCAATATTAATTGTATGTTGATCAGGAATAAGACAATATAAAGGAAAGGGATAAACCCAATTAAAGTACCAAAACGGAATCTACTTCCCATTACCTACACTCCACCTTAAACCTTGCAGAATTAAAACTTTGACATCTAGAGACTAGAATTCCTTTCAACCAAGAGAGGAATTAGACTTTATCCTAGCTAAAAGAAAATGATTATTCCTCAAATACTTAGAAGTGACTAGTTTGACCCACCAATTATGACGTTCTGTCAACACTTTTCATGCCAATTTAACAAGAGCAGCTTTATTAAACCAGGCTCAACCTACAAATGACAAGCTCATGAATTAGTATTGTTACTTATTACACTGCTTAAACCTTAAAAATATTACCACCAAACACACTTAAAAAAAAAATTTTAAATAAAAGAAAAAAAATTGTGCTCCAATCATAATGAAATTTAGGTTCTTTTGTGAAAACATTCATAACATCTTATCTATACTATACTGTAAAGTGAAGCCCCTATTTGGTGCCAGGGGTTTGATCAAAATATAGATAGGTCAAAATACCATTTAGCCTAGAAGATCAAAACTCATAATAAAATCACTTTTTATTACTGTGAAATAAAAACATAGAAAAAATGTGGATTTGCAAAAAACCCTAAGCGGCCTCCACTTGGCCGCACCTAACCCTAAGCCAACGCCGACCATTGTTGTCGTCGTTCTCCACCATTTTTCAACCCCTACATCATCCCCTCAAGAACTCATCCTGTTGAACATTGATTCTATCACCAAAAGCTTTGCTACCTCACTGGCTATTGCTACCTATGAGGTTGTGGACATCTCCTCCATGGCAGATGGGGGAGCACAGCGGAATGCTCAATCGTATCTTCTGCCGAGGCCTCTGACTCTAAAACCAAAAAATGCAGTTGATCTGCGTAGGCATTTTCGTCGCATTTAGGTGCTGAATAAAGGCTTCAGCATCCAACAAAAAACTCCTAATCATTTTCTTTTCTCCTTTGATCTTAGGGGAGATAGAAAAAATGTATTAATTGGGGACCATGGAGTTTTAATCGGGCTTTGGTTGTTATTCAGCCTTATGATGGAGTGGCACCTCTGCAATCTGTAGAGATGGAGGATCTTTTCTTTTGGGTTCGGATCACCAGTATGCCACCAGCATATGAGCAGAGGAAGACTATTGCCAACGGTGCCTTTGTTGCGGGTAAATTTCTTCATCTAGATCAAAAGCTATTTGATGCAACTCGTGATATTAGGGTTAGGGTTTCTCATGCAATTTCGAAACCTTTTTTTATGCAAAAAACCTAAAGTTTGCCACAAGGGTTGAGCAAGAGGTTCACTTCTTCTTTGAGAATCTAGTGGGCAAATGCAATACTTGCCATTGTGTGTATCATTAGGGTGATGCATGTAAGGCTGAAAATACCACACCAACAAGCATGGCTACTCCTTTATTGGCGACAAGAAAATTGGAACTTGATAGTCCTTTTTTAGGGTTTCAAGCAAATCAATTCAAGGATGGACTTTTTCACTTCCAAGGTCCTACTACCCCCATTCTTCCACCTATGGGAAGGTCTCTTTTTGGAGGGGCTGAGACAAGTAAGGTACACAAGCCCATTGTTATTCGTGAAGAGAAAAAACAAGCTAGTGAAGATAATGCTTTGGCTCTGGTACCCGTGGACACTGACCAGTCTACAAAAAGGGATCATCCCTTTCCATCTTCAAATAAGCAGCAATTTTTGATGTCTGATTTAGTGGAGGGTCAAACTAGCCCTATTGCTCCCTCAAAGAAAGTGAAGATGCCTGAATTCCCTACAAAATTTAATGCAAAAATCTCATGGATTAGTGGAGAGAGCAGGTGGTTTGTGATGCGGGAAGCGTGAACACTATAGTAAGAGGCTCCATCAAGCGTCGAAAGCCATATGAGATGAGCTAGAATCCACTAGCAATTACGGGCACAGCCGTAAGAAACATAGAGAAACTTCTCTAATATTTAGTTTTTTATTGATAACTTGAATGAAAATTACAATCGAAGAGGTGCCTTATATAGGGCACATAGAATAAACCTAATACAACTAGAAAACAAAAATAACAATTTATTATAGACTAAAAGTCTAAAACTAGGAAAGCTAATTAAATAAAAATCGGAAATAAAATCGTAGATATTAAAAAATATTACGCAAACATATATTTGGAATCCCAACCAAGATTTCGCTCGAGAATCCCGATATATCTAAAAGAGTAATTTATGATTAATTCAATCATTAAGAAGCCTATTTGAATACCAATTTTCAATATTCAAATCACTATTCTTAATGTGTAGACGCTTCTTGCTTTTCGAGATTCTTTGTTGAAGTTGACTAAAATATCGTCCTACATCAGCCTCCTCCAACTGAAAAGAACTCGACCTCGAGTTCCTCTTGTATGCAGCTCGATCGTTAGTAGGAATAAAACATGATAAGCCATCAACTTCAATATTTTCAAAATTAAAATGTATCACCATGAATCCAATACCGTAGACAAGTTTAGGATAAGAAGCTTGAAACTTGAACTCCTCTACTTGAAAAGGAATGGGCATTGACTTCTCCTTAGGTTGATCTTGAATACAATTAGGCATGCATGACATGGATATCGGTGTGATGAATGAATCAGCTTCCGTGTCCTTAATGAGTTTCTCTTCAATATTCAAAGTGGCTTCTTCATGTTCTTTTTCACACACCTTAGGATGGTCATTCTTGATGTTCATCCTTTCAGGTTTGATTTTAATTTTGTGTGACTCCTACCGAAATAAATATGTGCCGTCTTTGCAATTACCACCTTTGACGCTTTCATGCCATGGTATTCCAAAAAGCACATCAGTGTCATCCATGTCGATCACATTACAAGTAATCTCTTCTTTATAAAATTTTCCCATAGAGACAGGAACTTTACAAACCTCTGTTACTTGTGCATATTCATCCTCTCCAAATGGAATTCAGTATGGATCACTCAGCTTCACTGTCAGTAATTAAAAATAATCCACAACTTTGTTTGCTACAAATTTCTCTCGTAAACCACTGTTAATTCTTACAGAGCATACCTTGTCTTTGATGACATATGTAGTTCGGAAGTCGTCGTAATCCGAAGTTGTGAATATCCAACTTCATGTTTTTTTTTTCTCTCTCTCTTTTTTTTTTTTTTTTGGATTGATGAGGTTGTCCTAGGGTGAATCCCTTGGCATGTTCCTCTTCAACAAAACTTTCTTTGATAGATACTTTACGACTAGCGTCATTGAGGTTGGTGGTAGTGAACTTCTTCGTTGGATCGTTGTCTGCTAAGAAGCAGGCCATACCCGCTCTGATACCAAATGATGCGGGAAGCGTGAACACGATAGTAAGAGGCTCTGTCAAGCGTCGAAAACCATATGAGATGAGCTAGAATCCACTAGCAATTACGGGCACAGCCGTAAGAAACATAAAGAAACTTCTCTAATATTTAGTTTTTTATTGATAACTTGAATGAAAATTACAATTGAAGAGGTGTCTTATATAGGGCACATAGAATAAACCTAATACAACTAGAAAACAAAAAGAACAATTTATTATAGACTAAAACTAGGAAACCTAATTAAATAAAAATCGGAAATAAAATCCTAGATATTAAAGAATATTACGCAAACATATATTTGGAATCCCAACCAAAATTTCGCTTGAGAATCTCGATATATCCAAAAGGGTAATTTATTATTAATTCCATCATTAAGAAGCCTATTTGAATACCAATTTTCAATATTCAAATCATTATTCTTAATGTGCTGACACTTCTTGCTTTTCGAGATTCTTTGTTGAAGTTGGCTAAAATCTCGTCCTACATCAGTTTGCTAGTGCCTATGGAGGTTATGATGCCTAAACCGGTAAAAGTAGAGCTTCCTGGAGGCAAGAAGAAGAGAGGTAGACCATTGGGAGCCAAGAACAAAAATCCTCCCAAAGCAAAAAAGATTCCTGCTGAAGAAGTACTGAGTGTTCTGTATTCGAGTAAGCCTCCAAGCCCTAGTCTAAAGGGCAAGGAGAAGATATAGGGTTTTTCTTTATGTTTAGCCTATAAACTATGAAAATGTCTTGCATAGTTATAGGCTCGCTTTAATAAGTGAGCGATAAGTTCTAATATAGTTGGTCTATCCTATGTACCACTGTGACTCCTCCACGAAGTATTGTCTGGCCATGGGAATGTGTCAACGGATGGGTATGTAATAGCCTTCTTGGCATGAGTTGTTATCAATGAAATTTCATTAGTTCAAAAAAAATAAATAAATAAATAAATAAAAACATAGAAAAATATAAATAGAAAAGAAAATTGAAGAATTAGATGAAAATTGAAAACCATCACCAATCATACGAGCATCATATGGATATGAAATTATAAAAAGACTTTAAATTTATACTTTCTAATGCTAATCAAAAGATATATTCACATTGGAAGAAGTTATTTATTTATTTATTATTCTTTACCGAAAATAAGATATTTACAAGCTGCAGCAACATTGAAGTAGTTTGATTAGAAGTATTAACATATACCTTCCAATAACACTATAGTATAGTTTATCATATCCTCTGCCTTACTTATTTCCAGTGGTCCCTGAAGCACTTGGCTGCAAATCCTCAACTTTTCCACAGAACAGATCTACACTCGACACAAACACCAATGAAAAACTAATTAATCATCCCGGTGGAAAAAAAAAAAAAAAAAAAAATATATATATATATATATATATATATATAAAAGCTCTTCTAATGAGGGATCCTTTTTTTTTTTTTTTTCTAGGAATTTGGTATTAGACCAACTTTTCGATCATATTTTGGTTTCTTAACCTTTCAGTTTTTAGGTCCTAATGTATAAATCACTTCAAATTTTCAGCTAAATTGATTATCGTTACGGCATTCAAAACGGCGACTTAAGATTATAAATATAAACAGTTCAAATTTGATAGATTTAGTTCGTTCATTGATTTAATCTAGTTTGATCGATACCCTAACGATCACCGGCTGAAAATTTGCAGAAATAATCTACCCATTAGGAACTAAAAACTGAACGGTTAAGATGCCGAAATATGATCCAAAAATTGGTCTAATGCTCTATCCCTAGAAAAGACAAAAAAAAAAAAAAAAAGGATCCCTTAGAGCAAGTGCACCCGTTGAGCTTGACCGGTCAAGACTATTCACTACTTTTTTGCCTTGTATTTCCACTATTGAGGTTGGCTGGTCAGATACTGTTCACAAAATGTCACGACTAATCAAGTTTTTAGTCAAGAACTCAACTAAAAACTTAACTAGTCGTGACATTTTGTGAACAGTATCTGACCAGCCAACCTCAATAGTGGAAATACAAGGCAAAAAAGCAGTGAATAGTCTTGACCGGTCAAGCTCAACGGGTGCACTTGCTCTTAGGCGGCGCCTAGGCGCTGGGTGCTTGGTCACCTATTGGATTATAGGCTAGGTGATGGCTCTAATCGTTTGGCTCCTCGGCGGCTAGCCTAGGCGTTGCAATATTTTTTTTTTTTTAGATCCGGGTCGACGAGGAAGTGAAAAAGAAGAAGAAAGGTACCGTCGTTGAGGAGGGCGCGATGATGAGTCGATGGTGCTGGTCCGAATGAAGCCGGATTGCCGGGATACTAGCTTCTTAATCAAATGTGGTGGTTTCCGGTGATTAACCCGTTGTGAGAGAGAGAGAGAGCTTTGTGCGTGTGAAGAGAGAGTAGAGATAATTGAAACCAAAGAGCAATTTTGAAGAGAAATGTTGAGATAAAGACTGGAGATGAAGTAGAATGATCGGTGATTGATGAAAATATTGAAGATAAAGGTTGAAGAAGACTCATAGTGATGCGTGCCCATCAGACCTCTCTCCCTCAACGTTTCGTCTACAATATCTATAATTCTATATTAACAATATTAATTGTTAAATGATAATAATAAAAAATTAATAAGTATGGTTGTTATTATCTCATAAACATATTTTTTCCAACTTTCAATTAATTGTAGGACATAAATCACATAATAATCGAAAATATTATTGTAGGACTTTAATAATAATTATTAATTATTAATTATATGTGATAAAAATAGTTAAAAAATTAAAAAAAAAATTAAAAACCGCCTAGGCTCCTAGGCGCTAGTCCCCGGGTCACCGCCCGACTAGTGCCTAGCGTTTTTTAGAACCTTGGCTATATATGTATATATATATTTATATATATTGGACATTTTAAGAGATCGCTTATTAAACCAACTTTTTTTTATCATATATTGGGATCTCGACCGTTCATTTTTTAAGACTCAATGTGTAAATCACTTTTGCAAATTTTTAGACAAATTGATGACCGTTAAGGTATCGAACTAGATTAAATCAATTGATGAACTAAATATATTCAACCTGAACCGTTCATGCTTATAATTGTAAATCACAGTTATGAATATCTTAACGATCATCAATTTGACTGAAAATTTGCATAAATGATCTACTCATTGAGACCTAAAACCTAAATTGTTGAGATCCCAATATGCGATAAAAAAATTGGTCTAATGAGGGATCCCTTAAAATGGCCAAAGAAAAAAAAATCCCTCACTGTAAATATATATATATATATATGTATATAAGCACTCGCAAACAACAGAATTTAGTGCAATTAGCTTGAATAACTTCCAATTCAAATTAACTTTTTCTGCAAAACTTGCAATTGTCCCAGGGAATTAGGTATTTTTCTTGGATAGATAGAAAAATTGTGGCCGAGTGAGCTACCACTCCGGGGCCGGGAGTAACTTGGCTATGGCCCCTCCCTAAGAAATGTTTTTCACAATCTGGGGTTCGAACCAGGGACCTCTTATTAACAGGTGAAGCCCTACTTGCAGCCTAGCATGCTTCCACTAGACTGACCTCATTAGGTAAATTAGGTACGTATTTTTCTTGAATAGATAGAAAAATGGTGGCCGAGTGATTTTTTCTTGGATAGATAGAAAAAAAAAAGGTAGTTTTCTCACCATAGCATTGGTAAAGATCCCCAGTTTCCATTTTTCCCTCCTCCTACCCACAATCAAAGAAGATATTGTTGAAGGAAAACCTAATTTGTGTTTAGCCCAAACTCTAGGTTACTTGACCTAGTGGTAATAGGATTTAATTAGAAGGATCTAGAATCCTAATCAATGTAGAATTCCTTTCCTTGTATGATTGAGATTCTATGCATTGTAATCCTCTATATAAAGAGGCCCCTATTATCAATGAGAACACACAGAAATTTTCTCCCAAATTCAGTTTCTCTACAACACGTTATCAGCACGAGCCCTAACCCTGAAACCCTATAATCGTAGCCTTCAAATCCCAGAAACCTCCGCAGCTACAGTAACGTGCTACAGTACCTCCAGTTGCTACAGTACTTCGACTGCTACAGTCCCCCCCGCTACAGTACTCCGGCGACTTTTCCGACACCTTTCCGGCGACTTTTCTGAACAACTTTTCGGTAGCTACAGTAACTTCCGGCTGCTACAGTACCGCTGCTACAGTACTTCCGGCGACTTTTCGGTGACATTTTTCCCCGCCCATCTTTTAAGGTAAACTTTTCTAAAAGTTCCTGTTTTTGAAGTTTTTCCTTCAATTTCTTCTTCTTTTCTCGGGGACTTCCAAAATCCCTTCTTCTACCCCCCTTTCTCTACATAGGGGAGACCAAAAGCCGAACTGTGGGGGTTCGTGCTCACTCCAAGCTTGGAGCTTGTAGAGTCCTCCAAACTTAGAGTTTGTTGAGAAGTTTGATCGACCACAAACACATCATTGTTTCGATCTAATCCAATATCTCTTGGAATCTAATTTCTTGGAAGCGACTACGCTCGGAAATTCCTAATTTCTTGGAAGCGATTACGCTCAGAAATTTCATATGTTTTCGTGGTAGCCTATTTCGCTCCGAAACTAACCCTAATTTCTTGTTCTCTTTCAGGATGAGTAACCTGAACAAATTGGACTTTGCTCCATTGGGAACAACTGGCTCTGGATATCACAGGTGGGTTCGTGATATCCGCCAGCATCTCAAGGCTGATAGAATCCTGGATATGATTCTCGAGCCTAGCCAGGACGTGCTAACTGTTGAGCAAGCTCAAGCTTTGGAAGCAAATAGAGCAGCCTTAGAGGCAAATAAGGCGAAAGCCATCATCCTAATGACTCGTCATATGGATGATTCGCTCCAGTACGAGTATATGAATGAAGAAGACCCCAGAAGGCTGTGGGTCTCACTCGAAGAAAGATTTGGCAACGTCCGTGACTCCTTGCTTCCTGACCTAGAAGTGAGATGGCATAGCCTCCGCTTCTGTGATTTCAAGTCAGTTCTTGACTATAACTCGGAAGCACTTCGCATTAAATCCTTAATGGAATTCTGTGGTAAAGAGATCACAGATGCGATGTTGATTGAGAAGACTCTCTCTACCTTCCCCGTCTCTGCATTGATGGTTGCTAAGAACTATCGAATCGATGTAAATGCAAGACGGATCACAAGGTTTCATGAGCTCATTGGAGCTATGAATGTCGCTGAAAAGCATGACAATATCCTTGTGAAGAACTATAATTCGAGATCCGTGGAAACAGAGCATATTCCGGAATCCAATTATAGTCGCACCTCTAAGAGAGGGCGCCAAGAGCAAAACCCTAATCTTAGGTATACTTCTGGACATTCTGATCCATATAATTGCGCTACTTGGGAAGGTAACCGCCAAAATAGGCGAACACGGAACCGAAGAGGTAAACGTGGAAAGAGAGAGGGAGGCAATGCCTCTGGCCATGTTGGTGGCGCCACCAACACTAAGAGCCATCTAAATGACGCTTTCAAAGCGCCTCAATCAATGGAGTTCGAGCAAAGAGATGTATGTTCTCGATGTGGAGTGTCTGAGCATTGGGCACACATTTGTAGAGCTCGTGAAGAACTGGTCACCGCCTACAAAGCATATTGTGAAGCAAGAGAAGCTCACTATGTGGAACAAGAAGATCAAGAAGATGATCTAGAGTGAAGGGTTGAAGACTACAAATCTGGCTGGGATCAATAGATCGCCAATTCTGTTTAAGTCTTTATTTTCAAGAGATGTAGGCGATTGCCATATTCCTTTTTATTGGATTAGATTTTCTTTGATCATAAGAAACAATGATGTATTCCGTTGGCTTATGAATACAATTTCGAGTTCTTTTCATTATGACTCAATTTTGATTCTGAGCATATGACTTTGTGACTACGATGGCTAGACCATCAGTATTAATTCAAGGACATGGAATAGCCCAAGTTCCATTGCCAAATGGCACCTTGATTACAGTTGTCACAGAAACTCTCTACGCTCTTAGGGCAAATAGTACCCTATGAATAGCCAACGAATTCCATGCGAAAATGCATGTAGAGAACGGAAATGAGTTCCTTTGCATTACCTCTAATGATTGCGAACAAAGACGCATCTTAGAGACGTTTATGTGTCTCTCTAGTGGACTTTATGTCACTATTCGAGCTATTAAATCCAATAAAGTTATGAGAGAAGATCTCTTGGATTTAGACACATATTGGCTTTGTCACGACAGGATAGATCATCCTAGTCATGATATGATGATCCGTCTACAAAAGACTTCACATGGACATCATTTCTTTTGAGCAAATGAAGCAAGATGCCGCCATAAAAGGCCCAACCATGGGCATAACGCCATGGTTGTTCCTCCTTGTGGCCATGACGCCATACATGCTAATTTCCATGGCTCCCATGCCATGATGGGAGATGTAGTCACACATTTTGCTTCTAATAGCGCTACAGACGCTTAGGCCTAACCAAAATCCTCATTGGTTGCTCTAAGGCCTCTCGCTCGTTTTACAAAGCCCATTCCTTAGGAAATTAGGACTGAGACCGTCCTATGCAAAGGATATGACAATACTCATTCTGTTCTTACAAAGAATCCGTAGGGATTTTGTGGATTGATTCAACCAACTTGCGGACGCTTAAATATTTCATGATGTTGGTTGACACGCAAACACGCCGGTCACGTGTTGTGCCATTGTCCACCTATAAATGCTACTTAGGCTACACTCCTAGCACATATCATGTGACAACGGGCTCACTCATCCTATTCAGTCAATTGGATTTGACTATGCTAGAGAGTTTACATCGAAAGACTTTCGATGGATATTGCAATGGGTTTGATGTTGGACATCACATTCCCATGTACACACCCAATTGGTCTCGCGGAAACGACTACGATGGTAGTCCGAACATTGGTAATGCGCACCAATCTTCTTACATCCGCTTGGGGTGATGCAATATCGCATGCAGCCTGCTAATTCGTCTACGACCTACCGCCACTCAATGTACCTATGCGTTACAGCTAGTGACTGGGTACACGTATTTTGTACTTACGCACATTTGAGTGAGCCATTTATGTGCCAATTGCGCCGCCACAGCGCTCTATGATGGGTCCTTACAGACGAATGGGCAACTACGTTGGATTTGCTTCCAACAATCGTCCGCCACTTAAATGCCCTTGCTAGGCGATCTCCTTACCGCTAGATTTGCGGATGTCACTTTGATGAGACAGTCTTCCCGTCGTTAGGGGGAGATAAGAACACGAATGTTCAACAGGAACGACAGGAATTGTCGTGTCTGTCCCCACTATGTCTCATCTTGATCCCTGTTAAAGTGACGAGATCACACAATTATGCTGCAAACATGCCTGCAAGGAAGGACGTCCCTACGAGAGGACGTAGCGCCACCCTACACGGAGGTAGGCATGGCGCCAATGCCAAAGAGAGTGGCACTCTGGCGTTACAGGCCATGGCCCCAGCTAGGATGCGTGGGAGGCCCGTGGGTTCGAAGGATACTTTGGCACATTCCAATCCTTTAATCATCAAGACTCAAAATCCGTCTCATGAGTATCTTCCGGGTTATGGTTATCGTTGGGGGACGCCTCAACGTCAAACCCTATTCCTGAGAATATAGAGCTCTATGAAACTTACACTAGTGTACATGAGACGTGGGATAGAAACTCCATCATAATTGATGATGTAGTTGCGTATTTTGTTGCGCATGAGTTTTGAGTCCGATGATATCGAACCACGCTCCGTTGATGAATGAATGCCAACGTAGAGAGTTTTTGGCCTAAATGGAAAGATGCGATCCAGGTTAAGATGGATTCTCTAACGAAGAGGAAGGTTTTCGAGCTAGAGATGCCAACACCTCCTAACATAAACCTGTTGACTAATGGGTCTTCGTTAGAAAGCGTGATGAGAAAAAGAGATGGAATCTCGCCTTATGGCGCAAGGCTTCTCACAAAACGCCCTGGAATCGACTACGATGAGACATATTCTCTCGTAATGGATGTCATTGCACTCCACTACCCTGTCAGTTTGGTAGTTTCCGAATAACTGAACATGCAGCTTACAAATGGTCACTACGTATCTCTATAGGGATCTAGATACGGAATATACATGAAGGTTCATGGTGAACTTCATTTACCCAAGTCAAGTGGCTCTAGACCATGGAGCGCGTTTACAAAGGTTGAAACGCTCACTAAAGTGACTACTTGATTGGGAAGGGATATGCCCACGCGTTTCTATGACAAGTTTCGGATTCTATCGCGGTTCATGTTGGACATGATCTTCATTAGAAGCCCTTAAAGAGTTAAGGGAAACCGCTGAACACTTGAAATCTGAGTTTGAGATGAAGGATTTTGGGAGAACACGATTATGTCTCGGTTTGGAACTTGAGCATCGTGTCGATAGATGCTTAGGCATTTTGACAAGGTCAAGCCTTCAAGCACCCCCATGATCGTCCGTAGTCTTGATCCTGAAAAGGATCCTCTTCGTCAAAGGATGATGACGAAGATGTGCTAGAGGCAAAATGCCTTACTTAGTACAATAGGCGCATTATTGTACTTATCTCAATGCACAAGACCGGACATCTCATATGTTGTGAACTTGTTAGCTAGATATAGCTCTGCGCCAACGCGACGCCATTGGATTGGTGTAAAAGATATCTTTCGATATTGAGATGTGATTGATATGGGCTTGTTCTATCCCTACAAAGAGATGATGGATTCGGACCCATCACACACCAGGTACGCCGCCAACGCTGGCCTGCGTTCTCTATCCCCATCCCAAAACGACATGTGTTTTGGAAGGTTTTGCTGATGTTGGGTATCTCTCTGACCCACACAAAGGTCGCTCCCAACTGGTTAAGTGTTCACCATGGGAAAAGATCGTGATATCTTGAGGTCTACAGAACAGACCGTAGTCGCTATATCTTCGAACAATGCAGAGATCATTGCTCTTCACGAAGTGGTTCGTGAATGTATATGGATTGGATCCATAATTACGCATGTTCGAACAATTGTGGTTTGAAGTCTACCACAGATGAGCCTACGAGCATTTAGGATAATGCTACTTGTTTTGAACAAATGAGGCAAGGCTACATCAAAAGCGACAACACCAAGCATAATCAGCAACAACAGACACTCCTTAAGATCAAAGTGAACTAGGTTTGATCTGAGGACAATGTGGCAGACTTGTTTACTAAGTCATTGCCCAAATCCACGTTCGAGAAACATGTGGCAAGAATTGACTTGCCAAAATTATCTGAACTCTCATGATCGTAGTCATCAGGGGGGAGGTGCAGACATCAGGGGGAGATGTCTACATGTTCGTCTCGAATCGTGAAGGGTGTGTTGTGCTCTTTTTCCCCTTCGACCGAGGTTATTTTTGTCCCACTGGGTTTTTGTTACTCAGCAAGGTTTTTAATGAGGCAACGAGAGAAGCACCGCGTTTGGGCAACACAAGGGGGAGTGTTGAAGGAAAACCTAATTTGTGTTTAGCCCAAACTCTAGGTTACTTGACCTAGTGGTAATAGGATTTAATTAGAAGGATCTAGAATCCTAATCAATGTAGAATTCATTTCCTTGTATGATTGAGATTCTATGCATTGTAATTCTCTATATAAAGAGGCCCCTATTATCAATGAGAACACACAGAAATTTTCTCCCAAATTCAGTTTCTCTACGACAGATATAACTTTTTCTGCATAAAAAACTGAAATGAAAAGAAATGAAATCAATTTTAAAGTTATCAATATTTATTTCATTTCATTTGAAGGACAATATAGAATGCACTACTTACACATCATTTCATTAGGTGAAACCAAACGGCCCATCTTTTAGAAAAGTCACCAAATCGATCCTGTAAAGGGGAACAAAGAATATCTCATTAATAAAAATGGAATGTATATCTTCAAGTCATAGTGTCACATTTCTTATCGAACTTACGAACGCAACCAATTATAGTACGATCCATGAATTTTGTGTGTGAGTAACCTCATCTAATGATTAAGAATAAAAGTAGCACGTAAGATAAAATAACTACCAAACATTGTCAACAGGTGAAAGACTAAAAGGAAATTATTGAAACAAAATTAGAAAACAAACTAAGAAAATGCAATCCCACACTCCTACTATAACTACTAAATAAATCATAATAATAAAGTAAGTGCTTCAAAACTAGTGTTTAATGGTGTTTCGAAATATTAAAACTTACAATATGTAAGAGATTCAATTAGTTCAATGTGTGAAACATACTACATGTATTGACTAATTGAGTGGCTCATATCCTCGGAGTCTCTCTACTTTAGATTACGATAGAACTTTTATGTTTGAACGGTACAAACATCAAATTCAAATACTTTCAAATGTAAATGTTTTATTGCGCTTTGTGTATAGAGACTCTGAGGATTTGAGCCATTCGATTAGTCAATACTTTCACTGTGTCCCACATATTGAACTAATTGAATATCTTACACCTCTCGTAACTAAGTTTCAATACTTCGAAATACTATTGAACACCCATTACGAACTGACTGTTATATTTCTGCTACGCATGTATACATCTACTCCCTCTAGTACGACTTTGTATAGAAAATGTATCACGTACCCAAAGTATCTGCGTCCATTTTCGCCTCGAAAATTTTTCACTATCTCAAAGAAGATTTTGGGACATGCATCCGGGAACAATGTATATAGCTGGTCATTGACCTGTGATGATAATGCTCCAACTGACTGGCATAGTATATTTCAGAGAACACCAATTGATCATCAGATTATTTTGCAAAGAAAAAAAGAATAACAAGCAAGTCAAATTATACTTTTTATACTGAAATTATTTGAGGGGCCAGAGTCGACTTACATAATCTTGGTAGTGATGGGTGGCATTTCTCAAGTACCGAATTATACTAGGAGTTGTTGCATATGTGGAATGGGGGGAGGATCTATTACTATAAACATGCCAGAGCGGGTGTTGATACAGCATCGGAATATCAAAGTCGTATGGAATCCTACGGTACCAGTCAATCATTGAAGTTTCTTGACTAGCCAGGGTCACATGACGCTGAAACACAGCGTCACTTCTACGTCGCAGTTCCCATACTTTATGGTATAGACGATTCCTGTCAGCACCATCGTAAAACAGAGGGTTGAAGTAGATAAAGTAACGACCTTCCTCCCTGTTCCATGAGAGAAAGTAATTAGTAGATAAAGTACGTCCTATACGTATTCAGATGAAATCTTAATTAAGGACTGTAGTTAATGGTTAGTTCACTACTACATATATCATCTTTAGTGACAAAAAATTTATGACGTTTTACTCAGAAGGACATGAAAAGTCTTTATAGACGACGTTTTTCTGGAAAACGTCACGGAAGACAAGCCATAAGAAAAAAAGAAAGTAGCGCAATAATTTGATGGCGTTTCCTAAACGCCATTGTTGACCTAAGCAATAATTCTACAGAGAACTGAAGGAGAAAGAAGAAGGTGAGAGAAAGGAAGTCGAACACGTGAATTCTTTCTAGATCGACTACATTCTTATTTCTTGTGAACAGCAGAAAATCAACCTTTTATTCTGTAAACTGTTGATTGCTCTAGACAGACAGAAAACCGATTGAGAGGGAGGAAATCACCTGTTCGAACTAAAGTGAAAAGGAAACCCCAGAACCATCAGAAGAGAGGGAGGAAATCACCTGTCGGGACCTGTCCCCAAATTCCATGTCCCAATTTTGTCTCACAAATAATAATTTGTCACCTAATCACTAGTCTACCAGCCCACTAACTCTGTTAGCTCTCGTAAAAAAAAAAAAAAAACATTGTCCCTTCCTTGATTCATAATTTCAGATCGATTCTGAAAATAAATAAATAAATAAAAGAATTTCATATCTATTGAGCCTAGAAGAAAATGTTCCAAATCTGAACGAGTAAACTCCTTCGCCCTTGCCTCTGCAGTCTCATACCCATCTTTGTTTTAGGTCTCTTTGTCTCCTCCTTCATTCTCATTGTGGTCCACAACGGCGCAACGCCCTCGATCTTCTTCATCTTCTTCCTTTTGCTCTCTGCTCTCGTCCTTGCTTTCATTGTCTGGAACACTCGTCATTGGGCAACCAAAGCTGCAGTCTTGTTCTTTCTCAACTCTGTTCCTGAGACCAACCTTCGTGTGGCTCAGCATGGAGAGCTGGTCAAGATTACTTTGGAGATCTACCGATCCTTAATCCAAATGGGACGTTTCCCAATTTTTCAATCTCCTACAATTTTTTACTTTCTATTGTTAGCTCAATTTTTTTTTTATCTAGATTTGTTAGATCAGTTGGGTTCCTTTAAATGAAAATCTGAAGAATTCATTTCTGGATTTTACCAATTGCTGGGTATCTAGAGATTGATATAAACTTGTCTTTGATAATCTGGGCCACTGTTAGAAAGAAAAAGGAAGAGACTTTGGATTGGCGGAGAGCATTTTGGTTTTGGGTTATTTTTGCTTGATTGAAGGAAGCAGTCATGATTGTCATGATGAAGTTTTGGAGTGTAAAAGGCAATGGATTTCAGGAAGAGGATGGAGAGTTTTGCACTTTCTTTCTTTGCTTTAATGGTGTACAGATAGAAAGAAACAGGGCGAATTTCGATGGGATTGGAATTTGGGGAAGGTGGAAAGAGAACATGATCAGAAGGTGACTAGTCAGAAACAGGGCCAATTTTGATGGGATTGGAAGAGAAGATGGGTTTTTGGAGGAAAGAACATGATCAGAAGGTGACAACGAAGGAAACCCAGAGTCTTGCCAATATTGAGTTTAATTATTTGTTATTTTCAAATTAAAAATAATATAACTTAACAGTGTTAAGTTTCTATTAGTGGAAAAACACATGGCAGATTATTATTTGTGATACAGAATTAGGACAAAGAGTCCAGACTCCAGACAGGTGATAATTCCTCCCCAGAACCTGATTTGCTTCTTGAAAACTTGAAAAAGGTTGGGTTACTGCTTGAACTTGCTCGAGGTATGAAACTGAATCTTTTGGGTAACAACATATGCATTATTATACAATTACAGAGATAGTAAAATTGTAAAAAGGGACTCCGCCCTACTTGGTGCACGCATTGCATATATGCATTCCTTAAAGTTCATGATTTATCTCCTTTGAACTTGGTTTTCATTTATAACATTCCCCTACATTTTGAAAACATGCTACTTTTCTGAGTTTTCTCATTTATGATAATTTCATCGACATAAAAGATAAAACCCCAAGCTTATATAGTACTATACTAGAAAATAAGTGCCAAAAGTAATTTTCTCCAAAAAACAAAAAAAAAAGAAGTTCCAAAAGTAATATTAAAAATTAAGTTTTTCAAGTACCTTATGTTCCCTTGGAAAACATATCTCCGAAAAACTGGAAGAAGATAAAGCTTCAACGAATCAGGCCGATTCCTCTCTGGCATTTCTGCTGTCACTGATCTGACAAGATGTTCAAGATCTTGCAAATCCCTCCTTAAACCATTTTCGAAATTATCACCTGCGCCCAAAAACAACAAACAAATTAATGTTAATCTTGCAGTCTGTTAAAAGTTCGTCTAGAACAAAAAGTTTGGAAATTCTCTCCAAAAAGTTAATATGTTAATTCTGGCTTTTTCTGACACAATTTTCGATTCACATACCTCCAAAATTCATATCTCCAGTGAACTCTACTTCAAAGATTCGACGTCCAGGGTTATTTCCAACAATTTGTGAACGGATCCGGATAGATGCTCTAAGGTTGCCGTTGAATTGGCCTTTATCATGTAGCTTTTGTAAATGCTTTACAATGGGCCTACAATAGAAGAAAATTATTTTTTTTTTTAAAGAAAATTAATTGAACCAATTAATAGAAGAACCTTTTTTTTTTTTTTGGGCAAACAAACGCTATACAATGGATCTTTAGCTTGACCTGGTCTTGATCAACAAATCACCAGTTCCTTAGTTAGTTGATTGACAATATGCTGCTCATGTTTACATTGCTAAATGAAACCATACATATCTATCCCACTTCATCTATATTACTACTTGATTTCTCTCAATAATTTCTGTTTCTTTTGGTTCTATGTTTGTATAAAATCAATGGTTGGAGGAGATATGGAGATATGTATCATGTCATGGAAAATGTTATTTGAAGAACAAAGGAGACCGGCCGGCCTGGCAGATACAAAATAATTTTTTGACGATAAATTTTCATTATATAATGTCCAGATAATAAGCATGTAAAGATCAAATTAACTCCATCAATGATATAGTTTTTTAATTATTTATTTTTTTATTTTTTTATTTTTTGAAATCAACTTCAATTGATATAGTTGCTTTATCTTAACCATTAATCGAAAATTGCAGAACATTATTTTACTACCTGAAAACCGCCCTAAAGTCGTCTCCCACTCCAAGATAATATTGCTCACCATTGTTGTTATGAGAGTAATCCCAGAGGATCAGGTCTACTTGTAACCACTGATAGAAAGTCTGGAAATACAAAATAGCAATCTGTTGGATTCGGAAGATCTCTTGTGGCTCAACTAAACTGGAGTGAAGGATGAAACTTATCACAAAGGAAATACAGGTTAAATACCTAGATAAAGAACCTTACCAGTCGACGATCTGTATGTGCCACGACTCCACCGTTGATACGGCTGTTCATTCTGGGTTTTCATTAGCTGCAGCAAAGGGATGATGACCAATTAGGATGGTCGACGACGTCCTCGATCATCCTCTGGCTACTGCTTCATCAGACACCGTTGCGTTAACTTTCTGTGTTTCTTTTTTTTTTTGGCTGAAACTTTTGGGGTTTCTTGAAGGGGCTATTGTAGCTGCACAAGAAATTACCCTTCCCTGTCTCTCTAATTTCCTTGTTCACTAAGTCTTCCTTTTTTTCCTTTTGTTTTTCATGAAGTCCCTTTCACACTAACGGTAACTGTAACGGTAACGGAAGCTGCAACTTAAGGGGTGGTGGTTGGTGTGTGATCGGTGCACACTCTTAAAAGAGAAAAAATTTCAAACAGTACCCGAACTAAGGCCGACTCCTAACTTCAGTACCCGATTATGCAAAATTATCACTTTGGTACCCCAAGTTTGAAGCCGACCCAAGAACGGTACACGCCGTCATGAACGGCGTTAAGAGCCCAGCCACGTGGCATATTTTGAGGCGTAATTTGATACAATTTTTTTTTTTACTTAATTAAAAAAAAATTATGAGATAAATTTTTTTTGTTTCTTTCTCCCTTCTGTTCTTCTCTTCAAGGACAAAGACTCTCTCTCTCTCTCTCTCCCCCTCCCTCTGTTCTTCTTTGTTCTTTACTTCACTTTTTTCTCGTTGCTCAGAGCCATACTTCATAATTGAATACACACAAAGCTAAGCAAGCATCAAACTTGAAATTCAATATTGATTCATAAACTCAAAGAAACAAAAATGTTGGATTAAATAAACAAATCACCAACTTAATTTCATATCATCACCACCAATTCCTCATGGGTCAGCCATGCCAATTTCTTCTTTACACTCAAATCGGTCATGGCTCATATAATTGAATAAGAAGACCACACCACACACTTCCAATTCTTCATCAACACTCAAAAAAGCATGAACCAATCCAAAATGCAAATCCCCAAATTCGAGGGGTGAAGAACAAGTCCAGTTAAAAAGGATAAAATCAACCAAAAGTAATCAAACAAATTGAACGATCTTGATGGAAACGACACCGTTGTTGGCCTTGGCCTTGGGTCTGAGAGTAAAGTACAGTAGGAAAAGAAGAATAGAAGAGAGAGAAAGGGAATGAAAAGAGAAAAGGGGATCTGCAAAAGATAAGGGAAGAAGAAGAAGGGATCTGCAAAATAAGGTTTGGGTAACGAAATGATCCAAATACCCATCCAAATTTAGCATGTGGATTGTTAGTTAACACCGTCATGGACGACGTGTATGAATGTTGGGTCGGGCTTTAAATTTGGGGTACCAAAGTGATAGTTTTGCATAGTCAGGTACTGAAGTTAGGAGTCGGCCTAAGTTCGGGTACTGTTTGAAAAATTTTCTCTGTCTTAAACCTCTTTTGGTTCGCGTAAAGGAAATTGATTCCTTGGTCTCTCCCATAAATATGAAAAAGTAAATTTTTCACTAGTTTCCCTACCAATGTTTGGGAACGCCAAAAAAGTAATCGGAAAAGGTATTTTACTTTTTTTATGATATTTGGTTTGTGCATGAATAGGAAAGTAGGTAACATCAATTTTTTAATAGTATCCTTATTATCAAAACATAAACAATTCAAAATTCAAAGTTTTTTTTTTTGGATAAAATTGGTTATAATAACCTTTAAAATGGTCTATGGAGTAATCAATGCAGTAGCTCATAGGCTAGCTAGTATAGCTTTTGATGATAACTATACATCAGTTTGGATTGAAAAGGCTCCAGAATGCATTATGGACATTCAACAATCAAATTGTAATTAGACTGTTTAAGGCCTCATTCAATAAAGATAATTATTCGATTAAAAAAAAAAATATGTAGAGAAAGCATGTGGAAAAATGAATCCCATGGAGTGTGGAAGGATCCATTTTTCCCCATATTTTCCCTTCATGCAGGAAGTTGTTCATTTCCTTGGGCGTGCCAAACACAGAAAGAATAAATTTCTCTTTCCAAACTTTCTATTCCGCAAACCAAATGAGGCCTAATTGTAAAAAGAATATTATAATACTACAAAATTCAAGATACAAACAAATACTGAAGAAAAAAGAAAAGGGAGCGGTTAATTGCCACCCTCCCATTTTTTTAATTCATCATATGAACATTTGACTGATGAAAAACTATATTATCCAAATGCAAAATGACTAGCAAGTACACTAATTTTCTAAACTCCAAATCTGTAAGGAAAACATAAATACATAACCAATTAACAAAATTCATTTAGTAATTGATATAAGAAATGAAAATACCTAGAGAGCTTGCTCTGCTAGGGTTGGGAGAGCACCGTCCTCGGCCTTTCCGTATCTTTCTCCACTCTCAATGGAGAACTATTCCGATATCGTTTTGGTGTCGGCTATTTTACGTACAACATCTGTCGTGCCTTGTATCAGGTCGGGGTTTGCATCTTAGCCTGTGGTAACTTCTTCTTCTCCAATCCACTATGACCCTGCCTTTGTTCAATGGGGACACGCAGGGGCTACGCTGCTTTCCCGGATCGGGTTGGCACCAAGAGTCCGACGTCTTCGGCTAATCCTAGCGGGTTTGAAATCGGTGTTGTGCGGTTTTGGTTTGGTGGCGGAGTGGATGAGTGAGTTCTATTTCAACCCAGTTCCCCGGTGCGCTGGAGCGGCAGCTGTCGCTTGTCTTCGTTGCATCGTAGATTGAGGCGGTGATCCAGTAACAGATGGTGAGCGAAGTCGTGCCAGGGGTCTGGGCGGGCTCCTCGTTCTGGCGGGCTCCTCGTTCCGGCGGGTGGCGTTATCTTGGTGGGACCAAGATGATCTTTCTTCGACCAAGGGAGGTGGAGCAGCATATGGGATCGACGTCAGAAATGGTCGAGGTACCCAGAGAGATTTTAGGTGCCCAAAGGAGAATTATATGGGCCTGGGCCTCTCCTTTGTTGGATTGCTCAAGTAGGGTTTTTGGTTGGGTCTTCCTTCTTGGGGATTTGCAATTGATGTATGAGCCCAAAGCTGTCAAGGTTCGCATCTGGGATCCAGGAGATTGTTTAGGGGTCCAATATTTTTTGGCATTTTGGAATGGGTTTTTCGGCTACTCAGGTAGAAGATTGCTCTCTATTCGACGTATTATTTTGTGTGGAGTAGGCAAGGTCGGTCACACTACCGCTGGTTACTTTGATAGAAGGTTACCCTTTATTCAACGCATATCTTTGTGTGGAAGTATGGTCGACCATACTATTGGTACCGTTATACATAGCCCGGATTCTATCCGGTGCTTCATCAAATGCTTAAGTGCATCACGTCACTTAATCTTCTTACTAGGTTTTATTTCCAATGCTTTGTTGCATCTAATATTGTTATTGTTATTTCATATTTCGATGTAGTTTCTACATCTATAAGTTGTAATATTTCTTGTTATTATTTTCAATAAAGTGGTTGACTATTACTCTAAAAACAATATATACATAACCAATTAATTAAATACAATAGCTACTAAAATTCTCTTTGGATAACATTAATTTTCATCTTCTCTACCCAAATCTGAATTTATTGTTATTATTTTTTTGTACCATAGTGTTAACTTCATCTAAATCTTTGCAATACCCTTTGTGAACACTAAAATTAAAGATTTAAAGCACACAAAAAAAAAAAATCATTCTCTTCTTCATTGTTCATAGTTGTCAACTTACTAATCTTTTGACATAGATTGAAATAGACGAGCAATGAAACTAAAAGAGAAAACTAAAAAACAAAAGTAAATCAGATTATGATTTTGTTAGAAAATACAATATATTTTAGTCTTTTTATTGGTATAAATTAAATAGAGATTTTCATTAATTTTTTTTTAATTGGATATGTCACATAAGAATATTTCTAGAAAAGAAAAATGGTTTAGATGAGTAAATTTAATATTGACATCAAAATGTACGGTGTAATGAATAAGTAGGATAAATAAAGAAAATGATAGGACAGAAATAGCAAAACCCAAAACAAAATTTTTATTGTTTTATTTTTGAAGCCACACGTACGAAAGTTTTGCATGATACTATCACAACAAATAGATTGTGTGATAGCCCAATACAAAACTTCCATGTGGATATTACTAACAACTAAGCCAAAATGTTTTTTTTTATAAACCCCCCCCCACCCCCCCCCCCCCCCCCCCCCCCCCCCCCCCCCCCCCCCCCCCCCCCCCCCCCACCCCCCCCCCCCCCCCCCCCCCCCCCCCCCCCCCCCCCCCCCCCCCCCCCCCCCCCCCCCCCCCCCCCCCCCCCCCCCCCCCCCCCACACAACACACACACTACTAATTCTTGGAATCTTGGTACCAATGAGATTTGAACTCTGCGATCATCACTTTATTAGTCAGGTCAACTAACCAACTCACCCCCTTAGTCAGAATTTCATCACCGTTTGCCGGCCATTTTTGTCGAAAGCGGCAGCTTTCGAGAAAAACTCTAGAGAGAAAAACCCTATCGTTTAACCACATGCCAAACAAAATAACATTGAACTCACTAGTTCATTATGTATTTAGAAGGGAAACTCTTATCGAATTCCTACAATCATAGTGATAATATTGAAAAATGGGATAAATGAAAACAATTAGAAATAGAGATAATAAATTAGCATTACTAGGGATATTGCATTGCTGCTATAGCATGACCTTTCTCTCACGTTGGTTGGGCTATTCGCATGGAGGCGAAGGCTTGACGAATAGGTTTTCACCTTGATATTCATCAAAGATGGCCTGATGAGATTGTGAATAATTGTGCTTTAATTTATTAAATGTTGCCCAAGCTAGGGATGATGCTGATTTATCTAAGATTGCTCTCATCAGGGAAGTAAGGAAGTTTGCGAGAGGTACATGCATGGTTTGAGCCAAGTATGACACGTCTATTATCAAGCAACAAGTATGACACGTCTATTATCAAGCAAATGGTGTTGTCAATAATAAGTTGGCTCAGCTTGTTAGATTTTCTTAAGATTCCAACTTTTTTTTCTTGGGTTAATTTAAGATTTCTCTTGACACCAAAATCTAATTGGGTCACAAACTAGATCACGACTTAGGTCGCTCAACTTTTGTAGTAAAAGCTAAGAGTCAATATATTTTCTTAATATAAATATATTTTTTAATTGTCATATATACTTTTGTGATTTTTTTTTAACCAAGCAATTCTCATTCAACTCAAGCCAGAATAGCACGGATACATACCTTCCTTTGCCATCTATGGGCAAGTTTAGGACGTGGTATGCTAGCACCACCCATTAGACAATAAGTGCTCACAAATGAGAGCAAGCTTATTGATAAGAGCATTTTAATGTGATGTTTTAAATGTTATTTCCTCATATTTACTTAGTTATTTCCTTTACTTAATCATTTTTAATTTAGTTTCTATTTTCTATGTACATAGGAGAAAAGTGGTAAAAAAGAGCAGAAATGAGAGTAAATATTGAAGGATAAGTCATTTTAGAAACTTTCCTCTTTCATTTTAGGAAATATTTCCTATTTTATTTTAGAGAACTTTCTTCCTTTGAACTTTCCTATTTCTGATTTTCTTGTTTTAAAGAGGGAATTTAGGACTCCATCCCATTGAGAACTCTTGAGTGATGAAATCAAGGAAACATGAAGGATAAGATGAAGCACAAAAATAAGGAGGAAATCAAGGAGTTTTCATTCACATAAATTCTTCTTATTTCGTGGAGATAAAAGGGGAGTGTTCATAGTCAATATTTATTCCTAATTATCTTATTTCTTATTGATTATAGACTCCAATTAATTTCTGATTTTTCTTGATTATAGGAGTTCGTTGTGTGCACAACTCTTGGAAGAATAAATTAGTGCAATTGAAAGGGGGGAAAGGTGGAGTTTGCCATGCAAAATTCTAGGGAAGTTAAGAGGAAGGAATAAAATCAGAAAATACTAGAGAGGAATAAGGGATGTATCCGGTCACTATTCAAGGGAAAAGAGATCAGAAAATTCAAGACTCTGTCATGAGAAAATCAAGGAAATTTGAAGGAGAAATCACTCATTTAGGCCATAATTGCATCACAAGAGAGGAGGATTCCACTATAAATAGCAGTAATTCTTGAAGCCAAAAACACAACTTCACACACCTCTCTCCCTCAGAAAATTCTAAACACAAAAAATTCTCTCCATTCTCTAGTCTTCAAAAGCTCTGCGTTTCAAGTAAGGAGGAGAAGAAGCCATGCAATACATCAAGATCCTAGCCGCCATCCACCCTTGTGTCATCCCTGGAAGATTGCTTGCTTTCAAGGATCTTCAAGTTATTCGTCTCAAGGCTTTGTTATTCATCTTTCACGGTGTATTTCATATTTTCTTTTGTTTTCCTTTGTTTGATTTGTAGAGTTATGAATTCTAGTTAACATGATGTTAAGAACAAAGTTTAATGCCCATTTATATGTTTTGAAATAAAGTTGTGATTTCTTTGAGTTGATTTCTATGTTGCTTATGTGAGATTGCTTAATTGATTTTTCTTTATAGAAAACTTTTATATGTATGTGTTCTTTCGTGGCCAACTTAAGATATATGCTTGTAATTGGAGCTAGATTTAGGTAAACAATTCACTTAATAGTTTTGTGAACCTATTTTATAAGTAGTAAAGGCTTTGGACAAAAGTCGAAATCAATTAAGGAGGATTGCAAATAGATGAACTTTTTCATACTAGGTTCTGGACTTTGGTTGACATCCTTTCTTTGTTCTTCATGCATTGAATTTGTTCTTCATGCATTGAATTTGTTCTAGACTATGATTGCATGTTCAATAGGTTTAATTTATGTGCTTTCACTTAGATTAAATATTCAAGAAAAGTAAAAAATGGGAAATCATTTGTTTTTTAACGTTTCACATGGTCAACTTCTTTCTCATGACATAGAAAATAAACTATAGGAATTATAATCAGATTTCTTGCTTATGGATATGGTTTTGATCTTTATTCCTTGCGTTCCACCCCTTGTATATGTATTTTACATTTTTATTTTTGTTTCTTTTATTTTTTTATTACAAAATCCTAAAATCCCCCCTGTTTACGTTAACTTGTATATATCTTCATTCTTTGTTTTATTTTCATAAATAATATTTTATACTTTTATTAATTCTTTATTTGTTTATGCAATTACAGGTGTACCCTCAATCCCCGGCTAGAACGATCCCTACTTATTCTATACTAACAACTACATTTTGCAGGGTTAAATTGCGCACTTGTTTTTAGCGTGTCACTTATAACTATAAGAAATCTAGAACCCAATACAGAGGCATAGTTCAACAAAAAACAAAAATCTCTCCTTGCTATCCAAGTTAGGCCTAGGAGGTTTGGCTGATTCCAGCCTCCTAGATCCCAAATTCGAAACCCATATAACCATATCTCAAAACATTGGGCTTCAAATTAGGATTTAACTGCCGCACCCAACTCTGTTTGGGCACCGAAAAGAAATCGGACACCTTAACACAATTGGGCCTCCAAAGTGATTTAGGCTCCCAAATGGATCTCGACACCTAAAACTTACGCCATTCAACAAATTTGGGCCTCCAATTTGAACTGGGCCTCAATCATGATCTAGGCACCCAACTCAGATTGTGCACTCCTAATCTTTCATTGATCTCCATCACGGCCACCATCGCCGCCGCACCTACAAGATGCAGGTGCTCACATCTCCACCCTGGATCCTGAGACATTTCTCTCCACATTATCACAGACCGAAGACCAGTAAGCCGCCAAGCACCAGCAATCTTCTCTATTCTTGCCGGACCAGCCGCCATTCAAAACCCGCGCCCCAACATCGACGCCCAACTCAAATCCACCGCCAAACAGGCAATTCGGGGCATGATATCGCCCATACCCTCAGATCGGATCATCTCTCTTTGCTTCTAGCCCGTATCAAAGACAAACCGGATCCACCCTTTCTTCGCTGGTCTGCTATTGTCAGAAGCCATCACAGGCCTCGCCGTGGTTGCATCCGACCTGATTCCATCCTCGACTGCCACCTTGAGAGGCCAGCAGCAGCGACGTCATTAGACTCTTGGAGTTTGACCCGGTGAGATGCATTGAAGGGGAAGACCGATGATTCCTTTGTTGCAGAGAGACGTTGGATTACTATGCTAAGGCAGCGAGAGGCAGATGATGTTCGTCTGCTTAGTGCCGGCGCCGTGTGCCGGTGATGGAGTCCTAGGCCATGGCGGCTAGGGTTTGCAAGCAATCTTAACCCCCGCAGCGAGGGCAAGAGTTTGAGAGCCATTTTTTTACTTATATACTTTTGTGATTTAATTTATTCACAAAGTCTTTTAATCTTTCAGGTTAAATCTGTCAAAATTTTTAGTTTTGGTTAACAAAACCTCTTCTCTTAATAATAGTATAAATTAGTTATTTATTGACATTTTTACTAAAAGAATATTATTTACTCACTATGCAAACTTTTCGTGTAAGTAGGGTTAGGTTGGGTTAAGATGCATATAATGATTGGTTTCCTAGCGAAGAAGAAAATGATGGATTTGGATTTGGATTTGAATCTACAAGAGGAGTTCAGTTGTTCGTTTTTGAAGGAGAAGTATCGCGGAAATATATGCATTTTGACTCTATTTTTTATCTGAAAAATGAATAGAGAACAAATTATAACTAAAAATCTCTTGCACATTCTAGGTTAAAGCAATCAAAATTAAAGGCCGAAAGCGCACTAAGGCCCCGTTTGGTTGATAAGAATGTCAAAATAGGAAAATGATTTATTTTCCTTTTCAGATCGATATGGAATGGTTTTGGTATTTCCATGTAGGTGTTTGGAATATTACTGGAAATTAAATTCTGAAATTAATTTTCCATTCCTATTATACGTAGTGTTTGGTAAGTCATAAGAATAAAATATAAAATTATAATTTTCATTAATGCCTTTTACTAATTAAAGTACAAGGATTAAATACTTGTTACTCCTCAAACTTTTCCCTGAAAAACAGTTTAGTCCCTCGCCTTTCAAATTAAATTGGATAGTCCTTATTCTTTCTGATTCTCATACAATAGGTCCAAAACAGGTCTAAATGACTATTCTACCCCTAAGATCCCCTTTTTTATTTTTTTTTGCTCTATTTTTCTAATTTTTCTCTCTTTTTATTTATTTATTTTTGTTGCTTTTCTCTCTCTCTAAAGTTCTATACGGATCCTAGGGTATCGTTGCGGGACTCGACTTCGACGTCGGCAGCGTCGCAGTCGTGGTTCTCGACGATTGCCCCTGCCTTTCTCCCAGCTCCAGAAGAACTCAGCTTTGGCTCGAAACTCTGCATCTTCTCTCTGTTTCTGCATAATTTGGCTCAAAACTCTTCGAAATTGCAATGCTTCAGCATGGGTCCCAACGCAAAGGGTAATACTGTCGTCGGCGTCCGAGGCACTGACACCATCATTCTCAAATCCCAACGGAAATGCTGCGGAGACAGCCCGACCCAGCTGGAACTGGATTGCCTCTCGGATTTTGAAGATCTGTAGCGCCTACTCCAGCGGTGTTACGGCCACAATTTTGCTCTCTCTGATCTCTCTCAGGTATGGGTTTTTAGCCAATCATCCACCAAGTCACAGATCATGACAGCTCTCGAAAATTCTCGAGTGGTAGTAACCTCCTTGGAACTGAGAAAGAGTTCAAGATTTTCATGGAGAAATATGGGAAGAAGTATCCAACTAGAAAGGAGTACATGCAGAGCCGCCGAGCACCAAGCTCTGGATCCGACGACAGTCCACAGCTTCAAAGAGTTCTCGGATCTGTCCAAGGAGGCGTTAGGTTGGGTGAGGTGGGTTCAGACGAGAGGTCATGCGACGGGATCGTGACCATCCATTTTGACGATCTTAGGCATGCAGAGAAGGCCTTGGTGGAGAAGAGGTGGCCAAGGTGTGTTACTGTGTTTGGGTATGGGGTTACTCTTGGATTTGGGAGTGTGAATTTGGCAAGGTGGAGGAATTTTGTGGGGAGGATTAGCTCTAGATTAAATTAATTTTGAATATGGAGTAGAGTAAGAAGGGGGGAAAAAAAAGCAGAGAAGAACGAAGAAAGAAGGAGAAAAGAGGCGCTTGGTGGTAGAATAGTCTTGGGGAGAGAGAGAGAGAACCAGAAAAAAAAAAAAAAAAAAAAAAAAAAAAAAAAAAAAAGAGATAAAAAAATAAAAAAAGGATCTTAGGGGTAGAATAGTCATTTTAGACATGTTTTGGACTTGTTGTGTGAGAATTAAAAAGAATAAGGACTATCCAGTTTAATTTGAAAGGCGATGGACTAAACTATTTTTCAGGGAAAAGTTTGAGGGGTAACAAGTACTTAATCCAAAGTACAAATATGACATCAACTTATAAATAATATTGGTGGAGGAATATAAATTTTTAGAGAGTTTCTATTGGGACCTCCAAATCTGCTCACTTGACCTCACTCTGTGAGGATTATTAATGACCATATATACCTACTATAAACTATTAGGGACAATAATTATACCCAAAAAAGGTTTATTTTTTCTCTAGCCTTTCCAATTCAAGAATATTAGATGCATTCTTTATTTTTTCCCGATCTATTTTCATTTTCCAATTCACTACGTACTCATTAAAGCTTCATATTATATATATATATATATATATTAAGAAATAAAACTATGATTAAGATAAAAATGTATGATATGCATATGAACGCATATTGTCAGGGAGAACAACAAAGAAATTGTTTATGCCCTAAACTAAATAATCTATTATATTTGTAAAAAGGAAAAAAAAGAGCTAGCAAATAAAAATAAATAAAATATTTAATCATGAGGTATAGAAATAGAGAAATCTTTTCTTCTTTTTTTGAACAGCTAAAAAGAAAAAAGTAAATAAAAAAAAATCACATAATAGTTCGTGTTATTTTATTTTTTAATTTTTAAAACTCAATACCTTGTGTTTGATTTTTTTTTTATTGGATAAGAGATTTATGTTATCTGATTAAGGAATGAAGATGTAATTAAGATTATAGAGTAATTAAATCATTGAAATGACTAAGTTTTTTATTATAAAGATCTTAGTTTGTTTGTAAATTAATTATATGAGTGAGGTTATTTGAGGAACTTTGTGAGGTTTAATGAGTAAATTTAGTATTTGAAAATTTAATAGGAGGGTAAAAAACACAGGAATAATTTATGTAATTTTGCCTTTGATAGTGGAAAATGGAATTAAAATATCACCCCTGACTGTGTAATTCTATTCAGGCTTTAAGAGAGAGTCAATTTCCAGTCAAATCTCATTTTTTATTTCTTTTCCAATATCTAATTACAACCAAACACCACATCTAAATGGAAAATGAAATTAATTCTAATTCCATACCATGATTTCCTGATATCCAAACGAGACATAAGTGTAAGACCTCATTTTTTAGTTCTAAGATCTACTTTCTATTATGGTACTACAAACAATTCTTTTTTATTTTATTTTTTTATATATATATTTTTTTATGTTTCCTCATCTAATGGTTTTGTATGTGAAAGCACGACTGAGGCAATGACTTTGGTGGTCTAAAGGTTTTGGTTTGTGTAACCTTGTTTTAATTAATAATTACAACTCAACTTTCCGTCACTGGTATAATATGCAAAACGATTTTGGATTCATCGAAAACGGGCAATTTCAGTTGCGTCATTGATCACTTTTTATGCCCAATTACATATACCCTTGCCCATCAAGACAGTCTAACAAATCCTTTTCAAACTTGACCAATTCAAAAACTCCACTTGACGGAGAAAGTGACATTTATTAATATTGAAAATTAATATTCTCAAGCTACTTGCTTCCCAAGATAATATTTCACAATTTATGTACCAAAAACACATATACAGGTTGATAATTGTTTTTCTTGAGTGGAATTGATAAAGTATCATTGAAACATTTGTACTTGGATTGGTATTGAAAGCTTAAATAATCACCTATAAATAATTTTTTATTTTTTATAGCCGGTGAACTGTGACTCATGAATTCGATTCTTACTAACATATATAATAGTTAGGTGGGTTAAGAGTTTTAAAATAAATAAATAAATCCTTATTTTTTATAAGTTTCTTTATCTGAAGGTATTGTACGTGAAAGCACGACCAAGGCAATGGCTCTCGTGGTCTTTATCTAAAGGTCCTGTTTGTGTAGCTTTGTTAGGAATAATAATTAAAACTCAACTTTCCGTCATTGTATACCAAAACGACTTTGGATTCATCGAAAACGGGCATTTCAGTTGCGTCTTTCAAGGCTAATTACTTTTTATACCTAACCCTTGCCCATCAAGACAGTACTTTAACAAATTCTTTTGAAACTTGACCAATACAAAACTCCACTCGACAGAGAAAGTGACATTCAATATTAAATATTCTACCGGCTACTTACTTCCCAAGATAATATTTCACGAGTTCCATACCAAAAACACATATGCAAGTTGATACAGAGATTATTCAGAGTACGGCCGTGTACTTGCACCAACATAAATGAATGGTTAGATTGTATTAAATACACTTTTTGTTTATTAAAAATAAAGTTTATAATAAATATAAAGGATTGAGATTATTTTATAAGGGTTGGATCACTTATACTGTCGGTGCATAGAATAATTTTCACAAGTCGATAATTGTTTTTCATGAGTGGAATTGATAAAGTATCAGTGGAACATTTCTAAACGTCCTTAGGATTAGGATCAAGATTAGGACGTGTAGAAATATATGCTGATGAGTTTGGTCCGTTGGCTTTTGAGAAAATCTAAAAATGCAGAGGTCTAGAGTTCAAACTTTCAAATAATATTACTATAAAATCATTACATTTTTAAGATTTGTTTACTCGGTTTCACATTCATATTTAGCAAAATTACTAATTCTCAATTTTTATTTATTCAATCAAGAATAAAATGCAAATAATTAAAAAAAAAACCTATAAACCAATTGGCTCATCCTATTACCTCTACTGATTAGTTTTACATTGGATACCTAGCTACATGATTTCAAAGCCTATAGTTAGTACCTCTTCTTGTACAGGAATTGATTGCCTTTGTGAGAGTTAATTTGTTGGAGAATTGAATCTCAATTTCAATTTCATAAAATTTAAGCCTTAACAGAATCCTCCATTTCACCCCTGGTTGATAATGGTCCCATTACTAATTGGATTGGTATTGAAGGTCTGGATTTCTTCAAAAATTAATTTCAATCAAGTATTTGGCAGACATACATGTGATATTCCCGACCAAAAAGATTGCAGACAATAACATATATTCTTGATCATATTACTGATCGACTACTGAGAATTGAGATTTTCATAATTCATTGTATGATTTTACCGCGGTGTAGGACTCCTTTACTTTCGTTTTGCCATAAAATATGCGAATTAAGCAACAAAACAAAAACAAAAACTGCTGCAAAGAGGTACGCGCTAGTTTTTCAACTCTGAGGTGCCGCCCACAGATGCCAGAAAACAAATATATCAACTAGTATTGTTCCATAGGTTGGAAAACAGTGGTTTTATTAGTTACAAAGAGCTTTCGACAAACAAGGGGAAACTCAGACCAGTATTGGCCAATGCGGGAATCGAAGTAATTGAGCAAAACTGCATTCAGAATCAAATTTACAACAGCTTAATCAGCTAAAGCACTTGACAATCCACAAGGTTAATACCGTGGTCGATTCGACGAGTATGGCAAGACTTTATAGAAATTGCCAATGAACCCTTGCCATGGGGATCCATGACTTTTAGGGTATCCACCTCAAACTTCAAGCAATGAAGATGAGACTGTTGAGATTGAGCGGTGGCCCCAACACTGATTTCAGTATCAGCCCAGATCAAGCAAAATAGATTCGATTCGACATGTACCAAACCAGGTGTGAAGCGATATGTTCCCAGAATTTCACCATCCCAACTCCCGTCCACCATTCCTTGGTACCACATCTTCTTATTTAGATCGTAGGCCTTAAGATAGCCAAGCGTAGTGAACCAGTAAAGAGTCCGATCAACAACCACAGCTTGACCAGAACAAGAAGGATCTAGATCATGACCTCTCAATATACTCCATGAATTACCTGTATTTGGGCTATAGCTGTAGAGAACATTTTCTTTGGCTGAACCGACGAGGATCACCTTGTCAACCTCTAGAACTGCACATATAAAACCAGAACCATAACCTTCAGAAAGAGTGTTTGGAGGCTCCGGCAAGCCTTCCCAGGTCTGCCTCTGAGGGTTAAAGACCTCGGCCCACGGTTGTGCCTTTGTTACTACTCCTTCGCCGTTCATATAATTTTCGTCCAGATGAATCCTATTCTCCTTGATAATCATCCACGATTCTTGCATCCACGATTCTTGCAGTAGTCCATCATCGCCGATGGCAGACATAGCAGAAGCATCCCATGGAAGTGAATCTGTTACCTCCATTGGTCCTACGCCGGGAACCTTACCCCTTGCTTGCGGCTCATTATCGTCATCAACACAATGTTCATGGCTGGAAGAAAACGACGAAAGCGGCCCTGATGCTAGTATCGCCTTTTGTTGTTCATCATCATCAGCTCTAGCTTCCTCTAGATCTATTGATAAATGGAGCTTGGAAACCTCATGACTTGCTTCTAATGTCTGCCGCTCATCCTCATCAACAACGCCGTCATCAATAGCAATACTAGTGTCATCTCCATCATAATTGTCATTGTCATCATCAGCAAGATAAACTCCGCCGACCACATATAGAAGTCCGCCAAGAACCAGCGTATGAGGTGCCTTCCTACAAGTCAACGTGTCCGGAAGAGCCTCCGAGCAAGGGAGACCACCCGGCGACGTGGCCTTCAAGTTGAAGAAGAAAACTTTATTTTTAGCCTTCCCTGCATCGTCATCGATGTGCAATTCACAACCTTTATCGATAGAAGGACTAGAAGGACGCTCATAACAGCCCACACAGTACAAATGGGAATCCGGGAGCACTGCCCAGCTTGCGAATCTGGTCACTTGACAAGACACCTCAGGCATGAGCTTCACTTGATCATAGCTACTTCCGTGGTGGCAATACTGATCACCGTGTAAGCAACTGCCACAATAATCTCCTCTTCCTCTACTTTTTCCTCCATCTTTTTTTTGTTTGCTGTAGATCCTGTCATATTTGGGGTCCATTGCATCAAAGATGAACCACTCTGTGGCGTCTCCCTCATTGGTAAACACCCGAACGCATATGATCTTGGGATTAACCTTTATCTTCTTTATCGTTCTCAATGATTTGAATGAATAATCCATGGCTTGGATCATGTAAAACTCACAAGCAATCCAAGATTTGAAGTTACCTAGGATGGGGATTGCAGTTACCTAGGATGGGGCAGTCAATGGTGTAAGTGAACAATCCATATATAATATATATGGAAATATATGAAAGAATGCTTAGATCGGAGATTACAATATGGAAATATATGAAAGAATGCTTGGATCGGAGATTACAATATTACAAGGGGCCGGGAGCTATGACTTTAAAATGAAATAATAAATTTTAAAAAAAATGAAAAACATGGTGCAGTATACAACTGGCGACCATTTCAGGTCTAGAAGAAAATAAATAAATGCTGGAAATTTTTTATCAAGCAACGACAAAACTAGTTTAGTGTGGGATTGCGACTTTTCAGAGGATCTGCAACCAACGTCCACTTTTGAATTTGTGTTGTTTGGCTTCAAATCTTCTGTCCCCAAAATCCTGTCCCTCTCCTGTCGCCCTATAAAATCGTGACATTTGGCAATTAAACTTAACACCTGGCCACTTCATTGACAGCACTTTGACGTCGTTAGTTCCATTTCGTTACTCTTCAAGTCTCTAACTCTGTATTACTTTACTGTTGCAAGTTTCCAAACCAAATAAAATATTGATGCAATTTTGTTCTGTTTTAAACAGAACAAAATATGGCGCTCAAGTGCTCAATCTTCGGCTAGGTTCGAATCCCTTGCTTGAAGATACCTTTTTTTTTTTTTTTTTTTTTTCTTGAGAAGCATTCAATTAATTCTTCTGATACCTGGGTTTCATTTGGTTTTTTTTTTTTAGAGAAGGACGTTAAGCTTTTATTGATGAGGTTAATTCATACAATGGGTAGCAACATAGTTGCTAAGACTAGAGGGAATATGACCACTCCAAGAAACATCAAAACTAGAACTAAGAACCAATTTAGCCAACATATGAGCAGTAAAATTAGACTCTCTATACACATGAGTAAAATATGACCCAGGTAAAAAAGCATGAAGAAAGATAACATCCTCCAAAATACCTCCATATCCTGAAGCATCCTCCTCCTCAGACATAATATCCATCACCAATTTCTGACAATCAGACTCAAAAATAATAGGAGCAAGGCTATTACTTACAACAAGTTGACAAGCCCTTCTAGCAGCTAGAGCTTCCACCAAAGATGGAGACAAAACCCTACCAACTTTGCAGCAACAACCACCCACAATCAACCCAGCAGAGTCCCTCACTATCACCCCGATGCCGCCAGAACATGAATTCTTATCAAAAGCACCATCAATATTAGTTTTCAACCAACCGACTGGAGGAGGAGACCAAGGTTTAGTCACCCTGCTCCCAACCCGTCTCTGACTCAGTCCAACGGATTTGAAAAGTAACTGTTGGGAATAAATACCATGCCTCACTTGCTCAGGAGAAGACCATTTATCTTGCCAAACCCTCTTATTCCTTTCTTTCCAAATAGACCAAATCCCCCATAAGAGAAGAGAAAAAAGATCTTCAGAAAGAGACTCTGAACATACCTGCAACCAATCCAATCAAGAAGCCTCCGAATGGTTAGCAAAAATACCTCCCAACCCCGGGCACTGGCAAAGAATACCTTTAACAAAGGGGCAATCTCGACTAACATGCTCAACAGACTCATCCGCATTGTTACATAAAGCGCAACCACCCTCAATATAAACATGCTTTAGACGAAGCTGGGAAATAGTAGGGAGAATAGATGAACAAAATCTCCAAGTATGCATTTTAACCTTACCCGGAACTTTAGCGGCCCATAACCTTTTCCAAAGCAAGGTACCAAAATCATTGCTAGAAGCAGAAGCAGGAGAGTGCAGCAAATTAAAGGCTTGAGCATAAGCAATTTTAGTAGTAAAAAGCCCTTTAGCATCAAAGTGCCAAATAAGCCTATCTGGGACTAACCTCGAACTCAAGGGAATAACTAATATTCTCAATAAGAGCAGCATTCCAACAAGAATCCGAAATTAAATCACTGAACCGAGTCACAGGAATATTCGGACGAAGGAGTGGGCGAAAAAAAGAAGGACGAGGTATCCAAGGGTCGGACCAAATCCGGATAGAGTTACCATCACCCACCTGCTAACGGACACCCCTCATCAACACAGCTTTAGCTTCCATTATGCCTCGCCAACAAGCAGAAACAGAACCTGAAGCCCTAGCTAACCAAAAATCACCAGAAGGAAAGTATCGAGCTTTATAGATCCTAGCTAGCAGGGAGTTTGGGAAACGACACAAATGCCAACCTTGTTTCGCTAGTAAAGCCAAATTGTGAGCATATAAGGTGGCGTTCGGTAACGTTTTCAAGTCATATTTTTCATTTTATAAAATGAAAATGGCTTGAAAATGCGTTCGTTGGTCTGTTTTCAAAAATGCAGAAAATAATTTTTGAAAATATTTTTTTATTTTACTCGTAAAACAGGAAAACGACAAATAGACGTTTTCACCTTTTCATTCTCATATTTTAGAAAACACGGAGATATATTTTCCAAAACAAAGAAAAAAAAGAACATGCTCTCTTCTTCCATATTCTCACGTCACTATCTTCTTCTTAGGTCTCTCTCATCTCTAGTCGCCATCTTCTCTCGTTTTTGAAAATTGTTTTCGGAATAAGCTACCGGACACATTTTCGGATCTCAAAAATCCAATCTTGTTTTCTCTTTTTTATTTTCAAAATCGATTTTTGAAAAATCATTTTTAAAAACGTTACCGGACAAGCCCTAAGTCTCTGAAACCCATACCCCCTTGCTCCTTGGGCCTACATAAACGCTCCCAAGATATCCAATGAATTTTTCTATTATCCTGCGTACTGCCCCACCAAAATTTGGCACACATTTGGTGAAAAGCAGCACAAAATCCTTTAGGAAGAAGAAAGCAACTCATGGAATAGGAAGGCAGTGCTTGAGCGACTACCCTAATCAACAAGTCCTTCCCAGCACTGCTAAGCAACTTACCTTGCCAACCTTCAAGCTTCTTGCTCAACCTCTCTTTGATAAAAGCAAAAGGCTCTGACTTGCTACGACCCACATAAGTAGGAAGCCCCAAGTAACTTTCATGTTTTCCCACAATTTCCACCCCAAGGAAGCTGCCAAAGACTGTTGTAAACCATGACCAACCTTCTTACTAAACACCACACTGCTTTTACTGAAATTAACCAACTGCCCAGATGCCTTCTCATAATCATGAAGGACAGATTTAATGTGCAAACATTCCTCCTCAGAAGCTACCCCAAAGAGAAGACTGTTATCAGCAAACAGTAAATGATGGATAATAGGTGCAATTTCACAGACCTGAACACCCTTAAGTAGGCCAAGAGAAGCTTTCTTATCAAGTAGTGCAGAGAAAACTTCCGCACATAAGGGAAACAAGTATGGAGAGAGAGGGTCCCCCTGCCGTAACCCCCTAGTAGGAGTAAGATAACCCTTAGGTTGTCCATTGATCAGAAAAGAATATCTCACTGTACTGACACACTGCATAATAATTCGAACCCAAGAATCAGCAAATCCGAACCTGACTAGCACGGCTTCTAAAAATTTCCATTCCATCCTGTCATACGCTTTACTCATATCAAGTTTCAGTGACATCACCCTTTCAGAAGACAAACAAGTATGGATATAATGAGAGACTTCATTAGAAATCAAGGTATTATCCGTGATTAGCCTACCAGGAATAAAGGCACTTTGGAAAGGAGAAATAAGCTGTGCCAAAATCTTTTTCAACCTATTAGCCACAACCTTAGAACAAATCTTATACAGAACATTACATAAAGCAATCGGTCTCAAATCAGAAACCTTCACTGGATTTTGGACTTTCAGAATCAAACAAATATGAGTATAATTGACTTCTCCAAGCAGTTGACCAGAGTGCAGAAAATTTTGCACTGTAGCAACAACATCAGAGCCAATGATATCCCAATAGTGCTGAAAGAAAAGTGGAGGCATACCATCAGGTTCAAGAGACTTTGTAGGGTACATCTGAAACAAAGCTTCCCTGATTTCCAAAGCAGAATAATCAGCACACAAATCTGCATTCATCTCCAGAGTAACCTTAGGTGTAATTAGATCGACAACATCGCACATATGAGCATGATCAATCTCCGCAGCCTGAAACATATTGGAAAAGTATGACAATACTACACTTTCCATCCCAACATCCGTATCCTGCCAAATTCCAGAATCATCAAACAATACCTGCAGTCTATTCTTCACTCTTCTGTTAGAGGCCTTTCTGTGAAAGTATTTGGTATTCCAATCACCTTCTCGAAGCCAAGAAAGCTTTGCCTTTTGCTTCCAATAGGCATACTCATCATTCAATAACCCATCCAGTTTCAAAGCTAACTCAAAACTCTCACTTTGATTAACATATGTTAGAGGAAGATAAGTGAGATCATGCAATCTACCACGCAGGGTCTCAATTTCTTTTCCTCTTTTGCCATAGGTGATACGCTGCCAATCTGCTAAAGCAAACCTAGTGTTACGAAGTTGCTGCACTATTTTGAACATAGGAAACCCATCAGAACTACGTTCCTAGCCCTCGCGTACAACCTCAAAACTGTTGTCTGTGTGTGCCCAATGACACTCAAACCTGAACCGCCGACTGTGCCTAGAAGTGAAACGCACAAGCCTTCAGTACACCCCTAGCAAAATGGGAATATGATCTCCATGGATCGGCAGTAGGTGTTGAACCCTAGCCGCAGGAAACACATCAAGCCATGAAGCGGAAGCCACTCCTCTGTCCAACCTGCTTGGCATCCCCGGCCCCTTCTAAGTGAAATGCGACCTGAAGAAACCCAAGTCGATCAGTTCTGAGTAGGAAAGGGCATCCCTGAAAAGCTGCATTTGGCCTTCACGCCGTATTTCACCTCCTTCCTTCTCTTGAGCATTCAACAAGTCATTGAAATCACCGATGACAACCCACGGTAACTGCACCTCCTCGCTCAATTCCCGCAACAATGACCAAGTACGATGGCGCTCAGCGGTGGTGGGATGGCCATAAAAACCAGTTAGCCTCCACAGTATACTAGACATGTCAGTTTCATGAACCTCCACGTCGATATGATGTGAAGACTTCGAAGGAAACAGAACATCCAGCCCGTCCCTCCAAAACTGAGAATACTGCCAAACCACCACTCGGCCTGACTGAGAATACTGCCTCACAGTTCATCATCCCCACCTCCAGACGGAGATTATTCATATAGTTCCAATCTCGGATCTTCGTCTCACACGAGAAAACGAAATCCAGCTTTTTTTGCTGCACCAACCAGCGCAACGCTTGCACCGCTGCATCATTGTTGATGCCACGGTAATTCCACGAGATAACCTCCATTGGAGATAGAAAGTAGAAGGTTCAAAACCCTAACCCTAGGTTCACACCGAAAACCCTAGGAGAGAGAGTTAACGTACTCTTTTGTAGATTGGATTTTAGGCCAGCTAATTGTGTTCCTTATTTTATGCTGAGTAAACAAAAAACATAGGTTATTTGGGTAGAAGTCTATGCACATGTTATAGAAATCTTGCAGAGAGTCTGGAAAAGTGAGTAGTTCTGGGTTTCATTTGATTCATTTGGTTGTAAACTAAAAATAATCATTGAATTATGTCCTTGGGTTCTTCCATTTTCCATATCTGGGTATTGAATATAATTAGATTTTTAAGGGAATCTATTCTAGATTGTAAGTATTTTTAGTACTTCAAGGATTTGGAATCTGCAATTTGAAATCTGGAATCAGATTGAAATTTTCAAGAAAGCTAATCATGATTCCAGTCTCCACAAAATGAAAGCTCTGTTAAAGACCAAATTATGGACTAATTTCACGATTTTTCTTGTTAATGATGATGATTTGAAGAATCAAAATTAGAAAGGATGAATGGTGGGTTTTTGAACAGAAATGGATGAAGAGTGGGAGACGGCAGGAGATGTTCTTTTTATTTTTCAGGCACGATAGGTGTATATACGGCGTTAATTGTTGCCAGTTAGTATCCAGATGTCCAATTTCTATAGGAAGACAGAGAAGGAGACAGAATTTTAGGGACAGAAAATTTGGACCCTGTTGTTTAATAGCCATTGTAAATTAATCGTGTTTTGAATCCTGTACTTCCTAGGTGGCTGCTAGGTGAATTTTATTTTATTTCTATTTTTGCTTTAGTAAAGTGGTCAGCCAACAGCACACAACGTGCTTTTTAGTTCCTTTTCATTTTTTCTAACATGCTTTTTCTTCTTCTTCATTTGCTGACGTCACTAGCACATGAGCTTTTCTTTCTCTCTCTTGCAAAACGACCAGCCGCCCCATTGTAAACCCATCTCATCTTCTTTTTTGAACAATGCCGCATCACCCGCCGAGACACCACATTCATTTTCTACATTTTTTTTTCTTACGTGCTTTTTTCTTCTTCTTCTTTTGCTGATGTCATTAGCACATGATCTTATCTGAATACCTATTTGAATTATTTAACCTCTGGTTTTTGTGTATAATATGGTCATGGTTTGGACTAAAACCAAGGTATAATGTATTGATGTTTATTGAGAACCAATTCAACTAATCATATCAATGAACCACACTCACTTCAGTTATTCTATATGAATAAAGTTATATAGTTATAAGCATGAATGAAGCTCTAGTCTGAAGTGTTAATTAAATACCTCAAGGTTGATAGTATTAGTTAATATAGAAAGGCTAGCTTGAATTTAGTAGTAATGACGTTACTTTGGTTCTCTCTCTCTCTCTCTCTCTCTCTCTCGCTCCCAAATGTACTGTTTTACCTTTATTAGAAGTGCTTATGTTGTTTATGTAGACTCCACTTGTGCAGGTAGCCACATATAGCGGATAATAAGTTGGATTAATGGCACATGATAGCTATCAACTACATTTGACTTCACAACCAAGGAAATCCTTTAGGTATCATCCATTTTCAATTGGAGTATCGGACTGAGATGTTCAACTCCTAGCTGACTGCTACACCCACATATGCACACATAAAATCTTTCTCTTGAGTGGACATCTGCATTTGTTCTTGTTTTGACCATTGGATATGAGTCCTGGCCATTATAACCATTAGTATCCAGTTAGTCAGGTTTGGCCTGCTGTCGAGGCCCAACATAGCCTGAATGTGTGCATTTGCTATGCATGAATGTGTCACATTTGTGATACTTGGTGCCTATCTTTTCAGATGTTGGGCTTTTGGTCCCAGAATGAAAGTTAATCCACTCACTTCATATCATTTTATCTGCAGGCTCACTGGCGATTCCCTTCAAATCGTATTACGGAGGTAAGAAAATGTTGTTTTGGTTGGCTTGTTGTAGTGATATTATTGTGTTATTGTCCTGGCTGCTTTTATAATCCACTGGTCTAGTTCGTCATAAAATTATGTTAAATAAGCCTTGCAACTTCAAGCAATGTGATAGTTATCTAGACGTAAATGTACTAAAAGCACTAGCAGATATAACTTTATTCTACATCCATATTATCTGCAAGGTTATGCATATATACTCACGCACTCCAGAATACCTTCCGTTTTCTATGACCACTTCTATGATTAAGGTGATTTCATTCATGATCAGATTTGAAACTAGTACAGCAGTGCAGCTAGCTAGTTCCTTTATTAACTTGTGTCTAGTAGAAATTCTTCCTTCATTAAGCATTTGGACTTGTCTGCAGATTCAGATTAGTAGATATGGGCCATTTTGAACTGATGCTCATGATTAGGTTTGTGTACATAAGATAATGGTAGATTAATGGAAATTGCAATGAATGATTTTGGATGTGAATTTCATACTTTCATGAATGGGCAATTTTAATTTTCAAAAAGCATGCATAACAATTGTAACAGGGGACTACTAATATGTGTTATCTCAAATTACAAGCTACCACAAAAGCACACCAAAATGTGTAGTTGCAGCTGCACAAAAACAACACAAAAACCAATTAGAAGTCTATTGTCCTTTTGGCGTTGATACAACAGAAAATTGTAGTCTAAATGACAAAACAACAACAGAAGTTAGATGAAAATGTTGGCTAAAGCGCATAACAACATCAAATAAGTGTGGTTGGACTTAACCAAAGACAATATAAAAGACCTACAATTTGTGGTCTCTTTTATATTCAGACCACGAATATTTGTCGTGTTAATAACCTCAAATGACAGAAATATGTCTTGCAGATATGCTTCACATAATAGAATTTATATTAGAATGTAGTTGTTTTGTTTCTCATACAACACAAAATTGTTGTATTATTGATTTTAAAGATACAAATCACATTGGTCTCGAAATGCAAAACCCATTAAACACAAGACTTTTATTTGTTTCTGTCGTCTGAAAAATCAGAAGATAGAAGTGTTCTGCCGTCTGATACCCCCAAGACACGACACAGTACTAGACGATAGATTTCGGTTCCTTCAAACGACAAAATAGTTATGTCGTTTGATGGACTTTTTGGCATAGTGTAGGAAAGCAAAAGAAGATTCCAGAAGGTTCAAGAACATTTCACATGAAGATTCCAGTCTCCAGAAACCCAGAACCGGCGGCAGAACCACCGGAACCGGCCGAAATCCACCTGAACCGACCATTGGAATTTTCAAACCGGCTTCTACCCTGTGCCTACCCTCCGCAGATCTATCGAGCATCAGCCGAGAAGCTGTTGAGAGCCCCTGTCGCATCTGTCGAGACCTGTCGACAGCCCCGCACAAGCCCCTGCAGACAGCCCTGCACAGGCTCTTACCGAGACTTGCGCTTGCCCCTGCCGACCCCTGCGCACACCTGCCGAGCATCTGTTGACACCTGCCGATAGATCCCCTGCACGCCCTTAACAGCTGCCTACAGCCCCGTCTAGCACCTGCAATAGCTCCGCACAAGCCCTGCAAGGCCCTATCATCTCCACCTGCAGCCACCGCAAGCTCAGCTCAAGCCACCGGCAACCACTGTCCGGCAACCACTTTTTCGGCGACCTCCGGTGACTTTTTCCTGCCATCTTCAGCAATTTTTTCCGGTCAAGATTTCCGGCCACTTTTCAAGGTAAATTTTTCTAAAAGTTCCCGATTTTGAAGTTTTTATTCTTCTCTTTTTTTTTTTTTTTCGGGGATTTGCAACCTCCCTTCTTCTACCCCCCTTTCTTCTTCATAGGGGAGACCAAAAGCCGAACTGTGGGGGTTCGTGCTCACACCAAGTTTGGAGTGTGTAGAGTCATCCAAACTTAGAGTTTGTTGAGAAGAAAACGATCGACCACATACATCGTTATTTCGATCTAATCCAAACCCCTCTTGGAATCGGGTTTCTTGGAAGCGACTACGCTCATAAATTTTATTGTTTTCATGGTAGGCTTTTTCCGCTCCGAAACTAACCCTAATGTTTTGTTGTTTTTCAAGATGAGTAACCTGAACAAGTTGCACTTTGTTCCACTGGAGACAACAGGCACAGGATACCACAGGTGGGTCCGCAATGTGCGCCAACATCTTAAGACTGATGGACTTCTGAAAACCATCCAAGAGCCAAGTCAAAACGTTCTTACTGTTGAGCAAGCTACCTCTTTTGAAGCGAACCAAGATGGCCATAATTCTCATGACAAGGCACATGAATGACGTGTTCCATAGTGAATACCTCAATGAGGAAGACCCCAGAAAACTATGGGTGGAACATGAGCAGCAATTTGGCAACATTCGTGACTCCCTGCTTCCTGATTTAGAAGTGAGATGACATAGCATCCGCTTTTGTGATTTTAAGTCTGTACTTGACTATAACTCAGAAGCTCTTCGTATCAAATCTCTTATGGAGTTCTGTGGAAAGACCATTACTGATACGATGTTGATCGAGAAGACTCTCTCTACCTTCCCCGTCTCTGCACTGATGATTTCTAAGAATTATTGGATTAAGGTGAATGCAGGACATATCATAAGGTTTCATGAGCTTATTGGTGCCATGAACATAGCAGAGAAGCACGACAATATCCTTGTGAAAAACTATAATGCTAGACTCGTGGGAACCAAGTCTATTCTGGAGTCTAACTACAGTCACGCTCCCAAGGGAGGATGCAAGGAGAGAAACCCTAAGAGTAGGGATAATTCTGGACGTTCTGGACCATATACTCACCCTAAAGAGGAAGGAAACCGCTAAAAGAGGCGTGCACAGAACTGTGGAGGTCAACATGTGAAGAGAGAGAGAGAGGCGGAGCTTCTGGCCATGGTGGTGACACCACTAAGAGTAATGGTCGTCCAAATCGCGCCCAAAAGGTGCCTCGATCAAGGGAGCCTGACCATAATGATGTTTATATTCGATGTGGATCAACTGGACATTGGGCCAAAGCATGTAGAGTATCCCAGAATGTTGCAAACGCATACAAGGCGTATCGTGAAGCAAGGGAGGTGCACTACATGGAGCAGGAGGATCAAGAAGACGATCTCGCTCTTAGGGTGGATGACTTCAAAGGCCAAGAAACTTGCGATTTTGATTAAGTCCTTTTATTTTCCAAGAGATGTAGGCAATTATCATATTATTTTTATAGTAGATGCCAATGGTTTAGTCTTTCTTCAAAGTAGGCGTACTCAATGTAAATGTGATGTCTAAGAAGGTCTTGAGATTAGTGGTACTTAAGTGAGCCTCGCTCCACCGACATCTCTCTACTCACCTGGTCACATTTGCGTTGGAATTACCGAAAGAAGTTAGACGACTGCCATTGTTTTGCATTAGCTAGTTTATTGGATTAGATTTTCTTTGGTTAAAGAAACAATGATGTAATTCTATTTGGCATATTAATAAAAGTTGAGTTTTTTTTCTTTATGGCTCCTTTTTTTAATTACAAGCTTTTCTTTTAGGAATGTATTCTGAAGAACTACTATGTCTTGCGGATAGTGCGACTACGCACACCATTCTACGCCATAAGCAATTATTCTTAGAGATGTTACCTACATATTCATCCGTGACTACGATGGCTAGGCCATCAGTTTTATTTCAAGGACATGGAATGGCCCAATTTTTATTGCCAAATGGCACTTTGATTAAAGTCGCAGAAGCTCTCTACGCTTCTAAGGCAAATCAAACTTTAATGAGTTTTTAAAGATATAAGAGCCAACGGATTCCATGCGGAAACGCATACTGAGAACGGAAAAGATTTCATTTGTATTACCTCTAATGATTGCGGACAGAAGAGCATCTTAGAAAATCTTATGTGTCAACCTAGTGGACTTTATGTCACTACAATTCGACCAATTGAATCCAATAATGTGATAAGAGAGGATCTTTTGGATTCCGACACATACTGGCTTTGGCATGATCGACTAGGACATTCTGGTTATGATATGATGATCTGTATACTAAGACTTCACACAGAGATCCATTCTTTAGAGTGAGATGAAGCAAGAATCAAAAATTGATTCCCGGACTTAGTGTGACTGCGGTTGCCGCTGCCGCAATCCTTAGCCCCCGAAAGGCCGCAAATGTCCCTTTTGACGCCTCTATAAATGGCGCCAACCATGGCCAGGACGCCATGGATGTTCCTCCTCATGGCCATGACTCCATGGATGCCACTTTCCATGGTCCCAATGCTATGATGGGTGATGTAGTCACACATTTTTCTTCTAATAGCGCTACGGACGCTCAGGCCCAACCAAAATCCTCATTGGTTGCTTCTAAGGCCCCTCGTTCATTTTACAAAGCCTGTTCCTTAGGGAAATTAGGACTGAGACAGTCCTACACAAAGGATCCCAAAATACTCATTCAGTTCTTACTGAGAATCTAAGGGAATATCTGTGGACCGATTCAACCATCATGCGGACCCTTTAAATACTTTATGGTATTGGTTGATGCGTTGACACGCTGGTCACATGTTACGCTATTGTCCACTCGAAGTGCTACTTATGCTAAACTCCTCGCCCAGATTATCTGTCTACGGGCTCACTACCCTGACCATCCAATTAAGACAATTCGACTTGATAATGCTAGGGAGTTTACATCGAAAATGTTCGATGACTATTGCATGTCACTGGGGATTAATGTAGAGCATCCAGTTCCTCACGTTCATACCCAAAATGGTCTCGCGGAAGTTGCTATCAAACGACTACAGATGATAGCACGGACATTAGTTATACTCACCAGTCTCCCGGTTTCCGCTTGGGAATATGCAATACTGCATGCAGCGACGCTAATTCGTCAACGATCTACTGCCACCCAATCTTATTCTGTGTTACAGTTAGTGATTGGGTACGAGCCTGATATCTCGCACTTACGCATTTTTGGGTGTGCCATTTATGTGCCTATTACGCCGCCACAGCGTACTAAGATAGGTCCACAATGATGAATGGGCATCTATGTTGGATATGAATCTCCAACTATTGTCCACTATCTTGAACCCTTGACAGGCAATCTCTTTACCACTAGATTTGTGGATTGTCACTTTGATGAGACATTCTTCCCATCGTTAGAGGGAGATAAGAACATAGATGTTCAACAGGAACGACAAGAATTATCGTGGTCTATCCCCACTATGTCTCATCTCGATCCCGTACAGCACAGTCCGAACTTGAAGTGCGACGAATTATCAAGCTCTAGAACGTAGCAGACACTCTACCTGATGCATTTTCTGATGTTGCCAAAGTGATGAGATCACACATACCTGCTGCAAACGTACCTGTAAGGATTGACGTCCTAAATACTGGATGTAATGCCGCTCCTGAGGTACCAGGAAATGGCGTCACTGCCCATATTAGCAGTGATATGGTGTCTATGGTAGCAGGTCCCACAGGGAAGCACTGTAGACCAATTGGTTCTAAGGATACTAGCCCTAGAAAGAAAGCGAATGAGGCACAAACAAATCCTTTGATCATCGATACTCAAAATCCGTCCCATGAGAATGTTCCGGATTATGGTTATGTCCAAGAGACATTATTGGGGGATGCCTCAATGTCAGAACCTATCCCTAAGAACGTAGAGATCTCTGTAAATTACACTAGTATACATGAGACGTGGGAAAGAAGCTCCATCATCATTGATGATGTATTCATGTATTTCGTAGCGCGTGAGATTATTGAAACCGATGACATCGAACCACGCTCCGTTGATGAATGCCAACGTTGAACTGATTGGCCAAAATGGAAAGATGTGATCCAGGCAGTACTTGATTCTCTAGCGAAAAGAAAGGTATTTGGAAAGGTTGTGCCAATATCGCCCAACAATAAACCAGTTGGTCATAAATGGGTATTCGTTAGAAAGCGTAATGAGAGAAATGAGATTGTAAGGTACAAAGCTCGCCTTGTGGTGCAAGGCTTCTCACAAAGCCCTAGAATCTACTACGAGGAGACCTATTCTCCCGTAATGGACGTCATCACGTTCCACTACCTTGTTTGTTTGGTAGTTTCTGAAAAACTGAACATGCAGCTCATGGATGTGGTTACTGCGTTTCTATATGGGGATCTAGGTACTGAGATATACATGAAGGTTCCAGATGGACTTCAGTTACCCAAATCAAGTGGCTCTAAACCACGGAGCGCGTTTGCTATAAGGTTGAAACTCTCACTATATAGATTGAAACAATCTGGATGGATGTGGTATAACTGTCTAAGTGACTACTTGATTGGTAAGGGATATGTCAACAATGAACCATGCCCATGTGTGTTCATAAAAAGGACAAGTTTCAGATTTGCAATAGTAGCGGTTTATGTCGATGACATGAACATAATTGGCACCCTTAATGAGTTAAGGGAAACCGCTGAACACTTGAAATCCGAGTTTGAGATGAAAGATCTTGGGAAAACACGGTTCTGCCTCAGTTTGGAACTTGAGCACTGTGAAGATGGTATCCTAATTCATCAATCAGCTTATACCCAAAAGATGCTTAGGTTCTTCAATACTGACAAAATTGAGCCTTCAAGCACCCCAATGGTCGTCCGTAGTCTTGATCTAAAGAATGATCCATTCCGTCCAAAAGAAGATGACGTAGAAGTGTTAGAGGCAGAAGTGCCCTACCTAAGTGTAATAGGCACATTATTGTACTTAGCAAAATGCACAAGGCCGGACATCTCATTTGCTGTGAACTTATTAGCTAGATATAGTTCTGTGCCAACACGACGCTATTGGACTGGTGTTAAAGATATCTTTTGATACCTAAGTCGTACGATTGATATGGGCTTGTTCTATCCCTATAGATAGACGATGGATTCAGACCCATCTGTCACGCCCCGAATTTTGAAATAAGGATTCAAATCCGGAACATGACTAATAACAATACAAATAACGTTCTGAATTTTTCTCTCAGAAACAACCACACCTTACACCTCTTAATATTACATAAACCAAATCCTCAAGTTACTTATTACAGCACACTCTCACCAAAACAAATTATAAAGCTAAAATTAGTATAATTCTTCTCACAAAGACAAATGCTGTAAATCCAATACTAATACTCTAAACCGCACGATCACTGCCCGATTCTCCTGACCTGTGAGATTACCCGCTACACAATTTGAATAGTGTACCGGGAATTGCAACAACACAAAACCCAGTAAGCTTTTGACAGCCCGTGAGTAAACAAGAAAGAACTATTGATTTATTATGTTACAATTCTTATAACTCAAGTAAACAATCAACAAATATTGCAGCATTAATATGTGAAATAACATTAAAGCAATGCATGCTTGATCACAACCAACAAATATTGCAACATTAATAGGTGAAATAACATTAAAGCAACACATGCTTGATTTTCATTTTACTAACACCTTCACATATTCAAAATATATCATAGATAGATATTTGATCAAAATAACATAAGTACATTTCTCTTTTTAGTGAATTTTCAGATTAACTGGTAACAAATCATAAATCCACGTGTTAGGGTCCATAATACCAAAACACGGGAAAACCAAGTTGACTGGTAACAAATCATAAATCCGCGTGTTAGGGTCCATAATACCAAAGCACGGGAATCCACATGCTAGGGTCCATAATACCAAAGCATGGGTAAGCCGCAGCATACCAAGGACACTACCAAAGTATGTATACTCAAAGTAAGCACCATTCCTAAGAGTATAATAGTGCACTATCTGAAGGGACTAGGGCCCACAGCTTAACGTCATCATAACATCAAAACACATTTACCAGTAATTCACTTAAGCACGGGGTTGTTGTAATCACCCGGCTTCACAATTGTACTTTTCAGATATAATCAAATTCACAACATATAATCTTTATAAATTATAGATCGTATAAATGTATATGTACACCCATATAAAGAGACATATTATTTCAAGACAAATCTTTACTTCTTAAAATAATTTCCACATATTCACAATTGGGCATATAAAATAGCTTTCACACCACATGATCAACATTTCATTATTCAACAATTAAATGGGAGATTAATAGCTTGAATAATATCCAAATCCATTCTCAATCATTTCATCATACCAATCACACGTCAACCAAAATATATATTCCACGTAAATATATATATACGTAATCATCCACTCAGGAATGACCACTAATACCAACTATAGTTCAAGCATAAAAACCATGAAATTCATTTGTATAATAAAATCATTTTACTTACCTATGGACCGTAGTTGATCAAGTCCATATGATTTAAAACAAATATTTATTCCACAAATATTTTCACACAATTGCGACAAAAATAAAGTAATTAAATTTATTCGGTTCGTAATATGAACCACGTGAGGTTTACTCACCTCTAATCCAGCTGCGTCTTCTAAAAAGTCAAATATAACGATATTCCAAACGCTCGTCAACTCAAACCGTCAAGTACCTAATCAAGTATGGTCTTTGCTTAGTAAACGAAACACGAAATAAACTTAAACGACGATCTAAGGGTCAGATAATAAAGACGATCCAACGGTCGGATCCTCACGGATCGCCCTTAGGATCATCCTCCAAAATTATCACGAAGATCCAACGGTCGGATCTTCCTGAATCGTCCTTATAAACATCTCCACAAAATTATACGAAAATCCGACGGTCAGATTCTCACGAATCGCCTTCCGAATCACTATTTCACTATTATACGAAGATCCAACGGTCGGATCTTCGCCCGTGACCTCACAAAGTCATCGGGACAATCATACGATCAACATAATAAAATTTGAAGTAAAACCGATGGTCTGATCTTCACAGATCGTAAACCGAAGATAAAACGTAAAACCGTTAAAACGTAAATCCACTATTTATCAACTTTTTCTAAAATAACCTTGTAATATATCAAAATGCTCGTATGGATGCGTAGATCATCGTCCAGATGATATAAACTCAAAATATGGTTCGACGCGCCGCCACAAGCGGTGGTCAGTGGGTGGTCAACATGGCGGTCAACGCGGCGGTCAACCACCTCCGATGCAAAAGTTGTCAACTACAAACTTCTTCAAAATGAAGGGTTGATGAACTTTCATACCTGGAGCTAAGTCTGGTCTGGCCTAGATCGTCCTAGATCAAGCTTTGAAGTTTAGATCAATATGGTGCGTCTGATCAGATTCCAGATTGAATCAGGGACGTCGAAATCTTCAACTCGTGATCTTTCACTCCACACCCAAAATCGTCGTGCAAGGAGGATATGAGGATGATCAGGGGGAGGAGGAGATCACGAAAATGGGAAAGATCGGCCGAGGGGACGCCGGAAAACTGGAATTCCGGCCGGGTCACCGATTGGAACTGTGGCTCCTTGGATCCAAGTCTGGGGGCAGCAGCGGGGCAAGGTGACACCGGAGGAAGGCTCATCGTGGAGCGGCGATCACGGGGATGGCCGGGTCGTGGCCGGAGGACACCGGAGGAGGGAGAATTGATCGGGTCGGGTCGGTCGGTACCCGGCTATTCTGAAGAGAAACGGAAGAGAGAGAAGGGAGAAAACCGAGGGACTATTCCGTAAAAACAGAAAATTTTCGTCCTTAATGAAATAATCAGAATTTTTCCCTATTTATAGAAAATTCCCAAATTTCAAATATTCATAACTTATTCATACGAACTCGGAATATTACGTTCCACATATGCACGCGATCGTATCGACGAGTTCTACAACTTTCTTGAAGGAAGTTTTCCCAAATTCCAGACGTATAAAAAGTCACTTTTTGGGATCCTCTAAATAACGTTCGATTTCGAAAATAAAATCGTTCGAACTACTTCCACAACTTCTCCAAGCTTCGTACTCGCTCCTAATACCGCGAAATCAATTCTAAAAACCCATGGAATTTAATTTGAATTTTTCGGGGTATTACACCATCAAATGCCAGGGAAGCCATACATAGTGGTTCACATCGCCTATCCCCATTCCAAAATGATATAAGTGTTTTGGAAGGTTTTGCTGATGCTGGGTACCTCTCTGATCCACACAAAAGTTATTCTCAAACTAGTTATGTATTCACCATAGGAAAGACCGTGATATCTTGGAGGTCTACGAAGCAGACCTTAGTTGCTACCTCTTCGAATCATGCAGAGATTATTGCTCTTCACGAAGTAGTTTGTGAATGTATATGGCTTCGATTCATAGTTACGCATGTTCGAAGTAATTGTGGTCTAAAGTCTACCACAGATGAGTTCACGAGCATTTATGAAGATAATGCTGCTTGCATTTAACAAATGAAGCAAGGCTACATCAAAGGCGACAACACCAAGCACATATCGCCCAAATTCTTCTACAATGAGCAACGACAGAAGCTCCTCAAGATCAAAGTAAACCAGGTTCGATCTGAGGACAATGTGGCAGACTTGTTCATTAAGTCATTACCCAAATCCACGTTTGAGAAACATGTGGCAAGTATTGGCTTGCAAAAGTTATTTGAACTCCCAAGATCGTAGTCATCAGGGGGAGGCCCAGACATCAGGGGGAGATGTCTACATGTTCATCTCAAAACTTGAAGGGTGTGTTCTCTTTTTCTCCTTCGACCGAGGTTATTTTTGTCCCACAGGGTTTTTGTTATTCTGTAAGATTTTTGACGAGGCAACGAGAGGAGCACCAAGTTTGGGCGACACAAGAGGGAGTGTTCAAGTAAATCTCTATTTTGTGTCTGGCCCAAACTCTAGGTTATTTGACCTAGTGGTAATAGAGTTTAATTAGATAATCTCGGAGAATCTTAGAGATTCTTATTCAATGTATGATTACCTTTACTTATACAATTCAGATTCTATGTCTTGTAATCCTCTATATAAAGAGGCCCATATTATCAATGAGAATACACAGTAATTTTCTCTCTATTCCCGTTTCTATAAAACAAAAACTGATAATTTATTTTCACTTATTCAACCTTGGAGATATATGGGCCTGCAATGGATTCTTCATCACCTAGGTCGCCTCTTGCTTCTCAGTCACATCAACACCAACTCCATCGACAGCTTCCCACTTGTACTTCCAAATTAAATTTGCCACCGAATACTCCAAAAGAAGCATGGACAAACCCCACCCCGGACACAGCCTCCTCCCCGCCCCAAAAGGTATCATCTTAATGGATCCGGCTCCTCTAAAGTGAGGAAGTTGTGAATTTACGTCAATTTAATTAAATCTGAACTCTCTGTCTAATCTAAGGGTCATTATAATTGACACATCACTTTTTCATTCATTTTTTATTTTTCATCTAAACCCTAGTTAACTATGTGGTTAACTCTAGGGGAAAAAAAAAATTTCTCTTCAAGCGTTTCTCCTCTGCGTTCGAGAGTTGACGGCAAGAGGAGTGCAAACCAAAACCCACCACCATGATGAACTTGCAATCGTCCCAATACTTTACTAAAATTTTGACGATATTATTTTCAACTATTTTTCTGTTTTATTAGAGCAATTAAGTTAATGAAATCTGAGGGTCTTTGTGAACCTTGAGGGCTTCAGAATTCAAATTACCCAGATCGAATTAAACAACCTAATGAATCACATACACGAAATAATTAGGGTTGGCAAGCATTCAGTTTTCCTTTTTGTGATATTAAGTTTCCTGTTAACTTTCACTCATTTTAGTGCAATTCAGACGATGCTTGGAGAAGTAAAACTAGGTGGGGTGGTGTAGGTTGGGTGGTGAGGAATCATGAAGGCCAGTTTCTTTAAGGTGGATGCAGCGGTCTATGTCTGAGTGATTCTGCACTCACAGTGGAAACGCTGGGATTGTGTGATGGGTTGGAAGGATGTCTTCTGGGAGGATGGAAGAAGTTTGTGATGCTAAAATGGTGATTGAATATTTACAAGGCAGCTGGAACCTGATGCATCTATTGAGGCTGTCCTGTTTGATATCAAAGTCTTGGCATCCAACTTTGAAATGGTGTTGTTCTCTTGTATATATCTCTCGTAGGAATAATGAAGTAGCTTATTTGATTGCTACCCTGAGAATCCCCTGATGGGATCATGAATGCCTTAGCTATGGATGTAAGTTCTTCTAGTAAAACTGCCTATTCGACTGGAAAAAATTTGTAATTGAATTCTTAATTAATTGATGGAAGCCATAAACTCTTGCATATAGCCAAAAGTCTATTTAAGCTTAAGCTAGTTATCAAAATCCCCAATTTTTTTTTCCTAAAGTGAACGGTAAAGTTAACTAGAGTTTAAATGAAAAATAAAAAATTAATGAAAAAGTGATGTGTCAATTGTAATGACCTTTAGATTAGATAGAGAGTCAAGATTTAATGAAATTGACTTAAATTCAAAGTTTCCTCAATTTAGAGGAGCCGGATCCCATCTTAATCTCTTTACTCCCTGTTATATCACACTGTACATTATCTCCATCACTCAGAAACCTCTCAGGCTTAAACTCCATGGGCTCGTCCAAAACACTCGGGTCCCGACCCATTTCGGCAACCATGAAATTCACAGTACAGTTCTTTGGCAGCATATAACGTCCATCCAGAACAATGTCCTCTGTAAGCGAGTGTGGAACCACAAAGTGGCCTGGTGGGTGAAGCCTTAGAGCCTCCATCACCACTGCTTTCAAATAGTGCATCTTCTGAAGATCCTCCTGTTTCACCTCTTCGTTTCCAACCCCCACAACCTCTGTAAGCTCTTCAACAAGCCTCTTCTGAACACGTGGATATTTCACTAGCTACATTCCCCATCGTCCACTGCAATGTCACTGACATGGTGTCTGTGCCGGAGTTCACGACCTCCGAGCATTGATCCACTAGTTCTCCTTCATTGAATGCTCTGTTCTCGAGGGGATCTTCTAAATCCATTAATGTATCAACATAAGCTATTATGAAGTCATCGTTGTTCTCATCTACTCTTTCTTGTTTAACCTGTTTAACAAGAATTGATAGTCGACTTAGTGAAATAGATGTCATTGCTGTAGACCATAGTACTGTACCTATCATTTACAAAATTTTCCAAGTACACAAAACTTGTAAACTTTGGTGAATAAAACTTGTAAACTTCGCCAGGCGTACTATTATGCTTATAATCACTACGATATATGCACTTCAAATCATAATTTCTATTGATAGATGTTTTATATATAAACAATTGACACAAGTGATAGAGACAATCTGTAAAACAAAGGATATGTACTAGTTTTTTTGTTTTTTTTTTTGTTTTTTGGAATAAAGGATATGTACCAGCTTTGAAGTAGAGAGATTATGTGCAAAATTAAAAAAAAACTAATATTCACTGTTTTACAGTGTGAATCTTTCTTGCATAAATCACTTGTTAAATAACATTTTTTTTTGTAGAAAAATAATCAATTGAATACTGTAGCCATTAAATGAAAGTGAGCTAAAGTTATGGTCAATCTACAAATTCATAGTTAGGACTTAGAGTAGACCCGTGAATGGATCGGTTTTGGAGCGAATCGATCTAAATCCGAATTCATTTAGTAACAACAAAATTTAACATGACCCAATCCGATAATTCGGCGAATCGTTAATACCTAAATCAAAATCCGTATCCAGGGATTTACGGAAATCTGGTCCTCTAGTCTGATCCGTTTATTATAATGAATATTCTTAAATTTCAAATAATAATATTAATTTCCTTTATCATGATAAAATTTCAATAAAACATCGAAACAAACTGAAGTGTATCACTGAATGTTGACTTAAACAACTAAAATACTACTTAGAATAATACACTAAGGTAAACAATTGCGCTTAAAAAATAAAAAAATGTTAAAGGAAAAACATATTATGTGTCTTCGTCAAAGCGACTGATGGAGAGGGAATAAAGGAACCAGCGATTACCATCAATCAGCACAATTACAGATTAATCAGCATTTAATGTCATCATCGTAATTGTTCTTTCCATTGTAATTCTCTTCCTATATAAAGGGGTTACGAAATGAAATAAGTAGACCAATTTCAATTTTCATTTTACTTTTACACGTTATCAGAATGCTCTGAGCAAATAGCCAAGAGAAAAAACCCCAGCTTCGAAAAAAAAAAAAACCAAAAACCTAGAAGAAAATTTTTTTTTCTTCTTTTCTGCTATCACCCAATTCAAACAAAAAAAAATTTCGTCCAGAACGGCTCGTCTGGACTGGCCTCAGCCCCCCGCCTCAACGCACCTGCGCCGCCTCTTTCCCAGCACGCACAAGCCACCTCCCCATGTCAGATCTTGTCAAGATAGCAGCAGCCATCTGGGTTATCTCCACCATCGCATCACCCTCCCTCAGTTCCAATTCCGAACCCAGAATCCCACAGTGTCTTCCTCCGCCTAGTACCACTGCGTCGCCTGCCTGACTGTGTTTGGGGAAGGCCAGTAGTGCCGGAAACTCCCTGCACGTGGTCACCAGTTTCCATTGGAGGTGTCCCTGCAGCAAACCAGAGGAAGACTCGGAAAAGAAGAAGAAAAAAAAAAATAATAATAATAAAAAATGAAAAGGAGGTGATCCGGCCCAAATAAAAAAAAAAAAAGAGAAAACGTGACCCGGGCCAAAGTAAAGACCCGGCCCAAAAAAAAAGAAAAGGAAAAAAGCTGGCCTCTGCAGCCCAGAAAAAAAAAAAAAAAAGCAAAGAAAAAATAAAAGGCCTTGAGGCCCACAGAAAAAAACAGTGAGAAAAAAAAGGGCCCAAAGAACAGACCAGGCCTAGAAAAAAAAAATACAGAAAATAAGGAAAAGAAAAAAACAAGAACAAGGCCCACTGCTGAAAAGAGAGAGGAAGCGGCCAAGTTTTTCTCAAACTCGAAAACATCGCTACGCAAGCCTGCATCAACACGCGCGTGCGCTATGATTGTTTTATTTTCTCGAAATAAAGTATGTTTTCTTTATTTTATTTTTTTTAACCAAGCATGTGAATTTGATTTGTCTTTTCTATTTTTAAGCATGCTTTAGATTTTATTATATATGCTTTTATTATAAAATTTTCGAACATGTTTAGTTAGAATATTAATCATTTTAAGCATGCTTTGTCATTTATGCTTTATATAATTATCTTTAAGCATGATTATATATTTTATTTTTGAGCATGCCATATATATCTATATATATTGTTATATATTATTTATGAAATTTTGAGCATGTTTTTATTTTATTTACGCTTATATAAATTATGTATACGCATGCTTTGTATTATACTATTGTTTACATTTTATTTTATGCATGATATATTCTTGCTATTATTATATAATTTACTATGATTATGTGTAGTATATAATTTGTTGTATATTTATGAAATTTGAGGATGCCATGTACTTTATTTCTTATATATGCTATGTTTAAATGTGCTATGCTTATTTTTAGAATGCAATATACAAAAATTGCCTTTTGCCATGATAATGAAAATTCATGAGCATTATACACACACACACACACTTACTGTGATAAAGTATTTTCACATAGTATCGAAAAAAAAATGTGACCATTACGAATCTTGGTCTTGAAATCTAATTCATATTTTTAGAAAATAATTCACGTGGATGTCTTTATGACTGCGTAATTTATATCTTCCCTCTTGTTTTATGTAGATGGCTGATCCAACTCGACCTGAATTTGACATTTTGGACTCAGAAGGACTTGAGTACCACCGTAGGGTTTCTGATGTAGAAACTGCCTTTGTGGCAAAAGACTACACCGCCACTATTACCGACCCCAAAGATGATAAACTATCTAATAAGATGAAAGCAGATGCCTTAATGTTTCTGAGGCGACATATTGATCCTAGCCTACGCCGGGAGTACCTTCAGTTGAAGACACCCAAAGAACTGTGGGATGCCCTTAAGGGACGTTTTGGGAACATTCACGATACTTTGCTCTCAGGACTAGCTGTTCAGTGGAATGGAATCCGCTTGCTTGACTATAAAAGGGTCAATGACTTCAACAAAGACATGTTGCGCTTAAAGGCATGTCGCAATTTCTGTGGAAGGGAAATCACGGAAGATGATATGATCTACAAGACTCTTTCCACCTTTCCTACTTCAGCGTTTATGCTTGCGGACAAGTATAGGCTGGAGTGTGACAACAAAAGAATCACAACCTTCAATAAGTTGATCAGCCTACTGCAAGTGGCTGAGAGGCAAAATGAGGATCTCTTGAACAACAATGCTAGCCCAAATTTCCGAGGCTAATTATGGAAAAATAAAAGGTGGAAAGAACTCCAATGCAAAGGGGTTTGGACGTGCTGATCCCTACCCATGTGGCAACAATGCACCACGTGGAAAGGGACGTGGAGGTGATGGAAACAAGGTGCAAAAGGCACCTAAGAACCCTTCAGTCAAACAGGATAGAATTGGCAATGAACCATGCTATAGGTGTGGAATCATTGGGCATTGGTACAAATACTGCCAAGCAAGCAACATAGTTGCAACCACTTACAAGAGGTATAGGGACCCTAAAGAACAAGTGGCTCACTATATGGAAAAAGGAGGCCATGACCCAAATGTCAACCTCATAATAGCAGACTTCAATGGCAACAAGGAACTTGTTCAGTCAATGGATGGACTAGAATTTAACCGATCTGGTTTCTTTATTTATTTTCCAAAGACAGTTGTGAAGGCATAATGCCTCATTTTTAATTAGACTATTACTTGGTCTTAAAGTTTATTTCAATAACGATTTGATGAATTAGAACAGGACCTTGATTTGATTATCGTTGGCTTATTAATAAATTTTGAATTTTATTCTGAAGCACTGAATTTATTCAAATTTATTTACTACATATATTTACATGGTTCGAAATAGCACTATAAAGATGTAAAGCAATACATCTAGAGAAAAATTATTAGAATGAAAAGATTATCATTCTACTAAAATAGAATACTCTAAAGAATATGAGACATATTTAAAGTCAAAAACGCTCTGTATGCACCAAGAGCTAATCGAACCTTGTTAAGTATCAAACATATTAGTGCCAACGGTTATCATGTCAAAACACACTGTGAGAATGGAACTGAATACTTTTATATTACCTCTAATGAATGTTGAAGGAAACACATTTTAGAGAAACTCATGAGTCAATCTAGTGGACTGAACCTCACTACGATTCGGATCATTGAATCCTAATTGTCACCCATAATGAAATGTGGGACACTGACTCATACAGGCTTCGGCATGACCGCGTAGGGCACCCTGGTCGTGACATGTTGATTTGTATTTTGAAGAACTCACAAGGACATCCATTCTTTCGAGTGAAAAATAAAATAGGAGAAAAATCCGCCACACTGAAAGGTGTCGGTCCTCGTATTGCTCAAATGTAGCCATTACCTCCCTCAGGACTAGAAGCACTACCTCCCTCCCATTATGCCTCATTGACTATTTCAAAGGCACATCACTCGTTTTGCAATGCCTGCTCTTTAGCAAAAACAGGATCGAGACCTCCCTCTGCTAAAGATATAACATAAAATATTCCATTCTTACAAAGGATACAAGGACATATCTGTGGACCTATCCATCCAGAATGCGGACCATTCAAGTACTTTATGGTTCTGGTGGATGCTTCGACACACTGGTCACATGTCGCTTTATTGTCCACAAGAAATGCTGCAAAACTCCTAGCACATATTATATGTTTAAGGGCTCACCACCCTGATCACCCTATCAAGTCTATAAGGCTTGATAACGCTGGAGAGTTTACATCAAAAGCATTTGATGAATATTGCATGCCTATTGGGATCGATGTAGAGCATCATGTACCCCATGTGCATACACAAAATGGTCTCGCAGAAGCCACCATCAAAAGGCTACAAATGGTGGCTAGAGCATTGGTTATGCGCACCAACCTGCCTATATCTGCCTGGGGTTATGCAATATTGCACGTAGCTTTACTTATTCGTTTCAGACGCATTGCTAGCCAACCATTTTCTGCATACCAGTTGGTAACTGGATATAAGCCTGACTTACGCATATTTGGTTGAGCAATATATGTGCATATTGTGCCCCCACAGCGCATCAAAATTGGTCCTCAGAGACGATTAAGTATTTATGTCGGATACGAATCCCAACAATTATCTGCTACTTGGAACCCTTGACAGGCGATCTCTGTACCGCTAGATTTGCGGACTGTCACTTTAATGAGACAGTCTTCCCATAGTTAGGGGAGATAGGAAAAAGGATTTTATAATGGAACGATAGGAAATGTCGTGGTTTGTCCCCACTCTGTCTCATTTTGATCCTCGCACTTCACAATGTGAAAGTGAGGTGAAAAGAATAATCGATCTTCAGAACGTAGCAGATTCGATGCCTGATCCATTTACTGATATCGCAAAAGTGACGAGATCACATATACCAGCTGCAAATGTGCCTGCAAGGTTAGAAGTCCCCAACAAGGGGCACGGTGCCGCAGATAGAGGCACTACAACCACACATAGTGAAGGTATGGTTGAGGCCATGGCTCCTTAAAGGAAGAGGGGGAGGCTGATTGGTTCGATTGACACTCACCCAAGGAAGAAGAGGGCAAGTAAGGCACAAACCGATCCATTAATCATCAATGTAGAGAATCCCTCTCATGAGATTGTCTCTGATTATAGTTATGTCTATGAATCAATACTGGAGGACGCTCCGATGTTTGAAATGATTCCAGAGAACAAAGAAATCTCAATGGATTATGAGAGTGCGTATGAGTTGATAGAAAGATCTTCCATACACATTGATGATGTATTTGCATACACTGTTGCTCAAGAAATCATAGAGCACGATGATATCGAACCACGCGCTGTTGCAGAATGTCAACAAAGAGCAGATTGGCCTAAATGGAAAGAAGCAATCCAGGCAGAATTAGATTCTCTGATAAAGAGACAGGTATTTGGTCCGGTAGTACTGACCCCACCAAGTGTAAAGCCTGTAGGACATAAATGGGTCTTTGTCAGAAAGCGTAATAAGAAGAATGAAGTCCTGAGGTACAAGCCTCGCCTTGTGGTGCGAGGTTTCTCACAACTCCCTAGAATTGACTACGAGGAGACATACTCTCTCGTAATGGACGTTATAAAGTTTCGCTACTTAGTTAGCCTGGTAGTTTCCGAACGACTGGAAATGCAGCTCATGGATGTGGTGACTGCATATCTCTATGGGGATCTAGATTCAGAGATATATATGAAAGTGCCTGATGGCCTTACATTACCCAAGTCAAGTGACTCTAAACCATGGAGTACGTTTGCAATTACGTTGAAATGCTCACTTTACGGATTGAAACAATCCGGGCGGATGTGGTATACCCGTCTAAGTGACTACTTGATTAGGAAGGGTTATAAGAACGATGAATTATGCCCCTGCGTATTCATAAAGAAAACGAGTTCCGGATTTGCAATTGTAGCAGTATATCTCGATGATATGAACATAATAGGTACTCTTGATGAAATAAGAGAAACCGCGAGCTACTTGAAATCCAAATTTGAGATGAAGGTTCATGGGAAAACTCGATTCTGTCTAGGCCTTGAACTAGAACACCGAGTTTGTGGAATACTAATCCACTAGTCTACGTATGTCCAAAAGATGCTCAGGCAATTTAACATGGACAAAGCGCATCTTGCTAGCACTCCCATGATCGGTCGAAGTTTGGATGCAAGGAAAGATCCATTTTGTCCAAAGGAAGATGACGAAGAGGTGTTGGGAGCTGAAATTCCCTATCTAAGTGCAATAGGCGCATTATTGTACTTAGTCCAATGTACTCGACCAGACATTACATTCTCAGTGAACTTGTTAGCTAGATTTAGCTCAGCGCTAACGCATCGTCACTGGAATGGTATCAAGAACATTTTTTCGAACCTAAAAGGAACCATTGACTTGGGAATGTTCTTTCCCTACAGAGAGACAAGAGGGACCGCAGATGGAACTGCAATCCCTAAAGGAAATGTTGATGGCGAAAGCACCACTCACTACACAAAAACGCCAAATGACTTTTTGGTTGGTTTTGCTGATACTGGGTACCTCTCTGACCCGCATAAAGGTCGTTCCCAAACTGGTTATGTATTTACCATTGGGAACACGGCGATATCTTGGAGATCAACCAAGCGAACCCTTGTGGCTACCTCCTCGAACCACTCAGAGATCATTGCTCTACATGAGGCGGTTCGTGAGTGTGTATGGTTAAGAGCTATCATTACACATATTTGAGGGACTAGTGGTTTGAATTCTACTACTGAAGAGCCTACTTGCATTTATGAAAATAATGCAGCTTGCATCAAACAGATTAAGCTAGGATATATCAAGGGTGATAATACAAAACGCACATCTCCAAAGTTTTTCTACTATCAGCAACAATAGGCCCTCCTCAAGATTCAAGTGACTCAAGTAAGGTCTGAGGAGAATGTGGCAGGTTTGTTCACCAAATCATTGCCCAAGGCCATATTTGAGAAACATGTGAAAAACATAGGAATGCGAAGACTTTTCAAGCTCCCTTGATTAATGCAAGCATCAGGGGGGAGGTGTAGACATCAGGAGGAGTCTAACACACACATGTTATCCTCAAATATAGAAGGTGCGTTGTGCTCTTTTCCTTCGACCAATGTGTATTTTTTGTCCCACAGGGTTTTTATTGTTACTTGGCAAGGTTTTTAGTGAGGCAACAACTCATGCACCATTTTGTCTTTGACTTAGCACAAAGGGGAGTGTTAAAGGAAAAACATATTATGAGTCTTCGTCAAAGCGACTGACGGAGAGAGAATAAAAGAATCAGCGATTACCATCAATCAGCACAATTACGGATCAATCAGCATTTAATGTCATCATTATAATTGTTCTTTCCATTGTAATTCTCTCCCTATATAAAGGGGTTATGAAATGAAATAAGTAGACCAATTCCAATTTTCATTTTACTTTTACAAAAAATTTAAAAATAAAAATGACCGGATCATTAACGGATCAGATTAATTTAAATCTATTTTTAATCGTTAAATAAAATGATTAACGGATCCAGACCATTCCAAGATCAACAGATCAAATTTTCAATCGAAACTCATCCAATAAATAGCGATCTAGACCGGATCCAAATTAAAATCAGATTCATTGAAAAATCAACTCAGGGTCCTTACATACTGGATAATTTCTGTCTTCTGGTTGATATATTACTTATTACAGACAATTGACTGATAATTTATTTTCACTTGTTCAACCTTGGCGATATATGGGCCCGCAATGGATTCTTCATCACCCAGGTGGCCTCTTGCTTCTCAGTCAAATCAACACCAACTTCATCCACAGCTTTCCACTCGTACTTCCAAATCAAATTTGCCACCAAATACTCCAGAAGAAGCATGGACAAACCCCACCCCGGACATATTCTCCTCCCAGCCCCAAAAGGTATCATCTTAATCTCTTTACTCCCTGTTATATCACACTGTACATTATCTCCATCACTCAGAAACCTCTCAGGCTTAAACTCTATGGGCTCGTCCCAAACACTCGGGTCCCGACCCATTTCGGCAACCATGAAATTCACAGTACAGTTCTTTGGCAGCATATAACGTCCATACAGAACAATGTCCTCTGTAAGCGAGTGTGGAACCACAAAGTGGCCTGGTGGGTGAAGCCTTAGAGCCTCCATCACCACTGCTTTCAAATAGTGCATCTTCTGAAGATCCTCCTGTTTCATTTCTTCCTTTCCAACCCCCACAACCTCTGTAATCTCTTCAACAAGCCTATTCTGAACACGTGGATGTTTCACTACATTCGCCATCGTCCACTGCAATGTTACTGACATGGTGTCCGTGCCGGAGTTCAAGACCTCGGAGCATTGATCCACTAGTTCTCCTTCATTGAATTCTCTGTTCTCGAGAGGGTCTTCTAAATCCATTAATGTATCAACATAAGCTATCATGAAGTCATCGTTGTTCTCATTTACTCTTTCTTGTTTAACCTGTTTAAGAAGAATTGATAGTCGACTTAGTGAAATGGACGTCTTTAGACAAAATTTTCCAAGTACACAAAACTCGTAAACTTCGCCGGGTACCTAGTCAAATAGTTATTTTATGCACTCTATTATGCTTATAATCACTACAACATATGCACTTCAAATCATAATTTCTATTGATAAATGTTTTATAAACAATTGACACAAGTGAAAGAGACAATCTGTAAAACAAGGGATATGTACTAGCTTTGAAGTAGAGAGATTATGTGCAAAATTTTACAAATTCATATTCACTGTTTTAAAGTTTGAACCTTTCATGCATATATCACTCGTTAAATAACATTTCTACAAAAAAAAAAAAAAAAATTCAATTGAATATTGTAGCCATTAAATGAAAGTGAGCTTAATCTACGAATTCACAACTAGGTTTTAGATTAGACCTGCAAATGTGGATTTAAATCTGAATCCATTTAGTAACAACAAAATTTAACCTGATTTGATCCTATAATCCGGCAAATCATTAATACCTCAATCAAAATTTTTATCCGGGGATTAGCAGATATCCAGTCCACTAGTCTGATCCGTTTATTATAATGAATGTTCTTAAAATTTAAATAATAATCTTTTTTCATTTATTAATAGATTTTATCAAGTCATATGAAAGGACAAATAAAATAAGGACTAAGAGAGAAAAATAAAAAAAAAAAAAAAAACTACTCTTCTTACTTCTTAGAGCATTTTTAGCAATGCTAGCAATTTTTTAGTCAAATTTTAGCTAAAGTAGATAAAAAGTCATTTTAGCTAGCCACTTTAGAATTATATTTGCATCAATGCTCTTTATTTTAGCTAGTTTTGAATTTATATTATTTTTTAAATGAATATTAAATAGTTTAAATGTATTTATAAATTACATAAAATAACATAAAATGAATGTTTTAAATTATAGAGAGCCTCATCCCACTCTCTATATTTAGGAGTTAGATAGCTAAAAGTTATAATAGAGAGCCACTTAGAAGTCTGGTGCAGCTGCTAAAAACATGCTCTCCAAAATGTGGCTCATTAACTAATAGAGAGTCTGCTAAAGATGCTCTTACCTCCCTAAATATAACATTCAATTTATTCAAAAAATATATATATATATATATATATAATATTCAATTAAATTATTTTTTTATTTCTTCTGGAATTTCCTTATATTACCATATAGTTTTATAATTTACTTAAAACAATTAAGTAAAAAATAATAATTTCTATACATGGCCCATCATTTAATACAAAATAAATTCAAAATAAACTGATTTGGAATTTTCTTAAACTAAATTCATTGAATATTATGATGTAATTATTTCTTGATCTTCCAACCCAAAACCCTTGAAATCCTTCTTTTAGCAAATTCAAAAGGATTCCAGCAACATATCAAGATCGAGAACCTCTGTTTAATTTTGGTGGAGGAGAGACCTACTCATTAGAAAACAATATCATGTGATTTTGATTCATTCTTCTTTTCATGGTTCAAGATAGAGATAAAAAGTAGAGTAACAGATTGTTGCATCTCATGTTCAAGGGTGTGTTGGTAAAAATAAGGAGGTCTACTTAGCTTTTCAAGTATTATAAAAAGTAAATTAGAGGTATAGTAAGTACGGAAGGTCCGAATAGCAAATTTGGATGTTAAACTAGAACCACCATTTTTTTTTATCATGATAAACTTCAATAAAACATCAAAACAAAATAAAGAGTATGACCGAATGTTAAATTAAATAACTAAAATACTCCTTAGAATAATACGCTAAAGTAAGCAAGATACTGTGCTTATAAAAATAAAAAAAATAAAAAATTATAAAAACGGACTGGATCATTAAATGATCAGATCAGCCTACATTATGTTTGATCCGTTAGATAGACGGATTAGTGGATCCGAACCATTCCCAGATCAATAGATTAAATTTTCAATCCAAACTCATCCAATAACTACAGATCTAAATCGGATCCAGATCAAAATCTAGTTTATTAATAGGTCTACTTAAGGTGCTAGAGAGTAGAGACCAAAGTGGTCAACTTCATATATTGTAGCTCAGTAACTAAACAAGTAAAACAAAAGCAAAATGATCTATATATTTTGACCATCACCTTCTTTCGTGCCTGTATGAAAGGGAGCAGGACGTCCTTTTGTTGCTTTCGAATTTCGTAGAACTGATTCCAACCCTTACGGAACAAAATCTTGTTCAACCACCTGGGTCCCAAGTTTAGGGTCTAAAAACCTCTTACCAAACCAAAGATAAAGCGACGCTGAACATCGATGATTTCTTTCATCTTCGCCTCATCCTCCACCTTCACGCCAAAAGTCATATACACGAACAAAGAAGTAATGGAGATCCGGAAGTGTTCTAAAACTTCGACGACAGGTCCGTTTGATGATACGGACTGATCGAGCTGGTTGGTGAGGATATCTAAAGCCCATTTTCGAGAAGGAGCATAGGACTTGAGCCGAGAAGGGTTTAGAACCTCGGATATGAGGTTACAGCGGAGGAGACGCCAAGTTGGGCCGTAGCCGCTGCTGAAGATGACACGGTTGTTGTTAGTGATGAGCTTAGTGATGGACTGGGGAGGAGGGCGGTCCGCAGACACGGCGCTTTTTTGAACCAAGGTTTGGTGGGCGAGTGTTGGAGGTGAAAAATTCCGTAGAGGAGTTTGACCCAACAATTAATGCGGACTGGAGCGGGAGCTGACCTGGGGACAATTGAGAAGCTTCCCTCGAGCGTTGACCTGGAGTTTGACCGTCAGCTCGAGGAGGAGGGGGGGTACCTGCAGAAAACCCTCTGATGCCTAAATCAGTACGTTTCTTAATTGTGGAGTAGAGATAATTGGAATTCGATGGATTACCTGGACGTCGAGCCTCCTTTATATAGGCGATGACTTACTTCGGGAACAAGCCGCCATTATTTCTGCTTTGATGGCTGCATTTATTTACACACTTACAATGACAATTATTGCTGCACTAATAACAGTTAATCATTGCGTACTTACGACCGTCATTCATTGCATATTTATGATAGTCATTCATTGCGCACTTTTAATCATAATCATTATGCGTAGTTATTGTCGTAATAATCGCCGCATTCCTGACTGAAATTTAAAGCCATACTAACTACGGAGTTAATGACCTTAATTGTAGGCCCAACAGAATTTGACCACTCCCACAATGCCCCCAAATTTTCTCTTTGGACACTCATCCTAAGAGGAAATTTCCATTCTCTAGCTGTTTTGAATCTTGCCTCGAATATTTCCTCGAGCCCTGGCAGTCCCGATTCTTTCCTCGAGCCCTGGCGGCCCTGATTCTTTCCTCAGGCCCTAGCCGCCCCGATTCTTTCCTCGGGCCCTGGCTGTCCTAGCCCCCGAATCTTTCCTCGGGCCATGGCTCCCCTGAATCTTTCCTCAGGCCCTGGCCTCCTCGATTCTTTCCCCGGGTCCTAGCCGCCTCGATTCTTTCCTCAAGGCGAAGATTCATTTTCAGCATGAGACATGGAATTGCCCCCATTTCCCTTTGAATCTGATCAACAACATTTTATTCTCCTTGGCCACCGGCCTTGGGTATTTACTCTGGCCACCAGCCCTACACATACATTTCAACAACACTGACCATAAATATGTTTCAAATATAAAAGGAAAAAGTCAGAATATGATTATTAAAGGAAAGAACGCTAGTCTACGTTACCCAGACTTTTGTCACTTCGGGCTTGTATTCCATCACTCCCAGTCCTTAGTGACAGAAATAGGATTTCTAATGGTGCAGCTCCCGCCATCACTTTTTAGGGAAAAGTGCTTCCCACAGACGGCGCCACTTGTTGGAGGTGAAAAATTCCGTAGAGGAGTTTGACCCAACAATTAATGCGGACTGGAGCGGGAGCTGACCTGGGGACAATCGAGAAGCTTCCCTTAAGCGTTGACCTGGAGTTTGACCGTCAGCTCGAGGAGGAGGGGGGTACCTGCAGAAAACCCTCCGATGCCTAAATCAGTACGTTTCTTAATTGTGGAGTAGAGCTAATTGGAATTCGATGGATTACCTGGACGTAGAGCCTCCTTTATATAGGCGATGACTTACTTCGGGAACAAGCCGCCATTATTTCTGCTTTGATGGCTGCATTTATTTACACACTTATAATGACAATTATTGCTGCACTAATAACAGTTAATCATTGCGTACTTACGACCGTCATTCATTGCATATTTATGATAGTCATTCATTGCGCACTTATAATCATAATCATTATGCGTGGTTATTGTCGTAATAATCGCCGCATTCATGACTGAAATTTAACGTCATACTAACTACGGAGTTAATCGCCTTAATTGCAGGCCCAACAGAATTTGACCACTCCCACAGCGAGTGAGTGGTCGTTGATGAAAATGGCGGGGTGAGGGCTGAAGGGAATGGGGAGGGAGACGACAGGGCCATACTTGCCGTGGAGGTCAACAAGTATGGGTTCGATTCCGGAAGCTAGTTTGTAGAGCCATATGAAGTTTCCGATTATGGGAATCGAGGTGGGTCCCGGCGGTAGAATAGTGCCGTCGAGTTTGGTGGAGGGTTTAGAGGAAAAGAGAAGGGATTTGAACAGCAAAGTGAATAAGAGGGAGAAGATGAAGAGGAGGAACCACATCATTTCCATGTTTCTGTAAAAGAAGTGCTTGGGGTTGGTGTATATATAAAAAAGAAGATACTATAATGAGAACAAAGGGACCAGATGCCATTTCCATTCGGCAAATCATGTAATATATTATCATTAGCTAGCATTTTCTCTAGCTCAGACAGGAAAAAAGAAGAAGGAATTAATGACGTCTGATACCAAAGTTCAAGTTTGCAAGTACCCTTATATCATATATTTTTTGTTCAAAATAATTGAGCAATAATGCCAAAAAGAAGTATTAACAAAAACAAACAGAAGTTGAAAAAAGCAAAAAGACATTTCAACTTACATCGGCATTGATGCTGATGGATGCTATATCTTTTTAAGTTTCTTATAAAAACCTGATTTTATCTTAAAATTAATTACATTTTACCTCTGAGTTATAGGATGGTTTTCGATTTCATACTTACATTTTAAAATTTAGCATTTCCTTGAGACATTTTTGTACCCATAATCTGTTACAAAAAATCTGTTAACTGATGATGTTGCAGTTTAACTGATGACATCAATAAACAGAAGGACGTACATATAATTAGACAATCCCTCACAGAAATATATTGTTAGTAGTAGGAGAGACAAGGAGTCCAGCGTAATTGTACTTGGCTATGACTGATTTTCATCTCAATTTGGGAGATCCAAACATAAATGAAAGGAAACTGCATATGATTCACCTTGAGCACCAAAACCAGCATGATCCCACACCCAAATCCCAACGCAGAACTAGACTTGAACACAAACCACTAATCCTTCGAATTCATATCCTTAGAACACCAAAGCCAAAAGCAGTTTTTCAATCCCAAAAATACAACTGAAGCTCAAATTGATCACAAAGCATGGCGATTCTGGTCTGATTCCACATCGTCGAGTCTGGGTCGTCAACACGAGGTCTCCTTCGAGTCTAAGTCCTCGATGAGCACGAGGTCTCTTCGCTGTTTCACGATCCGATACTGTAAGATCGGAGGACATTCAAGTGCGATCTGGAATCAGATTTGGGTCAGGCATCTGTTTTACGCCTGTGAGGGCGGCATCTATTATACGTCATCTTCGAAGAGGGCATCCTTTAAAGATGTCATCAATCGTTTTGAAATGCTAAAAAAAAAAAAAAAACTAAACGAGGACAGAATCCCTACCTGCCACAAACAGCGACATTGTCTCTTATTCAAAGATGAATGCAATACTCAGATGTCCATGGAATGTTACTGCTGCATACTCAAATGTGCATCATTCTATCTGCGTTTACTCGGCCCGAAAATGGTCAAAGAAATTAAAGAATGTCTTAAGTCTCTCTCCCACTCAATGTTTCACCATAAATAGCGCCGCCATGTCTATCTTGCTCTTCCTATTACAAAAATTCTGAGAGATGAAAGATTCCCTCAGCTGTTCGAAGTTGGAGATTGATCCAGATTTCAAATCGCGGAATCACATTCTTGCCTCGCTGGTCAGGCTCAAGGGGAAAATTTTGCAGAAGAAACTCTCGTCATTCGTCTTTGTAGTCATCAATTGCATAAATCCCTTGAGGTGATCTACCGGCACTACTACAATTTGGGCCATAGGGCGCCGACACAACCCACCAATATGTTTCGGTGTTCTTTCGATATTGGTTTATCACCGTTATGTTACATCGGTGGGTTTGTGCAGAGACAACACCGATCATTAGTGGCCCAAATGTAGTTTTGATGAAATAATTTCAAAGTTTTCTCATAGGCCATACTATTTTGTGTCCATATTTACAATACAGCCACTATGTCACATCCGCTGTCAGCAAAACAATGCTTTTTACGTGGGTTGGCAGGAAAACCAACTAACATTACTTCAAAAAAAAAAAAAAAAACAAACCCACCTTTACCTTCACGGCTTCACAGCCTTCACTATCCTTATTGCACAGCTCTTATCTCTCTCTCTCTCTCTCTCTCTCCCTCTAGCCTGTTCATTCGTTCATCTACTTCTCTAACTCTCGTCGCCGATTTTCCATAACATGGTCATCGCCCATGATCGTTTTTGCCTCTTGAAAATAGATGGGTTTATGTCCTCCTCCAAACAAATCACACCAAAATTGGGTTTAGATCTGTCGACTTCGATTTTTTTTAAATTGAAGCCTTACATGAATTTTCACTTGTTTTTAATAATTTATCTTGCTCCCATGATCATTTTCCAGGTGAATTAACATTTCAGCACATAGTTTCATTGTCCAAAGTTAATATATTTACTTAATCTTTTCTTTCTTATACTGTATACATGTTCTTCTTGACATTTATTTAAGGAACATTGGGAGTTTATCTTCTTTTTCCTTTCTAATTTTTATTTTTGGAATTCTATATTGTTAGGTTGTTTTGGTATAGATCTGGGGAAGATTCTGACCTCATACTTGTGGCATTGGAGCTTCAGCAAGGTTGCACAGGTACTCTCATTACCGGTCTAAATCTAATGCTAAAATGTCTTATGTACGTTTGAAGAGAAAATATAAACATAAAAATGATAACTTGCGGTTCTATGTGCATGATATTTCATAAGGATTTGAAGTATAGGTGTGTCAATGTCTGTTTAGATGAACTTTGTCATTCTCTGTTAAATATGTTTGAACTTTTGATAGATTTTATTTTATTGCAGCTGTTTAATTTATTATGTTTATGCAAGTTATTAGAGTACCTTGGTTACTAAAAACATAACAAAAACAGTCTATATTGGCCACTATTATGATTGAAAGAAAAAGATATGCATACATCAGTTATAAGCAAAACTTCACCTCTGAGGTTAACAAAGAAACTAGAGACCTAAAACATAAATTGGCATCGGTATATCTCTGTTATCCAGAAACAGTCTACCTTTGCTATCAATATTCAATCATGCTGGCAACTATTTGCCCCTTTTTTTTTTCTTTCTCTAATCCTGAGTTTGCATCCATTATGTACTATTTCATTTATATCCAGAATCCCCCAAACCTTAGTTTGGCAATGGTTTTTCATTGAATTTTATCCTCATTTACCTTGTCTTCTATCCATGTTGTTTCTGAAACTGTTCATCATGTGTGAGGGAGGAAGTTATCAATAGTCTTGGCCAGAAAGACTATTGGCTATCCCCAAGTGGTATAGCTTTTGAAGTGAATTAATTTAAGCTGATTAGTAGATTTATGAAATATTTAAAATGCTAGTGGAACTTGAATAGAAAGCTGGTACAAGCTGACCATAGGAATATAATCAATTTTGAAGGAGAATATAACTATTGAGTTGGATAATTCTGTTGCATGTAGGTAACCATGGTTGAAGCTAAGTGCGTCAAAAGTTTATGTGCTGTATTTAAAGAGGTATGATGCTAACTATTGAGTGTTGATATAGTGAATAATGCCCTTAACAACTCCAATTTTATCATGTGCAATGTATATTGTGAGACCTGTAGCAATTGATATTAGAAGTAAAACTTGCTGACACATGAAAGATAATACACAATTCTACAGGAATGGAATTTATTTTGGTGATTGATAAGTGTGGTAATAAAGTCAAGTTAAGAGACAATGCACCTTTGGACTTGTCGGATTCTCAATATTTTGCAACTTTGTGTATGTTGGACTGTCAATTGTAAAACTGGGGAAAATGATTCTTTCTCCTTTTGATTTCTCCATAATCATCTTAGAACTTGTTGATTTGATATATGTAGAAATGAACTGATTTGTGTGATTTTTGCACAGGATTTTGTGATTATTGTTGTCACCAATCCAGACTGCAATCCACCAAATCAGAGGTGCATCATTATAGACATTTTACAGTTACAGTCTTTCTCAACAGGTTGTATAGGTAGTTTACGTATTAAATTAGAAAGTTATGGTTATTTAGATAGATTTGGACTCTAGTGTTCTGTTATGATGTATACACACTTAAATAAAGAGTATATATTGAAATCATTTTGATTGTGCTGATATTTATCTCTAAATGGATGTATATTCTTTTCATTATAATTACAATTTTTAATTTTTATTTTTATTTTTTAATTGAATGGGTGTATTTTGATTTATATAATTTGTTAAGTAAAGTACGTAGCCTATAGCCAAGTTGGCACCAAAAAATTTGGTGCTTATTTTTAGAAACAACCCAACAAGTTTTGCCACCGTTCTGGAATAGTGTGAAAGGGGGAAGGAGTAGTTGACAGTATAGTGGGCCCGGAGTAGACTTTGGCAGCTTTTCCCTTGATTTGAAACTGAGACACCGTTGTATGAATTGGTGTATTATGTTACATTAGAAACTGGGGTAAAGACCACTGACATCAAAAGGGTGGCTGCATAGTGGCTAATGTGATAAACAGTGTCAATTGTAGCCAACTCACACCAATAATGGATGGTGTCCTATAGCCATATGTCTAGTAGTGCGGATCTATAGTTCCGTCCTATTGCTAGAAGATGAGCGTCACGAATATGTGTGGTTTCATTGGGTTGGGAATCTTCTTGATGAATGGGGATTTTCCTATTTCCCTTACAACGGCATCAGCTAGTTCTCCAAGACTTGCATTTCACACTTCATGCAAAATTGTTTCCATTCACAACTGCTAGCTCTGATCGTTTGCTTTTTTGGTTTTCTTATTGTCATTTTGTGGCATAGGTCCGAAGCTTTTTCTAGCTGAGTTCTCAGCATCTCCACAAGCCGATTTCTTGGCGACCTCTTTTACTTTCTCGTCGCTTGAATCTTCAATCGGTTCTTGCTTACTCTCCTTGCGCTTCTGTTTTTTGGGCCTCTTTGAGTTCTTCTTTCCTTTGCAGCTGAGCAAGTTTCTCCTTCATTTTCTTCATCTGCTCGAGCATGATGGTGTACTGGTTGTTTTGCGACCTAGCCGATCCAGCCTTGTTGGATGGATCTGCTTTGAAATCATCCATTCCCACCTTGTTAATTTTTTGGAAATCGATTTCCCACAGACGCCACCAATTGTTGGTGCGAAAAAATTGGGTAGAATATCTCCTCACGTACCTACTTTTCCTATCTACCAGAGTCAGCGCAAAAGCTTTGGGGTCAAAAGGTTGTCCATGCGCCCTCGAAATTTGGACCGACGTTTGGCAACTCAAGTTTGAAAAAGAGGGGGAGTACTTGCAAAAGATACTCTAGTGCCTAAGTTAGTGAGTGTAGAAGGGATTCATTGCTTCCCTCGAATATTGGCCTTAGCAAGTATTTATAGGTGAGATTGAGTAGATTTCTCAACTAATGCTCATAGTGTTATGCCATGTCCACAAGTCATGAGTTAGAGGATCCATTACACCACTTTCAAGACAACGTGAGAGAGTACTTCTTGCTAGCTATGAATTTGGCCAAGCTGATTGATTTTGCTGACAGATTAATTCCACCTTATACAAATCCACTTCAAGGGGATTTCACCTTGAGGGGACTTGACTTTCTCAAAGCTCCCTAAATAGATTGTGTCACCTCTCTTTTGACCCACCTTCTGACTAGAACATAATTTCACCTCATCCAGATCCGTCTTAAGGGTATTTCACCTTGAGGAATCTCTTAAATAGGTCGGGTTACTTCTTCTCCGACCTATTTCTTAATTAGGAACCCATTTGTTTCCATTTCTTGATTAGGAATCCATTTCAAAATTTTGCACTCCCATATTTTCTATAGGAGATTCCAACTTAGAGTTTTTAAGTTGATGGATCATCTTACTGTCATGGACTCAAAAATCTCCATAGTTTTGTTCTACAAGTTGCATTAATAGGATTTAATATTACTTGTATATCAAAAATGCACAAGGAAAACCATGCATTCTTATCTTGATTTTGACATTACAAGGCAACTTATAGCCATCATGGAGGACCTAAGATTTAAGCCTCTCTTTATATTTTCTCCAAGTTTCCAAAAACAGAAACATCTGCTTAATTTTTTATGATCCTCATTTGTGTGTACCTTCCCCTCATGCTTCATCTTTATAGATTGTCTAAGACAATCTCCAATCTCCATATATGACTTTCTTGGACGAGTAAGGCTATGGTATGTTAACATTTCTCATACATCACTGTTCACCTCAAGTTGAACCACTTCCCACGTAAATCGGTCCAAACAACAACCAAGGATCGACAGAGGAGGCTGTTGCGAACTCAGCAAGTCAAGTTTGAGCCACTGTCATTGCCCAAACTGAGAATTTCGACCGGGTCCGAATACCTCTATCTTTGCTGCCTTGCAGCGCTGCTGAGGACAATCACCATTAGAGGCCACCACAGGGAGGAGCGGAAGAAGGAAGCGAGTTAGTCTGTCCAGGTCCCGCCGCTAGAGGTAGCTGGAAAAGCCGGGTAGGGTTTCCGGGTTTGGGTCGGGTCTGACACAAAGAAGAGAGAGAACGGAGGTTCTGATTTCCAGAAATGGAAGCCCAATTGAAAATAGTAAATTTCCCGAAATGGAAATTTCTATTTATAGTGGTTTCCAAAAATATCTGAAACTTCCGCAGACCATAACTTCCACATATGAACTCCGATTTCCTCGTTCCACATGTCCATGAACTTATATCGCTGTCTGAAACACTTCCGCTCCATCTATGAACCACAAAATCGTCCAATAACCACTATAAATTTCGGAAAATCCTCTGAAAATAATAATGAATTTCTGGAGTATTACAACAACCGTGAGGGATAGTCTTTGGATGGCTCTTAGAATCAAAGGCTACAGAAACGTTCAAATTGAAGGAGAATCTAAGTTTGTGATTGATGCAGTCAATAATAGAATAGGCCCCCCTTGGAGACTAGCACAAATCATCAGTGACATTAAGAAGATTGCAAACAACTTTGACTTAATATCGTTCAATCACATTTACAGAGAAGCAAATTTCGCGGCGGACGCTTGTGCATCTTGGCCACAACTCCAACATGGAAGGAATCTGGGAGAACTATATGCCTCCCAACGTACATTTCAAGAGCCAGGTTATTTTATATACTAGGGTCTGAATGCCCTAGAGGCGCCAACCTTTAACTCCCTTTATAATTTTTCTTATAAAAAAAAGCATCATGTCACAAATTTTTAAACCCAAATATTTTGAGATATATCACCATAAGATAATTGTGATGATTAAAATCATTAAACAGCACTTGTAACTTGTTAGTTACCTCTCTGTTCTCTCAGATATGAATATAAAGCATACATCATCGATTCTAACGTTTGGGCCTTAGCCTCCAAGTCCATGTACACACTTTGGGTTGTCGCCGCATTTAAGGCTTCCAATGAAATTCTTTTTTTTAATTCTGTCTTGGAAAAAAAACAACTTCACTAAACCAAAAAAAAAAATTCCGCTGAAAGAATGACAACTAAGTTCTCAACTACTCATCTCCTTTTCAATCAAACAACTACTCATCTCTTTAGTAGAATCGGTGATTTATAGACATGATGAGCCAAAAAGATCCAAACTCTGGTATATTAAAATTTCTCATATATGTCAAATCTATTGTTTTGAGGATTCATGATACCACTTCAACAATTTATGTGGTAACTATAAAAAGTCCTTGTTAAGATAAATAAGGTCCTCATTATAAGAAAATAGGTTCTCATTTAAGTAATTAAGTCCTAAAAATTTTCCAAGAAGATTAGATTAAATCAGTAAAAAAAATAAGTTTCGAACTTCTTCCTTTTTTATTTTATTTATTGTTTGTTAGGGGTTGTTTAGAATCAATGGTAAGTGTAAGGGCGGTTCAATGATACTTCATTAGATGGTTGTACAAAGAGGGCGGTAGGTGATAGAAAAGTGATGATTGTATATATGTCATATGCTAACATATTGTAGAATTTCCCTCAAAATGGTTGTTCTTTTCTCCGAGCTACTAATAGTCAAATAGTCTTGAGTGTCACGATATGACTTCCCAATTACCAAGTCAAGAGAAACGCTTCACTTTCTTACATATATCCCTAAACAGGTTTTCAATAAAATTTTATTTATTTATTAATTCTGTCTTAAAACATGCATCTTGAGCCATAGAACAGACATTTTTTTTTTGTTCATACTCCAACATTGTTATAAATGATTCGATCACATACTCCTCCAGAACAATTTTGTTTTGTTTTTTCTTTTACTGATATAAAAAGAAAGAAAATAAACAAACTAAAAAAAAACCTACAGCCACCACGAGCCACATATTGCCGATGGACCATAGAACAAATAATTCAATCGAGAGACAATGATCAATACAACAACGAAAAACACAAAAGAAGGCAACAATAGCTACCCCAACCAAGAGAAATGAAGACTAGGACAAGCCAACTTAAAGTTATAACGGAAGACTGAATTTGGATAAGTCTTTATTTCTCTTATCCTCTAGCTTTTGAAAATTCAAGCATCTGCTCTAACTTCCAATCTGGGCAAATTCAATGTGTTGCTTCCCACAAAATTCTTAAACAACACAACATGATACTTTTCTGGTAGAGATATTCTAAGTTGTATTTGTTATTGTGCTTCTATTTTTTGGGCTTTAAACCACCATATATCCTCACAAACAGTTCTGCTCAGGTGGTTAGGTGATTGTGTTAGTCATGCTAAACTGTCATTAGATTTTGATCTAGCGGTGAAAAAATAAGAAGACAATTTGAATGTTCTTCCACCTTCAAATTTAAATCTAAATCTAAAGACAATTGAGTACCAATTAATTGACCACCAGAACATGACTCTTTCAAGATCTTCACTAGCCTTCCTGCACGCGCGATGCACGTGCAGAAGGGCCGCGCTCGCGCGTGCGTGTTGTCCTTCCTCTCTTTGATCCATATCTCTCCGTGCTTGTTTCTATAAAATATTTGATATTATCAATTTTTCCTGTAGTGAGGCCCGGTTTCATTTTTTTATATAATTTTTTGTAGAAGATAACAAAAAAAACCTATCGCAAAAAAGTAAAAGGTAAAACAATACTGTATTGTTTTCCTTTAGTTTGAATTGTGTAGATCTTTGCATTTTTTTTTTGTGGGTAAGAGTCCTCATTTTTTTCTGACCTTATTCCCTAAATAGGGAAATTTTTTATTTGCTAATACAATTTCACTGTGCCGACCAAGTTAAACCCCTTGTTAGGTTTGGTGGAAAAACTTTCTTCTAAAAGTAACATTTAAACGCTCCATATTTTTGAAAGCTCCATATTGTTGCCACTGCATATAGTGTGCAATCATGGATTGGGAATCCAAGTACATTTTTCAAATTCATGCTTTCTTGCAATGAATGAAACATAAGTCATTCTGAACAACATGACACTATCCCTATCTGTCATTGAATCTGGTAGGTTCCTCTAAACTGTCATAAAACATAACATCACATCTTCATGAACTCTATTTGAAGATCGAAGATAATTAACCTGCACTGTGTCTATGCCTCCTTAAATGATTGTGCAGTTATGCATCTTCCAAGCAATATTTATGTGTAATTCTCCCAGAGAACCTAGATGAAAAGAACAATATAAAGAAAGTTAAGAGAACGACAAAGCTATAAGCAGTTTTTTTTTTTTTTTTTTTTCGAATTTGTTTCTCACCTGTGTGAGCCACCAAGAAATCTTGTGTAGAGAGAAAGAAATCAAATTTATTTCTGGTTGAATTCACGTACAGAACTGATGAGCTTGAACCTGTGTAAAAGGAAAACATGAAGTTAGTCAGTGGTAGAACATCAGTGTGTATTCTGGTTGGATTCACTTTCTGTTTCTGTGTACAGAACCATAGAAATAACTTTTCCTTTTTCCTTCACCTCTGTGATTGTTTCTTGACGACCAAACTAATGTTATTGATGTTGTTGACCTCTGTGATTGTTTTCCTCCAACTATATAGTTGGTTTTGTGTACCTACCCCTGCTTTCCTGCACCTATATTGAAAACAAAATAAAGGGAAACAAACTGAACCATCAGACAAAAATAGTGTTTGACCTGTGTAAAGACCCAAAGAAATAAGTTAACAGTCAAATAACTTCACACAATCAAAGAAAGAACAACAATTAGTGTTAATCTTCAACAGAATAATGCTAAATAAGGATTCTGTAATTTTAAAAACATAATAAGGCTAAAAGTAAAAATCTTGATTCTTCAAAACAATAATTTTTGCATAACTTAAACTGAAGCAATAGTTTGATAGCATTGATACCGAATAAGGATCACACAATTTGACACAGAGAGACTCAAAACAAAACCCTCTTAAGTAAGATTCACCTTTATTTTCCTTTAACTAAACTTCCTTCTCGGGACACAGGAAATCGGACAATGAAACTTTTCAAGTCTGGACCTGCAGCTTTAAAGCAATAGTTTGATAGCATTGCTATTGAATGAAGATCACACAATCTAACACAGAGAGACTCAAAACAAAACCCCCTTAAGTGAGATTTATCTTTATTTTCCTTTAACTGAACTACCTTCTCGGGACACAGGAAATTGGACAATGAAACTTTTCAAGTCTGGACCTCCAGCTGTACCTATACACAGAACGTATAAGTATTATAGTATGGTGCCGATGGAGAACCACAAAGTAATAAGCTTTTTTTTTTCTTTTTTTTTTCCGCCGTATTTGTCTCTCACCTATGTAAAGAAACCATATAAATATTCTTTTCCCTCACCTCTGTGTGATAATGCGAACCCAAATAATGTGACTGTTTTGGTTAACCACTGAGATTATTTTCCTTCACCTGTATAGGAAACAAAATTAATGAAACCAAATTAAAGGATCAGACACATAAAAAGAAAGAAACAGAACTAAAGACAAAAGAATCATGGGAGACATCTCTAACAACATGGGATCTAGAATCCGATACTGAGAGCAAGTGAAGTGAAACCCCAACCCCATTTTATCGACTCAAACAACAACAACAAATTATAATGATTTTTCAGGTAACTTATCTCATGTTGGAGAACAAATATTTTATATGTCTTATAGTGACTCAGTAATCAGACCAATGTATATGCTGGTCACATTAAAAAAGAGGAAGGAAATGTTTGTGCAGTTGTAGACAGTAAATTGGCAACTGAATTAATGGCTATCTTTGAGAACAGAAAGTTGTCATGGTGCAATTACATTGTCAACATTATTATGGTTGTCACTTCTGAAACTTGCATGATTAATAATATAGTCTATAAACTTTGTCATAATTGGTTCCTCATTTGAAACCCAGGTCAGTATTCCACATGCTCATGACAGACACAAACATTAACTATCTAATTAAATTATTACATCGATCTAACATAACTTCAAGGCAAGAACTGAAGCACAATTCAGAATCCAAACACAAATATTCCTTAAAAGAATGCAAAAGTGGATTCGCCTACTACTTGAGCAAAACTAAACCCAAAGATAAAAGAATTAATTCGTTTGAAACTGACTATAAACCCTAATAGAGAAAAACAAAACCCAAAGATAAATACATGTAATGCACATGTTCCATAAGTAAAAGAATTTATTCATTTGAAACAAACTCTAAACAAATGAACCAAAATTGTGAATATACATATTTGAAATCAATTACCCAAGGATCACAGCAAACTTCACAATTACTACTAAAAAAAAAAAACATGAAAGATAAAAGAAAAAACCAAGTGAATATGAGATTGTGAAGGAGTATGAATAGTAATTAGTTTTGAATAGAGATGAACTAAACTAACCGTTAAAGTATTAAACGTAATCCAATGTCAGGTTTCACCCATGGCAATAACCCGTAGATTGGATTATAGAAAACCCGAAAAGATAACCAATTGAATTTGAAAATCAATTGAAAAATGAAATTTGAAAATTACCCAATGGGAATTATCAAGTCTGCAAACTGGCAGCCGATTTGTTTCTTTCTCTTTCTCCTCCTTCTGGGTTTGATTCCGCTCTGTTCTTCTTTCTATGTTTGTTTTCTACGTTTGCAAGAACTGTAAATTGGAAGAGGAATGAGTACTGATGCAGATCCTGCCCGGGCAATTCCATTTGTACTCCGATCAATTCCCACATTGTATTGAGCCTCCGTCTGTGTTGAGATCGTGCCCGGGCAGTTCTCCTCTAATCTGGAGATCGCGTGCGACTGCTTTTTTTTTTTCTTCTAATTTCTTATTTCTACCGCAGAATCCTCTTGCCTTACTTTTTGTTTGCCTTTTATTAGCAAGATTACCATCATATCCTTCGTACAGTATTTATATATTTGTGGAGTTTTAATAAACCGTGAGCATTAATTAACCATTCTGCCTGAAAATTGGCTTAATTAATAAAGATTTCTCTTATCCTCTAGCTTTTGAAAATTCAAGCATCTGCTCTAACTTCCAATCTGGGCAAATTCAATGTGTTGCTTCCCATAAAATTTCATCTTCAAGCTTTCCATCAAATATTCTCTATATCTAACTTTCTTGTATACCTAAACTTGAATACCATTTGATCAAAGGGTTCAATTTCTGCATGAGGCGGATCCTTATAGGGGCGGTTGTGGGCCCCCCCCCCCCCCCCCCCAACCAAAAAAAAAACAATTTATTAAACTATCAATTTTTAAACTTCTCATCTATTTTGTTTTTTTATTTAATTAAGGTTTCCTACTTTCTAGGCTTCTGCTCTTCTAGCTTTTTGGTATTCCCACGAAAGCGGCTTTTGAATGTCCCATGAAACCTCATCATGTATACTTTCTAGCTATTATCTTCTACTTCAATGCTTTTTATATTTTATTATTATAAGTAATGACTATTTGTGGCAGAGCTAGGATTAGATTTCAAGTGGGGCTCACAAAATATCAAAACTCCTTAATAAAAAAATAAAAAAAAAATAAAAAAACACATTCACAAAAGGGTGGTTCGAGTTGGACCTCCAAATTTGATATTTGGACCTCTAATTTTTTTCAGTTATTAATTGACTTTGTCAACTTATATGAAAAGACAAATAAGGACAGAGAGAGAAAAATGAAAAATTAAGTAAGTAAATAAATAAATACTCTTACCTCCTCCAACTAAATATAATATTCAATTAATTTTTTTTCTTCCCGATATTTCCTTATATTGCCTATATAGTTTTATAATTTACTTAAAACAATTAAGTAAAAATAATCATTTCTATACATGGCCCATCATTTATTATAAAAATAAATTCAAAACAATCTGATTTGAAATTTTCTTAAACTAAATTAATTGAATATTATGATATAGTTATTACTCGATCTTCCAACCCAAAACCCTTGAAATCCTTCTTTTAGCAAATTCAAAGGGGTTCCAACAACATATCAAAATCGAGAACCAACCATCTGATTAATTTTGGTGGAGAAGAGACCTACTCATAAGAGAGCAATGTCATGTGATTTTGATTCATTTTTCTTCTCATGGTTGAAGATAGAGGTAAAAATTAATATAACTGATTGTTGTATCTCATGTTCAATGCCGTTTTGGTAAAAATAAGGAGGTCTACTTAGCTTTTCAAGTATTCTAAAAAGCAAATTAGAGGTGTATTAAGTATGAGAGTTCTAAATAGCAAATTTGGAGGTCTAACTAAAACCCCTCTTTTTTGATACATAGGCGACCTAATTTTTTTTTTTTTTAATTCTCATTTATTTATTTAATGAGGAGGGACATAGATGGAAGTTTGATGAAAAATGAGACAAAAAAATATAAGGAATGTGTATTAAATAATTGATGGGGTGTATTTAAAATTTCTCTAGGCTCAATTATAATATGTTATTGAAGCGTCCATAACAAAAGTTACAATCTATCTATGATTTTAAACCTGTAAAAACATTCTTTAAAAATTTATGACAATCGTAACTAAAAACATAATCAAAAGGTACGGACTTAACGTATTTATTTATTTATTTTATTTCAGCGAGAAAACAAATTTTTGCCCATCCTATTCAGTTTGGTATAGAGGGGTTCTAGTTAGACCTTCAAATTTGCTATTTGGACCTCCCATACTTAATACACCTCTAATTTGCTTTTAGAATACTTGAAAAGCTAAGTAGACCTCCTTATTTTTACCAAAACGCCCTTGAACATGAGATACAACAATCTATTATACTACTTTTTATCTCTATCTTCAACCACGAGAAGAAAAATGAATCAAAATCACATGACATTGCTCTCTTATGAGTAGATCTCTTTTCCACCAAAATTAATCAGATAGTTGATTCTCGATCTTGATATGTTGTTGGAACCCCTTTGAATTTTCTAAAAGAAGGATTTCAAGGGTTTTGGGCTGGAAGATCGAGTAATAACTATATCATAATATTCAATTAATTTAGTTTAAGAAAATTTCAAATCAGATTGCTTTGAATTTATTTTTATAATAAATGATGGGCCATGTATAGAAATGATTATTTTTACTTAATTGTTTTATGTAAATTATAAAACTATATAAGCAATATAAGGAAATATTGGGAAAAACAAATTTAATTGAATGTTATATTTGGTTGGAGGAGGTAAGAAGAGTATTTATTTATTTACTTCATTAATTTTTCATTTTTCTCTCTTTGTCCTTATTTGTCTTTTCATATAAGTTGACAAAGTCAATTAATAACTGAAAAAAAATTGGAGGTCCAAATATCAAATTTGGACGTCTAACTAGAACCACCCTTCACAAAATATCAAAACTTCATAAAAGAAAGAAGAAGAAAAATACTCCAAATGATATTTTGTAAATTGTCAAATGCAATTTGTCAATAACTATATTAAAGTTTTTGAAAAATAATTAAAAAGTAGATTAAAAATAGTGCTAATGTTTATATATAAACATAAAATGTTTAGACCAACAAAAAACAAAAACTTGATTGTTAGTCTCGAACCCATGACCTTCATGTTGCTATCTCCACTACACCAAAAATGTTATCAGACGACGGCAGAAAACCGTTGTGGGATTTGGAGTCTCACCGTTGTAGAGTGAGCCGTTGTCTGATGAAAAATCAGACAACGGTGGAACACAGTTGTGTGATAAACACACAGACAACAGGTATATATTATAACTGTTGTGTGATAGCTCGGCAGATGCCAAGCGGAGCTGCGCAGCAGTTGAGGCTCTGTCTTCAGACAACAGTGCTAGTTTTAAGCTGTTGTAGGTTATGCATATCAGACAACATTTTTTTTATTTTGTCTGTTGTCTGATTGCTCTTCCAACTTCAGTTCTTGGACTATATCTGTTGTGTGATTAAATTTAAGACAACAGAGTTCAATTGGTTCTGTTGTGTGATTAACTTGTAGGACAACAGAGTTCAATTAATTCTGTTGTGTGATTAACCTGTAGGACAACAGAGTTCAATTAATTCTGTTGTCTGAGTGTAAATCAGAAGACACTGATTCGTTAAAAACCGATGTGTGATATGATTGATTACAATGTATTTTTGTCTCATTTTTGACCATTCAGACAACAGGCAGTGATCATTATATCTAATTTGTTGTGTGATCATTTGAACATCCAATTCCTGAATTAGATTGTGCATTCATTTGGTCCATTTACCAAATGAACAGTACTCTATCAAATACAAACATTGCAAACCATCAAATGATTCATATAACCAATACTTTAAACTTTAAAAGCGAAAAGGGTGCATTTCCCAATCATTGAAACCAACATTTTACACAAGAAGAGCATTCTAGTGCATGCCCATCTACTTGGGACAACAAAAAGCTGATCCACACATATATTGTTCCAAAACATGCCTCACATGGTGCATGACAATGTACCAGCAGAGAAGCACAAAAAAGATGCTTTCCTTATCTAAAATGTACCAGCTGCAAATGCGCTACTTCATGACTCGTACACATGTGTGTTGACAACAAACTTCCCCCACTCATTTCGCACTTGATCAATATCTGCTTTGGTGTATTGGCTGCAGCCTCTCCTCTCCCACTAAAATCAGTTTATTAGAAAATCATGTATCTTCAGATTTAAAGTATAACCAAGAATCTGAGCAATGGCAGAACACACACTATTGCACTCTTTCTCAATATGACATCAAATTATGACTCTCTTTGATATTCAATATAATGACGTTAGCTCTTACATTCAGAAGCTAGCTAGAGGAGAGACCTAGTAGACACTGATTATGGAGTCTACTCATAATGGCCAAATTAGGTTACCAACAGGAAAACAGAACATATGAACAGTCGGGCTGATCTTTAACTCATGGAATGATGAGGAACAAAAGATTGACAACTCAATAGATATTAGCAATTGTTAGTCCCTCAGTACATAGTGCACAGTTCATTTATCAGTCAACTTATTGTACCAGTAACCCCATGACCTAATATCATGTCAATTCATATATATAAAGTTTTCATCTGAATGAAAGAGATTTAAATATGACCTTTAGGTTTGGGAACAAGATGAGGACTCCATATATACCCATAGGGAATGTCAGCAGGAGTACTATAGTATCCACTTAAATATGTGGTATGTCTCAGCTTCAGCATTTTCTTCCTAAACTCATTTATCATGTTTCAAATTCCTAGCCAAATTAATGCATCAACTATTTGATATGATAGCTGGAAAGAAAAGAAAAAATTGTTCAACAGCAAAATAAAGAACTGGCCAACAAAAGCACCAATGCAAATCAAAATCAGTAAGATATTTAAGTTTGATATGAGACTCACTCTATATCCAATATGTTGCTTGACACGGGATAGAGGATGAGGGAATTCACTGGTAGGCCTAAGAAAAAGTAAGCATATTATCAAGAAATAAAATATACAAATCTGATATGAAGATAGGAAGCTACATACAAACATAGAGTCATGAAAGAATGAGGAAAATTATCCTTTGTTAGGATGAGGCACTTATTTGAGTATTTAATCCGAAAACGTCCCCATTGGAAATGAGAAGGGATAAAGAATAAAATTAATAAAATTTACCAAACTTTAGAAAAGCTATATATATGTGATGAACATTCCCTATACTGGTATCCATTATGTGTCTTTAAGAAACACATAGCACCAAAACAAACAATGGACACAGAAAGTCTAAAGCAATAACAAGATAATAGTTAATTAGAAATACTTACGTCCATGGCATTGTGAAAAATATATGAAACGATATTTTTAGTGCCTCAGCAACTTGAGAGTGCCCTAGACCACGATTTGCAAAGATTAAGAGACCACAGAATAATTTCAAACCACATAAAAATAAAATAAAAGATCTTTTGGTTATTATTATTTTCCAATAGAACATAAGCATGAAGCCTTTTAAAGAAGTTCAAGACATTGAGCTAATTAGCCAAGAAGGGAATTCATATCATGTGGCTCACTGTAGAATTCAAAATCCCAGGAAAGCCATCATTGGATATTTCATTAACAGATTCATATGTGTGAAGCTTGTGATCCTCAGCAATTTCCAGAATTATGTTAGAGACTACCAAGATAGCACTTGGAATTTGGACGGTGAAGTAGATATCCATTTCAAAGGTGAGCTGTATGGAAGGTGCTTAGTAAAAAAATAACTTCAATGAGAAACTCACAGAAGGTGCAAACTGAGATTCTCCTATACATATTTGGTTCAATCTCACATCCAATTCTAGCATAAACACCCCCATCGCTGACTCTATTGATTGAAGCCTTTTGAGACAGTTAGGTGCACATTTGTGTGTTCTTGAAGGAACATACAGGCAAAAAAGCATGAATCTTCAATTCTAACATATCCAAGTTTATTTCCGGCACCAAAATACATCTAGAATTACTCAATAAAGCAGAACAAGGCGAAAGTTAATACTTTACACGCTATGAATAAGTCTGATAGATCAAATGAGATAGTTGGTAAATACCTTGTCCTTCATTAAAAAGAAAATAAGAACCTATCAATCACCAAAATTACCAGAACAAAAAAAAAAGACTCATCATGTAAGCAGGATATCCAAAAAGAAAAAAGTTCAAAAATATTTACTTACATTCGGCAAGAACTTTGGATCTCCACCTAAAGGAAAGAACTCCAACCCAACAGTAAGGACAAAATCTTTGAAATTTGCATGAGTTGCTAGCCTAACCCTATTTCCTGCAAAGTTGAGTAACATCCCATCATTTCACAGATAAGGTTCTCAGATATCACGACCAAGAAAGCTCTCTTTATATATTCTCATTCCTGGCCTGTGAACTTCAATTCCATATAAATAAAATTTCTCAAGTATTCATATTTATACAGCCGACATAAAGATGAATTGAAAATAACTAATAGACCATGTAGTCAATTTCCAAACCAGCCTTTTTTAATAGTGAACACCTAAGATTAACAACTCAGGGGCGTAATAATATCGCCTAAGCAACAGCTAAGTACCAAAAACCATCAGATGGTTTAATAATTGCAATGCACAGGAAGAGAATGAACAAAGATAAGGAGATAAGGTAGAGGGAGAGAGAGAGAGAGAGATGAAAGACAGAGCACTCATGGTAATCAAGCATCAATCATTCAGAAAACAATCGTCCTCCAGAAGCTTTTTGCGAGAAATCCTATACAACTTTTGTACTTAATTATCCAGTTTAATAAATTCACTTTTTTTTTACAAAGAGATAGAATTAAAAAAACACATGTTGCCATATCAGTTGGAGGGGTGCATTCGTTGTTCTTTAAAGAGGATCCCCCAGAATATTGAAGTTAGATTTTGCTTTCAGGATATTCAATATCATGCAACCGTTTCTACAATAATGTACAGGCACAAACCTAGCAATAATTCAACAAAGCTACTGAACTTCAAAAACATAAACAGTAGCTATTTTCGATTGAACTTGCATCTCATTACTCAACCTAATCAACAGTAGCCATCACTAGATCACCAACATATTACCATTGAAGTGAACAATTTCTAAAGAAAGTAGACACAAAATCATACAAAATTTAACTGAGAAAGCCTAAATAACCTGCAATTTCTATCCGAAAAGAGATGGAGGCATTTGGAATACATACAGAGATTGAGCAATGGGACTTGGCGGGAACTGCGGGGGAGAATAGCAACGACAATACTAAGAGGATTTGAATTGCAATTACCAATTGTTGAAAGTAGTGATGCAGAGGCCTTGGAATGGTTGGAGAAGATGGTCTGCTGTAGATTCTCTGCAAATAAGGCAAACTAGCTGGGCATAGAACAAAGTAAGATTCTTTCTATCAATGAAAGCAAATAAGCAAAGCAAGATGAGATTTTCAAGCTACTAAGCTGATGAATAACCAACAAAATGTGGTTATAATTGAGATTAAAAACCAAACAAAACACTGTTTTTCACCAAAACAAATCGAAATTAAACTCACCAAGAATCGCCGAGAAACCCCCAAATCCCCAAATCGAAGAACCCACAAATGGAACCCTAGTTTCAACTCTGGTATTTCGATGTCTAGATTGAAACCCATTTTTCTTCTATCTTTTCCCCAGTACGAAGAACCCATGAATAGATCGAAATCTTAAGCGATTGTATAGATGGGAATAATCTTAATCGATGATTGCAGTGATGGATGAGTACAGTCGAGCCCTAATCGAGATATATTTTGATGACAGATAATGTTCTGATGAGAGATCCGCCATCAAATTGCTCACTACAGACAGGTTCAGGGCCAGAGCACCATTAATAGAGAGTGAAGAAGAGAAAAGAGAAAGAGAGAGAGATCTGCTCAGTGGCTTCAAGTCGGCTGCGCAAGAACAACAAGGTCAGGGCTTCTGCATGTTAATTAAACTTAAACCGCACAGTTTTGGTTGAGGTGGGAATTACCTTCGTGGTGATTTTGCTTAGAATCAAAACTCCGAGCTTCTTCCTTTTTGGTTTGCAGGTGAGGGGAGATGAGAGAGGGAATGGGTTGGCATGGCTTCTGAGAGATAGACCTAATCTTATGACAGATGGTGTTTTCATGAGAGACCCATGGTGTTTTGATGAGAGAGTGATGGTTTTTGATGAAGTTGAGAAGAGAGCTGCTCGACGAGAGGAAACGGCTGTTTTGACAAAGTGTTGACGGGGAGACAGCAAATTCAATAAATCTAGCTAGCTAATTAGGTTGTCAAAGGCGGGCTTTTAATTTTTTCTTTATGAATCAGACAACATAAAGACGAAGTTTTGTTGTCTGATTGTGAACAAATTAAACCTCAGCTAAGGTTGCAAAGAGGGAAAAGTTCCCGCTATAATATGCAACCAAAGTAACATGCTAGGCAATGCTCATTCACACAACGGAAACAACTCATTTGGTTGTGGGATCATCAATTTGGTGCTATATTTCAATCAAAACTTGGAGGTTTTTGGGGGGCTTCAGTGCCATTTTGGGCCAAATAAAGGCACATCCAAATACTTCCCACTTTATCACACAACAGAAGGTAAAAAACCGTTGTATCATGTTTTGCATGCTACTCTCACACAACAGATATAGCTATACTGTTGTACTATGTAGTACCAATTTGGAGCCGAATTTGAGTCGATCTAGGAGGGAAATCTGCCGTTATTTTTTTTATGATTCACACAACAGATTATTCTTGTAACCGTTGTGCAATGACCTTCTAAATAAAAACTTCAGAATTTTAACCACCTTATACAACGGAAGTTTTGTAAACATGTTGTGTGATTCACTTTTCTTCATCACACAACACTTTTTTTTTTCGTTGTGCAAAAAGTGTTGTATGTTAACGTTTTTGGTGTAGTGCTCATCAACCATCCACTACACTAAACTAGCATACTAAATAATTAACAAACTAAATTGTATATAATATGACTAGGGCACGGGACCCACTAGCCCCGCCCCTGATTAGTATAGAAAGTAGCTAGAAAGCAAAACGGAGTCAATCTATTTCGACACATCGTCTTCTATAAGACTACAACTCTACATGGTCAATCATACCAAAAAAAAAAAATCTCTACAAGGTCGTCTTTTGCTGTTCTACAGTGATCAGTCCAATTTCAAACTACAAGAGCTTAAGGTGCGTGTAAACCGGCCGTTATGGACTTTTTATTTATTAATTTCAGTTTTAGATTTTTATCATATAATTGTATTCCTTACAATTTGGTATGATCATGTTTGGAAACTCTAGGTTCATGGCTAAGCTAACAACAATTGAATCATTCTTCAAAAGAAAAGAAGTTGAGGATGCCGCAAACAATACAACTTTGGGTGTTAATGCTTCATCGAGTTCCGCCGAGCCTCCTTCTAATCCTCCAAATACTAAAGAATGTACATCTAAGACCTCAATTGGAAAATCTTGGACGTGATGTTAATGAAGTTGATATTGCTACTATTGAACGAGATCTTGGAAAATGTCTGAAGATGTGGGAATATCCACCCAACAAGCGCGATAAGATTAGATATACTTATTTGAAATTAGTGCCATATCAAATTCGCCTTACTGAATATCCAAAGTCTAGAAAGAATCATCCTCGTCGCTTTCAAGAGTAATGATACACCCAGTTTTCTTCTTGGCTTGAATATTCTCCTTCTGAAGATGCAGCTTATTGCTTACCATGCATGTTATCTTTTTAGTGTCAAGGGATTTAGAAATTGGAAGAAAGTGAATGATGGAAATAGATGTGCATTCTTGAATCATATTGGAGAGGATTCTTGCTCACCTCATATCAAAACTGTGCAAGCTTGTGAGGATTTGTTGATGCAATCAAGACATATAGACAAAGTGATCAATATACAGACACATGAGCGGATTTTAAATAACCGATTGCGAGTGGAGACTTCTATTGATGTATTCGTTTTCTTGCAGTTTAGGGATGTGCTTTTAGAGGTCACGACGAAACTCCAGAATCCCAAAATCAAGGTAATTTTGTTGAGTTGATTAAACTTTTGGCATCATATAATGAAAAAGTGGCACACACTGTTCTGAAAAATGCTCCTTAATCTGCTAAGTCTATATCACCAGCAATTCAAAAGGAGATTTTGCAAGTTATTGCAAGCAAAGTGTGGTTCAAGATTCGAGAAGATGTTGGAGATTCTAGATTTTGTATTATTGTTGATGAGGCGCGTGACGAGTCTAAGAGAGACAAATGGATCTTGTTTTGAGATTTGTTGATGGAGAAGGTTTTATACAAGAGCGCCTCTTTGATCTTTCTCATGTTAAAGACACTGCAGCTGAAACTCTAAAGAATGAAATATGTGTCATTCTTTCTTGTCATTCACTTGATGTTCAAAATATTCGTGGACAAGGGTATGATGGAGCAAGCAATATGCGTGGTGAGCGGAAAGGATTGCAAGCATTATTTCTAAATGATTTTCCATATGCATACTATGTGCATTGTTTCGCACATCGCTTGCAATTGGCATTAGTTGCTGCATCACGAGAGGTAATTCCTATCCATCATTTTTTCTCTCATTTGAGTTTTGTTATTAATGTGGTTGTTTCTTCTTGTAAACGTCATGATGAGTTACAAGATGCTCAAATAGAAGAAATAGCACATTTGTTATCTATTGATGAACTTGAAAGTGGAAAGGGAGCTAATCAGATTGGCACTTTGAAATGACTCGTCGATACTCGATGGAGCTCACATTTTCATTCTTTATGTTGCCTAGTGAGGCTATTTGGTCCGACTATTGCAGTGCTTGAAAAAATTGAGAAAGAAATCTCCAATTATTGTCAACGTGGTGATGCTAATGTAGCTTGCAAAATGGTTACTTCATTTGAGTTTATTTTCATTCTATAGCCAAAAATTGATGCGGCTGAAATAGCCTCACAATTTAACCCTGCAAAATGTAGTTGTCAGTATAGGATAAGCAGGGATCGTTCAGTCCGGGGATTGTAGGGTACACCTACACAAAAAGGTCAATTAACAAATAAAAGAATAAAATGGGGGGTTTTTGAATCTGGTTTCTAATGTACTTAAAATAAAAACAAAACAAATAAAACTATATACAATGATCGACTTCCCTAACCTAGACCAATACCACTTGGAAATTACTAAGTGTAAAAACAGAAAATCCATTTCAACATGCTACAAAAATGTGCCCATCTTAAATGCCTAGATAAGAGCTCAAATGAAAAGCCTCAGCGGATCAATTCATTTATCTGATTCATTCTAATGTAGGCATGGATCGGAAAAGTCCTTACCAAGCCTAATACTACTAATTTTCGAAAACACTCAGCGTAATTCTCTTAACTAGTAGTATTATCTAACCCTCGAATCAACTCACACGTGCAAATTAACCATTAGACATAGAATTTAACACATAATTTCCAGAATCGTTTAACCATTGAACATAGTTTTTACCACTTTTTAGAACTAATTGCTACTTGTTTAACTCAGCGTCTTAACAAATAACAATTACTCTTGGCAAATTAAGAAAACACACAAGAACTCTCACCGTTATTCCAGCATGTAAACTTATGAACCTAACTCTGAAAATTACCTAAACACATAAAAGGGCACAAGATTGTAACATGCATCATAAAAGAATTCTCGAAATTAACTCAATAATAAACTGAAAATCTCAAAAATATTAATAAAAATATTCTGAAAATTCCGTGTCTCCAATTACACAACTTGTAAATCCAAACACACAAAACCGAAACAAAAATTATAAGTAGAGTCATAGTTACACTTTTGAAGCTTTCCTCAGCGGCTTAGCAACAAGGTGATGAACTCGTCTCTGCTATGGTGGTGGAGCGTCCTTAACTCAGCGCCTTAGAGATTTGTAGATTGATGAATGAATGGTGTCACGGTCTTGTAGGTGATGGAAGTTTAAGGAGTGAATTGGGCAGTCTCGGAATGGTTTTTCGCCAGGAAGTGATAGGCAATGAATTATCTTGGCTGGGAAGTGATCTTGGCTGGGAAGTGATGCAAATTCAGTTCTGGACGTTGCCTATTTATAGGGGAGCATTGGTTGGCTTTCCCAACTGAAATGTCTCCTTTATGGCCTTAACTCCTCTCATAATGGGGCAATTCCTTTAATTTCCAAGCTAAAACGTCTTTCTCTTATTTATTTTTCCAGCTGAAACATCTTTTTCTTTTATTCCTCAACTGAAAACGTCTTTCTCCATTATTCTTCAGCTGAAAACTTCTTTCTCCTTTAATTTCCTTCTTCATTGCTTGGTCAAATATCTTAATGCTTTATTTTATGACTCCATCATTGCTGTTTCCAAGAGTTCCACCAGGCAATGTTTCCTACAACAAGCAGGAGAATATCAGAATTTTCTAGAGAAAATAAAGGGAATTAAAATGTTAAAGACCGCAAAAACAGTTGACAGTTAGGAATCCTGCTCCAGCTAGGATTTTTCATGAATTTTACTTTTTTCGCCTATTTCACTCCAAACACTCAACAAGACTCTGAAAACGACTCACTGACTCAAAACACGAAACTTAAGGGAGAAACAATGCTAAAATGGGGCACATATTCAATAATATCGTCACACTTTTTGGTCCTATCAGCATCACAAATGGTCTTTGTCAAGCCTTGCAACAGAAAAATCAAGACATTTTGAATGCTAAGCATTTAGTTTCAGATACAAAGGCTCTTATCCAAAAGTTTAGAGAAGATGGTTGGGAAAATTTTCTTGGGAAAATCATTTCATTCTCTAATAAATATGAAATTGATATTCCTGACTTGAATGCTCCTTATTTTGAAGGTCGAAGTCATCGTCGCAAAAGAGATGTTACATTGGAGCATCATTTTCATGTTGATATATTTGTTGCTGCTATAGATGTTCAATTGCAAGAGCTTAATTGTAGGTTTGGTGAATCTGCTATGGAACTTCTAACACTTAGCAGTGCTTTGGAACCCAAAAATGCATACAAGTCTTTCAATATTAATGCCATATGTCTTCTTGTGGAGAGTATTATCGTCTTGATTTTACTGAGCAAGAGAAAATTAATTTGAAATTCCAATTGAGGTCTTTTGAGATTGATGTGCATGGTCATCTGGAATTGTAATCATTGTCATCTATTCCAGAATTATGTCGAAGGTTAGTGGAGATTGAAAGGGTAAGCAGATATTATCTTATTGATAGATTGATTTGTCTTATATTAACTCTTCCAGTATCTATGGCAAATGGTGAAAGTGCATTTTTGGCAATGAAAATCATTAAAAACAAGGCTTAGAAACAAAATGGAGGATGATTTTTTGGCAGATAACTTAGCGGTCTTCATTGAGAGAGAAATTGTAAGAGCTTCAATTCTGATTCTATACTTGATGACTTTAGTGTTGTGCGGAAGCGTAACAAACACAATATTGATATAGAACTAGATGAGCAACCAAACAATGACAAAGAAAGCAAAACACAAGAACACAAGAATTTATAGTGGTTCACTCAATCAATGTGATTGAGCTATGTCCACTTTCGGAGCCCGTGAGAAATTCCACTATAATTAATCGGAGAGAATACAATTAGAGTTTGAGAATAAACTCTCTACCCAAAACCCCAAATACAATTAGGTTAATTGTCTAATCTCTCACACCAAAAAAAATCCATGCAACAGCTAGGCATATATATATATATACAGTCTGGCTACGGTGCGGACGTCCAAACCGTGCAGACGGTACTGATTTCCCGTTTTCCCTACTTTCTGATCGCATTTTTACATCTTAACCGTTCAGTTTTTAGGTCCTAATGTATAGATCACCTCTGCAAAATTTCAGCCAATTCGGTGATCGTTAAGGCATCCAAAACTGCAAATTACAACAATGTACACAACGATTCTGGTTCGACAGATTAGGTTCGTTCGTGTAAATTACAGTTTTAGATGCCTTAACGATCACCAAATTGGTTGAAATTTTTCAGAGATGATCTATACATTAGGACCTAAAAACTGAATGGTTAAGATCAAAATATATGATCGGAAAGTGAGTGAAAACTGGAAATCCGTACCAAAATTTTGGTATGGACGTCCGCACCTGAGAAAATTCCTATATATATATATATATATATATTCCCTAGTTAACTTAGGGATACATACATACCAGCCCACGTGATCACCATGGGCTTCTCTATTATGGATTTTGGCCACCATTCAATTAAAGCCAATATTCAATAATCTCCACCTTGGCTTTAGTTGATGTAAATTCTCCAAAGTAGAACTTCAAAACCAATCACCACTGCGACATCCCCGTAGGGAATTTCAAATTCTACAAATACCAATCAAGTTCAAGCAATGCTTGAACTTGCTCAATGGAAGCAACTTTGTTAACATATCAGCAGGATTATCTGCAGTTCCAATTTTGAGGAGTTGAAAATCACCATCCTCCACCATCTGATGAATCTTATGAAACTTGACATTGATATGTTTAGTACGAGCATGAGTAACTTGGTTCTCTGCTAAATGGATAGCACTTTGACTGTCACAAAAAAATCCACATATTCTTGAATAATTCTCAAGTCCTCAAGCAAACCACGAAGCCAAACTGCTTCTTTTGCACCCTCTGTTACTGCCATGTATTCAGCTTTTATAGTCGACAAAACAATTATAGATTGCAAATTCGACTTCCCACTCATCGGTCCACTAGCAAGAGTAAACACATAAGCTATAGTAGATCGGCACTTATCCAAATCACCTGCGAAATCAGAGTCCACATATCCAACAACACACTGACTCGTCTTATTCTGCTGAAAAACCAATCCAACATCCACAGTACCAAGAATATACCGTAGAATCCACTTCACTGCTTGCCAATGACCTTTACCTGGATTATGCATATATCTGCTCACCACACTTAAGGCCTGTGAAATATCTGATCTAGTACACACCATACAATACATCAAGCTACCAACAACACTAGCATAAGGAACTTTGGTGGTATATTTCATATCATCATCTGTGCGAGGAGACATAGTAGGTTTAAACTTAAAGTGAGGAGCAAGAGGTGTACTTACAGGTTTAGATTTATCATTCATGCCAAACCGATGTAGTACCTTATTCAAATATTGCTTCTGTGACAAAAAACTTTGCCCCTTGATTTATCTCTTTCAATTTCCATTCCCAAAATCTTTTTAGCTTCTCCCAAGTCCTTCATCTCAAATTCACCACTCAATTGTGATTTCAATTTATTTATCTCCACCTTGCTCTTAGATGCAATTAACATATCATCAACATATAAGAGCAAATAAATAAAGGTCCCATCTTGTAGCTTGCGAAAATAAACACATGGATCATAAAGACTCCGAGTGTACGTCTGACTGAACATAAATTTATCAAACCGCTTGTACCACTGCCTTGGAGATTGTTTCAAACCATACAATGATTTATGCAATTTGCAGACCCAATTTTCTTTACCTGCAATTTTAAATCCTTCCGGCTGAGTCATATATATCTCTTCTTTTAATTCACCATGTAAGAAAGTAGTTTTTACATCAAGCTGTGCTAATTCAAGATCAAACTGTGCAACCAAGGCCAATAAAATACGAATAGAAGAATGCTTAACAATGGGAGAAAATACCTCATTGTAGTCAATTCGTTCTTTTTGTGCATAGCCTTTAGCTACCAACCTAGCCTTGTACCGTGATCCTTCCTTTTTAGCAAACACCCACTTGCAACCAATTGCTCTCTTCCCATCCGGCAACTGAACCAACTCCCATTATTTATTCTTGTGAAGAGACTTCATCTCCTCACCCATAGCTTTTTCCCACTCTACACAATCTGCATGTATGACAGCTTCTTCATAAGTAGTAGGAATTTCTTCTTCAGTAACTGGAAGTGCATAAGTCACCATATCATTAAGCCAAGCTGGCTTTTGAGCATTCCTTTTTCCCTTTGTAGTTGCAATTGGTCCATCTTGCTGTGTAGGCTCTTGGGTTGGAGCCTCTACTGCAACACTCATGTCCTCAATATTTAAATCATCTGAATCAACAATAGGACTCACTAGATCAATTGGAGTTTCAACAATTTTTTTCTTTAACTCCACCTGTTGCAAACTCTCTACGGTCATTCTCTGCTCTTCAGAATTTTTCTGCTTATTCTGATCAACCATAATAGCCTCGTCAAAAGTCACATCTCTGCTTACAACAAATTTCTTCACATCTGGACACCAAAGTCTAAATCCCTTAACACCCTCATTAAATCCCAAAAATATAACTTTCTTGGCCCTTGGATCAAGTTTGCTTTCCCTGACATGAAAATAAGCAGGACAACCAAAAATATGTAAATAATGATAATCAGTAGCAGGTTTACCATACCATACCTCCATGGGAGTTTTTCCCTCAAGTGCAGCAGTAGATAACCTATTAATGAGATGACTTGCATACACAACTGCCTCAGCCCAAAATTTTTTGCCTAATCCAGCACTAGACAACATACACCGAATTTTCTCCAATAAAGTCTGATTCATGTGCTCTACACGCCATTCTGTTGTGGTGTCTCTCTAACTGTGAAGTGTCTCACAATGCCCTCATCTTGACATAGTTTCAAGAACGGATCAGATTTGTATTCACCACCATTATTTGACCTGAGCCTCTTAATTTTTCGACCGGTCTGAGTCTCAATCATCTTCTTCCACTTCACAAATATATCTAAGACTTCATCTTTATGCTTCATGGTGTACACCCATACTCTTCTAGAGAAGTCATCAACAAAAGAGACATAATAATGTTTACCTCCCAAAGATACAGTTTTGGTAGGTCCCTATACATCAGTGTGAACATAATCTAGAGTACCTTTAGTCTGATGAACTGCGGTGCCAAATTTAACTCTAGTTTGTTTTCCCAAGACACAATGTTCACAAAATGCTAATTTTTCGGTCTTTTCACCTTTCAATAGACCTTGCTTCACTAATCCCTGCATTGCTTTCTCACCAGTATGTCCAAGACGAACTCGGCTTCTCTGCTATAACAAGCAGTGTTAGGATCTGCTTGGACTTCACTACCAAGCTGACACGTCATTAAAATCAATCCAAGGGCCAGAAGTGAAAGTCTCTAAAACACAAACCATATACCACACACAGCATATCACTCTCTCTCCCTCCCTCCCTCCACGCCTTCTGCAACTTCGTCTCCGATCAGAATATAATAGCTTTGAAAAGTTAAGAACAACATAAAATTGAAGTCTCAGCTTAAAGATCCAATACATGAAACATCGAAATGAACATCTACTAGTATTAGAACAAACCATAAGAATCAAATCAGAATCAGTCGACGTTCTGCATGATATCCTCGGAGGTGAACTTGGTGCCCTTATCCTTGTCAACGGCGGTGCGGCCTTTGGCCTTGCTGTCGAGCAGAGACTTGTGGCCCTTGTCGAGCCTAAGCTTGGTGATGATCACCTTCGAGGGGTTGTGCCGACGTTGACCGTAGACCCGTTCACCTTCTCCCTGGTGATGTGCTCGATGTGGACCACCCACTTGCGGCGGTACACTTGGAATACCTTGCCCTCACAGCCCTTGTAGGTCCCGCGCACCACCAGGACCTCATCTTCTTTGGGCATTGGCATGGACCGGACGGTGTACTTGGACAGGAGATCAGAGAAGAGAGGCGCGCTCATCAGGACGCAGCGGACGGACGACGGCGCAGTGCAGTGAACCTTGCGGTGGGAGCTCGAGACACGGCGGTTTCCTCTTCATCTTCGCTAGGGTCTCTGATCAATTCTCTCTCTGTGTGGGTGTAGGGAGAAGGGAAAAATCACCCAATGGATGACAATTAAAGAACTCCAACACACAAATCTTACACCACCCGCACCAAATCAGCCTTTGACAACCCGTTTCTCTTGTTATCCTTTGTGGCTTTTAGCTTTCTCCATTATTTAGGGAGGGAGGGAGAGATCGAGAGTGATATGCTGTGTGTGGTATATGGTCTGTGTTATGGAGACTTTCACTTCTGGCCCTTGGATTGATTTTAATGATGTGTCAGCTTGGTAGTGAAGTCCAAGCAGATCCTACCACTGCTTGTTGTAGCAGAGAAGCCGAGTTCGTCCAAGACGCATATGCCATAATTTTGTATTGTTTGCATCATCATCTATAGTCTTAGATATTGATGTCTCACCTGTCACTGTGCTCCCTTGTAGAAAATACAAATTTCTAAATCTTTCATCTCTCATCATCACAAGTGAACCAAAGATAACTTTAGCAACTCCACTTTTCAATGTAATTATGTGCCCTTTTTTATTCTATAGTTCCCAAAGAGATAGGATTTTTCTTCAAATTTGGAACATACCGGACATTAGTTAATTCTCTGACTACTCCATCATGCATCTTGAGATGAATTGTACCAATCCCCCTTATTCTGCAAGGACTGTTGTCTCCCATCAAAACTACTCCACCATTCAACTCCTTGAAAGTAGAAAACCATTCCCTATTAGGGCACATATGATGTGAACAACCTGAATCCATAATCCACTTGTCAGAATAACCAACTGTAGATGATCGAACTAGCCAAAGCAAACTCAATCTCATCTTCTTCAAAATTTTCAAAAGTTGATGAACAACTTAAAGCAAAATAAAAGTTATCTTCATCATCTCTTACAACATTCACTTCAGAACCCTTCTTGTCTCTGTTCTTTAACTTAGGACAATCTTTCTTCCAATGACCTTTGTTTCGAAAAAAAGCACACTCATCTTTTGCAGGAAATTTACTTCTTGACTTGGAACGAGATTTACCTCTCTTTCCAATAGGTTTTTCTCATCAGATCTGCCTCTTACTACAAGTGCTTCACCTGAAACATTCTAAAGTTGCTTCTCTTTCTTTCGGCAGTCATTATTTATCAATGAATTACACACATCATGCTTCCCAAGCAACAAAGTTGTAATCAAATGCTCATACTCGTCAGGAAGAGAATTTAGCAAACACAAAGCTTTATCCTCATCACTAATTTGCACATCCAAATTAGCCAAATCTGCAAGTATCTTATTGAAATCACTAATGTGTTCAGACACAGAAACACCCTGTCGATAATTAAATCGAAAAAACCGCCTCTTCATGTGAAACCGATTTTTAGCACTCTTGATCATATATTGATCTTATAATTTCTTCCACAAATCTTTTGCAGAAGTTTCTTTCATGACAAAGAATTTCTTATCTTTAGCAAGGCACATTCTGATAGAACCACAAGCCCACTTGTTAATTCTTGCCCACTCCACATCATCTATGTCTACAGGTTTATCTTCCAGAGCTATATCCAATTCTTGTTAACATAAGACATCCATCATCTCACACTGCCACATGCCAAAATTGTTGGTCACATTAAACTTTTCAACTTCAAATTTGGCATTACCAATTGATGGCCTGGAAATCGACCAACACGAAGAACCTGAAGACTCAGCCCCTTTCTTTTTCTCGTCAACCATGGTTTCCAATCAATGAATCAATTCCCAATTCAGAACCAGAGCTCTGATACCAGTTTGTTGTGCGGAAGCGTAACAAACATAATATTGATAAGGAACTAGATGATCAACCAAACAACGAAAAAGAAAGCAAAACACAAGAACACAAGAATTTATAGTGGTTCACTCAATCAATGTGATTGAGCTACGTCCACTTTCGGAGCCTCCGAGAAATTCCACTATAATCAATCGGAGAGAATACAATTAGAGTATGAGAATAAACTCTCTACCCAAAACCCCAAATACAATTATGTTAATTGTCTAATCTCTCACACCAAAAAAAATCCCTGCAGCAGTAAGGCATATATATATATATATATATTCCCTAGTTAACTTAGGGATACATTACATGCCCTAATTAACCTAGGCAGCCCACGTGATCACCATGGGCTTCTCTATTATGGATAGGCGTGGGGTTCCAAACCCATAAAAAAGAAGAAAAAAAATTGTTATTGTAATTTTTTTTTTGCCCCTCCAAGATTCAGCTCCTAGTTCCGCCACTGTTTGCATCTACAATTCTACATGTGGAGCAAAAAATGTCCCATAAGATAACCTTGCCTTGCTTTCATTTGTCACAACTCTGTGCTCAATGCTCTTGTACCTCCCATTACTCCATATCTGTCATAGCATACATAAATCCTTATGATTGTGTATTGAACAATTTTGAGTTCAACTAATAAACTAACTAATAAGGACATATAATATACTATACCTCAATCGTATCTCCAACATTCACAACGAAAGAGTTTGGAATTGGCTTCACCGGTACCCATTTTCCTTCATATTTAACTTGTAGTCCGGTAAGACTATCGTCTCGCATAAGTATGGTTATGCTAACTTTGTCGGATTGGGGGGTTAGACCTAGAACTTTTTCAGGCATAGAACATGAGGATAATAGGCCACAGAAAGAATTTGAGCCAGCTCGTGATGTAGTCCAAGAAGAACAGCCTTCTCCTTCCCCATAATCAACGATAGAGATCTTAGAAGCTCCTCTGCAACTTTCCTAACTTCACTTGCATATGTCTCAATAGCCTCCCTTCATCAATAAATTCATGTTTTATTAAAAATTTGAATATGAAGTCAACCAGTGTACAATTTTTTTTTTTGGCAAATGAGATCCAAGGTAAACATAAAATATTTATGAACTTGCTTGAATGGTGTCGGTGGCCAAATTTCAGGTTTTCTATTCTGATTTGGATAAAGGGTGAGATGAATTCTGTCAGACCAATCCCAAAATCTGCTCCTCAGAAACTGCAAAATTAAAACCATAGCCTTGTCTCACTACTACAAAAAGGGCCTAAGGGGACACATATAATAGGGATAGATGAAGGATGTGTGCCTCTAAGTGATAAATAGGCACAAAAGAAGAAATGTGTGCCTTTAGTTAGAAAAGGGACAGATGAAGTGTCTCCATTTGATAAAAATACCACATACACATTGGAAATATGTATTTTCATCTCCACATTCTCTCTCCCCATTGAGAAGGGACGAATGAAGTGTCCCTATTTGATAAAAATAACACGTACGCACTAAAATACGTATTTTATCTCCCATTCTCTCTCTCTCTCTCCAGTTTCTTATTGTTTGTACTCTCCACTTATGTTCCCAGCGCCACATCTCTTTTTGACAAACCCCGATCAAAGCCGTATCTCAAAAATGAACCCTGACCAAAACCATCTCTGCCTCTAGCTAGGTTATTCGATTTGTAGCTTATGAGACTTAGGGGTGGGAAACTTGAAGATCTGGGTTGGTTTGGAAAAACCGAAAGAAATGACTTCTCCTCTGCTCAGATCTTCAGTCTTCGTCTCACAGTCCCCCTTCAGCTCGACCATGCTTTCATCAGCCTTATTCGTCGTGAAGCAGTCTCCAAGCTTGGCGAGGCTCGCTATCCGCTCATTTCTGATTCCAATCGGTACACCTATTTCTCTTCCCCTCTCGGAGCTTCGATTTTACTTCGAACCCCAGCTGTTTATGTTTTCAATCTTCCATTTCTTGTTAGATACTGGGGCTGATGGTATGTTTTTCTTTTTATATATGCTAGTTGCTAGTTTGCTTTATTTTTAGGCAAGAGAAATTTAGTAAGAGATTATTAGACTGGGGTAGGCCAGACTGCAGAATATAAGGGTTGTGACTGCAAGATCTGAAAACATGAATTGCTAACAATTTTGAAAAGTTTGTGACCAGTCTGGTATGCGTCTAATTTTAAGGCCTGAATGTTAAATCTTTCTTCTTGGAAATATTCGAATTGTTTGAATTTTCTCTTGGAGTTATCTATTATTAAAATGGCTTTAGTCTAAAGTAATCATGCTAGAGCTTGCTCTTTCAAATAATTATCTGTGACTTTGTTGTGTCATTTTTACTCATTGTGTATTTCGTTCAGGAATTTGCAAGTGAAATGATTGTCTAATCAAGCTAGTTGAAAAGTATGGGGTAGAAGATGGTCTATCATTGCAAAGTTTTCACCAAGTCGAATAGTATGGTAACAAGTGGGTAGAAATAGCAAGGTTTCTACCTGGAAGGTATCTGTTGATTGGTTTTCTAGCTTTCTAATCTTAGTCTTAGCTGTTGATTGGTTTTTTAGCTTTCTACTCTTAGTCTCAGCTTACTTTTGCTGCCTGAATCAAACTGGATAAAATACACCATTATCGATTAGTAACTTCTATTGATTTCACAGTTATCTTCTGTTGAAAAATGATAGGATTGACAATGCAATTATAAATGACTGGAATGGCGCATTCAAGAGGAAAGCACATTCATACTCTCCTAATGGTAAATGGGACATGCATCCTGATATAATCACATGCTGATTCAAGACGTCAAGAAGCACAGCGTCTTGGTCGTATTCTGAGGGCTAAGGTTTGTTTCATGCTTATCTTCATATGGATGTAGTCCTTGCTTCCTTCTGTTAAGAAGGTGCCTTTCTCATTCTTCTTTGCATTTCAGAATCTGGGTCTTGATCTGATTTTGGTTCTTTGTTTGTTTTCAATAGCTTATTGTTTGTTTGGTTGAATATTGATGGTGGGTTTAGTTGATTTCTTAGGCTTCTGTTGTGTTTGAGTTGATGGAATCGTACCTTCACCAGGTTATCAAGGCAAATGTTGGTCTTACCCCTGAGCATTATCAGTTTTTCCTGTACCATCTTGTTCGTGGTTTAAAGTATATTCATACAGGTTGGTATTTTGGACTAATTATAGTACTGTCTACAGTTTCAGTGATTTAATTCATTTTTCTTTGCATTTCTTGCAGCAAATGTATTTCATCAAGATTTAAAGCCAAAAAATATCCTTACTAATGCTGATTGCAAATTAAAGATATGAGACATTGGGCTTGCTCGAGTATCTTTCAATGATGCCCCATCTGCTATTTTTTGGACTGTAAGTTGCCACCAAACAAATCTGAGAATGTCTATTGTCAGAAGTTTTTCATTTGCCTATAAACGACAATGGCTGCAGACTAAGCTTTTTTGTATCTGTGAAGGATTATGTTGCAATTCGATGGTACCGAGCCTCTGAACTTTGTGGGTCATTTTTCTCAAAAGTAAGTTTCATTTCACTATTGAGAACTCTGATATAGAAATGATCTATAAATATATATATATATATATTTTTTTTTTTTTGAGGTTTCATGTGTTACTAAGATGGCTAATGGGAACATGCATAAAAATTGATGCTTCTTTATTAATATGTGATCTTGAAAAGCTACATACTATTGTCCTGCTAGTTTAGTTCAATGCTATGATTTATACTAGACCTGTTTGATAGGAGCATTTTAATGCGACGTTTTAACTGCATTTCCCTACATTTTCTGCGTTATTTCCTTAATAAAACCCTGTTTAGGAAAGTTTCCATTCTTTGAATGGGAAAGTTCCTATTTGTAGAAAGTTTCCATTTTTGTAGTTTCTATTTTTCATTTTTAGAAAGTTTCCCATTTTCAATTTAGGAAAGTTGCCCTTTTTCATTTTAGGAAAGTTTCTATTTTTCACTAACAGTTTCTATTTTCAGGTCCTTGTCACAAATGAGCTGAAATGAGCTCACAAATGGAGAGAGAAGCTAGCCAACGTTGGAGGGAGACAAGATGAAGTACAAAGGGAAGCACAAATGAGCAGAAATGAAGAAATGAAGCTTTCCCAACCAGGAAACCCTGTCCAGAAAAGGAAAGCTTGCCAAAACAAGACTCTTGAGCCAACCATGAATGGAAATCGAATTAATGAAGTGACATGGCATGAGAGAAGCTTCTTGAAGACTCTAGATGATGACATGGCATAAAGGTGGCGCATGGAGGCCCAAGAACTCTCAAGAATGAAGTGGATTTTCGGCAATTGGATTAAAAGCCCACAAAGCCCATGGAATTAGGGTTTTTAACGCATGATTAAACCCTAGGGAGAGTTTGCCGTCCAAAAGCAAGGAGAGAAACAAGGAAAATGACGTGGAAAATCAGAATTATCAAAAGAGGATTTCGGTTGAGATTTTCTAGGGTAATTTTTATGGAAAGAAATATACTTGGAGACTTACCCTACAAAGTTTGCCGTCCAATGCCAAGAGAAAAACAAGGGAATTAAAAGAAAACCCTAGAGAATTCGGCGCAAGAGATATTCAAGGGAGAAATAAAAGGAAAGAGAAAAAGGTGGAGAACAAGAAAAGCTCAAAGAAGTCTAGATACATTCCTATATTCCCTAAAGGAATTTTGGCCGAATTTAAAGTATAAAATCAGAAATATCCATGGAATTTCGGCAAGATTATTTAGGGAATTAAATTGGAATTATATGATTGGTTGGACCACCTCATAGGGCTTATGTGGCAAGCTATCATTGGAGGAAACTATGTGGCATTTTCAGATTAATTCCATGGAAAATAAAGAAGAAATATACGGCTTGGAGAGCAAGGAGGCCGTGCTCCTATATATACTCTCTTATATGTGACGTTGAAGTACCTTAGACTCTCTAGAAAACTTTAGAAAAAAAATCAGAAATATTACTCTTGTTGCCGTGAGGTTTTCCTCTCCTTTCTCCATCCTCTAGTCATCTCCACGAGTTCAAGCAAGGCAAAGGGAGAAGAAGAATTGCCGTGAGCATCATCCTCCATCACCATCCTTGAAGCTTGCTTTCGAGATTCAAGAGACCACCACATCAATCGTTCATCACCATCTCCATCTCACGGTGTAATCCGATTCTCTTTTGTAACCTTTGCTTTGAATTTCGTTGGTTATGAACTAGTTGACATATGTGTTTGAATGAATATTAATTTCTGGAATTTTTATGATTAATTGAGAATTTTCAGATTCATATTATTGTTCTTCAAGAGTTGCTTATGTGGGTTTGTTTAATTAAATTTGTGTTATAGATATCCTTTGTGTATTAATCTTATTTGGGTCGACACTTATAGGGTTTATGCATAATTGTTGCTAGGTTTAAGAACATGAAATCGACTTTTCGTTTTGTGTAAACTTGAATCAAAGTAGTAAAGGTTTTGGACAAAGATCGAATTTAATTAAAGAGAATTGCAATTAGGTGGACTTTTCCATACTAAGTTGTACACTTGAGTTGATAGCCTTTCTCTATGTTTATTGCGTTGAACATGTTATGCTTGACTAGCTTTCTAGGGCTTGAATGCATGTTTGATAGGATTAGTCTTTGTGCTTTCACTTAGATTAATTAGCATTGAAAAGTAAAATATGGGAAATTGTTTGCTTTTAACGTTTCACATGATCAACTCCTTTCTCATGACTTAGATGAACAATATTAGGGTTTGAATCAATTTTAATCATAAGTTTTGGTTTTGATCTTTGTTCTCTCATTCCATTTGTGTTTTTATGTTTTTGCATTTTAATTGTTTTGTTTACTTAGTTTATTTTTGAAAACCAAAAAAAACAAAATCCCCCCTTTTTCGTAAATAATGTTTATAGTTTGTTATATCTTTGTAAATATTATACTTTGTTTTAATGTTAATTGTTTGTTTGTCCTACAATGACAGGTGTACCCTCAATCCCCGGAATAGAACGATCCCTACTTACTTATACTACTAACGATATTTTCAGGGTTAAATTATGCGCTTCCCAAAAGCGACATCACTGTTCAGAAGTTGCACAGCTTGTACACTTGTGTCTGGTGAAAGACGAGTTATATTGATCATCAAACATTCATGTACAAATTAGCTTCTTTCAGGATGCAGCCATGATTCCAAACATGCCTTAACTGAATTGTCTAGTAGTAGTATGTGCTTCATCTTATTAAGTGCTGCTTTGATCATATAATTTGCATACTTGTGTAGTTTGCTGGTCTGCTACAATCTCTATTCAGGAAGTATGAGTATAAAGGCTTGAGATATTGGAGCGGGTCGGACTGTTGGACCAAGTGCTGCTAAAGTACTTAGCTTGTTCATGTATTAATGATCCACTGAATTGAAGTTTCGTAGTTGGATATAGTAAAATTAAAATACTTATTCATTAATGGGATTGCGATTAGTGTTTTTATTCTTTGATATGGTTTCTAATGCATATTGGAGTACTTTACTGTTGCAATTGCCCAGGATTGATTTGAATCTATTATGGTTATGGCACCAGGAAAAAAAAAGTCATTGGCACAGATGTAAGTGTCCCCGAGAGTGAGTATATTTTTACTGTATTTGTATAACTGTAGTACAATAATTGATACAGAATCCAGATTTGTAGTGTAGAGATCATGGGACCTACTCTTTTATTTGGGGACACTTGAGAATGAGATATGTGTTCCATTTAGCAATAGGAACACTAGCAATAGGCACACATATGATATATATCTCTATAGCTCAAGGGACACATATTTGTCCCTATAGGTATCAAAAGGCACACATGTTATACGTCCCCCTTATGCTCTTTTTGTAGTAGTGTCTGTGATCTGATGGCATAGCAATATAATTCTTCTCTTCTATTGGAAGTTCAAAGAACTTGTCCGCCGCATCCTTCATGCTCTGCATTACTTCAGTTTCCACTCCATGATTTATCATCTGCAATATTTATGTAAGTCAGAAGCTGTTAGACAACCATTGAACCTATAGAAGTCGAACCCTTCTCAATCAACGAGTATGTTCCTACACGGCACACCTTAAAGGAAAATATGATCGATAGATAAATTACTTTACTGAAGCAAATGATTGAGGAAATATATATACAACATGGGAGAGATAGATCGAGTGTCACCACTTGCTATTAAGCTACTATGACATTTATCAATGATGCATATATATTATTGTTCTAAAAATTCCTCTGCATTCACATATATGTATATAGAGAGGCTTGTTCTAGAGACTTTAAGAATTTAAGGATTTTTATTATTTTACATTAGTATATGACCTAGTTCGATAATTTCAACTGTTGATCATTTAGATTCCTATGCAATAATTGTGTGCACAAAAAATTAACCAAATCATAATCATTTCGTGATTCAAAATTATGTCTATTAAACATAATTAAAATGAACATTGTGTTAATCAAATGGTTAAATGTTTTTCGATATATATATATATATATATATATAGAGAGAGAGAGAGTGAGAGGTTTGACTCGACCCGAAACCTACACTTGGCAGGTCCTCTTCCTTCTGGCACCATAGGCTTCGAAACTGCTCGAAAAATGACCGCACTGTTCTCCTCTATCGATCCATGGTCTTCATTTACATCGATTGGCCATCTACAGTAAGAATCAAGGCTGTGAAATCTGACAGATCCTCGCTGCACAACCCGGTTGCATATTCCTCCTCCAACCACCACTGACCGCCGTTCCGATCTACTTGGACTTTGTAACTATTCAGTCGCTGATCAAAACCCCCCAAGTGGTTTGGATCAATTCAAAGCATGGAGGAACGTACCATCGAGGTAAAGTTTCAGGTACCGAAACTTCTATGGTGATTTCTGGATTTCTCGTTCAGGTTTTGGTGTAGTTGTGTTGAGATCAAAAATTTCATGAACCCAAAATGCAAATATGGGGTCTAATGCAACAATGAGAGAGTCTAGAAGCTTTCAGAATATTGGATTTGCTTAGTTATCTCAAAAAAATAGCAAATTATTTTGCAACACAAACCTTTAAACACGGGTTTGTTATAGCCAAAGAGGATAATGTCCTAGTTGTGTTCAAACACTATAAAGTGCAGCAAATGACCTGGGACGAGTCTCCAAGCTCAAAACAAAAGGATGGGGAGTAGAAAAAGACATAAACGATTTTCAATCCCACGTAAAAGTTGGGATTTGCAGCTGTTGAAGTAAACCTTATCTGTTGACTGAGGTGATAAAGAGAGCTTTTGAAATTTGAACTAAAGGCTATGATATGATAGTTAGCCTCTCAAAAGCCTATAAAAAGGATCCCTACAGCAATGCAGCGGAGAGGAGGGAAAAAAAACACTACAGAGAGCTAAAAAAACACAAATACAGAGAAATACAAAGCAGAGGAGGAGACGCAACAAAAAGAAACAGAGAAGAAGAGCTACCAGAGAAAGAAAGCTGCAGGTATATATCTGCCTTCCCTGCGACTCAAGCCTCTCCAATTAATCCTCTATGTCTCACAGCCTCCAAAACTCTAATAGGCCGTTCATGAACAACCACTGTTATTAGAGTTCTTCGTCGAAATGACATTGTTGCTGCTCTCAAATTCTTAACACAATGAAACAAAACAGTCGTTCACAAACAGCCTCGTTTTAATGCTAAAATTCCTCCGGAATGGTTTTGCAAATTTAATGCATTGGAAAACTTGGTTGTTCATGAACAGCCGTATTTCAATGCTAAATCCACAAAAAATGACGCTGCTGCCATCACTCTTTGAACATAACAGAGGTTGTTCACGAACAGCCAAAGTTATGGATGGTCATGACCATCAGAAATTTAGATGATTATATCATCACCCCTTGACGCCGACAATGAGTTCACACTGCCTACCATTGACAGAAATAACAACGGTCTTGTGAAAAATCTTTCCTGCAAGACTCAATGCAAGCTTAAGAACTCAACGTCAGCTAATGCAAGCTCCTGCAAGCTTAAACAAATGACTCACATTTATTTTTCATTGAACCAAAGAAGAGAAAATGGTTCTGCATGTAGGACAACCTTGTAATTAAAGAATGAAGCCTAATGCAAACTAATTCAGTGTTGGGATTCAACACCAAGCCAAAATCTGCAAGGAAAATTAAACAATTGTGTGTCAAATGAATGGTCTGTACAAAAGAAAAGAAAAGTCATGTATGTGGTCTTGCAAGAATGAAGATTAAATATGCCTTCCTCTTGGTGTGCTGGAGTATGATGACGCGCGCCCACAAGAGACCACATGGTAATGGAATACACTAAGCTTGAAAGCTGAAGCATGAAGCATTTCGAACAAGGGAAACAACAAAAACCCAAAGTGCAACAACTCTGGTTCGATGGTGTGCTTTCCAGAACAAAAAGAGAAGGGGCTATGACGTCAGACTCCTTCCATAATGGTCCTTGGTAACTAAACCAAGTTATGGGCTACAAAGAACATTAATTATAAAAGTCAATTTGATGCTGGTGCATGGGAAAAAGCATTGGGTTGATCAACAAAAAGAATGTGAGAAATATAATGAAAAAGAAATTAATGGATTAATGAAGACTTACAATCCATTAATTTTCAATACTCCAATCTGTGGAAAGCCTAAAATCACAAAGTGAAACCATTTGCTTCAATGGGTCCAAATCAAATATCAATCGTCAAGTCAGACATCTTCAATGCAAAGTTTCGGGCCTCACCAAATTAGCCGTCGACAACTTTACAGCTAAAGTGAAGCAGCGCGAAGCCCATTTCAAGTCTCAGAGCCCAACCTCAGAAGCTCTACAGAACGGGTATCTAAATTAATTCACCTCAGAAGCTCGGGCCCGATTAATTTGCAACCTAAAACCCATTCCAAATTTCGAGGCCTACTGCAAACCTCATTACATTGGGTCCCCATATCAGATCAGCTAGCGGACACTCTACCAAATTGGATGTCCAAAAGAAATATATTTGACGGGTTCAAAATATATACATCCGTTGAACCCAAAAGTTGGAACGAACATCAGAAATACAAATTCATATAAACTATGGTTGGTTTGATCCCACAATGGGTTTGTAGGCAATCTAGAGGCCCACTAGATGCAACCACAATTTCAAATCGAATCCCTGACTACTCCACCAGTCAAATTCACACCACAAATTCAAACAGAATCTCTGACTCCACCAGCCAAATTCAGCTAGTCCTAAATCGAATCACTGACTGTAGTCAAATTCTCCCAACACTAGAAATACAAATCCAAAGAACTATAATGGTTTGATCCCTCAACGAGGGTATGTAGGCAATCTAGCGACCCACCAGATGCAACCACAAGTCCAAATAGAATCCCTGACTCCACCAGTCAAATTCATCCAATCCAAATCCCTGACCTCACCAGTCAAATTCATCCAAACATCATAAAAGTCAGATCATTACCAAAATGACCTCAGACACAAACCCAAACACTAAATCGAATCCCTGGTTCAGTTACACCAAATTCGTCCAAACACTATTCTCATTCTAAAAAGCAATACCCTCCAATGGGTCATCCACCCATTGGAATTCTTGAACTACGAGTGACTTGATCCCTCTCCAAGGGTAAGTAGGCAACCCATTCAAATATTCAGGTGCAGCAGAAAAAACAAACAAACACACATCCTACAATTGGTTTCTTCATAAATAAAATCAAAAGGTGTTTCCCTGTAACAAGGGATTGTAATTAAAAAACACATTCTGTCTTGAATGGGTCGAACCCAAAATAATTAAAACTCTATTCTTTTAATGAATACGAGTGAGATTATGTTGGGTGATATTTTCGCTCACTGTGTGCAATTTTTACTCAACAAATTGTAATTGTTCTTAAGCAAGTTGAGAAATATAGTTTGGCATAGGTTTTAGTCCCCGATTTGTGTTGGAGTGTCGGCACGTGGGGGCGCGTGCGACCTCTTCTGGCCCTCTTTTTTTGTTCGTTACATAAAGCTCGACTTTAGGAATGTGTCTTTATGATTTTTGATGCTAGTGTACGTTTTGGAATTAATTAGAATTTCTGTTGTTTCAGAAATTTTGGATTTCGATTCATAACAATCCGACTGTTGGATCATAGTGATTTTTTCTTAGGCTGTTCGAATTATTAAATTAAGGAAACTATTGAATTTCGAACCAATTCCGGTATGAGGTCGGATTTTCAAAAATTTACGACGAACTAATAAAAGGGGTTTCAAAGTTTTGTCTTGAGCTTGAATTTAGGGTTTATAGTTTATTTCCAATAGAAGTTGAATGTTAATTTCATATATGATTTACGATTCAATTGAATGTTATTTTTTTTCCTACAGGAGTGTCGGATATGACTATTTATTTCGAGTTACAATTTTTCAATGAATAGTTGGTCTCTGGCCTCTCCGATGTCATGGGGACTGCTGCCGGACGGGTATTGATGAATATTTGATCACGAGGTTCCTTCAGATGGGGTTTTTGCTCGAGGCTTGGCGGAGGTTTTGGCTGGGATAGTGTGTGGTGGTGGTCATTCAAACAGGAGCGGGGATCAAGCTCTAATGATGGCTTTTCTTAGTCAACGGCGCCACAGGGCTAGCTCAATGGCAGTGTGTGGCAAGAGACCTGGGTCGGGTTTGGTTTTTCTTTCTGGTGGCGTGGGTTGCGAAGACGTGGCCGGTGGAGGTGTGGGTGGCAGGAGTTGGGACCGTTGCGGCGCGGATCGAGGCGGTGCAGGTCGTGGCGGCGTGCGATGGAGGGAGCTTTGCTTGACTGTTGTGAACGATGGGGAGGCAGATGGTTTGGGTGGACTGGATTTGACTAATCGACTGGGCCTCGGGTGGACTTTCTTTGGTGGCTGCCTTATTTGGGCTTTGAGTTTTGGGCTAGGGTTTTGGCCTTAGTGCATTAATTATGTTTTAGCTTAGTCTTTTACAATAATTTCCTTTTAGGAAGCTAATGCACGTTTGTGCACTCTATGTATCCCTACCGCCTCTGGAGTAGTACCAAAGGAGGATCTCTGCTATGTCTACGTCCATGACATGTCTAATGAGTGGGTCTATTTCTATGTACCATTGGGGGTACTACCACTATCTTTTTGTCTGTCTGTACATGGCAGCGGAAGGGTATGTAACAACCTATTCTGGCTTTAGATGAATATATCTATCAACACCCGAATTCGGGTTTGGTTAAAAAAAAAATGAATAGCTCGGATTTGAATTTAGATTAAGATAGAGAGATATTAAATAGATGATTTGATTATGATTATGTTCCTCCCCTTTAGACGTAAGAGATTAGATGTAGGGAGTCGTATAATTTAGGCGTATGGTTTATGTTATTAAGAAGGTTAAGTAAGGAGGTTAATTACATTATCAAGTGCATGCATGCCTTATCTAGTCCGTAGTACCCTCAAGAATATATATCCAGTCGGCAATACCCTCTGATGTGTCATCTAGGCGGTAGTACCCTCCAGATGGCAGGAAACGGTTGATCGCCAGTACTCTATAACCATTGCCTCATACTAATTCGGTCGATGGTACCATCCGATGCGAGCCCAATCTTAGGACACAACAAAAATGGTTTACGTGTCGTTAAAAACTGTCCACCCACTAAAAAAATTTCAATTTGAAGTTGTGTGTCCTTAAAAACCTTCAAGGACTCCACATAAATTATGTGTCCTTGTTTGGTGTCCTTGTATGTATTTTTTCTAGTAGTGCCTCTAGTCATTGTACATATTGTATGTGTTATTCAGATACTTCAGATACAGTGAGAAGAATATTTCAGTCAGCGATACCCTCCGATGCATCAAATGATAGGTAGTACCCTCCAGATTGCACGAGATGTCAGTCAGTACTATAGATATTCCAGCTAAAGTGAATAGTGGTATAGTGTAATCTGTCATTCCAGCATCTTCCATTTAGTGACTACCTTGTGAGTATTACTCGTGAACTAATCTTAGTAGTCACCTGGTGAGTGCTACTGGTGATATGATCCTAGTGACATATGATGAGTGCTATTAGTGACATGTTCCTAGTGACCATCTGATGAGTGCTGCTGGTGACATGATCTTCGTGGTCGTCTGATGAGTACAACCAGTGACATGATCCTAGTGGCCATCTGATGAGTACAACTATAATGACATGATCCTAGTGATTGTCTGATGAGTGCTACAAGTGAGTTAACTCAGCTAGTAACCACTTGGTGAGAGCTACGGATGAAGTGCTACATTAATGAGTGCTACAAGTGCTACGGGTGAAGTCCTACAATAATGAGTGCTAAAAGTGATACATTATTCATGAGTTCTAACATTTGGATCCTCAACCCCCTTGGGGAAAATGTACACACCCTTGTCTCTCTTGTTTGAACTGTCGTCTATTTTTAGGGCTTCAATGAAAGAAGGTTCTAGTTGGACCTCAAAATTTGCTATTTAGACCTCATTTACTTAGTTTACCTCTAATTTACTTTTTAGAATACTTCAAAAGCTAAGTAGACCTCCTTGATTTTACCAAAACGCCCTTGAACAAGAGATACAACAATTTGTTACTCTACTTTTTATATCTATCTTCAACCACGAGAACAAGAATGAATCAAAATCACATGATATTGCTCTCTTATGAGTAGATCTCTCCTCCACCAAAATTAATCAGAAGGTTGGTTCTTGATCTTGATATGTTGTTGGAATCCCTTTGAATTTGCTAAAGGAAGAATTTCAAGAGTTTTGAGTTGGAAGATCAAGTAATAACTATATAATAATATTCAATTAATTTAGTTTAAGAAAATTCCAAATCATATTGTTTTAATTTACTTTTGTATTAAATGTTGGGCCATGTATAGAAATTATTATTTTTACTTAATTGTTTTGCTAAATTATAAAACTATATAGGCAATATAAGGAAATTTTGAAACAAAAAAAAAACAATTTAATTGAATGTTATATTTGGTTGGAGGAGGTATGAAGAGTATTTATTTATTTATCTTTCCATTTTTCTCTCTTTGTCATTATTTGTCTTTTCATATAACTTGACAAAGTCTATCAATAATTGAAAAAAGTTGGAGGTCCAAATAACAAATTTGAAGGTCCAACTAGAATCACCCCAATTCTTTTTTTCATAATTTTGTCTTAGAAAAAAACCACTTCAATAAACCACCAAAATTTCACCGAGAAGAATGACAACTAGGTTTTCAACAGCTTATAGATATCATGAGCCAACAAGACCCAAACTCTAACCATAATGAGCTACTGATAGCCAACAAATCCTGAGTGTCACGATATGACTTCGCAACCACGTCAAGACAAACCACTTCACTTTCTTAAATACGTATTCGTAATCGGGCTTTCAAACAAATTCCATTTATTAACTAATTGTCTCTTAAAAGATACGTCTTGAACCATGACAGAAAGTTCAATCGAGAGACAATAAATAGCTCTGCCTGGATCAGCATGATCAATATTTATTGTTGAAGATGTTTTCTGGTAATAATCTTGTAGGCTATATATGTATATATATAATTTCTCTTTTTAGTTTCTCCAGTTGCATATATGCATTAATACTCAAACGTAAGTAGTACGTGATGGATGTTTCTTTTCCAGTGGTCCTTAAAGCCTTTCTTAAGATTAGCAAAAAAAAAAAAATCAAGTAGATTGTTTGATAGGATAAACGAATGAACAAAATTAGCTAGAGTTAGAATTATTTCCTCTTATTTTTGTGTTACAGAAAACTCAAATTAAATTTCAATCATTTGTAATCCAGATTTTGGATGTTTGGAGGATCTCTACACTCTGATATTGCTGAGTATCAACTGATGACTAATTTTTCCTGCGGTTATCATAGCAATCTTCCACAAATTAATTTATCCTTGTCAACCCCTGCATAAATATTAATCAAGATTTATATATCCTCTGTACGGTTTTATTATTCGAACCACATCACATGCTTGCTTGCACAAATTATAAATGACTAAATGCAAGAGACTGAAGGGGGTTATACCATATCTGGACTTGTTCCTCAGACCCTTACTGTGACTCTACAACATAACTGCAAATCAAATCACATACTTCAACACACTGTGAAAAAGATGAAGGGCTCACATATAATATATATATATATATATATATATATGGAAAATTCTAGTGTGCTGGTATGTATCACATACCCACACTTACAAAGTGAGAACAAATTTGTTCTCAAAATTGTAATTTGAGTCATATTTTGTGTAATCTTTTGTTCTCATAATGGTAATTACACCTCTTACGATACTTTTACAAGTTTTGAACAAAATCGTTGTCAATGTTATAATTTTTGTTCTCAATGTTGTAAATAGTGTAAATGAATATGGTAACTTTTGTTCTCAATGTTATAATTTTGGTTCAAATACTTGTAAATTTTTGTTCAAATTTTTGTTCTCATAATGGTAGGTACCATAGCTTGTCTATATATATATATATATATATATATATATATATCCTAGTCCTTGAAATATCTAAGGCCTTAAATTTGTGTCTGACATTTTGGTTCCTCAATACTGTTGTTTGCTAATTTGCTCTTTCCAAGTGTAATCAAGGCAGCAATATTCTTGGCTAGGTAGTGTCTCCTGATGATTTTCATGTATAGTTCGATTATGATCCTATACCTGACTATGTGGGAAGCATTATTAAATTAAATGCCTCCCTAATCTGTGCAAATTCCATCACTGCAAATTAAATTATCTTATACTAAATTTTGGTTTGATCTTATTCAATTACGAACAAAAGTAAAAAGAAAAATATGCATTAATATGAATTTTGTAGTTAAGCTCTCTCGATCTGCCAGGAAAAAAAGAGACAGGATGGATGAAAATAGAATATTGATTGTGATTGGTATGCTGATGCTGAATTGCTGATTATACTAGTTTCAGTTGCTTCACAAGAAAACTGCCCTCTTTCTCCATCTTCTTCGTCTTCCCTAATTCCTTTTCTTTTCCGATAAAAAGACACAGTTGAATACATCCTGCTTTGATGAATGCAAAGCAGATCGCAAGGATATATATATATATATATATATATGAGACAAGCTATGGTACCTACCATTATGAGAACAAAAATTTGAACAAAAATTTACAAGTATTTGAACCAAAATTACAACATTGAGAACAAAAGTTACCATATTCATTTACACTATTTACAACATATCACATACCCACACTTACAATTTTGAGAACAAATTTGTTCTCACTTTGTAAGTGTGGGTATGTGATACATACCAGCACACTAGAATTTTCCATATATATATAAATGCAAAGTTTTAAATAATAAGGATCATATTTTGAAGATAAGGAGGGCGGAATCTATGATAATCATAAATAGCTCCCTTCCTTATCAATTATAATACGAAGAGAAAAAAAAAAATTATATGCAGAGAACGGGTAAAGCGAACGTTTTATATATATACATGTTAAACATGTTGCTCAAAAAATATCCAGTAAAAGTAATTCAACAAGTACGTCATTGTGAACTAATGGTCACTAGCCATGGTAGCCACACCCTATCTAATACTATTGTAAACACATCCGTACAAACTTAACTACATAGAAAAGAAAAAAGAGGAAGAATATACAGAAAAGTATATGTCATTCACTCATTTGTGAAGGGACAAAATACTCCGACAAGGAGAAAGGAAGAAGAGTACTATCGACTGTTGTTAATGCCACTCTCTTCCAGGAAGCAGCAGGTGAAGCCTTGGATACAGAATGCAACAGAGTGAGCAACTAAGCTTCAAATCGAAACCCTCCATCCAGTAAATCATACTCGTCATTCTTCTTTTGTTCCTGTATTGCATCAAATCCAAACTCTCCGTCCATTAAATCAAACTCATTCTCCAATTCAACCTGTATGAAGAGGAAGAGAAAAAAAGAATTACAAAACATACATAGAAACAAGATCGTAGATATAACTCAGATATATACCAAGATCGATCATACGTTGCTAACTAATTCAGAAGTACTTTGACTGTGCATTGAAGATAAGATTTCAAATGCCATTTGAATAATATGACTTATCATAAGAGAGCAAAACCACATCAAACAATAATCATACCTGGTTATCCAGTGATTCAAGACTATTTTGAACCAAGCCATCATTGGACTCTGCTTGCTCTAATAATATGTAATCCTCATTAGGATCAATCTTTGTATGCATGGTCGAATTCTCAACCTCAAGGCGCTGTACGATAGTTCTATTTCCCCCATGACACTGGTCAAACAAAGATGAATTTATGCTTTTACTGAAAACTGCATCATTTTGGTCCAAGGTCCGGCTTAGTGGATCTACAACACCATTGCTAGAAACGATGGAAGAAAGGTTCCAGTTGTGGTTGTAATCTTGCTTATGATCTTCCCACCATTGATTTGGCGTGCAATACATGGTTGGTACAACATGGCCTTGGTTTTTTATATGTATGTTTTCTCTTGGTTCGTCCACAGAAGCTGAAAGTGCACTTACAGAAGAGAAGTCATTTGGAGTGTTCCCGATCTGAGGTGTACTTGAAGAAACACCCAAGTTATTAGCAGGAAATTGACCAAAATTGGAAGCCTCACTCCTGAGCAAAGCAGTTGATGGAAATTGGTATAATTGACCACAACCCTGCATACCACCCTGCCAACTTTCACCATATCCATCGTTATCCAGAAAATTGGACGATCTACAAAGGGCATTGTCAAATGATTTGGGATTCAATGAATTCACTCTAAGAGAAGACTGATTTCCAAACTCTAGCGTCCCATGTTTTTGCTGTGGATTGCCTTGTAACATTGAAGTATTACAGTCATAACCAACTGAGCTGCCAGGCAATCCTTTATATGGAAAAGTACTTGTGGAACCATTATTATTGGGAGTGGACTGTCGGATGTCAATGGTAAAATTTTTCTGCTGCAATTGATTTTGCTCTACTGGTGCCTGAGATACTTGAAAAAGGTTTCGGCTTTGGTTTGTAAGCACACTTGGCTGGAGGTTTGCTACACTATTGATAGGGTTGCATAAATTTTGGGACTGACCAGGTCGCAGCAGATGAGAAGAAGGATTAATTCTTGGCATGTTAAAATCAGTGGGGGAGTTTGATCTCGAAAGCATCTGCGGAGGTATGTATGAGGATAAGGGAGCAGGATTTGAGAGCCTCCCTCCAGATTCATCAACTGGACCCGTGTGCAGCGTGTAAGAAGAATCGTTTCTCCCCAGATCAACAACCATGCTAGCTCTCTGCTTTTCCTTCTTACTGCCGCCTTTTTTAAGTTGTTCCCTAAACTTCTGCAAATACAAAGTGAGAGAGTAAGAATGGAGGCCGCAGTGGCCATTGTTACCGAAAAGAAATCAAACTTGTTTTCATGAAGAAACAATTTAAGATAATCTTGCTGAAAAATATACATGATTGTTCAGAAAAGTAAGGGAGGGGAAAGATACCTGCAGATGGCTGGCCACATTACCCCTTGAGAGATCTTCAACATTCATCAGCTCAAGAATTTTCTTTGGTACAGCCTCTGCATATGAGTTAAAAGAGGAAGACATCAGTCAACATAATCTCAATCTAAAATTTGAAAGCATGACATTATTAGTTTGAAGCAGAATACTCACTTTCAGGTCCCAGATAATAGAAAACGTCAAGAAACTTTTTGTGCAGCTCTTCGGACCAAACTATCCGACGCTTCTTCTGGGTTGATGGTTCCTCATTCTCATCTTCATCATCTTCGCCTTCTTCATCATCTTCATTTTGGTGCTTCCTTTTTCTTTTGTGTTTTCCATTCTTATCTGAACTACTTGCTGCTGACATCCCTTCTTCACCTTCTCCTGTTCCTTTGCAGACCTTGTCTTGATCGCAAGACTTACATTGATCCTTAGAGTTCAACTTTTTTCTCCGGAAGACATGTTGCCAAATAGTCTTGAACACTTCAATGTTAACAGGTTTCACCAAATAGCAACAAGCGCCATGGGAGATTCCCTTCTTCATAAGCTCGGTATCACCATTGCCTGACACCACTGAAACCAGCCATTTTAATACATAAAAGTGATTAGAGTTCATAATTAATTTATCGCCTGACAACATTGGAATCAGAGGAAACTTGACAGTATTTGCTTCTCTTTTTTCAATCAAGTCCCAATCAAACAAGATTAGGAAGCTATATACTAGGTTTTAAAAAAAAAAAAAAATTAGAGTATAAGTTGATGCTTACTGATTACAGGTAGGTCCATTTCGTGCCCTAAGAGCTTTAGGAGCTGAAAGCCATCCATATCTGGCATCTGTACATCACTGATTACCAGGTCAAACTTGTTTCTGTTTTCCCTCAAAATTTGGAGTGCCTCGTATGCATGATTAGCGGTAGTTACTGCAATGTCAAACCCAACAGACTAAAATCAAACAAGGTCCATATGTACCACCCTAAGATAAAAAATGCAAAGTTCATCACAATTAGAATTCGAGCGTCTAATAGTTTTGTAAAAGGCAAATCATACTCGAGCATATACCTCAAGCTCAAATAGTGTTTAAGAACATACTTTGGAAAAGCCGTTTAGTAAAAGGGAACAGCCAATAAGGGCCGGGTTAGGATTTAAGGAGTTGGCACTCCAAAGAGCTTCAATGCCTAAATCCTAAATCACAATTACAATTCGAGCATCTAATAGTTTTGTAAAAGGAAAATCATACTCGAGCATATACCTCAAGATCAAATAGTGTTTAAGAACATACTTTGGAAAAGCCGTTTAGTAAAAGGGAACGCCAATAATGGCCGGGTTAGGATTTAAGGAGTTGGCACTCCAAAGAGCTTCAATGCCTAAATCCTAAACCCTAATAACATATTTTGTTAAACAAATCACAGTAACAACTCAAGAAAACTATGTGCAAATTGAGGGAAACAAAAGGAGAAGAGAAGAAACAAACCCTCATAATTGCATTTACGCAGCGTAGCCTCCAAGAATTTGAGATAAGTTAGGTCGTCATCAACCGCCAGGACACGCATACCATCCGGAAACCGATCCATATCCCCATTCTGATCACCAACAGAACCTCCCAGTTGGTCCTTCGCATCCATGATGACTAACCAACTATAATCACGATCACACAGTGATGTTTAATGTAGAGCAAAGTTGCGATGTTAGTCTATAACATCAGCCTTTTATGCACGATCAAAGAAAAGAAAGCACTTAAGCCTATAGGGTTTAGGAAGAACCAAAACCTAACAGTTTTAGGCCTTCATTAGTGACGAAGGAATCGAGAGGGACCAACTAAGGTAAGTAAATTAGAGATAACAGAATAGGAAAGAATAAATTAATCCAAAAATTAACTGAAAGAGAAGAATTAGGGATACCTCGATCTATGTAGAAATCTTCCATTTACATCTTTCCTTCTATGAATAAGAACAGGTCTTTTCTCTGTGAACTCTCTCGTTCAATTATCATCTTAAGTTCATAGCTTTACAGGCGTTGGTGTATAATTATCGACCGACAAGATTTAGTTTTGATATTATCTGTTTATAAATTTTCTCTGTTTGAAAGGCTATTGCATTATCCAATATTTGAAAAAGAAAAATCATTCAGTACGTATAAGTGTCTAACAGAATGAAGTTAAATACAGATAACTGGATAAGAAAGAACTGTTATCCGAAATCTGTTGCTTAATTCGATAAATATTTTTTAATCCTTTAGAGTTTTGATTTTGAATTATGACAGGCCTGGTGAAAGTTTGTGAGTAGTACACAGTACATACACTGATGCATTAAGAGCACTACCACTACAACAAAAATAGCATCTAAAACTACGGATTATCACTTCATTGGAAATAGGAAAAAGATTTACTAGTGCATCATCATGTGATTGCCTTAATAATCTTATGAGGACGGCAAATAATTGTTGTTTGGTAAAGGGAAGAATGGTTCCTTCATAATGTTCTCTCAGTTGGAATTAATGCTTTCCTAGTCCAACTAGAAAACTCCAGCAAAGTTCGCTTGAAGTGAGTCTGCTCAAGTTAGTTTGCTGAAGAATCATTCAGCTGAGCAATAGTTCGCTCATGAAGATCTTTGCTACTGAAGAGTTCGTTGATTCTGATATTTTTGCAGCGTTTTGCGTTACTGTTTGCTCCACTCAAATAGCTAGATATTTTTGTATCTAAAGTACTTTTAATCTAGTTAATTCAGCTTTCATTCTAGATATTTTGTAGTTTAATCTTGTACCCTATATAAGGGATAAGTCGCACAGTTCACAAACCAAAGTGAGAACAAAAATATTTTGAGTAAAGCTAAGCAATTTATCGATAATGGTGTTGTTCTAATCTACCCAGATATTGATTCATAAGAATGAGGCTCAAGTGATTTAATCACTACTCTAAAATGCATATTGACATGGATGATCAAACACATACTTATAACAATATAACCTAGTATGATTACTAATGATGGCCACCACTAACAAGTACACTAGATTAATTAATGATAAATCAATGAACCAATAAACATCATAAATTCAAGAAACATATTAATAAACGTCAATATCATAAATTACATCATGTCTAGGGATGAAAATAACCCCTAAGAGCATCTCCAACAGTAGAATTTATTTCTTAGTTAAATTTAGCTAAACTTGTGAATTATAGCTATTGATTTAACAATGTTGCTCCATCAATGATAGCTATTTGTAAGTGATATATTATGTTTCATAATGCATATTGACATGGATGATCAAACACATACTTATAACAATATAACCTAGTATGATTACTAATGATGGCCACCACTAACAAGTACACTAGATTAATTAATGATAATCAATGAACCAATAAACATCATAAATTCAAGAACATATTAATAAACGTCAATATCATAAATTACATCATGTCTAGGGATGAAAATAACCCCTAACTATGGGAAATTTAGCTACTCATAATGTTATTAAACAAAAAAAAAAAGTCATGAGTTTGAAAGAGAAAAATCACGAATGGGATGAAGAACAGGATGAACGATAGATCGCCTACAACCAAAGATCGATCGTTTCTAGTGCTCCGGAAGTCTGCTTTAAAAGTTTCTTGCTTTTCTTGTGCGTCGTAAGTTTTTGATTCTGATGTCCAAAAGTCTTTTATTTTGTTCCAATACATTTCTTCTTTGTTTCCTTGTGAATCACTAACTAATTTGCTTCAAATGGAAGTCTCAATCCAATATTCTGATTGGTCCATCAATGATTGACATCATTCATCCAATGAATGCTAGCCAAACCATTGAATTTGCTGAATAAATTTCATTTTTTTTTAAATAGGGTCAGTACGGCTGCCTTCAAGCCTCGACCATTAATCAAACATCAGAATATATACATAGGGGGGACATGATACCTGAACCCCAAGTTACAATAACCATAAAGAGAACATTCCGAGATAATAACGGGAGTCTCTATCAAAAATATGTATTCTAACATGCAACAATTAGCGAATAGTGCATTTCTGGCTACTCTATTCATTTTACAAAGGTGGTGACATACCGGAAAGATATTGCTCATGCGGAGCCGTAATTTACTAATACTATCAACTTTTCCACTATGTTGTCACCGGAAAACGAATCCTGTGACACTTAGTTTCATCCTACCACTGGGAGGTTGCGACTATTTGACGAAGTAAGAAACTCGTTGTCTAGCTAGAGCAGACAAGCACAGAAGGTGCGCAGTCCGGGATAGAGTGCACATCGCCCTACCACAAAATGGTAGGGACTTATTACTGGCATAAAGCCACTAGTAACTAAAAAATAAAAATAACAAGAGAATAATACCAGAAAATAAACTATAGACTAACAAGGGCCTAAGGTCTGGGTCCGAGCCCAAAAGTTCAACAAGGAAGCAAGGAGACATCTCCAGCCCACAAACAAGGCCCAATCCAAAACCAGCACCAAGCCACCATCGTTCCCATCGTGCCACTCTAGCCGGACCACCACCACCACCACCATCGGACGATCCCCATAGCCACCCCACCACTGTTTTACCTTTATCAAAGGCAGATGCCATTTGTCACAACCACCATCCCCCAGCCCATATCTCTTAAAAATAGAAACAAGGCACCCATTACTGGCATACCTTATATCCAACCATCACCATTGTCAGCCCTTGATGAATTGCCACAAGCTGGCTTGACCGACTCAAGGAGATCTACTCCATTGAGAAGTACGAAGGCATGCTATCCAGACAGGTCTAACCAATACCCTCAGAATCCGTTTTGTGCTAGTTAAAAAGGGTCCCTGCTTGACTTTCAGCTCAAATGGTCAGGTTACTTTTCATTGGCCCTAGTGCGAGAACGTCTTAGACTTTCCCAGATCCAGTGTGAAACCGAATAGATCTGGCCTGAAAGCAATCTGATCTGCCAAACCAGCCATCCAAATAGGGGTGTAAACGGGCCGAGTCGGAGTGAATACCAAGATGATCATGTTCCGCTCATTTGATTGTTATTGAGATCGAGTCGGGCTAAAGTTTGAATTTTTTTTGTCCATGCTCAAGCTCGGCTCGGCTCGGCTCGGCTTGAATATTTTACTTAAGCCCGAGTTAGGCACGACTCAGCTTGATTTATTGGACAAGCTCAAGCTAGCTTGAATAAGCTCAACTTGGCTAATTTGACTTTAAATTTAAAAAATAAGAAAGAAAGAAAGAAAGAAAGAAAGAAATTTTAAAATAAAAAGAATTGAAAAAGAATAAAAATTAAATTTATTGTATTGTAATATATTTTAGTTAAATTCTCAAAATCTCTTCCAATTGAAAAGGAAGGTAATAAAAAGAATTAAAGATTTGAGATTAAAAAATTATATTTTTATTTATACTATAAATTTCCATGAGTTGAACTTTAACAAATCAGCCGAGCTTCAACAAGACCAAGCTGCTCATGAAAAATACGAGCTACTTACAAGATAGACGAGCCGAATATATCCTTGTTCAAGTTCGGCTCCTTTTTTTGTCGAGCTTAATATTGAGCTCAAGCTCGGCTTATTTATCTTATGAACACCAGCCGAATGAGCTAAAATCAAGCAAATACGAGTCGAACATGATCTGTATCAAGCCTATTTACTGCCCTATATCCAAACCCCCCCCCCCCCCCCCCCCCCCCCCCACCCCCACCCCTTGCCAATCACTGGGAAAACTCATTCCTTTACCAATGTTGAGATCTTTGTACCTGGAACCATTGCCCATTGCTGATTGCCGATAACGGCATCAAATACTGGCCCTTCCGACGACCACATCACAAGGATGCACCGTTGCACGGAGAGAGCAAGGAATAAATTTTGGTCGACAGCACGTTCTAGGGTTTTTCTCTTTATTCTTTTGAGATAATTTTAATTCTGTTCAAGGAAAACTTAATTTGTGTTTAGCCCAAACTCTAGGTTACTTGACCTAGTGGTAATAGGATTTAATTAGAAGGATCTAGAATCCTAATCAATGTAGAATTACTTTCCTTGTATGATTGAGATTCTATGCATTGTAATCCTCTATATAAAGAGGCCCCTATTATCAATGAGAATACACAGTGATTATCTCTCAATTTCTGATTCCCTAAAACACGTTATCAGCACGAGCCCTAACCCTAGCCCTAAAAACCAAAACTCTTCTCACCAAAATAGCCGCAAGCTCCTAGCCCTTGCTAGCCATGCCGTAAGCTTCCCCTGCAGCCCTTGCGCACCCATGTGCCACCTACTGCCCATGCATCATTGCGGCACTCCTGCTGCCCCTGCAGCATAGCAGCTCGCTCGTTCTTGTGCAGATCAGCCTGCTTTCACGCCCCGAAATGTCTTGTTCGGGACCTCTGATCAAAATACTTTCTTCATCAAAGTTGTTCATATCTATCTCCTCTATCAGACCTCAACATTTCAGCCCTATTGGAGACGTTTTGAGACCTGTAGAGTATTCAAGGTGGGAGCTGTTCAGCATGCTCGTTCCTGTGCATATCAGTCAGTTTGCAAGCCCCGAAACTTCTACTTCGGATTTTCAGATAAAAATTTTTCTTCATCAAAGTTGTTCACCTAGGTCTCTTCTTTCAGACTCCCAAATTTCATCCCTATTGGAGACATTTTGTGACCTGTACACCAATCGGAGTGGGAGCTGTTTAGAAGCGAATCTGCTCCGAATTTCAACAAGTTTGATTCGCCTAGAACTGAAGCTTGTTTGCAATCCTACAATGAGGATCGAATGCGATCTGAAATCCTAAGAGGTATGGTTTACTAAAAGTTCCCGTTTTTGAGTTTTTATTTCAATTTCTCTTCTTTTTCTCAGGGACTTGCAACCTCCCTTCTTCTAACCCCCTTCTTCATTATAGGGGAGACCAAATTAAGCCGAAATGTGGGGGTTCGTGCTCACTCCAAGCTTAGAGCTTGTTAAGATCTCCAAACTTAGAGTTTGTAGAGAATTTATGATCGACCACTTAAATCATTGTTTCGATCTAATCCAATATCTCTTGGAATCGAATTTCTTGGAAGCGACTACGCTCGGAAATTCCTAATTTCTTGGAAGCGATTACGCTTAGAAATTTCATATGTTTTCGTGGTAGCCTACTTCGCTCCGAAACTAACCCTAATTTCTTGTTCTCTTTCAGGATGAGTAGCCTGAACAAATTGGACTTTGCTCCATTGGGAACAACTGGCTCTGAATATCACAGGTGGGTTCGTGATATCCGCCAGCATCTCAAGGCCGATGGAATCTTGGATATGATTCTCGAGCCTAGCCAGGACGTGATAACTATTGAGCAAGCTCAAGCTTTGGAAGCAAATAGAACAGCCTTAGAGGCAAATAAGGCGAAAGCCATCATCCTAATGACTCGTCATATGGATGATTCGCTCTAGTACGAGTATATGAATGAAGAAGACCCCAGAAGGCTGTGGGTCTCACTCGAAGAAAGATTTGGCAACGTCCGTGACTCCTTGCTTCCTGACCTAGAAGTGAGATGGCATAGCCTCCGCTTCTGTGATTTCAAGACAGTTCTTGACTATAACTCGGAAGCACTTCGCATTAAATCCTTAATGGAATTCTGTGGTAAAAAGATCACAGATGCGATATTGATTGAGAAGACTTTCTCTACCTTCCCCGTCTCTGCATTGATGGTTGCTAAGAACTATCGAATCGATGTAAATGCAAGACGGATCACAAGGTTTCATGAGCTCATTGGAGCTATGAATGTCGCTGAAAAGCATGATAATATCCTTATGAAGAACTATAATTTGAGATCCGTGGAAACAGAACATATTCCGGAATCTAATTATAGTCGCACCTCTAAGAGAGGGCGCCAAGAGCGAAACCCTAATCTTAGGTATAATTTTGGACATTCTGATCCATATAATCGCTCTACTTGGGAAGGTAACCGCCAAAATAGGCGAACACGGAACCGAAGAGGTAAACGTGGAAAGAGAGAGGGAGGCAACACCTCTGGCCATGTTGGTGGCTCCACCAACATTAAGAGCCATCTAAATGACGCTTTCAAAGTGCCTCAATCAATGGAGTTCGAGCAAAGAGATGTATGTTCTCGATGTGGAGTGTCTGATCATTGGGCACACATTTGTAGAGCTCGTGAAGAACTTGTCACCGCCTACAAAGCATATTGTGAAGCAAGAGAAGCTCACTATGTGGAACAAGAAGATCAAGAAGATGATCTAGAGTGAAGGGTTGAAGACTACAAATCTGGTTGGGATCAATAGATCGCCAATTCTGTTTAAGTCTTTATTTTCCAAGAGATGTAGGCGATTGCCATATTACTTTTTATTGGATTAGATTTTCTTTGATCAAAGAAACAATGATGTACTCCGTTGGCTTATGAATAAAATTTTGAGTTCTTTTCATTATGACTCAGTTTTGATTCTGAGCATATTACTTTGTGACTACGATGGCTGGGCCATCAATATTAATTCAACGACATGGAATAGCCCAAGTTCCACTTGCCAAATGGCACCTTGATTACTGCTGTCACAGAAACTCTCTACGCTCTTAGGGTAAATCGTACCCTATGAATAGCCAACGAATTCCATGTGAACATGCATGTAGAGAACAGAAATGAGTTCCTTTGCATTACCTCTAATGATTATGAACACAGACGCATCTTAGAGAAGTTTATGTGTCTCTCTAGTGGATTCTATGTCACTATTTGAGCTATTAATCCAATAAAGTTATGAGAGAAGATCTCTTGGATTTAGACATATATTGGCTTTGTCACGACAGGATAGATCATCCTAGTCATGATATGATGATCCGTCTACAAAAGACTTCACATGGACATCATTTCTTTCTAGCGAAATGAAGCATGAATCAAAAGTTGATTCCTACACTAAGTGTGACCGACGTTGTTGCCTAGGGCACCACCTCCGTCCACCATCAGCCTAGGGCTGGCGTAGTCCATATCCATCACGCCATGGATAGCGTCCATCATGGTGATGGAGCCCCGGGTGATGTTGCAATCACCAACTTGCTTCACATAGCGTTTCGAACGCTCAGGCCTAATCAAAATACTTAATGGTTGCTTCTAAGGCCTCTCGCTCGTTTTACAAAGCCCGTTCCTTAGGGAAACTAGGACTGAGACCGTCCTATGCAAAGGATATGACAATACTCATTCTGTTCTTACAAAGAATCCGTAGGGATTTTGTGGATTAATTCAACCAACTTGCGGACGCTTAAATATTTTATGATGTTGGTTGACATGCAAACACGCCGGTCACGTGTTGTGCCATTGTCCACCTATAAATGCTGCTTATGCTAAACTCCTAGCACATATCATATGACAACGGGCTCACTCCCCAGATCATCATATTCAGTCAATTGATTTTGACTATGCTAGAGAGTTTACATCGAAAGACTTTCGATGGATATTGCAATGGGCTTGATGTTGGACATCACATTTCCATGTACACACCCAATTAGTCTAGAGGAAATGACTACGATGGTAGTCCGAACATTGGTAATGCGCACCAATCTTCTTACATCTGCTTGGGGTGATGCAATATCTCATGCAGCTATGCTAATTCGTCTACGACCTACTGCCACTCAATGTACCTATGCTTTACAGCTAGTGACTGGGTACACGTCTTTTGTACTTACGCACATTTGAGTGAGCCATTTATGTGCCAATTGCGCCGCCACAGCGCTCTATGATGGGTCTTTACAGACGAATAGGCAACTACGTTGGATTTGAGACTCCAACAATCGTTCGCCACTTAATGCCCTTGCAAGGCGATCTCATTACCGCTAGATTTACGGGTTGTCACTTTGATGAGACAGTCTTCCCGTCGTTAGGGGGAGATAAGAACACAAATGTTCAACAGGAACGACATGATTTGTCGTGTTCTGTCCCCACTATGTCTCATCTTGATCCCTATTAAAGTGACAAGATCACACAAATATGCTGCAAACATGCCTGCAAGGAAGGACGTCCCTACGAGAGGACGTAGCGCCACCCTACACGGAGGTAGGCATGGCGCCAATGCCAAAGAGAGTGGCACTATGGCGTTACAGGCCATGGCCCCAGCTAGGATGCGTGGGAGGCCCGTGGCTTTAAAGGATACTTTGGCACATTCCAATCCTTTGATCATCAAGACTCAAAATCCGTCTCATGAGTATCTTCCGGGTTATGGTTACCGTTGGGGGACACCTTAACATCAGAACCTATCCCTGAGAATATAAAGCTCTATGAAACTTACACTAGTGTACATGAGACGTGGGATAAAAACTCCATCATAATTGATGATGTAGTTGCACATTTCGTTGCACATGAGTTTGTTAAGTCAGATGATATCGAACCACGCTTCGTTGATGAATGAATACCAACGTAGAGAGTTTTTGGCCTAAATGGAAAGATGCGATCCAGGTTAAGATGGATTCTCTAACGAAGAGGAAGGTTTTCGAGCTAGAGATGCCAACACCTCCTAACATAAAACCTGTTGACTAATGGGTCTTCATTAGAAAGCGTGATGAGAAAAAGATATGGTAATCTCGCCTTATGGCGCAAGGCTTCTCACAAAACGCCCTGGAATCGACTACGATGAGACATATTCTCTCGTAATGGATGTCATTGCACTCCACTACCCTGTCAGTTTGGTAGTTTCCGAATAACTGAACATGCAGCTTACAAACATGGTCACTACGTATCTCCATAGGGATCTAGATACGGAATATACATGAAGGTTCATGGCAAACTTCATTTACCCAAGTCAAGTGGCTCTAGACCATGGAGCGCGTTTACAATAAGGTTGGAACGCTCACTAAAGTGACTACTTGATTGGGAAGGGATATGCCCACACGTTTCTATGACAAGTTTCGGATTCTATCGCGGTTCATGTTGGACATGATCTTCATTAGATGCCCTTAAAGAGTTAAGGGACACCGCTGAACACTTGAAATCCGAGTTTGAGATGAAGGATTTTGGGAAAACACGATTATGTCTCTGTTTGGAACTTGAGCATCGTGTCGATAGATGCTTAGGCATTTTGACAAGGTCAAGCCTTCAAGCACACCCATGATCGTCCGTAGTCTTGATCCTGAAAATGATCCTCTTCGTTAAAAGGATGATGACGAAGATGTGCTAGAGGCAGAAGTGTCTTACTTAGTATAATAGGCGCATTATTGTACTTATCCCAATGCACAAGACCGGACATCTCATATGTTGTGAACTTGTTAGCTAGATATAGCTCTGCGCCAACGCGACGCCATTGGATTGGTGTAAAAGATATCTTTCGATACTTGAGATGTATGAGTGATATGGGCTTGTTCTATCCCTACGAAGAGATGATGGATTCGGACCCATCACATACCAAGTAAGCCGCCAACCCTGGCTTGCGTCCACTATCCCCATCCCAAAACGACATGTGTTTTGGAAGGTTTTGCTGATGTTGGGTATCTCTCTGACCCACACAAAGGTCATGCCTAATCCGGTTAAGTGTTCACCATGGGAAAAGACTGTGACAGCTTGGAGGTCTACAGAATAGACCCTAGTCGCTATATCTTCGAATAATGCAGAGATCATTGCTCTTTATGAAGTGGTTCGTGAATGAATATGGATTGGATTCATAATTACGCATGTTCGAACAATTGTGGTTTGAAGTCTACCACAGATGAGCCTACGAGCATTTAGGATAATGTTGCTTGTTTTGAACAAATGAGGCAATGCTACATCAAAAGCGATAACACCAAGCACAATCAGCAACAACAGAATCCTCAAGATCAAAATGAACTAGATTCAATCTGAGGACAGTGAGGCAGACTTGTTTACTAAGTCATTGCCCAAATCCACGTTCGAGAAACATGTGGCAAAAATTGGCTTGCGGAAATTATCTGAACTCCCATGATCGTAGTCATCAGGGGGAGGCGCAGACATCAGGGGGAGATGTCTACATGTTCACCTCGAAACGTGAAGGGTGTGTTGTGCTCTTTTTCCCCTTTGACCGAGATTATTTTTGTCCCACTGGGTTTTTGTTACTCGGCAAGGTTTTTAACGAGGCAACGAGAGAAGCACCGCGTTTGGGCAACACAAGGGGGAGTGTTCAAGGAAAACCTAATTTATGTTTAGCCCAAACTCTAGGTTACTTGACCTAGTGGTAATAGGATTTAATTAGAATGATCTAGAATCCTAATCAATGTAGAATTACTTTCCTTGTATGATTGAGATTCTATGCATTGTAATCCTCTATATAAAGAGGCCCCTATTATCAATGAGAATACACAGCGATTATCTCTCAATTTCTGATTCCCTAAAACAAATTCAACATTTTGTGATACTTTAAATTTTGTTTTAATGTTTTCTTGAAGTTTTTTGAAATATCACGATAAAAGATTTAATAATATAATTTAAAAATTAAGAATATTCATTATAATAAACGGATCAGACTAGTGAACCAGTTATCCATTAATCCGCCGGATAAGGATTTGGATTGAGCTATTATCGATGTGCCCGATTAACGGATCTAATCAGAAAAATCGCATCCCACTAAGAGTTTCTAGAGCAATTTTATTTATACTATTATTAAGATAAGAGGATTTGTTAGTCAAAATCTAAAATTTTGACAGAAATGACCCTAGAAAATTAATAAACTTTGAGAATTAATTAAATTACAAGGACAATTATGACATTTACAAATTATATTTTTTATTAAAAGAATAACAAAAAAAGAACCCATATAACCCATTTTTCTCCTCCACTATCTCTTGTCTGCAATAACCATTTTCTTTTTTTATTTTCAAAAAAAAAAAAATACTTGCACATATGTATGGAGAAGGAGAGATGATTCTCTACTAAGCAAGCTAATCACCTGAGCTTCCTAAGCTTTCTACCAAATGACAACACGTGTTCATTTTTAGATCTAGTAGTCTACAATTTCTCCTTCTATTTCCCTTCTCTCACTACAAAAAAAAAATTGCAATCGCCAAGGCACCTTGTCGTAGCAAAAGCCTCTTTTACTGTCGCAAAAGAGCATTGGCGACGGCTATGCAATGACAATGCTTCCGTCGTGGATGGTGGCGTCGCCAATGCTATTGGCAACGGCATTTGAGCCGTCGCAAGAGCATTAGCTACAGCAAACGTTTGCCATCGCAATATTATTGCGACGGCTCAATTACCGTCGCCAATGCTATTGGCAACGCCACCAACTGCTACCAAAGCTTTTTGCCGTTGCCAAAAATCATTTGCGACAGCAAAAATGCCATCGCAAAAGTGTTTTTAGTGTAAAAAAAAAATCTATAAGCATGCCTTTTTCTTTTTCTTTTTTGATAAAAGTTGTACAAGAAGTCAGAGAAGAATGAATCTTATATAAAAGAAATGTTACACTAATTTCATACATCTCAGCAATGTTCAAAATTCACAAAATTAAAATACAAAAAGTTCATCTTTGATAGGAAAAGTATATATACTGAGGTGCCTGAATACTTGGTGATTGGAAAGCTTCTTTTCCTCCATCTTCACTAGATTCTGGATTTAAGGCAACCAACTTAGTCAGATTCTTTACCTCCATTGAGCTATTGGAATGATTGAAGAGCTTCTTTACTTCCATCTTCGATAGATTCTAGAAGCATCAAACTATGAATTAGTATAACCACACTAAATTTAACTAGATAAACTTTCACACTTGTGTAGTTTCAATAAAAGAAAAATAACTCAGGTGATGCTACAGCCAAAACACCAGCAAAACAAAATCAAACATAAAACTCTACTAATTGCAGCAAGCAACAAATAGAACCGTAACCAAAAACAATTTCAAACAAGTATAGCCAAATGGTAAAAAGAAACTCAGACAAATCACGGACCTGACTAGGAGATAACTTCTTGCTCAATATAAGACAGAGACTCTTTTAATCCACCCAAAGGAGTTCTTGGTCTTGGACAAATCATCATCATCCTCTATTGAAAATAGAGCCTCTTATATCATCTGTCATGCTTGCACAAATGAATTGTACAAACATTAGTAAGAAAAGGTAACACAAAGCAATAAATAGCAAGTAGAATATGTTAACATATTGAAATTATCATTTTACAAAGACTCAAAAATCTAAGCAGATATGAAGACTTATTAAACTAGGATTCGACCAATTAATACCCATGCACTGATCAACCATTGAAACCAAAAGGAGGACACATATACAAAAACAGCACTGTGAAATCAAACTTACAAACTGATACTATATTTCAAGAAGTTGAGGAAATTGCTTTCTAAATTGGTATTTCTATTAATATTGAAAGACAACCAAAAGCATTTCGAACGACAACAATTTAACACCAATATATTTCCATGTAAATATAATTCCAAGTGAAAATGCATATGATCAGTAAGTTTTAATTGACAAACAAGACATGTATAGAAGAGGCCTATGCATGCAAACATTAAAGCAAAAATCTTTGATCCAGGCATGTCCTTGTAATTTGCACCCCCTTATTTATAAATATAGTGTTAGCAATGTATGACTTTGAAGTTGCTTTGTGACAATTACAATCTTTATGTTTCTTGATGAGAAATTGAGAATTATGTGGGGATTTATAAAACCTGAGAAGTGCCATCACTTGGACTAGTATTAACACCCACAGTCAACTCTTCAACTTGAACAAGCAAAAACCTATAAAAGAAAGAGAAGAAGAGATAAATGATCTGCATCCTGGCCTCATCCCGAGTTAATCCTATTTCCCAAGACATCTCTATATAGTTAAACCTGAAACATGATACCAAGAGAATTAGAAAGAAAGAGGGAAAAGGTAAAAGCAAGAAACATGCCGAGGACACTAGAAGTTGTCCTTAAAATCATACTGCTGCCATGATACCACTACTGCCAAATCATATAGCAAATACATATAAGAGCATCAATAGCATATCAATCAAAATTTGAAATGGAAACATTCACAGATCTTATGAATTCAAGAAAGCCCCGAGGAACTGAAGGCACATAGGGTTTGCATATCTACCTACAATGATTTTGGCCACTCCAAAAATTCCTTTACAAAACTGTAATCAAGTTTGGAGCTTAATCTTATTGTGGTAGGAGAACATATATAGGCATCAAGTTAATTTAGGTATAACTGATCAAGAGATTAGGTGGTGTCAGAATGTAAAGGAGAGACTAAATTTTAACCCACCTCAAGTCCATTCCATAAGAAAGCAAGATCCTTCTTGTCTGACAAGGATATAAGAGCCTGCTTATCACCTGAACAAGAAGAAAATTACAAGGCTCCACTATAACCATAAGTACAGATCACTACACCAAAAATTCAATCAAACGACAGTTTTTCACTGTCGTCTGATTATAGGGGCTGCTATAGTCTATCTCAATGCTGTCTGATACGTGAATCAGACAATACCACGAAACTGTCATTTGATAAAGTTTAGTACAACAACAGTTACTATCCTATCTGTTGTCTGAGCACTAGAAAGAACAACAGCACCATATATGCTTACTGTTGTCTCTACGAAGCTTCCACATCAAAAGACTAGCTTTTTTCTATTGACGGAATTTAAACAAGACAACAGACTGCTGAAAATAGCGTTGGCTATCCACTTTTGATACTATAGATTTCTCTAAATAACTGTTGTTTTAGTTTTTTTAGACAATGGTTTTTGATGTAGTCTTGTTGTGCTAAAATGGCTCCAACAACAGTTTTTGTTATCCTTTTAGTTGTGTTTAACTCTCTCTAACAATTGTTTTTACTTAGTTAAGAGTGGTCAGAAAGTGACTCTTATGACGTATTTTTTTCTTGTATGGAAGAACGTCAATCTTTATTAAATGAAAGTAAAGAGTACATGAGGCGATGCAATATCATCGGAAAAAAAAAAAGACAATGAAACTACGATGAACAACATTTGGACCTGTATAAATGTAACAATTGTTCCATATATGGGAAGCAATCAGCTTGCAGGGCTTGGATGGGTCATCCTTGGCGAAAGTCTTCATTGCATGGAGAGCTCGCTTTTCCTCTATGACAAGCAGCTCGCTTCTTTAGAAGAAATCATCTGCCAACAACAATAACCAAAATTAGTAACTTCATGGGATCAAGAAAGTTCTACTCTGTTAACTTTTGCAATGCGAAAACTAAGAGAAAGAGTGTAACAAGGAGTGAAACATGAGCTGGCATAGATTTGACAAATGAAAGGTGTATCCAGTTATGTGTTTGCTAGTTTATTTGCAACTGACAATTCAGATAAGGATTTCCAAATTTCGTTTTCATAATTAGACATTCAGAAGAGCATTTGATGCATATGTGGACTTGAATGTGTCAGTCAAGTTAAAATAACAAGCTCAAAACATTTCCTTACCATATGTTGAATATTAAGCTAAGACTCATGTATAACAAAGCTCTCTTGATTGATTTTATAAAGAACTTAAAAAACCCTAGGAGAGCTTTCCTCTCAACCTAGTTTTCAACGGTGGCCTAGCCTCAGTCATGGCGGCTGGTATCGGCCTCCCTCTACATCATCTGCTAATGACACTTAGAAGTCGACCTTGTGCGAGGACCACCCTACCTTGCTCTAGGTTACTCATCATCTCTGGCCGGAAGGAAATAGGTGATGTGAGGGTTATGGATTGGTGCTCTGGTCCGATCAGACTCAATGGGGATTGGGTGGAAGAATGGCCGTGTCGAATCAGGCCGAGGCGAGGCCGGCTCAAGTTTGGGTGGTTCGTAGTCGGGAACGACCGACGCATATGGTCTGGAAGCCAAGAGATGAGAGGTCCTCAGTTGTGCGACCTCTAGACTCGGATCCAAACGGCCAAACTCCGATTGATGGCGGCGCCAGCCTTTGCACTCCAACTTATGGATGTGGCGGAGATTGTCGTCGTGCACCGTGAAGTGAATCAGGTTTTGGAATATGCAGAGCACGCTAGTAGGGTGTCTGAGTCGATGGCGGTGGCTGCATCTAGAGTGGTAGCGACGGCGTCGGACATGCTTGGCAGTGGAGTGGCAAGTGGGGTGGGCAGATCGCTTTGGGGGCCCAAATGGTTTGGGTGGCCCAAATCTGTTTGGGTGCTCAAATCATTTTGGAAGCCCAAAAGATTGTAGTGGCCCAAATCAGCTTTGCAGCTAAAATCGAATGGGCCTGGAGTGTCCAAACCTGCTCTGAGTACCTTTTGGCATTGGGCTCTTTGGTGGACCCTGCGAATAGGCTCCTTTTCTTCAGGGTTTCGTATTTGGGATCCCGGAGGATCATTACCCTACAGCTGGAGGCTCGAGAAAAGAGCAAAGGAAAGCTTTAGGTTTTCCTGGTCTTCTTGCCTATTACTAGAAAGTTGGTCTTCTGTTACTTTCATCTTAGTTTTCTCTAGTTGTACACCAATTGAGGTCTCTAGGTGACTAGGTTTACTTTTCAAAGAGAGGTTAGTAGTGAGGATTCGTTTTCTTGTAGTTAGGCTCAAATATGTGAGCGTATGTGTTAACAGTGAGGGTCACCTGTCATTTGCTCGGTAGCTTGTACCATTTATGATTTTGGTATGAGACAGCATCTGATGTACGTGCCTTCTGGCCATGGATAAATTAATGAAGTTATCTATTTTCTTCAAAAAAAAAAAAAAAAAAAGCTCTCTTGATTGAGTACCAAAAAGGGGCGGTACTCCCTGATGCCTTATATGGGACATGATACAAGCGAGTGTAAGGCTTAAATGGTTTGGTTTCACCCTGCAAAAAGATTAACAATAATCTCTTAGAAAAATAATTCATAGAATGAATTTTCAGCAATTAGGTAATAAATTCACATAATGAGCACATTCTGGGTTAAGCATTAGAACATTGAAGACTAGAGCTGTGAACAAAGTTAAAAGCCTGGAACATAATTGAGGAAGATGCTTATTCTTAGCTCATTAACTATATTAGCTTATCAGAAACCTAATGTCTTATTAGATGCCTATTAAGTGATACTTTGTGATTGAGGCAATGAACCAAGTTAAGAAAATTATTCTTGAGCCAAATAAGCTAACAAACGAATGTTGAATCTATTTGGCCCCTATCAAACTTTCGTTCATTCAAAACGCATAAGATGCTCATAATTTGAGAGACCATAAGAAGCCATAAAATGCAGAAAATTCACTACTAATTATATATATATACACCTATCCAACGAAACAAATTTGTGCACAAAGAGAGAGTTATAATAAAACCTACCATCCTTGGATACCTCATCCATATCCTTGCCCGTATTTGCAATGCAATGTGAATCAGTAAGTCCAAACAAGTGGTTAAGCTAAGGATAAATCAGGATGAACATTGAATAGCATGAAGATTCAAGGAAACTATTTTGCACCAATTATCAGCCATCCAACTTAAAACAGCTTTGATTCACTAGTAACAAAAAGCAAGCAGAAGCAACTAGTAAGTCAGATCACTTAGTAAGCTCCATCTATCTTGACACTCACTACCTCAAACACAATGTTGTTTTTGGTTGCTGAAACAAGCTTCATAGTAGGCAGAGAAAGAATAAGAGGACCATAAAGGACAAAGCTACATGTTGCGGATGAGTGAAAGGGATCTAATCCTAGAGTGTTGATGAAACTCATCAGATAAGGAAGAAACAAGATAATTAGAAATAACGCAAAAGCCCTTGATCTTAAAATGCTTATCAGTTTGCACAATATCTGAACACAAACCAATACAGCAAAACACCCCCAACTCATTTGCACACTATCTAAACACAAACCAATACAACACAGAAAACAGGAAACCCAGTTTTGACTTGCAATTAAAGATTTGCAGCAAGCCAGTTTTCATTTGAAAATACAAATGTGCTAAAACTTTGACCCCATTTAATTTCGTGTCAAACTTAATTGAAAAGGACCAAAATGAGCAAAACCCCCAAATTCAATCAATTTAATGCTTTTATACATCAACTCCGGTATTCATCTCAATATCCCAACAAAAACAAATTCACAACTCAAAGGCTTGAAATTCTTACCCAATACCAGTTATGCCGAGACCATAGTCTTAAAGTAGTACTGCTTCCTGTAGCCCTTTAGTTCCTCATCATTCCTCTAAAAACTCAATCAAAATCAAGACCAAAAGCTCCTCTTTACATTTGAATTTCCACAGTTTTCTCCAAGTTCGAAATTCAAGAACAACAATCAAAGAAATGAATATTAATAACTCCATTACTGTGACAATGTAACTCAGCCTATTAACGAAAGAGAGGCTTCGGAGAATGGGTTACCAGAAAGAAGAGAATAAGCCGACGGCGTCCGCGGCTCTGGTTGAAATCGGAAGTCGGGGCATTAGGAGGCTGGTGGTGGCAGTGTCGAAAAATTGGTGGCTGGAAATGGTGGTCTCCGACAATGGCAGAGGGAAGTGGAAGAGAGAGAAAAGAGAGAATTGGGCGTGCGGCCGAGGAGAAGAGAAAGACAGTGTTGGGTGTCTAGGGTTATAACTTATAAGTTCCTTTAAATAGTAGTCGACATCAAAGTCAAATTTTGTTGAATGGAGGGAAAGAGTGAAAAATTGAAAATTTGGCCAAGTGTAACAATGGCGGGCTAGCATATATATTGAACCCTAAAGCTCAGACAACACCAATTTAAGTACATTGTCTGAAAAAGAGTGACACAACAGACAACTAAAAACTATTGTGTGACTAAAAACAATCAGACAACATCTTTTTCAACCATTGTATTAATAGCAATTGCACAACAGAGAAGTAATAACTGTTGTGTGATTAAAAACAATCAGACGACATCTTTTTTCAACCATTGTGTTAATCAATCTTGAACAACATCAATGTAATAACTGTTGTCTGAATTGATTGATTCAGACAACATCAAAAAAACAATCATTGTCTGATTTACAATTACACAACAGCAATGTTACAACTGTCGTCTGATTCGAAAATTAGGACGATAGAAAAATTCTTGCTGTCGTCTGATTATTTCAGACGACAGTTAAAATGTTTGTTGTCGTCTGATATGTGTTGTCTGATTCCGAAATTGGTGTAGTGGATGTAAACAAAATAACACAAAAGGATTTAAAGCTATACTTGTGCATATCTCCATGAATATCAAAATAGAAAGTAATAGATGTAGCCAATCACTTGACATCAAGACACTTTTTGTAAAGAAAGAATATAACAATACCTTTGAACATTCCCAGTGTAATCGACCACTGCAGAAGTAGAACTTTGTTTCTTTTGTACAATTTCACTATGCATACATGAAGACAAGACCATTCCATTACATACATTACTATGAGAAGATAATATCAACCTCTCATGCCCCTTGGTATGCAAACCAGATTTCACATGGTAACATACATTTTCACATGATATACCAAAAATGTGGGAAACAAGAAAATCACTAAAACAACTGAAAATCATGTATCGAAGAAATCAATGAACACCAAGACAACAAAACAAGGCTCCAAACAAGTAGAAACAAAGTATGGTTTCAATAACATCTGTAAGAAATCAAGACCCATCAATTGCTTAGAGACATGTTGAAACTTCAAACTGACCAATCATGAACAATTAAGACAAGCCCATTTCAGAGCTCAAAATGTAATATAATATGAGGAAACATAAGTGCCAATAGTCATGGGTCAGAGACTGCAAAGGTCCCAATCCCAAAACAATTAAGATACCAAAAGCTCTACTGGACTGGTGCACACAAATTGGTTCTTTTCTCCTGATGTTTTACTACCGAAAAGTTGAAAGCACAAAAAAATGGAATTAGGTTTCACCTGTTCCTTTGTGATTTGCTAAAATTTCCTCCTCGAGTTTATAGAGGAAGCTGAAAGAGCCAGACTGATTAGTAGATCTACTGTTGACATGGCCAGATTTGATGGAAATTTGGTGAAGCTCGATCCGCCCTTTTTCCAGCAAAGAATAGCGAGCGTTTAGTGCCTGTAAATTAAGAGGCAAGAAAGAAGAAATTTATCTAAAGATCGAGAGAGAATGAAAACAAATATGAACAAAAATTTATCTAAAGATCGATCAAGATGGATAGAAAGAAGAAATTAAGTGTTGTTGAGGAAGAGAACAGAGAAAAGGAGAGAGAGGATTTCTTATAAACCCTAAAAAGATTGGGTTCCTTAATAAGAGAAACTTTGCGACAGAAGTTTATTAGTAGTTGACGTGACAACACCTGCTTGCAGTAGTAAATTTTAGATGCATTCGCGATGGCTAAGCTTCGCCGACGTAAAAGATATCGTTTGGCCACGGCGACTGCAACGGCATACAAATGGGGTAGTAAATTTTTTCTATCCTTGCGACGGCAGGGTTTTGCCAAAGCAAAGGAGCAGTCTTTCGCGACGACAAAACCGTTCCAAAGCAAACTGCCGAAGCCATTGGAATTATTTTTTTGTAATGTCTTCCTTCCATGTCTCTCTCCTGTTTTTATTTTCCTTCTGTCCTTCACTCTCACAACCCAAGTTTGGCGAAGCTGCAGATAGGCCTGACAATTCAGCCCATGACCCGTTAACCGCCCGCTAAAAACCCATTTATTTCCGCCCGATAACTTAACGTGTTAATGGGATGCCAACCCGTTAACAACCCGTTAGTTAACGGGCGGAAACGGGTTGCCCGATGGAACCCATCGAACCCGGTTAGAAGAGATTTTTTATTTTTTATTTTTTATTTTTTATTTTTATTTTTTTTTAAGAATTGTGAGCCCAATATGTATTAACTTTTGATAGTTCGATTTAATGAAAATCAACAATGAAAAAGAGTTTTAATGGGTAATGGGTTGGAAGAGGGTTTAAAAAAAATAAAAAATAAAATTTTTTTTTTGAGAAGGTTTAATAGATAATGGGTGTGAAAAAGAGTTTTAAAAAAATGTAAAATAAATAAATAAATAAATTCATTTTTATGTTAACGGGTCTTAACGGGTTTCAATGGCCAATTTATTGTTAACAGGTATTAACGGGTTTTTATGGGTAATTGATTAGAAAAGATTTTTTTTTTTTTTTTTTTTTTTTTTAAAAAAAAAACCTTAGCGGTCTTAATGGGTTCCAACGGGTAACCCGCGAACCCATCAGGCTAAACCCGTTAAGATAACGGGTTATAACGGGTTTAGCCCGTTAAGATAACGGGTTATAACGGGTTGAGCCCGTTAAGACCGTCAACCCGTTAAGTCCGCCCGTAACCCGCCCGTGACCGCATTGTTGCCAGGCCTAGCTGCAGAGTTGATGGCTAGCCGAGTTTGGCGACCAGGATTGGAGTAGGATAAAGGGTTATTGGTGGTTGGGATTAGGCAAACCCAGATGGAAGAATATTCACTGGATTAAGGAGAGATGAACAATGATTTGCTCTTCCATTGAAGTTTCAGTCGAATGGGTCGATTGGGAATGACCCTTAATGTTTGATTTTGCTGCTCGTCAGAAAGAAAGCAATAGAGGAGAGAGAGAAAGAGAGAGCATGATAGAAAGAGACACTTTCAGAGGAAAGCAATTAGAAAGATTGAAAGAATCTAGTTTTACAAAGGAGAGTGAGGTGGAGAATTTGCCCAGTTTGCCTTTTCTCTCTCTCTGGCTCTCTCAATGAGATACTGAGATGAGAGTGAGAGCTTTCTTTTTAGCTACTCCCTTACTCTGAAAATCTCCACCTATTAATTAGCTCGTTGCTTCTCTCTCTTATCATTCCTTTCTTCACCTCTTAATTAATCACCATGAAGTCATGAACCCTTCTTGGGGAGAGACAGGATTTGGGAAATTGGCGAAGAAGAAACAGAGAGGGGAGAGAGAGAGAGAGAGGGTGGGGGGACCCTGACTTGTTTTTTGCATAAGCAGGGATTAAAAAAAAAAAAAGATAAATAAGTAAAAATTTAAGAAAATAAATAGAGTCCGTTGGATGTAGTTTTATACACGTGTCGCTATGTCATCGAAAGTTTAGGCAAGTTAGGCAAAATAGAGCTTATGAGAGAGGCTCTGTGGAGAAAGGCTAGTTTGATAGAATAGGTTCTAGGTGCCCTAAAGGTACCTGCTTGTATTCTTGTTTAGAGCAAGTTCACCCTTTGGGTCACCAGGTCACGGTCACCAGGTCACTAGGGCACCAGGGTAGGAAACTATTCACTGCCACTGGATCTTTGCTTCCACCCATTGGGTCAGGGTCACCAGTCAGTTACTGTTCATCGAATATTTTATATTTTTTTTGGAAAATGAGAAATGTATGATGTAAATAAATAGTATTGATAAACAATTTGAAAATGCAACCAAAGAAAATTTTATTGGTAGACAAATTATATGTCCACCGACACTCTTTTTTTTTTTTTTTACTCCACCGACAGTTTTATCATATATACACTACCGACAAAGTTTTTGAAAAGTGTGAAAATATTTAAAACTCCACCGACACTTTTATCATGTATACCACCGACAAAGTTTTTGAAAAGTGTGAAATTTTTTTTAACTCCACCGACACTTTTATCACATGCACACCACCGACAAGTTTTTTGAAAAGTGTGAACAAATTTTAAAATCCACCGACACTTTTATCACATGCACACAACCGACAAGTTTTTTGAAAAGTGTGAACAAAATTTAAAATCCACCGACACTTTTATCACATGCACACCACCGACAAGTTTTTTGAAATGAGTGAGTGTAACCCACCGACACTTTTATGTGTGGAAATTTCAATAATAGACATGATGTTTTCACTACATACACACACCATCCAAGCTTAAAAAACTTCACCCTTTCATATCTCTAGCATTACATATTTCCTAAATTCCCCTCGTTGCAATGAACAATTTGTGGGATCAAATTCGACGGTCTCAGGATGAGGATGATGAAGAGATGATGGCCACCAACGCCATTGTCATGGCTGCAGTCGCTGAAGAATCTGGAAACCAACACCGAGGGCGCGGTTCTCATCCGGGTCGTGCACCAAATGAGGAACGATTTAGAGAAGAAAGGGGCAAAGGTATGTTGGCCGACTACTTTGTCGACCGGCCAGTGTTCAAAGATGCGGAGTTCCGAACACGTTACAGGATGAGTCTCAATCTCTTCCAGCGTATATCTACTGACCTTTGCCAGTATGATCGTTACTTTGTTCAAAGGTCAGATGCTACTGGCAAAGTCGGACTGCTTCCGGAGCAGAAGATGACAGGTGCCTTGCGAATGCTTGTGTACGGTGCAGGGGTAGATCAATGTGCTGAGTATTATAGGATGGCGAAATCCACATCCGTTGCAGCCCTTCAGCACTTCACACGAGGAATTGTTGATCTTTACTCAAAAAAAATACCTCCGCGCTCCAACTGCAGCCGACCTCAGACGACTTCTTACCAAAGCTGAGAGGAGAGGTTTTCCAGGAATGATTGGGAGCATCGACTGTATGCATTGGCAATGGAAGAATTGTCCGACAGGTTGGGCTGAAGAATATAGTGGTAGGAAACAGATCCCCACTATCATCCTAGTGATGCGGCTGAAATAGCCTCACAATTTAACCCTGCAAAATGTAGTTGTCAGTATAGGATAAGCAAGGATCGTTCAGTCCGGGGATTGTAGGGTACACCTACACAAAAAGGTCAATTAACAAATAAAAGAATTAAATGGGGGGTTTTGAATTTGGTTCCTAATCTACTTAAAATAAAAACAAAACAAATAAAACTATATACTTCCCTAACCTTGACCAATACCACTCGGAAATAACTAAGTGTAAAAACAGAAAATCCATTTCAACATGCTACAAAAATGTGCCCATCTTAAATGCCTAGATAAGAGTCCAAATGAAAAGCCTCAGCGGATCAATCCATTTATCTGATTCGTTCTAATGTAGGCTTGGAGCGGAAAAGTCCTTACCAAGCCTAATACTACTAATTTTCGAAAACACTCAGCGTAATTCTCTTAACTAGTAGTATTATCCAACCCTCGAATCAACTCACACGTGCAAATTAACCATTACACATAGAATTTAACACGTAATTTCCAGAATCATTTAATCATTAAAGCATGATTTTTTACCACCCGTTAGAACTAATTACTACTTGTTTAACTCAGCGTCTTAACAAATAACAATTACTCTTGGCAAATTAAGCAAACACACAAGAACACTCAGCGTGATTCTAGCATGCAAACTTATGAACCTAACTCTGAAAATTACCTAAACACATAAAAGGGCACAAGATTGTAACATGCATCATAAAAGAATTCTCGAAATTAACTCAATAATAAACTGAAAATCTCAAAAATATGAATAAAAATATTCTGAAAATTCTGTGTCTCCAATTACACAACTCGCAAATTGAAACACACAAAACCGAAATAAAAATTGTAAGTAGAGTCATAGTTACACTTTGAAGCTTTCCTCAGCGGCTTAGCAACACGGTGATTAACTCGTTTCTGCTATGGTGGTGGAGCGTCCTTGACTCAGCGCCTAAGAGCTTTGTAGATTGATGGATGGATGGTGTCACGGTCTTATAGGTGATGGAAGTTTAAGAAGTGAATTGGGCAGAGTCTCGGAAAAGTTTTTGGCCAGGAAGTGATCTTGGCTGGGAAGTGATGCAAATTCAGTTCTGGACATTGCCTATTTATAGGGGAGCATTGGTTGGTTTTCCCAACTGAAACGTCTCCTTTATGGCCTTAACTCCTCTCATAATGGGGCAATTCCTTTAATTTCCAAGCTGAAACGTCTTTCTCTTATTTATTTTTCAGCTGAAACATCTTTCTCTTTTATTCCTCAACTGAAAAACGTCTTTCTCCTTTATTCTTCAGTTGAAAATGTCTTTCTCCTTTATTCTTCAGCTGAAAACGTCTTTCTCCTTTATTTCCCTTCCTCATTGCTTGGTCAACCTGATTTAATAAAGGGCACAAAATTAAATTCTTTTAGAGAAAATAAAAAGAATTAAAACAATTTAATTTCAGAAAAATACTCCCATAAATTCTATCTTAAGGCCCACAGATTTGCATGACGGTGAGGAATCCTGATCCAGCTAGGATTCTTCATGAATTTTGCGTTTTCTGCCTATTTCACGCCAAACACTCTACAAGACTCTTAAAATGACTCGATGACTCAAAACACGAAACTTAAGGGAGAAACAAGGCTAAAATGGGGCACATATTCAATAATATCGTCACACTTTTTGGTCCTATCACCTAGAAGCAGTCGCATCTTACGACACCTGGATTTGGCACGCATTCTTTGGAGTGCCTGGTGCATGCAACGACCTGAACGTCTTGGCAAAGTCTCCATTGTTTGATGAGCTTACCGCCGGTAGAGCACCTCTTGTCCAATTCCACGTTAACAACAGAGCTCACAATCTAGGGTACTATCTCGCCGACGGTATTTATCCTCGATGGGCGACTTTCTTGAAAACTGTTCGAAATCCTACACGCCCCAAGGAAATCGAGTTTGCAAAGGCTCAAGAGGGGTATAGAAAGGATGTAGAAAGATGTTTTGGTATATTACAGTCACGGTTTGGTATTATTCGAGGAGCTGCTCGTGGGTGGCATAAAGAGGACCTTCGATACATTATGTTGACGTGTATTATATTACACAACATGATTGTCGAAAATCAACGACCTGAAGACAGCGATGATGAGTTGGAGTCCGACGATGAGGAGGATAATAATATGAGGCCCAGGATTGCTGAGGTATGGAAGGGACCAACCGGTAGAGACTTTGATCCTGTTGGTAGAGATGCTCATCATATGAACGGATTCATGGACCGCTACCAACAAATTAGATCTGAGCAATGTCACTCCAACCTTCAGGAAGATCTCATTCAACACTTTTGGGAATTTCAAGGCAATAGGCGTATCTAGATCTGCTATTTCTGTGTGTTTTCTATTAGTTTTTATGTTTTTAATTATGTTTGTGTGGTTTCTACTTTAGTTTTAATGTTTTTAATTATGTTTGTGTGGTTTCATTTAGCTTTTCATTTGTAAGGGTATTATTCCAATAAATTTTAATTTCATCAATCTAATATTACATAAGTCAAAAACCAAGCATTGGAATCATAACAATACAATTATTTAAAATATATAACTCCCTAATTTCCTAATCCTCATCTTCATTAGGAATCCAATTTGTGTTTGTGGGGTCATCTATATGGTTGGGGTTGGTGGATTCACCCGAAGAGAAAGGTGGGGAAGGGACACCACAGGTGAATGGTGGTTGTGGGAAGCCACCGGGGAAAGGAGATTGTGGATAATACCCACCGGGGAATGGTGGTTGTGGATAGTCACCGGGGAAAGGAGGTTGTGGATAGCCACCGGGGAAAGGAGGTTGTGGATAGCCACCGGAGAAAGGAGATTGTGGATAATACCCACCGGGGAATGGTGGTTGTGGGATGTTAGATCCACGGGTTGCATCTTCAGCTTCTTTCTCTGCAATTTTTTTTGTTTTCTTTGCCAGTAATTCTTTTTGGTTGGCGTCATCTTACTTGTGTCCATCTCCATAATACGCTCTTCCCTCTCTTGATTTTTGAATGCCTCGTTTCGCATATCCATTTGCAAGCGTATATAATCTCGTTGTTGTTGGTCACGGAGATGTTGAGCATATTCCTCATCACGTTTCTCCTTGGCAGACATCATTGATGTTTGGTTGGTTGCTATAGTCTCCACAGCGGCTGTCAGAGGACTGGAATCATTAGATGCTTTCTTTCCTTTCCGAAGAGCTTCTTTGGCAGCCTTCTTTCCTTGAGGCCTCACCGAAGGATTTGGAGTTGCATCGGCGTTTACCTCATCTGCATGTATGTCCAACTGGACATGAGAATCAGGAGCAGATTGTTGTGTGTGCATCCGTTCAGTTCCTCCCCTGGAGGTTCCTCTAGCCGAAGAGGAATGGTTTGGAATGTCTTCAAATTGTTGAAACCCCTTAACAATCTCGTAACATTCTAAATTAATGAAATCACCTTTTTTTTGTTTTCCTTTTGATTTGGTCATCGCAGCTCTCCACAAATCTTGTGCTTGACGTAGCTATTGAATTTAAACAAAAAAGTATAAATCTATTAGTATAAATATAAACGAGGTACAATGTATCAACTATTTAAGTATAAGGTGAGTATAATGTATAATTTAAATAAAATGAAGTCTAAAGTATGATTATGAAGTACTAATTTGAAGTATAATTATCAACTAAATTTTTACATATGAACTAATAATTTAAAGTATAATTATCAACAAAATATTTCAACTAATAATTTAAAGTAAGATGTATCAACTAATTAAATTTTAATATACACTAAAAGAATAATAAAAATTAATATTTGTGTTACACTACAAATTCATACCTCATCAATCATATTCGCACCACTCTTGTACCAAAGTTTCGCTTGCCTTAACGCACAATGCCAAGCATAGAGTTCGACTTTCAAGGTTTTCCACCTCCCTTGAAAAGCTTGCAATGATCGGACATATCCATCCCAATGTTCGGCATAGTGTTGGCGTACCTCTAACCATAGATCATCTTTTCTTCATTCCGTACCCTTTGCCGGATCTTGGCTAACAGCCCTCCAAGACTTGCACAATTGAATGTCTTCATTAGTCTGCCAACGTGTCCCGTCAATACTTGGATCTCCTACGGGTTGGACAATCGTATTGCCTCGTACACTCAAATTGGAATAAAAAAATTGTAGAGAATGAAAGCTTTGAGGAGAAGGAACAAAAAAAATATTGAGGAAGAAAGATGATTTTTTTGGTGTGAGAAGTAAAATAGGAGGTAAGGTATTTATAGAAAATTTTGATTATATTTTTTTTTGTTACCGTTGAAATCTAACGGTATTTTTTTTTTTTTTAACCTCTGCAAATCGATTTTCATGTTGGCCGTCAGATGCATTTCAGTTTCATAAGCAACGGTCCAGATCTGTGGACCGTTGCATTCAAATCTGCAAAGTAGCCCAACGGCTACACGCCACGTTGCCGCATCACGCCAGAAGACGACAAAAAAACGGCTGCTACGCGCCTGCAGACGTTGTCCCAGCTAGACGACAAGAAACTGCGCTTCACTTCCCCCCCCCCCCCCCCCCCCCCCCGCGGCGCGTCTCCCCGAGCGTCAGTTTTTTGGGCCACGCTGGCATCCTGGGTCACGGGCTCGGTCACCCTCCTACCCGAGTTCGTGACCTGGGCCTCCCACTGTGGTTTTGCCCCAAGCCCGGTGGAAAGGTGAATAGTGAGCTGGGTCAAGTTTTTTGCTACTTTTGACGTGGTGCCCGGGCAATAGGATGCCCGGTGAACTTGCCCTTATGTTTCTTATAAAAAAAAAATATATATTTGATTGGGTTACATTTTATTGTTACTAAACATATTTGAAATTAGGTTGATCCGAAACAAATCCAATTCATTTACAGGTCCACCTACTAGCTACTATACTATTAGGAAGAGTAGTAGAAGAAACCAGATCCATCACACTTCAGATCTTCTAGGCCATGGCTCAATGTTTATTTTCCTGGGTTCAACTTTGTTATTTTTTCTTTTGTTCAACCTTGTTAAAAGGGTAAAAAGGTATTTAACTCCCAAAACTGGTTAAAAACCAGCAAACCTCGTCAGCGAAAACAACTGAATTAGACGCGTTGGTCTCGCCCTGCAAACTCAAGCGCAGTCACAGCTTAGACAACCATATGGCTTCTTGTCTGCAACTCAACGCTAAGCCCTTCACCCCTCTTGTCTCTCCGAACCCCCTCTCCAAACACACCTTCAAGCTTGGCAGGGTCCGGTGCTCCGCCGCCTCACCCTCCAAACGCTACACCATCACTCTGCTTCCCGGCGATGGCATTGGCCCCGAAGTCATTTCAGTCGCCAAAAACGTCCTCAACCTCGCTGCCACCATCGAAGGTTTCTTCTGTTCCGCTTTTTTGGTCAATTTATGTTTGTTTTGCTCTGCTTGGTTGGTTTCCCTTAAAAGAAAAATGAATGCCATTTTTGCCTCTTTATTTTCTAATACTTTTGATGGGTAGTGTTTGGCAATAAGTTTATAGTGTGTATAATGAAGTGATCTTTTTGTAGGAGTGAAAATTGGGTCTTTTTCGCAAGGTTTCTAATCATGTAACCATCTATATATTTCCATGAATTAGGGATTGAGTTTAAATATCAAGAAATGCCTGTGGGTGGAAATGCCTTGGATTTGACTGGAGTGCCGTTACCAGAAGAGACCCTTTCGGCAGCTAAGCAATCTGATGCAGTTCTGCTGGGAGCAATTGGGGGGTAGATACTATTCTCCTTCAATTTGCCTCATTTTTTTAGCCTTGTTCATTCTTTTGTAAATAATGTAGTTTACTTTAGGTGAATTATTGGTTTTTTAAGGTACAAATGGGATAAAAACGAAAAGCATTTAAAACCAGAAACTGGGTTGCTTAAGCTTCGGGAAGGTCTTAAAGTGTTTGCAAATTTGAGGCCAGCAGTTGTTTTACCGCAGGTATGGTCTGTAAATTTATTGACAATTTGGTAAAATATATTACTTTATACCCTGACATTATGAGTTCATGAGTTTGTGGTGCACCTTGATAGATTAAGACCAACTTTTATGACCTCAGATACGTAAATGTTATCATTTTGTATTTGCATATGTTATCTAAATTTTAATTGAGTTACTGAGGAGTGTGCATTATTCAGCTGATTTCTTAAAGCCAGTCTACCTTTATTTCAAAATTGTCCATGAAAAAATGTTATGTACCCTTTCAGTTGGTCGATGCCTCTACTTTGAAGAGAGAGGTTGCCGAAGGGGTTGACCTTATGGTTATAAGAGAGCTCACTGGTGGTTAGTATTCTAGATTTAAACTAGCAATCCAACTATTGCACTTTTGCTACTCAAACTAATTATGCCATTATTTTTCTTGGAAATAGGTATATACTTTGGACAGCCAAGGGGTTTTGGCACTAATGAAAATGGTGAGGAGATTGGTTTCAATACCGAGGTGTATGCTGCCTATGAGGTTGTTTTCAGATTATTCTTAAACTTGCTTAGTATATTTCTAATGCTAGCAATCCATGATTTTGAACGGGACATCGTATTTAGGGTGATTTTGCATAAATCTAATTTTTCTCTTCATGTTCACTCAACGAAGTCAACAAACTACCATTTTATCCTATTCATACAAATCCCAACTACTATACCTGAGCTTTCTTTGTAAATGGCTCAAATTCAGATTGCAGCTTTGGGATAACTTTGTTAAAGTTTCTCCACAATTGACCTCTGGAGAAAGAAAGATGGGAGGATCATGAGTTTGGTTTCCTGTTGGGCCTTTCTTTGACTTGTAGTAGGGGTGAGAGGTTCTGTGGGGTAGCTTTGGGTTTATAACTTGATACAGAGTAGTTTTTTTGCTATACTACTGTGTAACCAGATTAGTCATTCTTGCTTTGATGCTTTCTCTGCTGAAGAAATCGCAAGAAGTGGTACACTGAGATCAATATGCTTCATTTAGTTGAATAGGGAACTCTTTAATTCCATGCTTTTATTTTTTATTTTTTTAAATGAATGATATGTAGAATTTGTTTAGCGACTTTTGCATGTTTTTTTAGTAGTTTTATACTTGATTGTTTAAAAAAAATATTCATAAACTAAGCTTTATCTAGAAAGAATCTATGATTAACTTATCTTCTTGCCAGATTGATCGTATTGCTCGAGTTGCATTTGAGACTGCTAGGAAGCGGCAGGGAAAGCTCTGTAGTGTTGACAAAGCAAATGTATTGGAGGTACTTTTTTGTTGGAAGAACCCTTTCTTTCTTTGCCTCAGTACTTGAATATAAGGTACATAACTAACTTGTCAGGCCTTGGTTTTAATTTCTTTCAAACCAAAGCTGTGAAAGTTTTCTTTTGTTTTTAATGCCATTTTATGCTATGAGACTAGAGAGTCTTATTCTTCAGATTGACGATGGCATAGTGGATTGATCGTGCCTAACTGCTCTGCTGCATAAAACTATAAGTTTTGCTTGTTAAATACCAGTGGTTTCAAACTTTCAACAGATGTGTGATTTATGTGGCTTGACTTGTTTTGCCTCAGCTTTTGTCTTGATTAAGAAAAAAACATATAATCTTACTAGTTCTGCCTAGTACATTTTTATTTTTGTTTTTCTAATAGTAATCATTTTCCTTATAGAAGAAGATTAATTATGGTGTTTAACAGTAATATGGGTTTAGCTAGGAAGGCCAGGCCTGTGGTTCGAACCCCTCACGGTATCTACCCAGCTGTTTGCTAGAGTTTCCTGTCTCCTAAAGATTGTAGGGTTCGTTAGGAGGCTTCAGTTTTGAGACCGGGTCAGCAAAGTGGGTTTGGGGATGCATAGGTTCAAAAAAGAAAAACAATTATATACAGATGATACATGTTCTCTGTAAGCTAACACTGTCTGCAGGTTAAAATGTGAACCTTCATAATGATCTACCTTAGATTCTCGCATATGTGATAGGTGTCTCTCTTTATATTGTGCATGTGATACCGAAAGAGGCAATAGTTTGACATGTCATGCATAAAAGCGTTAAATAGCAACAGATTTTAAAAAAATTATGTTATAACTAGCCTCTTAAGCGTGTGTCAATTGGCCGTTTTAATTGTTTTTATACTTTATTTGTATCTACAATATTTATTTGAGTTTTTATTTGTTTTAGTAATTTCTATAAAAAAAAATAGTTTATTTTTTATGAAATTATGAATAACTTTTTGTTTAATAAGTAATCTTTCTATTTAAACTGCCAACTCTAAAAAAAAAAAATAATAATAATAAAAAAAAAAACTGCCATTGCAGTTAACAAAACGTTTAAGATTTTTTTTTTTTTGGTAATTTCTTTCAATTCAATTTGCTATCATATTTACTATTTTATCCTTCATATGTTAAATTATAAATTTTTAGACTATAATCAAAGAAGGTTAAATTGTGGGTTTATGAAAATTTAACCATAAGCCTTATTGGCTTAATTAATACTGTTATGTGCTAAAAATGATCCGGTTTATCTCATGACAGATTTTCAATCTGATCGGTGCCTTTCAAGATCTATTAGCCAATCTATTGCACTGAAGTATGTCTGTTTTTAGGTCTAACGATCTGTAGATACTGTCAATTATACGTTTGAATTACTGGATTACAGACAAGTGTCCTATGATTGTTTCAAAAAAGGAAATGTCAGAAATATGTAGACTAAAAAAAATTGTTTTACTTGCATATATATCTCTGGCCTTGCTTTGTTTTCAGAAATGCTTAAGTTGCATCATGACTTTATTACATGTCTTGTAGTATTGATATATAGCATTCAATGGATATCCAGGCATCAATGTTTTGGAGAAAAAGAATCCTGGAAATCGCCTTGGATTATCCTGATGTTGAACTCTCACACATGTATGTTGATAATGCGGCAATGCAGCTTGTTCGTAATCCAAAACAGGTTTGTCTTTAGTTCTATTTGAGTTATCTATCTTTCCTTTATTCTAGGACCAAAATATGGATGAGTAGAGCAAAATTCGGAAGTGTCCTAAATGAAAATTGCTAGTCTCACTCTGTCTTCCCATTAACAATTGCAGTTTGATACAATTGTAACAAACAACATATTTGGCGATATATTATCTGATGAGGCCTCAATGATTACTGGAAGTATTGGGATGCTTCCATCTGCTAGTCTTGGAGAATCAGTAAGGCAACTTTCTTTTTCGATGCTTCAAATTTAGCTCTATATGTTCAACTGTGTGAGGAATCTGTTTTTGGTAGAACCTTCCAGCCTTTACCTTTTTGTTTTGAGGTATGTTTAGATTTCTTTTGATCTGAAAACATTATAATTCCCATTGGCTCAGGGTCCTGGACTTTTTGAACCTATACATGGTTCTGCTCCTGATATTGCTGGACAGGTTGGTTTTCCCGCACGTCAAATTATTTTGTTCTTGGAGTACATGTGATTTAAATATGAAACGGTCCAACATGCAGGATAAGGCAAACCCATTAGCAACGGTTCTCAGTGCTGCTATGCTTTTGAAGTACGGTCTTGGAGAAGAAAATGCTGCCAAGAGAATTGAGGCAGCAGTCCTAGATACTTTGAACCGGGGGTTTCGAACGATTGATATCTATTCGTCTGGAACGGTATGTACATTTTCAGTTTCTCGTGTTTTCTTTTATTTGTTCTTTTTCATTGGTACCAACATATTATAATGCTCTTGTGTGAAACACAGACATATGACACTGATTACTTGTTGGAAATCCTGTTGCTCATTCCTCTAGTTACCTACAAGAAAAATAATAATAAATAAATAAATAAATAAATAAATAATAATAATAAATAATAAAATAAAATCTTTGTTAGCATTCTTTAATAAGTGGCTTCTCATGTAGGAACATTTTTATTAGATATTTAGCTCTTCTTTATGTTCGATGTTATCTTTTTTAATTTGAATATGATCGACCAGCATTCCTTGGGTAGGTGTGGATAGATACTTGCAAAGATAGTCAGTGATAGTCTTAATGTCTCTATAGGCAGATGCAGATTAAGATAGATGTTCATGAGAAAATGACTTTCTTCTGGTTTATAGCTTAAATCATGATTATTACCAACAAATCTTGAATTATGGAAAGGGAATCTGTTAAAATTGTTGTTAATTATTTCAACAGCAGTAATTCCCTAGAGTCCAGTGTCAAGTTATCTAGTTTTGATTTGACTGACCATCATCGCTTACATTTGCTTTATACAGAAGTTGGTAGGATGTAAAGAAATGGGTGAAGAGGTATTGAAGTCAGTTGATTCTCTGGTTCCTTCTCCGGTATGAAGATAGTCATGCCAACGTAACACGATCTTAGGAGTAGGGAGCCATTGTGAAATAAGCTGAAAAAGCAACTCGTATATCTTCTCCAGTGACAGTTTCCTTTTATTTGTTTCTTTAATTTGAAGGGCCTGTTTTATTGCTTCTCAATTTGCAGATTCATTTTCTTTAGGTGAAACAAAACCATTTTCATGTGTGCCAGAATTTTTATTTATGCTCGCTTTTTACCTTTTGGCTTGTTGCTTAAAATTATCATGGTTATGAAGGATTGTTGTAGCATGGGAATATTGCTTCTGTAATTATCTTCCATGTAATTATCTTACAAATAACGGGGAGCAATATAGAGAGTTTCTAATGAGGACTTTATGATAAGGACCAAGTGAAGATTTCAAATTAACGGCCAAGATGACAGACATGTTAAAATTTTAAAATATTATCTAAAGTTTCAGACATTCATCCAACTGTTCATTTGAAAATCTTCACTTAGTCTTTATTATAAGTTACTCATTAGAAGCTCTCTCTATTGCTCCCAGTTATTTGTAAGATAATTAAATGGAAGAGAAGTTTGGCTAATACGTGCTGTATTTTGTTTATGAACTTGTTGAATCCCTACGTTGGTAAGCTTGTCTGTCAAGAGGGTTGAAATCCTTAACGACTTGGAAATTGAATGTAAATTTATGGTCAGTGGCAGGTGTTCATTGCATTCCACGCTCCTAGTTCAGGACAACGGGAGGAAATCACCTGTCCCTAAAACTCCTATCCCCATTCGGTCTCACTAATAATATTTCCCGTTGTGTTTTTCCATTAATAAAACCTTAACACTGTTAACTTGTATTATTTTTAAACAATGAAAGTACGCAAACAATTAAACCATCTGAGACAAACGATTTAATGTAGTACCCAGAGGCTGCTCGGTCTCTATATGCATAGAGTTGTGGTTTTTCTCTGTTCTCATCGTGTTCAACGTAGAAAAGAAATTGATGGCTTTCCAAGAAATCCAAACGGAGATTTTCCTCTTATCAAGCCCATGCTATGCAGCTTTTCCCTACTCTTTTAAGTCTTTCACCATCAAATCTCTCCTATAACCGCACCAAACACGCTTGATTCCTCTCTCCAACATTTTTTCATTTTCGTTTTTCTAATCCTCGGCAGTCCGCAAATTGAAATTCAAGCTCAAAATTCCCAAGCAGCGCCAATTGACCGTATCCCTCCTCCTCCTCTCTCCAGACACTAGTGCAACTTGTCCGAAGCCGAGGGCATAAAACGCCTTCTGGATGAAGATGCTGCAGATATACTCCAATGAGGTCGGCAAGCGCATCCTGGAGATAAACTCCAACAACGCCGCTGCTTCTGTTGCTGAAAACGGCGCGTCGGAGACCGCCGAGGCTCCCGGTGAGGATGTCAAGACTGACCGAGTCAACCTGATCTGCAGCAGTGTTAGGCGTTTCTAGCTGTAAATATTAGTATTGAGATCTATTTCCTACTGATTATGGTGTTCTTCTATTAATTATAACAACCTTAAATATTTAGGTATTTAACGCAATGTGATTCCATTTCGGGTACTACAAGATTTCAGTACAGAAATGTTCTTATCTGTTTAAATATTTAGGTATTATTGCAATGTGCTTCCATTTTCTCTGTTTTATACCATGTGGTGGTTTGGTGTTGGCTTTGTTAATAGATGCTTGTGCTAAAACAATGTAATGAAAGGGATATGAGTTCCACCTCGAAAGAGAAGGAGCTATCTATTGTTTAATTGTTCTGCGTAGGGTTATAAGCTGACATGAGGGTGATTCAATTTCTATGAGTCTTCTATGACGTTCTGGTTTCTTACATGTACCACAATTGCGTGATTGGCAAAAGCGCTAGTTGAATGATTTCTTTCCATAGAATGCGAAGCTTTGTTACTCTTGGATAGGCTTGCTTAAATGTGAGCTTCCCAATGTTTTTAATTAGTTTGCTTAAGCTTGAATAGGTTTTACCGGATTTTTTTGCTAGGATCTTATGTAAGATTGTAAGTTATAGCCAATTGGTTGTTTATTATTGAATAACAATCAACTTATATTTCAAAAAAAAAAAAAAATGTAATGAAAGGGATGCATTCTCAATTTTGGAAATTTTGAAAAATTTTCATCTACTGCTCCATATATCTACTGCTAGTGTGTTGCTGTTGTACTGCTTAGCCTAAATTACAATGCTGAATCAAATAATCTGTTAGTATTGTGGTTATATTATGAGTCTTCTATGACGTTTCTGGTTTCTTACTTGTACCACAATTGCGTGATTGGCAAGTGAGGGCTAGTTGAATGATTTCTTTCCATAGGAGGTGAAGCTTTGTTACTGTTGGATAGGCTTGCTTAAATGTAAGCTTCCCAATGTTTTTTATTAGTTTGCTTTAGCTTGGATAGGTTTTACCAGATTTTCTTGCAGGCATTCTTATATAAGTTTGTAAGCTATGGTCAATTGGCTGTTAATTATTGAATAACAATAAACTAATATTTAAAAAAAAAATGTAATGAATAAAGGGATGCATTCTCAATTTTGGAAATTTTGAAAATTTTTCGTCTACTGCTCCATATATCGACTGTTGCTGTTGTAGTGCTTAGCGTAAATTACAATGCAGAATCAAATAATCTGTTAGTATTGTGGTTATATTATAAGAATATCAGGGAAGGAACAAGAAGAACGTTAGCTGGACCTCATGTTCTTTGGATAGCGACCCTATTGATCGAATGTGTGAGTTAGGGGTGTTTTGAGTGGCTACTTCACTGGTAATCAATTTGAGTTTTGCATGATGATGATCCTATGAGGTTAGCTTCTTGTCAGTATAGTAGCAAGAAGTTCCAACTTCAGGGCATAATCAGCTGCTCTTATCTGGTTCTCTTCATTTGCAGATGCTCCAATATCCATCTTCTCGTTAACCCATGAAACAAGCAACTTTTTCTGTGTCTCCCATCCACCTTCTAATAAAGAGTCAACACTTTCTTTATCATCTTCCCTGTGAGCATTTCCAGGAGAACAATCCAATAGCTGTAAACATCCACTTTTGAAGTGATGGGCCGGTTATGAACCCGGCCACTCCGGAGCCATATTACCTCTAGTCTCTATTAATTAACCTAATTCCGTGCATGAATAGTAAATTTTTTAAACTTCTGATAAGACCCAAGGTTAATTAAAACCCTACATATATACTTAATTAATGTATAAAGGATATGTTGCAGCATATTGTAATTTCTCCCCTTTATTCAATGGTGATTAAGTCTCTCATGCTTGAAGTGTTTTTCCTTGAATTTTCTTCAAATTGATGAGGATTAGAATAGGTGGGTGAGTGAAAAGAGGAGAAAATAGAAGAAAAATGGATGTGGAGGGGTTGGTGTGAAGAGAGTGAGAATCGGTATGGTGGTAGTTGGAGCATGTGTTAATCAACTCTTTATTTATAAAAAATTATTTTATAAGGAACTAGTATAATAAAAGTTAGAACAATTTAATGAGCGTGTGTCAATTGACTAGTATCAATGTATAATAAAAGTGAGAACAATTCCATTATCTCTCACTCTAATTGAAAGCCCAATCGATAAGTGTTAATTAGACCTTTTTTTGTGTATGGTACATTATTTTGCCTTTGGATACTAGTTGACATCAATCAATATCAAGTGGGTCCTGACCCGACTCTTCCAGAACTGAAGAGTCCATGCATGCATGAATCAAAGTTTCTGAAAATTAATGCACCGAAAACAAACAAACTCTCTGAAAAAACAGTCATGCACCGGTACATATTGTTCTAGGGTTTGCCGCAATCATCTTCCTCCCTCCTTCTCTGTGACGTTCAAATACTTGCCATCTAGACATTTGATATCTGAAAGCTTTGTATATTTTCTTGAACAAAAAGAAAGGAAATGATGAAGAAGAGGTCTGTGTAGTATTCAATTCAGAACAAGAACCTATTTCAGAATGAGAGTACTAGTAAGCTATTTATATAAGAGTGTCAAGTAGATGGCAAAATACACTTTTACCCTTAACACCTCCCCTCAAGCTGATGGGAGGGAACCTAGCATCATATTGCAGCATATGAAAGAAGTAAGAAGAGAACAACCAAGAATGCTTGTTTCAAAAGCATCAGATTGCAGCATAGAAAGAAGTAAGAAGAGAACAACCAAGCATGCCTGTTTCAAAGGTCAACCAGGAGGAATAAGTGACAGAGATGGACATAGCACTACGCCAATAAAGCCTTCAGACGACATATGAGATTTGTCGTCTGATATGTAAATTATATGTTGTCTATCCAACTGCCGTCTCTCACGGCATCAGACGACAGATATCCTCTGTCGTCCCTTCTCACTAAGACAATAGAAGTTTCACAAGGCTCTGTCGTCTGAACAACCCAACACTGAAGGATTTGGGACTTTCTATCGTTAATAATCACATACGAGGACAAATTAATGTTGTTCAAATGAACTACAAACTACAGTTTTAATAAAACTGCTGTTGTCTAACATGTAATAAGAACACATTTATATGTTGTCTGAAGTTACCAAAATAAAGGCTTGTTTAACAATCTGTTGTCTGAATGCATTTTCAAAAACCTTTGATTGTTGTTTGAAATTCACTTAAAATTGGGTAAATTATAACTCATCTGTCATCTAAATATAGTTTTAAGAATTTATTTTTATGTCTTTTGTCTTGTATTCCAACCACAGTTTTAAGTATTTATGTTGTTTGATAGACAATATAACTATATGTAATCATGTAGTTGTGTAGTTTGATTGAGGTCAGAAACTCACTCTTCTGTTGTTTGAAGCACATTTGAAATATAAATAACTTGTTACTTCTGTTGTTTGATATAACAAGAAACAACAGATTTTGGTACGATTTAGTTGTTCATTTTCATGTTGAGATAACATATGTTGTAATCTTGTGTTGATTGTTAACCATATGGACATCATTCATTTTGGAACAATACAAAAGGCTTGTTATATTATCAAAGTCAAAAGGCTTGAAGCCAATTCAGAACATAATTTAAGAGAACACCAAGCAAAACTAGACTACTTCTAACCCAAAAATAAATAATTATAGAGTAATATTACTCCAAAGCAATCTACCATATATATATATATATATATATGGAATTGACATGGCGATCTGCAAGCTCTCCTCTCCCAGTAAAATCAACACGAAAGAGTTAAAGCAATCTGTGTCACACATCAAAAGGGAGACATAAGTGAACTAAAATGTTAAAGCATGAATAACTTAGCTTTGGGAATTTATTAAAGTCCATTTGTACAGCCATGAACTTGAACTTTTGCAGACTCATAGTAAACATGTTAAGGTAGAACACATTGAATTTTCATGGAATTCAGATTTAGGACAACAAGGAAAAAGATGAACAAATCTGACTGAACTGCAGGAGTCATATAAAAAAAAATCTCAGCAGCATGGTCAACTTAGAAAATTCACCAAAAATTCATTGTAAGTCCAATTGACATGAAATCAGTTTTGAAACAACTATTTGAAATGCATAATTCAATATACATAAAAACTAGAAGTTAAATGATTCAAATAGGAGTTCAAATCTCAACAGAAAATCAGAAGATACATTAAAAATGCTGGAACTTTTCCAAATGCAGACCAAATTTGGAAGAATCACCGAAAATTCACTTTGCTTCGGAATAAGATGAAACTTTCTAGGTCCTTTGTTAACTAACAAAACAGAAACATGTCAAAATTTCAGTATATTTGAAGATCAGCAAGTAGGGTAAAACAAATACCAAAGAGAGCTGTGCTACAGGGCAGTTTCTGCAGAAGTCCAAAAAAAGTTAGCACCTATACATGACTGCTTAGACTGCAATTTTATAAGAGATTAAAAAAAAACATAATCACTCACAAGTCCCAACTCCCAACCAAAAGATTATCAATTCCAAAAGCTTATCAATTTATTAAAATGGATGCTAATACAACAGAGAAGGTCATGAAGCAATCTAGAAACTAACAACTACTTGATTGCACTATGTGATCAATTTTGTTTATATATTAAGTTTACAAGAAAGGGTATTACCCATGGAAGCTTCCCAGCGGTTTCAAAAGCAGAATACTTGATGGTAAGCCTATGGGACTGGGAGTTAGAGGTAGCAACTTCATGAGTGATGGATTATCTAATCAGAACTGTTTTGCTAGTAATTGAGTTTACCCCAATAAACGTCTATTGCTCCCAGCCACCTCGAAGAGGGATGAGAGAGAAAGTGCAGATCGGAGAGGGATGACCGGTCTCCGCTTCTTGCTGCAGGGACGAGTCGAAGGCGAGGTCCAAGCAACCGGTGACGGCTTAGTGCCAGAGAGAGAGATAGAGAGAGGTGCCGGCGACAGAGTCGTCCTTCGACCCAGACCTAGAACCGGCGCCGATGATCGAGGCTTTGACCGCCAGAGCTCCATAGCACCAGCTCATCTCTTGCGCCGACGATCCATACCTGAAACCCGATGAGATTTCTTCGATCCGGTGTGAGAGCGTGAGGGACAGAGGCTGAGTCGGAGCTTTGTGGGTGGTAGTAGGTGGAGTTGGCGTCGAGGCTTTGCAGGCCGGGGAAGAGAGAGAGAGAGAGAGAACGCAGATCGGAGACTGAGAGAGAGAAAAAGAGTATTGGCGTCCAGAGAGAGAGATGAGACAGAATGGTAGTGGGTAATTTTTTAATTAGTTTGAGGGTAAAATGGTGATTTGAGCTTAAATTGTGTATCTGAGAACAAAAATCTGTTGCTGGGGTAAGTGAGGTAACTTTTGCTTATTTTGGTGCTTTAAGTCAAAGACCCAATAAAATATCAAGTTGTATCCCAACCAGTTCCTTCTGCCTCCTCAAGACGCTCATTCTCATCAAAAAAAGAAAGACCTTCTCCTCATACTAACATTACTAACTCATAGAGTAACCTCAGCCGTCCACTCCCCCTCACCTGATATTCGGTTAGAAACTGATTTTTGAACTCGGTCCTTTTCTATTTATCTCTTCTTTCATCTCTGCTGTTTCTCTCTGTTTCCTTCATCTCGTTTTCTTCTCTTTATGAAACGAGCCATCATCCTCGTTTCTGGTTTGCTATCTCTCCCAAATTAAATCAGTTCATTTGCTATTTCTCTTCTGAAACCGATTCATTATCTTCTCTGCCTTTTTCTTTTTCCATCTAGCACTTACAGAGTCCATGCTTATGTATCTATGACTCGATTTTAGGGAAACAAGCAATGAACATATTTCAGTTGTCCATTGCTAATGTGAATTTGAGATTCTCTCTCTGTTTTTGTTCTTCCTACGGTATCTAATTCCTTAATTTCTTCCGAGAAATCCTCATCTTAAAAATTGTAATCCTTCTTGGAAGTGCGGATTTGGATTTGGGCGGCCGGAGATGCACCGCCGACGATACGAGAGCTGCCGTTATCACCGCCATAAACCACTCCAGCTTCTCTAGCCGGAAGCCCTCTCTGAGCCCACTGGTTCGGAACCCTCGCTATTATTCCAAGTCCGACGAGAGCCTTCTCTGAGTCATCGACGCCGAGATTCATTGCGCTGAGGGGAGAGAGAGAGAGAGAACAGGTTGCCTAGTAGTCCCATCACTCTGTCTAAAGATCTGGGTAATTTTCGTCCCAAGAAATCCTCAAAGTAAACATTGTAATCCAAACAACAACATTTGAAATCAATAAATTCAGAATCTTAGAAATTATAAATCTGAAAATTAATCTAAATCCAAATTCAAATTCAGTATCCAAACGGTGCCTGAAGAAAGATTTGAAATCTTCTTGACATATCGAGGGAAGCTCACCTCTTATTTGAAACTTTTAAAATACAAATCAATATCTCATCGTTTTCCATATTAATCTCGATCAGTAGTGGAATTTGATTGGCAGAAATAATCTCCATGCTAAAAGAGTCCGGAGAGAAAGGAAAGAGACCAAACAAAATATGCTCGGGAGGATGATGGTTTTCAGATGTTTCAGAAGGGGAAGATGAGTCAGACCCAACAAGAAAAAAGAGGAGGAAACAGAGAGAGAGAGATCAAGATGAAACATCTGACACGTGCTGATCACGTGGCTGGGCCCATACAACCCGAGTACTCCAAACTCGGAGCACGGAAGACGTTCTCTGATTGAAAGGCCAATTGATAAAATAGTTTGATTACTACGCGTTCATTAGAATTTTTTTGTGTATATATAGCACATTATTGCCTTGGATATTAGTTGACGTCATCAGTATAAAGTGGCACCTGACCCGACTATTCCAGAACTAAAGAGTAATGCATGCATGCATGAAAGTGGGTTGGTTGCGTGGGTATGATTAATCCCCCGAAAACAAACAAACTTCCTGATAAAACAGTCACCGACTCACCAAGTACATACTGTTCTGGCTAGCTCTTGATGCCGCAATCATTTTCCTCCCTCCTCCTCTGTGAGGTTCAAATACTTGCCACCTAGACATTTGATATCCACGGATGCGGTTAGCTTTTGTGTTTGTTCGTGAAAAATAGGATAGGGAGAAGCTGTCTAGCTAGTTTATCGTCGTTTATGTAACTCAATGATTGTATTTGATGATTTAATTATTTATCAAGATGACTATCAGAAATACTGATAACCATCACTGCAACAAATCGACGTGGGTGGAAAGCCAGAGCTTATAAGTAGGGGGGAACACGCTCTAAATTCACTAACAATGGTAAGATTTACTGGGTTTACAAATAATTAAACGAGTACCCAAGATCAACGAGAGAAATCAAGAAAGACCAAAACAAAGCATTAGGTTGTAAAAATTCATCAAAGGGGTAAAGGTTAAGTAAGTCTTCTTCTTCAATCATTTGCCACAAAGGGTGCATAATTGCGAGTAATATATATTGGCCCACTTATCTTATCGCTAATAAGCTAAATCCATGACTCCGATTTATCTACAACGCATGCTGCCAAAACGTATATCCGTGGTCCACGTTATTATGGACTCATGGATCTCCCTTGATTGAACAATGGATCTCGCCAGAAGAAACACGTTTCCATTATAATTAGTAGTAAATATTTTTATCATCAAGAAGATGTCGGTACAATTTTTGAGCTATAAATAGCCCTCACTGGCCTCTTCATTTCTCAAACACTGAGTTTAGATCGAGTTGAGTGAGAGAATACTAATGAGTTTCAGAAATATGTTGAAAGTGAGTTTCTTAATGTTGCTTGCCATGGCTTTGGCAGCAACAAATACTCATGCTCGCTTAGATCTATTTGGCCACCAGCTGCTTACCTCCAAGAGCCAACCAGATCCCAATTATGGTAATTTCTTGTACCAAATTAGCTTGCTATATAAATTAATTAGTTCAAGTCCAAGATTTACATGTTTATATTATTGTTTGTCTATATTTCTACATGTTATATTATATCAGAATAGACATACAATACTATTGTAATTGATTAACTTATACTCACGTTATTGTTCAATTACAAGGAGGAAAATTTCATATCTAGCGTGCAGCCTGTTGAAAATATATACATCCCACATGAGAAAATAGTACATTGTCTATGAATTTATAAGAATTTGAGTCATTCTATCCATTGTCAATTAATTTTAAACGTGCACTCTATATTACTTTATCACACTTTTATTTGTGCCAGTTGGGTCTGTGACAAGCGTCCACCCGAGCTTGCACGTTGTTTTCCATCAATATTGTTGTTGTAGTTGTACGTCAAGTTGACATATGGTACTATTGTATATAATTCATCTGAAAAAATATAAGTACTATAATTATATATCCACATATATAGATGCGGCAAAAGCATGCATCAAATCAATGAGGACTAACTATTTGAATGGACCCCTGCCTCTGACATGTAATTGAAATGGCCGGTACCTGTATGCGTACGTAAGTGTATTTCATATGTAACGTACAGAAAGTGCTCGGTAATTAATTCCAACAATTTTTTTGCCGAAAAAATTAAGAAAAGAGAAGTGTCTCAAATCAGAATTGACGAAGGGAAGAACCGGTGAACCAATATACTAGACATTACCAACATTTGGGGACATCCGATTAAATGGGGATGATTAATAGAAAAAAAAATAAAGAAAAAGAAATAAGTTTTGCCATGCTTAAGATTTATGACACTTGTAAATTGAGAAAATATCCAAATTTTATTGATTTACTGATTACTTGTATTAGTAAACCATTTTGTTGGGTGCAGAAGAAGCAGAGATGTTCAAATCAGCAACCACTAAAGAGGCCGATAATTTACTAATATGAATCAATAGTTATTAATTTCTGTCTTCATCAATCATACTAACTTTCTTTTTGTGTTACTAAAATGCGCATATATGCAGAAAAATTGATGAAGGCAACAGCTGTAGTCCAAGAAGAGAAACCGAGTAGCAGCAAAGTGAAAGCAGATACAATTCCATATTCAGAATGCCAAGAAAACTGCAACTATACATGTGTTTGCACACTTATTTGGCCACCTGAACTATCACAGTGCATCTGTGCTGGATCAAGCAAATTATCAACCACTAATGCGGCCGGTAATTAACTAATATGAATCAATAGTAATTATTACTGACTTCATCAATCATACTAAATTTCGTTATCTGTTCCTAAAATGCGCATATACATATGCAGAAAATTTGCTTAAACCAGCTGCTGTAGTACAAGAAGAGAAACCGAGTAGCAGCATAGTGAAAGCAGATACAATTCCATATTCAGAATGCCAGGAAAGCTGCGAGTATACATGTGTTTGCACACTTATTTGGCCACCTGAACTATCACAGTGCATTTGTGCTGGATCAAGCAAATTATCAACCACTAAAGCGGCCGGTAATTAACTAATATGAATCAATAGTCATTAATTTCTGTCTTCGTCAACCATACTAAGTTTCTTTATGTGTTACTAAAATGTGCATATACATACGTAGAAAATTTGCTTAAGCCAGCTGCTGTAGTCCAAGAAGAGAAACCGAGTAGCAGCAAAGTGAAAGCAGATACAATTCCATATTCAGAATGCCAGGAAAACTGCAACTATACATGTGTTTGCACACTTATTTGGCCACCTGAACTATCACAGTGCATCTGTGCTGGATCAAGCAAATTATCAACCACTAATGCGGCCGGTAATTAACTAATATGAATCAATAGTAATTATTACTGACTTCATCAACCATACTAAATTTCGTTATCTGTTCATAAAATGCGCATATACATATGCAGAAAATTTGCTTAAACCAGCTGTTGTAGTCCAAGAAGAGAAACCGAGTAGCAGCAAAGTGAAAGCAGATACAATTCCATATTCAGAATGCCAGGAAAACTGCAACTATACATGTGTTTGCACACTTATTTGGCCACCTGAACTATCACAGTGCATTTGTGCTGGATCAAGCAAATTATCAACCACTAAAGCGGCCGGTAATTAACTAATATGAATCAATAGTCATTAATTTCTGTCTTCGTCAACCATACTAAGTTTCTTTATGTGTTACTAAAATGTGCATATACATATGTAGAAAATTTGCTTAACCCAGCTGCTGTAGTCCAAGAAGAGAAACCGAGTAGCAGCAAAGTGAAAGCAAGCACAATTCCATATTCTGAATGCCAGGAAACCTGCAACTATACATGTGCTTGCACACTTATTTGGCCACCTGAACTATCACAGTGCATTTGTGTTGGATCAAGCAAATTATCAACCACTAAAGCGGCCGGTAATTAACTAATATGAATTAATAATAATTATTACTGACTTCATCACCATACAAAATTTCTTTATTTGTTACTAAAATGCGCATGTATGCAGAAAAATTGCATAAGGAATTGGACTTGGTGTCCAAACCAGTTGCAAAATTGGAAGGAAGCTTTCTTCCATATCCGGAATGCATCGAAAAATGTGATGAGTGTGTAATCTGCACTAGAGTTTATCCGATTGAGGCGGCATATTGCTATTGTGGCATGAATCCATCAATTCAGAAATCGGGTAACAATCTTAATTATTTTAACACGTGCTTAGTTAAATTTGATTATATAGCTGCTAATTACAGTTGCTTGTTTCTTTTTTGTTACTGGAGATGCAGGCATAGCCCTCCCAATCTAGCTTAGCTGCTAGCTGTTCTTCCCTGAATGGTCGACTTCAACAATGAATAAAAGGGCTATAATTTGTTTGATTTACTCCTGATGATGCCTAGAGTTCCTTTGAGTTGTCTTAATGGTGTACGTGTGTTAAGACTTAAGTTTCTCTATAGAATAAGCTTGCTATGCCTATATGCATGTAAGCGGTCTTCTGTTGTACGCTGGTTGTCAGTTTCGATTGACTAATTAGCTTGTAATGAAATAAAGTTTACGAGCTTTAGCGTTACATACTAGTCTTTTACAAGGTCATTGTGAGCTGTTTCTAGCATTATTTTAAGAATATATAAAAAAAAAAACCTACTTTGATAAGAAAACAATGTATATACATCACTAAAATACCCACATCATTATTAATGGAAAACTATTAATAATTGAGACGTTTACAGAGATGATACAAATAACACTGAACTCTGATGGAAAAAGCTCAGGCTAATTCTCAATTATTACCGGCAATATGTGATGCTGAAACCCCTTTACATTATTTCTTTGAAAGGCTATCGATAGAACCGGGACAAATTTGTCACTTTTGAGTACTATACATTAATTAGTCCTTATTTTTTGTAGCATATTCACTAAACATAGATCATTGTCTTATAAAGAAAAACGTTATCCATATTACCATCATTTGACATCATATCAAGAGCGGTGAAAATTCTGACCCGACTGATCTGGACCTAATATATATATATATATATATCCATTAGGGAGAATTCTACAAATGGTCACTCAACTATGACTCATTCGACACTTTAGTCACTGAAGTTTCAAATATATCACTTTAGTCACTCAACTATTACACTGTCAATCACTTTTGTCACCTAAGGAGTATTTTTTTTTTCACTTTAATCACTTCTCCCAATCATCCTAATACATATTTCTCAATTTTTCACAATTGGTTGGATGAAAATATCATTAATATTGTAGCAAATAATTTTTTGTAATGAAAAAAATTAACAAAGTGACTAAGGTGATTAACAGTGTAATAGTTGAGTGACCAAAGTGATATATTTGAAACTTCAGTGACCAAAGTGTCGAATGAGTCATAGTTGAGTGACCATTTGTGAAATTTTTTCTATCCATTAAGAGATTCTTTTTTTGGTCTTTTCTAGGGATAAGACATTAGACCAACTTTTCGATTACATTTTGCATTCTCAACCGTTAAGTTTTTAGGTCCTAATGTATAGATCACCTTTGCAAATTTTTAGTCAAATCGGTGATTGTTAAGATATCGAACTAGATTAAATCAATAGACAAACCGAATCTATCCAACCTGAACCATTCATACATATAATTGTAAATTGCAGTTTTGAATGCTTTAACGATAATCAATTTGGCTTTACAGAGGTGATCTACACATTATGACCTAAAAATTGAACGGTTGATATGCCAAAATATGATCGAAAAGTTGGTCTAATGCCCTATCCCTAAAAAAGACCCAAAAAAAGGATCTCTCACTAGAAGGGTCCTCTGTGTGTGTGTGGACACATACATAATGCTTCTCTACTAAGGACCTCCACATATATTAAAGGGTTTTTATCAATTTACCCTATTTCTAGAGATTTTTTTCCCACTTACCTCATTAAGTTTTTTTAATTCCCTCTTACCGAAAACACTCTAATTAAGGTGGTCTTCCCTAATACTCCATTAAGATTTTTTTTTTGGTTTTTTTTTTTTTTTTTAAACCATTTTACCCTCACCCCTTTGTTACTTAGAGAGAGAGAGAGAGAGATAAACTATAGAAGACTTCGCCGAAGCCTGGTCACCGGCTGCCAGAATCACGCCAACTTTTGCCGGATTCCAGTCATCAGCTGCCGCCCACTGGAATTTTATGAAAATCTCACCGGCAAGGTTTTATGCCCCCAATAGACCTCTATTGCCTCCCAATAGACGACTATCAGCTATGTATTGCTCCCCAATAGAGATCTATTGCCCCTCAATAGGACTTTCAGTCTCCAGAATAGGAACTAATCTCCTAAAATTTAGACAAATAAAACTTTGATTACATAAAAAGGAGATTACATCAATTTAAACGTCTATTGCCCTCCAATAGACATCTATTGCCCCCCAATAGACATTCAAAACTTTTTCTTTTCTCTTCTTCTGTCCAGTTACTTAAAAAAAAAAAAATCTGTTTTGGGCACCCAGAAAATGATCTAGGTACCCATGTCCTCAATGGTAACCAAATCACCGGAGCGAGGAATCGAACAACTTCAAGGAAGAACTCAAACCCAGATCTCCACCACAGCACCACCAAAACCCGTCGTTGTGTCAATCACTGAGCCTCGGAACGAAACCCCAAGCCCCGACTCTAGCTTCCGCACCAAATCCAAATTCAAACTCATCGTGATCTCTGTTGGAAAATCTTCGAGCTTGAATTCTGATTCCCTCTGTCGGTCTCTACGAAGTGATATCGGCGGAGGAGCTAAGCCTGTCCAATTATAGAGACTGCAACAATTTTTACTCTAAAGCAGTTGTATTCTATCTAAGCTCCATCTTACTTCCAACGATGCTCCGACTCAGATGAAGAGCAGGTCCCGACGATCTGTACGTACAGAGAGATAGAGGATATAGAGAGAGAGAGAGAGAGAGAGAGAGAGAGAGAGAGAGAGAGAGAGAGGACTGCATGTAATCAATTAATTAAATCAAGGGCAAAATTGTCATTTTACTTTAAACAGGGTAATGAGAATAAAAATCTGTAGCTGGGGTAAGTGGGATAATCTTTGCTCATTTTGGTGCTTTGAGTCAAGGATCTTACATTAAAATATGCAGATTTCCTTGATAGATTCACTTTTTAATCGCATATCCATATCTTGACCATTCAGTTTTTAGGTCCTAATGTGTAGATCATTTTTGCAAATTTTCAACCAAATTGATAATTGTTAAGGCATTCATAACTACGATTTGCAATTATAAACATGAATGGTTCAAATTAGATAGATTTAGTTTGCTCATTGATTTAATCTAGTTTGATATCTCAACGATCATCAATTTGGCTGAAAATTTGGAGAATTGATCTATACATTAGAACCTAAAAACTGAACAGTCGAGATGTGAATATGCGATTGAAAAATGAGTCTATCAAGAAAATCTGCATATTTTAATATATGTGGAGATCCTTAGCAAAGAATCACTACACACGCACACACACACACACACACACATGCATATGCCTACATGAATCAACGTGATATATAGTGCTATGGAAACAAACAAACTATCTGACGATGGTGGTGACTGCTTCATATGAACTTAAAATTTGTTGGATGTATAATTTGTAACAAGGACATGACTCATGTGTGTGTGTGGTAGGTGATTCATCAACATGTCTAAGCTTTGCACTACTTTCAGTGTGTTTGGTGGGTTGAGTCAATTGATAGCATATATTAAAAAGTAGCCGTTGTAGGGGCGGAATTAGGATTTGATATTTGGGGAAAGGGGGATTCAAGACATAGTATATAAATTTATAATATTAAATTTCGCAAAAAATTAATATTTTGTGTATTTTCCTTGTAGAAGATATTCATCTTCAAATCAAGAAAATGTATAAACTCCTAAACTCATATAAAAATTATAAATGTTCAAGTAAAGAAAGTAATAACTTATTCATTTATTATTTTACGTTTTCTTGGTAATTTAATTACTTACTATTTATCAAATAACAGAAATCAATAACTTTACTTGTTCAGGTATATAGACCAATGATGAAGTAGTGTTAGCTCAGTGGTTAGAGTGCCCACTACCTAGAATCCAGGTCTTGAGTTTGAGTTACCATGGAGTTAGGAGTGAAATCCTTTGATCTTCTTTAAATAAAGAGAAAAAAAAATTGAATCGTGATGCCATTGGATTAAGGAAAATTGAAATTGGGAGAGAATTGAATCGTGCTTTCATTGCTAATAAGGGCATCTTTATATAGAGGATTACAAGATATAGAATCAGAGTTGTACAAGGAAAGTTAATCGTACAATTAATTAGATATCTATGAATATCTTCAAAAATATCTCTAATTCTAAACCCTATTACAACTAGGTCAAGTAACCTAGAGTTTGGGTCAGACACATATTCTGGATTTACTTGAATACTCCTTCTTGTGTCGCCCAAACGTGATGCTTCTCTCGTTGTCTCATTAAAAACCTTGCCTTGTAACAAAAACCCTGTGGGACAAAAATAACCTCTGTCAAAGGGGAAAAAGAGCACAACACACCATTCTCGTTTCGAGACCATACATGTAGACATCTCCCTCTAATGTCTGCATTTCCCCCTAATGACTACGGTCATGGGAGTTTGGATAACTTCCGCAAGCGATGCTACTAACATGTTTCTTGAAAGTGGAATTTAAACAATGAATCAGTGAGCAAGCCTGTCACATTGTCCTCAGATTGAATCTAGTGCATTTTGATCTTGAGGAGAGTCTGTTGTTACTGATTATGCTTGGTGTTGTCGCTTTTGATGTAGCCTTGCTTCATTAATTCAAAACAAGCAACAATATCCTAAATGCTTGTATGCTCATCTATGGTAGACTTCAAACCACAATTATTCGAACTTGCGTAATTATGGATCCAATCCATATACATTCACGAACCACTTCATGAAGAGTATTAATCTCTGTATTGTTCGAGGATATAGAGACTAGGGTCTATTCTATAGACCTCCAAGATATCACGGTATTTACCCATGGTAAACACTTAACCAGTTTGGGAATGACCTTTGTGTGGGTCAGAGAGATACCCAATATCAGTAAAACGTTCCATAACACATGTCCTTATGGGATAGGGATAGAGGACGCAGGCCAGTGTTGGTTGCGTTCCTGGTGTGTGATGGGTTTGAATCCATCATCTCTCTGTAAGGATAGAACAAGCCCATATCGATCGTACATCTCAAGTACCGAAAAATATTTTTTACACCAATCCAATGGCATCACATTGGTGTAGAGCTATACCTTAGCTAATAAGTCCATTGCAAATGAGATGTCTGGTCTTGTGCATTGAGCTAAGTACAATAATGCGCCTATTGTACTTATGTAGGGCACTTTTACCTCTAGCACATCTTCGTCATCATCCTTTAGACAAAGGGGATCCTTTTCAGGATCAAGACTACGGACGATCATGGGGTTGCTTGAAGGCTTGACCTTGTCAAAATGCCTAAGCATCTATTAACACGATGCTCAAGTTCTAAACCAAGACATAATCGTGTTCTCCCAAAATTCTTTATCTCAAAATCAGATTTCAACTGTTCAGTGGTTTCCCTTAACTCTTTAAGGGCTTGCAATGAAGATCATGTGCAACATGAACCGCGATGGAATCCGAAACTTGTTATGGAAATGCGCGGGAATATCCTTTCCCAAGTAGTCATTTTGGTGAGTGTTTCAATTTTATCGCAAACGCGCTCCGTGGTCTAGAGCCACTTGACTTGGGTAAATGAAGTTCACCATGAACCTTGATGTACATTCTGTATCTAGATCCCTATAGAGATACGTAGTGACCACATTTGTAAGCTGTATGATCAGTTATTCGGAAACTACCAAACTGACGGGGTAGTGAAGTGCAGGGACATCCATTACGAGAGAATATGTCTCATCGTAGTCGATTCTAGGGTGTTTTGTGAGATGCCGTGCGCCATAAGGTGAGATTACTATCTCTTTTGCTCAACACGCTTTCCAACGAAGTCCCATTAATCAATAGGTTTTATATTAGGAGGTGTTGGCATCACTGGCTTGAAAACCTTCCTCTTCGTTAGAGAATCCAACTTAACTTGGATCATATCTTTCCATTTATACCAAATTTCTCTACGTTGACATTCATTCATCAACGGAGCGTGGTTTGATATTATCGTACTCAGCAAACTCATGCGCAATGAAATGCACAACTACATCATCAATTGTAATGGAGTTTCTATCCCATGTCTCATGTACACTCACTACAAGAAAAATGACCTTTTGCAAGGAATTTTTTCCTTGTAAAAAGCTGGAAATTCCTTGCATTAACCCCAATGCAAGGAATGTTCCTTGCATTTGGGTCCTTGTAAAAAGACCCTTGCAAAAGAGCAAATACAACAACTTGAAAATTCCTTGCATTTGAGTTCAAAAATGCAAGGAATTCTGAGCCTGAGGTTAACTCTGGTTAACTGATATACAAGGACAATTCCTTGCATTTAGTATTAAAAAATTAAAAAAAAAAATTGAAACTGAATAACAGAAAACCCACAAATAGAGCTCCAGATATTTTTTTCTTCCTTGAATTAAAAACAATTAGTTTATTTGTACATCAAATATGAGGCTACACTAACAAATCATCAAACACTGAAATTCAATCATGTAAATGAAATTATGTGGCTTCATGGAGGAACATCTATAGGTGCTTTACATATATATTCAAGCCAAAATATTAAGTACAACTACAAGATTTCATTTAGGCATAGCCAGAGTACTTTGGTATACAGCTCAAGGAACAAACTCATCATACTACCATTTATACCATAACAAAATTAGTTGATTACAATACAACAGCTAATTTGAACCACAGATTGATGTAAAGTAGAGAACCAAGTTAATCTATCCATTGTCCAATAATATGTTCCATCAATTTCCTCAACTGGTCACCTAACTACATCAGACGATATAGTCCATCACGCACGTATATAGCATCGGCTGGGTTAAGATAATTTGTCTATTATGGAAAGGTTGAGTCCTAAAAATGACAAGCAATTAATGTAAGCAGGGAAAATACTCAAAGTTGATAATGAAGGTGACAAGCTGAAAGATAAGATAGTTTTTCTTTGGATTTAAGGAAAGCATAAAATCCTTGGATTCACACCTCAAAGAAAATAAGAGAGATTAAAAACAACCAAAGTAACCACATATTTACTAGCACTTGATAGCTTACCAATATAATAGAGTTGAATGATAGATCCAAAGTCACCAAATCTATTTTTTGTGGGAGTCCAAGAGGGTGTCTTAAATTTGTCAGTTCTATCACACTCACACATTAATCCGTTCGAATTTTTCCCACTAACTAATAAAAGCTAGCTTTTATAAGCAATAGAGAAATAAAATGACAAAGAAGAGAATAGAAAGCCCTGCTCCATGACCTCTAGGGAAATAAGATCAGCCCTGCTCCACCCCGTGGAAGTAAACATCATATTATTGATCCCATTAGTCATTCATAGTTACAACTGATGAATATAAAATCTAGAATTCAAAATCTAATTAAAGACTAAGTTACTGAAGAAAGTAAAGTATTTTCACTGTCTGTTAAACATATGGACACATTATTATACCTGCATAGCTGCTACTGAAGCCAGCAATGCTTCACCTTCAACAAGCATGGCTTTCTGCTACACTGCTACAACAAGTTCTGAAACCAAACTATTCACTCCCTCCACCTGCTCATATAAATATAAAGTTTCAAACTATTAGGTACATTCTTTTGTGAAACTTAAAGCTCACACAAACTCTACCCTACAAATAATGAATTAGTCGCTTGTAGATAGGCAAGCAGGGGTCATTACCCATAGAAGATGGAATAACAACTAAACTAATAAACACAAACAGATTAACTATGACTCTGACCAGAAACCAAAACGAAAATAAAAACCAAACCTAAACTACTCCGGTTTCAATGAAATTTCATCAACACTAAGCGAACACACTAAACTGGATACTAGTAAACTTTTAAGGATTTTGGAGATCATTTTCTATGCTAATTAATTAAATGAAAACAGAGGACAGAAACCTGTGAAAACAGAAACTAAAGAAATAAACAAGAAAACAATTTTAGGGTTTTTGGTTTTGAGAAAACAATCAAAATAAACAAGTTAGAGACAACCTATCCACTCCAAAAACAATCAAGCAATAAAGCTTCACAACTTAGTGAACTTAACATATATACACATTGAAATAGATATGTAAATATGTTATAGTGGGCATTCTAGTGTCAAATTACCAGAAGGGCTAAAGAGATATAGAGGACGCACTACCAGAAAAAAGGTTGTCCAAATATATATGAAGAGCCTACAAATAGCAAATTGAATTAGTTCAAAAAAATTCTCGACCAGAATACTCAAATTGCATCTTCAAATATTTCATAACCAATTTAACTTTTACACAATCAAATAACAAAGCAAGTGAAAAGCAGATAGAATGCAATTTATCAAAGTACTTACATCCATATCTAGTCATCAATTTCGGAGGCAAACACTCAACAAACTTAAAACTAACCCTAGAAGCAATTTAGCCACAACTTGTATTCCCAGTAATCCACTTTCAAATAGATAAACAATTAAAACAAAACCAGACCCACTTTAGCTATTTAAATCAGTAATCCAAGTCCTCCACAGACTATCATTAAAGGGCGTCACTTTATGACCTCCCACATTGACCCTATGCACAACTTGAAGAGCTTGCTTATCCAACCCATTAAAACCCACAACTTTCCCATCACTCATATACATTGCAGTATTAGCAACAAAGTCCTTAGGTGCAGAACGACCTCAATCGCATTCATAAACGCAAATCTTGAATTTTTATCAAGAACAAATCGAATTACAAGCTTTTCAGTACTTACCCAAATCAAGTACTCCCTAACCATTGGACCTAATACACCCCCAAATCCAAAGTTACTAACTTTTAGAACCACAAACCCATTGACCAAGACATGAGACTGAGCACTATTCCAATCAAAATTACAAGAATTGATGCTCTGGAAATCGAGTCGTACCATGTGGGTGCCCAAGTCGCGGATCTGGAACTCATACTAGGACGGCCACCGGAATACCTTAGCGGTTTGGTAAATTTGGGGGGAATTGGGATTGGGGTTTTGATTTCTGAGTGAAATTGAGCGAGCTAAAGTGGACAAGTCCTGAATGAAGCGGCGGCCATCGTCGAAGGTGGAGTCCACGGTGGAGCTGCAGTCGAAGATGTAGTTGTCAAAGGGAGAGAAGGCAGAGAGGGCGAGGGAGAGGGTAGAGAGAAAAAGAGCGTGAGGTTTGTGTTTGGTTTTTGAGATCGGAGGAGGTAATTGGGGCTGAGGTGTTAGGGTTTTTGATTTGGGTATTATAGATTTTGGGCCTAGATTGGAATTCAAAGGAAATGAAGCAGCATGTGAGAGACTGAGAGAGAAGGATGGTGAAGATGATGGTGAAGGTCCAATTCAGATTTGGTTGTTTTGTGTTTGGTGTGTTTTTCGATCTGATTTTTTAGAGTGAGAGCTACCTAGAGGAGAGATGAGGAAGCAAAAGGTTAGAGACAGAGAGAGAGAGAGAGACAAAAGAAAAAAAAAAATAAATAGTCTGAGCGCCAAAGATCCCGCCGGTCAATGCAAGGAAATGGAAAGTTTATACAATGACTTTACACTTTTTCTTATTTTGGTTACCCAAATGTCAAGACTTTATCTATTCCTTGCATATCCCTCAAACCAAAAGCAAAGACTTGTACAATGCTTTGTATAACCTAACCAAATGCAACGAATTGTCAAGTCCTTGTAGATCACTTCGTTACACTACTAAAAAGAATTGCTTTTGCGACGCCTATTTTGCTACGGCAAATTGGGATTTTGCGACGGAAAAAACTTTTCACGACGGAAAATTGAGCCTTTTGCGACGGAAATGTTGGCGTTGCAATAGGTGGCGTCACAAAATCCATTTGCGACGGTAAAATGCCGTCGCAAAAAGTATTTGCGTAGAAAATTGTTGCCGTCGCATTTGTTAAACTATTTGCGACGGATACTTTGCCGTCGCAAAAAGATATTTCATTTTTAAAAAAATTAGGGGTGAATTTATTGCGACGGATAATTTGTCGTCGGAAAAGAATATTTCATTTATAAAAAAAAAAAAAATGGTGTGAATTGCACACCAGAGCTATTACCATCTGCAGCAAATATCATAAATTGAAAAATATTATAAAACCCATCATCTATAACCAACCAACAATCACAATTCTAAGACCAACCAAAGGTTGTTAAAAAACAAAGATCAGCCAAAGCTTTCTCAACTTTCTTTCAACTTCTAGCTTATCTTGCTTCATCAAGTCATCCATTTCTTGCCTATCCAATTGCTTTTCATACACCAACTCTTTAGCCTGAGAATGATCCATCTGTACTTGCTCAGCTCTTTAAATAGATACTCATAAGAGTCCTGCACACAAAAGGCACAACAAAAAATTTAACAATTTGGGTTAAAATCAAGGGGTTTCCATCTTGCACAAAGAATTATGCGAGCATATAGAAATATATATAGAGCATATTCGAAGTAGTCTAGAGCTATAGAAAAAGACTAAACCTTTAGCAAACAGCTTGCATCACAAAAAGTAACAGAAATATAGAGCATATTAAAATATAAGTTTTGCAGAAAACACTATCAATCAAAAAGAATATCCTACTATCATGTACAGGAAAAAACTTATAAAGCTGAAACCCCTATAATTAATTCCTTGTCTTATATTTTAAGGAAGCATGAAATAATTTAAGAAGATAAAATCTATTGTAAAATGTGGTGTTAATGTTGAAACTCGTAAAAGTGGAAGGAAACAAACACAATAAGTTGATAACAGCAAAGGAAATAAAGAGATCAATACCAACATCTTGTTATTTTACAAATTGCGAAAGGAAAATAGAGTATAAAAAAGAAAAACTCATAAACAAAAAAAAGCATTAATCTAAAAGTGATTTGAAGGGTCTCCAAAACATGCAGCAAACAGAAAATCTATAATGAGCACTGTTTTGATCATCTCCAAACATAAAAAAAAAAGGTAACAATTTCACCTCAAAAGCACGAAAACTTGCAAGATAACAAACACATCCTAATGTTGATCGACAAAAACTGGAAATAATGACATCCCAGCAACAAATAACATAAACAAATGAAAAGAAAACAACTAAAAAGTAAAATCAAATACAGGAGGGGATTCAGTCACCATATTATTTTCGGCGAGATTTACCCTGATGTCACTCACACAGAACAATATATACTCAATCTTTATCCACTAACAGGATTTGTGGTCCATCTTTTTTCATTCCTTTAGTTCCAAAAGAATGTATTACCATTTAAAGAATAAATATTAGCACCATTTTATATACCCAAAGCTCAGATTACACCATACAATGTATATCATAAGCTACACAGAGACTGTCCTTAAACCATTTCCTACTTCAGATTGAGATTTTTCAGAGTAACCAATGAATCAAGTACCTACCTCAGAATATAAGAAACAATTAACCATAGTAAGACGAAATGAAGAAACAAAATTATACAAAAAAAAGCTTTAGTTTCCTGCATCTAACCTTCAGATTTGACCATCTAGTGATCACATCATTCCCCAAATGCAGATTCTGGACTTTCTTATTATGAGCCAACTCAGCTGGGTGACCCTGAACCAAACACATTCATTATGCTAATGAACAAACAAAAGTAGATAGATAATGAACAAACCATGCTTCAACAGAAAGGTAAAGAGGTTAGCATTTGAAAATTACTAAAAACAGTTGGAAGCAAGTCTTTACAATTATAGAAAGCAGAATCAGTAATTGCAATAACTAAGCAAAAAGAAGGATTACAATAAGGAAGCTTCATATAGAATTTACATTTTTACAAACAATGTTTTCCAACACGCATATGACTGGAGCGTAGACTGTATACGCTGAAGTCGGCATAGCCTTTAGCCTCTTTACACAGATCAATCAGATCAATAGATGCCAAATGTTCCAATGCTTCCTGAAACACAGCGAACAATCTCATAGGCATACACTTCTATATTTCTATGTATGCAATTGCACAAAAATTTTTCTTTTCTGGAATAGGCTCTCAAAAAGTTCTGTGAGATCATCCCAGCAAACTAAACCAAAATTTGAAAAAGACGAAGATCTGTTTAACACTCTGCTCAATAAAAGAAACCGAGAACCTTGCCACCAACATTCTTTCTCCTAGCTTCCTCGTGATCCATGATTCCAGCAGATGTTGTCAACACAATGTATCCAAACTGCAAATGTATACTCCATTTATAAGCAAAAACTCAAAATGGTATATTGCAACAACCAAGGAAAATGAAATTGTATCAACTGGACAAACCATATTTAACATATACAACACTATGGTAACCTAACATCTAATACAGTGATGAGCTAACAAGGGAAAACCTGTCTTGACGGAAGAAGTCTAGCCGTCCAGCCTTCAATCTCCTTGACACCAACATCAAAGCGAGGACTGATAACCCCACACTTGTTCAGCCTCCCATTAAGTTCAACCACAATCTTTCCAGATCTGTGGTCATCAACATACTCAAACTCTCCAATATAACCTGCAGAATTTTAGACCCAATAATCATACAACCAAACAATTTCAGACCCATTAATCACATAATAGCCAGCTTCAGAACCCATAATCAGATAAGTAGCTAATCTCAGACCCAGTAAATCATCTAACCAAACAATTTCAGACCCAATAATCAGATAACTAAGCAATTCCAGACCCAATAATCACATAATTCGATCAGCACAACACACAACTCCAAAAGTACACATGATATAAAGATTCAAGCTTTATTTTTCAAAATACAAAAAGGAGTGAAGAAATTACTAACCGTGCTTCTGCATAACGATAAGGAACCTGATGATGACCTTGGACGAAGGCCTGATCATGACCTGTCTCTTGCCCCTCTTTTATGCATTGTACATGCTCTTCAGAGCATCATTCAAAACGCTGACTCTCACCATTTTTCCGCTTCTTTTAGATATGAAAGCACAAGATAATCAAATTCAGAGTCAAAAATCGTGATAGGTCAGCTGTTATTAATCGATTCGTGCATTTTGTGGAGATGGGTGGAAAACAAAATCCAAACACTCAGAAAAGTATCCATTAGATTAATCTACAAACCATCAATCATAATGTAAACTTTATGATCAAAATTGCAAATCTGACGTCAAATCAAAGAATCAAAATCTCAAATTTTAATCAAATCTGGGAGATGAGATTTAGCCGAAAGGAGAAAGAGAGACAACAGAGAGATGGAGAAAGACAGAGTAAAAAAAAGAGAGGATAAATTAGAGCAAACCTAATGAGCTCCAGATTCGGTTCAGGCCGGCCTTGGTGGACCCGGCCGAGGGTGCGTTTGGGTTGGGATTCATGCAGTGCTGATCGATGAAGAAGACCGGGTAGAGGAAATTGGAGGCCTTCGAGGTGTGCTCGAGAGCAAGGTTGTCATGGATCCTCAGGCCCTTGGAACCTAAGTTTGGACAAAGATAGAAACCCAAGTTCTGAAGAGAGAGAGAGAGAGAGAGAGAGAGAGAGGTTGAGTGAGCTTGGGCGAGAAGAGAGAGAGAGAGAGAAAGAGCTTGGGCGAGATAGAGACAGAGAGAGCTTGGGTTAATTAGGGCTACAGATCGAGATGTTAGAGGGAAATAGAAATAAGTTATGCGACGGTAAGAGGAAAAGGCGTAGCAATTGATTACAAAGTTACTACGGCAAAGATTTTCCGTCGCAAATGATAAGACTTAATTGCGACAGAGCATTTTCCGTAGCAATAGAGTCTCAATTGCTAAGGAAATCAATGTCGTCGCAAATTTCTGAAGCGAATGCAATTGTTTTTAGTAGTGATATTCTCAGGAATAAATTCTGACGTTGAGGCGTCCCTCAATGATAACCATAATCTGGAAGATTCTTATGAGATGGATTTTAAGTCTTGATGATCAAATGATTGGAATGTGTCAAAGTATCCTTCGAACCCACGGACCTCTCACGCATCCTAGCTAAGGCAATGGCCTGTAATGTCGGAGTGCCAGTTTCTTTGGCATTGGCATTATACCTCCGTGTAGGGTGGCGCTACGTCCCCTGTTAGGGAAGTCAATCCTTGCAGGCATGTTTGCAGCAGATATGTGTGATCTCGTCACTTTAGTAGGGATCAAGATGAGACATAGTAGGGATAGACCATGACAATTCCTGTCGTTCCTACTGAACATTCGTGTTCTTATCTCCCCCTAACGATGGGAAGATTGTCTCATCAAAGTGACAACCCGCAAATCTAGCTATAATGAGATCGCCTTGTAAGGGCATTAAGTGGGGAACGATTGTCGGATCTCAAATCCAACATAGTTGTCCATTTGTCTGTAAGGACCCGTCATAGTGCGTTGTGGTGGCGCAATTGGTACATTGTCACGCCCCGAATTTTGAATAAGAAATTCAAATCCGAAACATGAATAATTACAAATACAAATATCAATCTAAAATTTTCTTTCAGAGTAACACGCCTCGCACCACTCAATATTACAATACCCAATTCCTCAATTTCTTATTACAGCACATTAACACAATTTCCAAAATTGATAAGTTCAAAATGAACATAACGAAACTCACAACAATGCTGTAACTCAAATACCACTACTCTAGGCAGCCTGATCACCTTCTCGATTCTCCTGACCTGTAAGATTTCCCGCTACACAAATATATATTGTGTACCGGGATTGCAACAACACAAACCCGGTGAGCTTGACAGCCCGTATGAGTAAACGAAAGGATTGCACAAATTTAATATAACAATTTCAACTCAAGCAATTGAAATTGTAGTAATAACACAATCACAACGACCACCACAAAATCTCATCACTTTCTCACTCTCACATATATATATATATATATATATATATAGACACTTATGAGTTACTCTCGATTTCACTCATAAGGTCACTCAACATTTGGCAGACAGACTAGAGCTCTAACTGATCGTTTCCACCTACCCGGAGCGAGAGCGTGGTTCACGATTTAATACTATCAGTTCCACCTACCCGGCGCGAGAGCGTGGTTCCCTGATAGTATGCCATGGTCACCTCATGACCCAACAATTTATTGTTCCTCAACAATAAAACTCAACACTTCTCTCAATATATTTTTCTCAACAATAAACTCAACACCTCTCACAATATGTTGCTTTTCAACAATAAACTCAACACAACCCAACAACACGTATATTTTATCAAAAATAAAATATGTATAAAGTCATTCGCACATGTATTAACAGCTATAAATATTATAGAATTAAATATAAATATTTAGAACTTCAGTTCGTGAATGAACCATGTGCGGTTTACTCACCTCGATACTCCCGCTGCGTCTTCAAATTAACACAATCACACCAAACTCGCTCGCCCAAGTAAAAACCGTCAATCACCTAATCATAAGTGACTTGAATTTAGCCAACAACTCACAAAATAAAATAATGACAATCTAACGGTCTGATCGAATTTATACGATGATCCAACGGTCGGATCCTCACGGATTTCCCTTTGGATCATCCTCCCGAAATTATCACGAAGACCCAACGGTCAGATCTTCCTGAATCACCCTCATTAACATCTCCACAGATTTATATGAAAATCCGACGGTCGGATTCTCACGAATCGCCTTCCAAAACACCATTTCACAATTATACGAAGATCCAATGGTCGGATCTTCTCCCATGACCACAAAAAGTCATAGGGACAGTCATACGATCAACATATCAAAACTACAAGTCCATCGGACGGTCCGATCTTCACAGATCACAAATCGAACGATCGAAATCGATCAAAATCGTAAAATTCATAACTAAATCATACGATATCCAAAAATTATGAATTATATATGCATACGATCGTATTGAAACGTAGAACCTAAAAATGTAAAGAAAACACATTTTTGACCCCCGGAGGTGGCCGGAAAAGGGCCGCCGGAATTGGACAGAGCCGCCGCCGACCACCCCAATGGTGTCGGGGCCGGGCTGTTCCTCTTCATCTCATCAAGCTTAACAACTTTCATAACTAGCACAAAGTCTGAAAATGAACGGAAGTAGGAGAAATTACCTAAAGCAGTCGTGATGGCCGGAAAATTTCCAGAAACCGGCGAAATTTGCAGAAACCGTCCAACCAATTTTTCCACGTAAAAAATTCATCTTTTGGCCTCGATTCCTTCTGGAGAGTTGTTAAGAACATCAAGGCGAACTCAAAGGTTCAAGAATCACTCAAAAAGAAGCTCTACAGCTCGAGATATCACGATCGAAAGCTTCGGTGGCCGGAAAAATTCCAGAATCTGGCGAGCTTGAATTCCGACGTAAAAACTTCAACAAATCGCTTCGATCCCTTCATGAAAGTTGTTCAGAACTTAAATATGAGTTTATCAACGCAAGAATCACAAGAAATGATGGTCTGTAGCTCTAGATATCTCGATCGAAAGGTTTTGTTTTCAGATCAAAAACCGGTCGAGCTCCGACGAACGTGAAACCGGTCACTCCAGGTGCGATCCTTCAAGTATGATGATCATCAGGTTGAGGCGAGTTCATAGAGCTAAGAATCGGAAGTTTTGGTGGCTTGTAGCTCGAGATATAGAGATTGACTCGAAATCGGCTCAGACGAAGCCGGGTCCTCCGCCGTCGCTACCGTCCATGTTGCGGCACAAGGAAGCCACCGGCGGCTGCGCAAGGTCTAGGCGAAGCTACTGGAGGTGGTCCGATGTCTTGAGGTGGCCTGAGGAGGGAGAGGTCTGTAGGTGAATGGTTGCTCTGTTCGTTGCTCGGTTCGGCCGATAGAGAGAGTGAGAGTGTGAGTGGAAGAGAGAGAGAGTGTGTGTTTCTGCTTTCCCTTTGTTGCTTAAAACACGGAACATGCTCCACCTTTCTTTCATCAACAGTAAACTCACTAACAAGCTGCCAAAATAGGTTATTACATACATAAATGGCTCACTCAAATGTGCGTAAATACGATACTTGTACCCAGTCACTAGCTATAACGCAGAGGAAGATTGAGTGGCGGTGGATCGTAGATGAATTAGCATAGGTGCATGAGATATTGCATCACCCTAAGCGGATATAAGGAGATTGATGTGGATTACCAATGTCCAGACTACCATCGTAGTCGTTTACCGCGAGACCATTTGGGTGTGTACATGAGAATATGATGTCCAACATCAGTCTCAGTGATATACAATAACCATCGAAAGTCTTCGATGTAAACTCTCTAGCATTGTCAAGTCCAATTGACTGAATAAGATGATCTGGGGAGTGAGCCCGTTGTCATATGATATTTGCTAGGAGTGTAATATAAGCAGCATTACAAGTGGACAATGGCACAACACTTGACCAGCGTGTTTGCGTGTCAACCAACATCATGCGATATTTAAACGTCCGCAAGTTGGTTGAATCAGTCCATATAATCCTATTTAAATGTCACGAGATTCTATGTAAGAACAGAATGAGTATTTTCATATCCTTTGCATAGGACTGTCTCAGTCCTAATTTCCCTAAGGAACGGGCTTTGTAAACCGAGCGAGAGGCTTTAGAAGCAACTAATGAGGATTTTAGTTTGGCATAAGCGTCTGAAACGCTATTTGAAGTAAAATTGGTGATTGCAACATCACTTGGGGCCCCATCACCATGATGGATGCCATTCATGGATAGGAATTGTGCCAGCCTTAGGCTGGTGGTGGATGGCGGCTGTGCCAAAGGCAGCAGCAGTGGTCACACTTAGTCCGGGAATCAACTTTTGATTCATGATTCGTTTGGCTCGAGAGAATGGACGTCCGTGTGAAGTCTTTAGTAGACGGATCATCATGACTAGGATGACCTATCCTGTTGTGACAAAGCCATTATGTGTCTAAATCCAAGAGATCTTCTCTCATGAATTTATAGGATTTAATAGCTCAAAGAGTGACATAGAGTCCACTAGAGAGACAGATAAACTTCTCTAAGATGCGCCTTTATTCGAAATCGTTAGAGGCATTGCAAAGGAACTCATTTCTGTTCTCTGCATGTATTTTCACATGGAATCCGTTGGCTATTCATAGGTACGATTTGCCCTAGGAGCATAGAGAGTTTCTGTGACAGTAATCAAGGTGCCATTTGGCAATGAGAACTTGGACTATTCCATGTCCTTGAATTAATATTTATGACCCAGCCATCGTAGTCACAACAGTAATATGGTCAGAATCAAAATGGAGTCATAATGAAAGGAACTCGAAATTTTATTCATAAGCCAACAGAGTACATCATTATTTCTTAACCATTAGGAGAATCTAATCCAAATGCTAGCTAATGCAAAACAAAGATAGTCGTTTGGCTTCTTTCTGTAACTCCAAAATAAATATGACCAGGTGAATAGAGAGGTATCGGTGGAGCAAAACTCGCTTAAGTACCACTTATCTCAAAACCTTCCTAGACATCATACTCATTTTGGATGAACCTATGTGAAGAAAAACTAAACCAATGATATTTACTACAAAGTATATGGCAATTGCCTATTACATCTCTTGGAATCATAAAGACTTAAACAGAATTGGCGAGCTATTGATCTCAACTAGATTTGTAGTCTTCAACCCTTCGCTCTAGATCATCTTCTTGATATTATTGTTCCACATAGTGAGCTTATCTTGCTTCACAGTATGCTTTGTAGGCGGTCACAATTTCTTCACGAGCTCTACAAATGTGTGCCCAATGACCAGATACTCCACATCGAGAACAAACATCTCGTTGCTCAGACTCCATTAATTGAGGCTCTTTGAAAGCGTCAGTTAGATGGCTCTTAGTGTTGGTGGCGCCACTAACATGGCCGTAGGCGTTGCCTCCCTCTCTCTTTCCACGTTGACCTTTTCGGTTCCATGTTCGCCTATTTTGGCGATTACCTTCCCAAGTAGAGCGATTATATGGACCAGAACGTCCTGATGTATCCTCTCTTGGCGCCCTCTCTTAGGGGGCACGACTATAATTGGATTCCGAATATGCTCTGTTTCCATGGATCTCAAATTATAGTTCTTCACAAGGATATTGTCATGCTTTTCAGTGACGTTCATAGCTCCAATGAGCTCATGAAACCTTGTGATCCATCCTGTAACAATATCAATTCGATAGTTCTTAGCAACCATCAATGTAGAGACGGGAAGGTAGAGAGAGTCTTCTCAATCAACATCGCATCTATGATCGCTTTACCACAGAATTCCATTAAGGATTTAATGTGAAGTGCTTCCGAGTTGTAGTTAAGAACTGACTTGAAATCACGGAAGTGGAGGCTATGCCATCTCACTTCTAGGTCAGGAAGCAGTGAGTCACAAACTTTGTCAAATCTGTCTTTGAGTGAGACCCACAACCTTCTGAGGTCTTCTTTATTCATACACTCGTACTGGAGCAAATCATCCATATGATGAGTCATTAGGATGATGGCTTTCGCCTTATTTGCCTCTAAGGCTACTCTATTTGCTTCCAAAGCTTGAGCTTGCTCAACAGTTAGCAGGTCCTGGCTAGGCTCGAGAATCGTATCCAGGATTCCATCGGCCTTGAGATACTAGCGGACATAACGAACCTACCTGTGATATCCAGAGCCAGTTATTCCTAATGGAGCAAAGTCCAATTTGTTGAGGTTAGTCATCTGAAAGAGAACAAGAAAAAAGGTTAGTTTCAGAGCCAAAAAAGCTACCACGAAAACATATAAAATTTCTTAGCATAGTTGCTTCAAAGAAGTTAGGAATTTCTGAGCGTAATTGCTTCCAAGAAATTCAATTCCAAGAGGTATTGGATTAGTTTGAAACAATGACATAAGTGGTCGATCATAAATTCTCTACAAACTCTAAGTTTGAATATCTCAACAAGCTTCGAGTGAGCACGAACCCCCACAATTCGGCTTAATTAGGTCTCCCATATGATGAAGAAAGGGGGTCGGGGTAGAAGAAAGGAGTTTGCAAGTCCCCGAGAAAAAGAAGATAAATTGAATAAAAACTAAAAAAAGGGGAACTTTTAGTAAAAAATACCTTGAAATAGGTCGTCGGAAAATTTGGTATGAAAAAGTCGCCGGAAAGTGGATAGAAAAGTCGTCGGCTGTATTTGACCGAGTTGATGGTGTGGCCGATATGTTGACGTGGCAGTGGGTCCCGGGTGCTGAAGTGGTAGTGGGTCCCCCGTGCTGACATGGAAGTGGGTCCCCAGGTGCTGATGTGGTGGTGGGTCCCTAACTGCTAACGTGGCTGCTGACGTGGTGGATTCTAATGATGGGCTTACTTCTGGGCTGCATCAGTGGGCCTGTTTCTAGGCTTCTTTCTTTATTCTTCTGGGTTGGGCCGCCTGCTTCTTTCTTTTTTTCTTTTTTTTCTTCTCTCCGCCGGTTCAAGGTGCAGCCTGTACTTCTGGCAGGTTCAGTTATTAAACAGTCAGTTCAGGGGACAAGGATTCCGATTCTTGGATTCTGGGAATAAGGCGCTACTGTTGGCAAAATTTAGTAGCAATTGGAGGTCCGGAAAGTGGTGAACTAGTGGAATATTTGCAGAGGGTTGTTTGGAGCTTCCGGTGGCCGGTTCAGTAGGTTTTCGGCCGGTTTTGGTGGTTCTGCCTCCTGTTCTGGTCGAGGGCTTCAAGTTGTATGTCGGAGGTAGAAAGGGTTTCAAGGTTTTTTATTCGGATTTAGGGTTTTAGCTATTAGGTTTTAGGGTTAGGGCGTCGTGCTGATAATGTGTTTAAGGAAAATTGAAATTGGGAGAGAATTGAATCATGCTTTAATTGATAATAAAGGCCTTTTTCTATAGAGGATTATAAGACATAGAATCAAAGTTGTACAAGGAAAGTTAATCATACAATTAATCGGATATCTATGAATATCTTTGAAAATATCTCTAATTCTAACCCTATTACAACTAGGTCAAGTAACCTAACCTAGAGTTTGGGCCAGACATATATTCTGGATTTACTTGAACAAAGGCAAATAAGTAACTAAAATTAGAATATATCAAATTTCTTTTTGGGTTGGGGTGTTGGTGGTGCTTTGGGGGGGGGGGGGGTGTTCTACTCGAAGTCTACCCATGAGCCGTTGCATGGTTATGTCCGATGGAGATAATTTTGGCCCCACAGTTTGAATTTCTTTTCTTTAAACAACATATTTCAAGGAATATGCCTTCATGGCAAGTCAATTATACCATACAGTGGGCAGTGGGTGATGCTTTTAGAATGGGGATGGAGGGAGGAAACATGCCTTCATGATAGGCTATATGGCAAGCCATGCCAATACAGTGGGTGATGCTCTTAGAATAGAGAGAGAGAGAGGTAAGCCATGCCAATACAGTGGGTGATGCTCTTAGAATAGAGAGAGAGAGAGAGTCTATCAACGAAGATGAAAGCTGATTCTTTTTTCTAAGAAAAATAGAAGTTAACCTGGTGTAAGGTTAATAGACAGGAGGCAAAATATTAAAGAAGTGATAGAAATTTTGGGGACATGTGATCTCCTCCTAGTATGACTTGAGTAGCTAGATTGTAGGCATATAGATGGAGGTTAGTCTTTGACCCTAATACCTTAATTGCTATAATTTTTAAGGCAAGATATCATCCGCATAGCTCTTTTCTGGAAGCATGAGCATAGCTACTATAGGGCCAGAAGGGATAATTTTTTTGTTTTGACGTAAATAGTTTCATAAATTAATATGACCCTTGATCATGTTCAAAGAATAGTACAAGATAGACTACTCTAAATAGACAATGCTATTCTATCCAACCCTACTATGTCAAGCATGCCATTGTGGTACGAGAGAGCAAGTCACTTCTACAAAGGCTTCTAGAGAAGCTTCTACTAGCATAGACAAAATATAAATAAAGAACCTAGGCTAAAAACCCAACGCCCAAAGCCTAAGACCAAGCCCAAAAGCCAAGTCCTAAGCCCAGGCCCAGGCAAAACCCGAGCTAGCAAGGGGATGAAATCCCTGAGTCTGCTGCCAAGCCTTCGCCATCTCCACTGCTAGGTTTTCCAACGATCGGCCTTCCACCACCACATTAGTCTAGAATGCTGCACGTACCGCTGCCTCACTTCTGCAAACTGGCCCTGTCAGACCCAGAGCCAGAGGTGATATGGCCCACCAAAAAGGTGAAGAAGACTTGCAACCGGCCCAACATTTGGCTAACCCAGACTGATCTAGACACCCTGTGTTGTAGCCAGATGCCACAAGCGATAACATCGTCCAACTTGGCCACCAAGCCATAGGCCCACCGCCTCCTTGGAACACCTCAGCTAGCCCCATCAGCTCCTTCTCAACCTAGGGCAACCACTACAGCCACCAAACCAAGAATCAATTGCCACCCTGAAACACCATTGACAATCCCAATAGTAGTAGAACCGAAAGAAAGAGCAAGCTCCACCCGACCCAAAGCATCAGGTCAGTTCAAGCCTTGATCAGACGAATCCAGAGTTCGTACAACACCTAGACGCGACAGTGCATGACGACCACCATCTCTGGCCACACCAGCGATTCCGACGTCGTCTGCATCAAGGCCCTCCACTGGTGAAAAACCCAAACACCATTCTACGTGAGAGCAACCAAAAAACGAGTTTCGCCATTAAAATCCCAACTGCACAGCCCGACCCAGAGAGCGCTGTTCTTCCCCTGACTTCAAAGGGGGCCACGCCTAGGATAGAGTAGCCATAACAAAACTGCCATCCAAAGACTGCCTCGCCATTCCCCCTGAAGCCTGTGGCGCTAGGGTTTGGAGAGAACAAGCTCTCCTTCTCGGCTCTCATTTTTTCAAATTATTATGGATATTTTTTTTGTCAATGACTAGTTCATCTCTGGCTGGAAGGGTTAATTGATCCTTCTCAATTTTGAAAAATAAATCTAATAGGTTGATATATTTGGACTTTTATAATTAGAAATGGGATATTAACCCTTCTGCTTTTGACATGTTGATGAGTCTAACCTTCCTTTTACATGACAGACCAAAAAAAAATATTTCTTTTACATGAGTACATAACTGAACCTCCACAATAATCATTAATCCCAGAACAAGGTATATAAATATACAGAATATGTGATAGTTGTTGAGTTAAAAAATTGCACAAAGTGTAAAATGTCACCCAACGTAATTTCACTCGTATTAATTAATAGAATAGTGTTTTAATTATTTTGGGTTCGACCCATTCAAGACAGAATGTGTCACTCAATTACAATCTCTTGTTACAAGGGAAACACCATTTGATTCCATTTATAAAGAAATCAGTGTGTAGTTGTTTGTTTTTGCAGCTGCACCTGAATTTAAAATACCTGGGAAGGGATCAAGCCACTCGTAGTTCAAGAGTTCCAATGAGTGAATGACCCATTGGAAGGCTTGGATTTTTTGGGATAGGAATAGTGTTTAGGAGGCGGTTGCATCTAGATCATTTGATTCCAAATTGCCTACATACCCTTGCAGGATCAAACCGCATGTAGTTCCAGCATTTGGGATTTAAATGGGTAGATAACCCTTTTTTTTTTTAATTTGTGTTTGAGATATTTGTGAGGGTTTAGAGCCCTTGAATTTGCTTGTAGGCAATTTGGGAATGGCTTGATTTTTCTGGTGTTTGGGTGAATTTGACTAGTGGAGTTAGGGATTAGGATTGGCTTAATTTGACTAGCAGAATCAGAGATTCGATTTGAATTTGTGGTTACAACTAGTGGGTCGCTAGATTGCCTACATATCCTGTGAAGGGATCAAACCATTGTAGTTCATGACATTTGTTGATTTTGGGTATTTGTCTTTAATTTTCTTGGTTTTGTATCAAAAGGATTTCCATTTTGGGTTTCGGAAACCGATGTTTAGGTATTTTTTATTCAAACACCCGTTGTGTTGAGCCTCGCCAAACTCTTTGATTGGGTCCAAATTTGAGATGGGCTTTGCATGCAAGTTGTTCCCTTGATCTACATCCATCTAGGCCTTTTAGAAGCTCAAAGTAATACAGAGGCCCAACTGCTTTCCTTCTTTTCCTTTCTCTATTTTTTTCTTCCCTTCATTTCTTTTTTTTCATCACTCCTATTCAAAACCCAAGCGAAGACGAGTTTTGGTGCTGGAATTTATGCCCAATCGATCTGAAGATGCAACTTGGAGATGGAAACACCTATGTCTTCTGCGGGACAAGACTTGTCCAACTTTGAAGCTTGCTTTTGGCTTTATTGCTTCTCACCATGAAGAGTTGGGTAAGGACCCTCTTCATTTTTTCCCTGCTTTTATCTTCATAATTTAGGGTCACAATATTTTCATTGTGCCTTCGAGTGATTTCGAAGGAGTACCCACTACTTACGAGCTTGTTTCTTCACCTTAGGGGTTCAATTTGGCTGCCTCATTTTATCGAACAGGTGTTGTGTTATCATTCTGCTGTAGCAGAGTTAATTATCATTCTTTCTAGCTTCATGTATGTTATTTGAAGAAGAATATGTCTTTTTCTTTGAGACTTGATTCACCGAAACTCTTAGCTCCAATTTTAACTGTAGGTATATTAGATACAAAACCACTTGGCCATTTATCGTGGCCTGTTAATCACTGCCTTGGAACTCCAGTATTGTTTTTTGCTTTGATGCTTTTGGTCTAAATGTAAAAGCCTCCTCTTTTATTTGTAAAGAAACAAAACTAGCTTATATTAATTTTGCTTCTTTTGTCTTTTTTTCTTTGTGGTATTATCACACTCCAACACACTTTGAACAAAGGGAAGGCCTGATTAATTAAGGGAAAAATTTTGTTTAGTCCTTTTATTATGACTCTGTCATCGTTTCAGTCCTTAACATTCTAATTTAATTTGAAAAGTCCCTAAGGTCATAATTTCCTTCTAATAGGTCCTCGTCGTCCAATTATTCCGTTAACAAGATGACGTGGCACAAAGTTAGATGCCAACTCAGCCCCATGTAAGCGTGGTACATAGTAAAATGTCAAGAATAACCCTGACTCTTCTTTCTATCCATACATGTCCTGCACAACAGCAACCACCGCTTTTACATCTTCCCCAATCGATCAAATCCTTAATTTTAGCCCAAAAATCTGAGAATAAGATTGGAACCCAATGCCCAACTTGGAACCAGAATGAAACTGAAGCTGGGTACGGTGGAATCTAGGTTGAACGTTGGTGGTCAGAGTGCCGGTGGTCTGGATAGAGGAACGACTACATGACGGCATGAGAAGACATCGAGGTGGTCTTTGAGCGTCGGGTTTGTAGTCCATCCTCATCTTTAGCCACCACCAACTTCCTCATCAATCATTCTCTTCTTCCGATCCAACTCCCTATTCTCTCACCAAAAAGAAAACCAAAGAGAGACCAAACCCCATATTCACACACCTAATCAGAGAAGACATAGCTTCTTCTACTTTTAGAGGTGACAAAACTGCTCTCTTCTTCAGCTTCCTCGGCACCGCCGCTGCTCTTGCCTTCTCCTTTAAGTCTTCCTCAATCTCCGTTCCCTCGAAGCTAGGGCCGGGTCCAATAATAATTTCACTGGGCCAGGGACCGGCTAGTTTTTCATTAGGCCTGGACCCTGCCCGTTTTGACACAAACAAGGACCAGCCCAAAAACGGCCAGTTTCATTTCGAGCCAGGCTTGCTGGCTTTCGGGCCCAAAAACCTGCATTTTACCATTTTTATATCTACTTTGCTACATATCCAGATTTCATTCATATCAACCTAGTGAAGATTTGAATCAAAACACAATATCAAGATCCAAAGTTCAAGCTGCAAATTCAACTATCTAGAATACATAATATCCAAATTCAAGTACTCATCAAGAACAATTAAAGCTACAATTGAAATACAAAGTGTCCAAATTTAAATACGAATTCCAAAGTCAAGTACAAATATGCAATGGAATAGAAAGTCCTAATTCAAATACAGCAACCATTCTTCCAGTCTTCAATCCAGCAGTTCACCAGCAATGTAGCCATCCATTAATTGGCTTCCACAGTTGTCCCTACAACAGCCATCATAAATAGAATTAGATTAATCTGCACCATTGCACTCAAATATCATACACATAATCTATGATTAACCACGAGAGAGAGAGAGAGAGAGAGAGAGAGAGAGAGAGAGAGAGAGGATACCTAACTGAACCCAACCACTAAACCAGGTTCCTTCCACAGCAGCTAGTCGCCGTTTAAATCCAACATCGAAATGATTCTTCTAGCTTACAGAGGAATGGGTGGAAGGGAAGTCGTCACTGGTTTCAAACTCTTTCCCATACAGAATTACATTAGTTAAAGGCTTAGACAACTACCCAATTGCCGCAGAAACACCAGCTGTAACCAAAACCCATATAAAAAGTAAAAAAACACAGAGATGACCACAGTCTTGAACTTGCAAGTCTTTATGCTCCAATAAAACGGAGAGTATTAGCAAACTACATCAATACATGATTATTAAATCCAGTAGCTGATCAAGTTTAAAAATAACAATAAAAATTAAAAAGACAATTTTTACAAGTAATGATTTGTATTCAACTTCATCATACATTTGTTCACAATTCACACATTTTAATTTCCTAATTCAAATAAAGACTTGGTGAGCCATATATTGAACATATTCTCAACTTATAGTCACAAATAGAAACTAGCAAGAAGGGGAAGCAAAGAAACCATATCCAATCCCACCAAGACTATTCAAATGCAGAGTTTATGGCTTATCTAAATGATTTTGGGGTTAATTAAACTTATGAATATGTCAACTGGGTTTCTTCAAATTGAAATGTAAATATCTAACATTGAGTAAGAAACAAAAACTGGGCCTTCATAAAATCGAAATCTAAACGCTGAGCTTCTTGTTTACTCTTGACATATATGAAATCCCAAACTCAAATCCTAAGCACCACCTGCAATTTCAGCAAAATAAAGTTTATACCTATAGCTTCAAAGAAGTCAAATTCTCATAATCAAATCGTTTGCTCACCAATTACTCAATTAAAAACCCTAAAATCACTTCAAATCCAAACTACCCCACAAATTGACCACAGAACCCTCTAATTCAAGCCTTCAATGCACAAACTACCTTCCCTTGACAATTAAACAGAAACCCAGTCCTTCAATTTCACAAAAACAATAATTGAGCAAGTGATTGGAGTACCTTAAGTGGTCGATGGCCCAGAGCAGTCTCTTTCTTTCTTAAATCTTAACAGAAAGAGGAGCTCGATTGGATACCTAACCGATTAAAACCCAATTTGATACTTGCAAAATTAGATTGGGATCACAGCAGAAATACTCCACAGACTGAATCACAATCCCCTTGGCACCAAACACAAACCCAGAGAACCGCCTGCAAATCAATAACAAATTTAAAACTTGACAAGCGAAAACACAATAAGAACACAAAGAGATTGAAGGGGGAGAGAGATACAGAGATACAAAGAGAAAGAGAAAGAAACTGAACAAAAAGAAAGAAACTCATAGCGTGATGTGAAGAGAGAGAGAGAGAGAGAGAGCAGTCTTGGAGTCTCGAGGTGCAGGTGAAGTGAGGGAGAGAGCAGTCTAGGTGTTGGAGGATATGGCGGCCTCTCTCGGTTCGGATCGGGTTTGGGAAGAAATGAAGGCTGCTGAGACTGATTAGTCGTTTTGGACCAATAATATATGGACATCTATCTATTTTAACTAAAACGAGCCTGATGAGTTTTTTCAACTTTGAAAGTGAAGGCCTGGCTCGAACAGTAACTTTGAAATTGAAGGCTCGGCCCGAACCGTTTTGCTTAAAAAAAAATATGGCCCGGCCCAAACGGGTCGGGCTTTGACAGGCCGGTTCGAATTTGCTGGTTTTCGGGCTTAAACGCCCAGCCCTACTCGAAGCAGTGAGCCTGAGGACGATGGCTTGGGTTGAAGCGGTGACATGTGCTTCATCTTCTCTATCATACTTGTTGACCTGAACTTCCCTTCTTCTGCTTCCTCGGCGCCGCCGCTGCTCTTGCCTTCTCCTTTAAGTTCTCCTCGATCTCCGATCCCTCAAAGTAGTGAGCCTGAGGATGATGGCTTGGGACGAAGTGATGACATGTGCTTCATCTTCTCTATCATACTTGTTGACTTGAACTCATTTTGAAATTATGTTTCTGATTATGAGAATTTGTTAAAGGGATTCAAATCGAAATGTAAGGGCTGTGTTTTAATTAGGCTGGAGGCTGGTAGGCTGCATGGTGAAGATATGGATTCCCGATTGGTTTGCCAGCTAAATAATCAGATGGGGGCTATTTGAAGAAGACTGAGACTGTGAGGAAGCATTTTATTGAGATATGGAGGTTAGTGGGGATGAATCTGGACAGTGGGAAAGTTGAGACCAATGCCAAATCACATGAGTATTGGCCTTGTGTAATGGATGGATATTGCAAGGAAAAATAAGCTTCCGAGGATCATTAGGTACCTAGAATATGTGATTCCCATTGTATTGGATCTAGTGAATTTCAATATTAATGTCTTGTGCTTCTTATGTTCAGGTGTAGTCAAATTATGGGTCGAACGGATCAAGAAGAGTTAGTTGTAGTCCAGATCCTCTACCCGTGTATGCAATGCGGATGTTATTGGTTTTGGTTGATCGAGATGAAGAAGAAGAAGGTAGTAAGAAAAGAAAAAAAAAGGAATAAAAGGAATTAGAAAGGAGAAAAGGAGTGGAGAAATAATATAGGGTTATATTAGACAATTTACAGGTTACATGGCATGCAATTTGCTGAGTTGGTGTAGCTTGAAGTGCCATATCAGCAACTTAACAGCCCAACTTGACTAATTCTTAACGACGAGGACCTATTAAATGAAAATTGTGACCTCAAGGACTTTTCAGATTAAATTAAAATGTCAGGGACTGAAACGATGATAGAGTCATAGTACAAGGACTAAATAAAATTTTCCCCATTAATTAAACACTCCTCTTTGGAAGACCACAAACCAAGATCCTTCTTATTTTGCTTTTCTTATGTTGACACCTCTTCACAGCTTTTAATTCTGTTTTTTTCTTTTGTTGGCCACACTTTCATACCAAGCACATATTCATTAAAATTCCTTCTATCTTCAACACTAGCACAGCATTCATTTTTTGCTTTGTCAACTCCTACTGCGGCAACTTTATGATTTTGATTTGATAAACCCTCTTTGCAGGTGAAAGACAGCAGCTGCAGTCAAAGTTCCAGAGTGTCAAATTTAGGGTGAGCCTCTGTCTATTTAGACTTTGTTTATTTTTTTATGTTATTTGAGTTGGTGCTTTTGGGAAGAAGACATGAAATTTGGGATAGGCTATTTGGCCTTGGTAGTTGACAAGGAGCAGGGAAGGTTATGGTTTTGTTGTTGTTTGACAGCAGATTCGGTGAAGCCTGTAGCATTGATTTTCTCTATGAGTTTGAAACTGCTACAGAGACACTGCTGTCAGGATTTAAGAAAGCAAAATTGTCGCTGCTACAGTATGGGAAGGCCTGCTGCTGGGATTTGAGAGCGCAAGGCCTACACCGAAGATGCTGCTCTGATATGTTCATCGGGACGCTGCCCAGCATGGTCATCGGGACGCTGCCTGGAATGGTTCATCGGGATGTTGCCCGACATGTTCATTGGAGACGTTGCTCTGGCATGTTGTCTTTGACATCATTGATACCCGAAGGTGCCGTTGTGAGGAGGGCCTACAATAGAAAAGAAAAGGTGGTGGAAAGCGATGGAATGAGGTCTGAACCTTTTGTCTTCAAACCTGCTTTACTGCCTTCTCCTTCTTGTTTTTCCACGCTGCTGTGCCTTATTGTCCTCCTCTTTTTTCTTTTCATGTAGTGCTTTTTATATTGCACTGATCATGAGTTTGATTCGTATAAGACATAGAGTTTTAGAGTTTAACTTGGAGTGAACTATCTGGAGAACTTGTATTTCGTGAAGACTACAACTCTTGTACTTTGTAATTGCTTTGTAATCTAGATTTTAACAAAGGAAGAAGTCGGATGTTTTGTAAAAATCCAATATAGGCCAACTTGATGACTCTAAAGCCTTATTCTTTTGCTTAGAGTTTCAATAGCAATCAACCTCGTCCATCTTTTTTTTTTTTTTTTTGAATTAGAGGCTCTTATTATTTTTCAAATAAAGCACTGATATTTTTTGCCAATGGGACAGGCCTTAAAGTAATTGGATATGTGAATTTTTTTTTTCATCTCAACAATAGTATAACAAAAAGATGAAAAATACTGTGATCTTATAATTTCTTTTACCTTGCCTCATATTCGTCTTCTCTCAGCCGTTTCTTTTTATTTATTCTATTTTACTTAATTTTTTTTTTTGGAAGTAAGGGCCAATGCAGCTACTCTCAAGTCTTGGTTAATGAAATTGTAGGATACAATGGAGGGACAAGATGCCTAAACCCCATATTACAATTTAGAGAACATTCTAAATAATAGCAGATGTCTCCACGAATCCTGTGTATTGTAACATGTATCTACTATCAAAGAATGCTCTATTGGCTATTCTAATTGTTTTACAATAACAGTGGCATACTGGAAAAATAAAACTCAAGCAGAGCCATAAAACATTTAAAAAATAGCTTTTTTACAATGCTGAACTAAAAATAATTTCGGTGACACTAAGTTTCATCCTGCTACTAAGAGGTTGCTTCTATTTGACAAAACAAATGAACCGCAGCCTTCCTAAGAGAAACAAGGCAAAGAGAGTGCACACACCAGGATACCTATCTCGCCCTACCATAAGTTGATAGAGACTTATTGCTAGCTTGAAGCCATAACCTACTAAATTAACGTAAAGAAAACTAAGCAGAAAATAAAATAAATAGCCAAGGCCCAATGAAGGTTATTCCAGCTTAGAAGCCCAATAGGCAGTCTCTACACCACAGTCATCCTACCATCTTTGTCATAAAACCATCTTCTCCATGTCATTGTTGTCGTCACACCACCACTGTCGACATGCCTACCACAAAAGACGTCCCACATCCCTTGCATAAACACCAAACCTAACGCCCTCACCCAGCTACCTCTTCCCTACGCTAGATCTGATCCTTGTGGCAAAGATCGATCAATGTCAAAACTCACTCCCACTGGCACGCCACAACACCGCAACCATACAGGAGATACAAGACGAACTTGATCTTGCCCATCTAGCTGCAGGTATTCCAATATATCAATTTGACCCAGTTTATCTCCAGTACTATGTTATGTCCCGTACCCAAATTTATTAGCTTACTAGTCATCTGGACGGTAAATGACAATAAGCTTAACTTTTTACCTACGTATCAAACTTTCAGTATACCCAGAAGTTGACTTTTTATTTCGTATACTTTTATGAAAACTTCTTTCACAAAAGTTGTAGATGACGTTAAACAAAGTCCGTGAACATAAGGTACGCTTAAATTGAAGTTCGAACAAAGAAGTCATTGTCTAAAAGTAAAAATTACTGTTTTGGGAAACTTACTTTAAATAGCCAATTAACCCTTGGTAGCTTTCTATTTTTGGAAATTACTCAAAATCCTAATCCGAAAACTCTCTAGACGCAACCCGTTTAATGACCCGACCCCCGGTCTCGACCCTAATCTCGATCCACCAATATCTCCGCCATCCGGTCACCTGATGACTCGCCATTGGTGTTGTTCGAACCACACTAACCTCCTCTTCATCTCCATGGTAGTGGCTTAGATCTATTTGGAGCATGCTAGGAGAAATGTTCTAAAGAATGGCTGCCTAGGCGCTGGGCAGCAGCTGGCCGACTCGAGTAATGAGTAATCAGAGGCATTGGGCGGTTAGGATTTAGGCAGCGGCCTGGGCGGGTTGGACGGTTGAGGCTGCTAGGCGCTAGGCAACCTTAGTTGGTGCTGGGCGGGCGCCTAGGCCGGCTGGGCTGCCAAGGCGGCTAGGTGGTTTTAGGCGTTGAAATTCATCAGATGATTTAGATATGAGATCTTAATGATTTTCGAAGCGAATGGAATTCATCTTTACATCTACATTTGAGATCTCATTGAAACTCTGAATTCTGTAACACATATTGACCTCATGTTTTAATTGATCAAAAGATCTCAATGATCAATGCTTAGGACGATGAGGAAGAGGAGTTATCGATATAGGATTCTGGGAAGGTAGATAGAATGAAAGAGAAGATAGACAAATTGAACTTTGTCTTTTAGAAAAAGAAAACGAAAGATGGTTATGGGTTTTTTAGTCTTCTTAACCAGCTGTTTTTTTTTTCCTGAGAATATTCTTAACTCACTGTCTGCTTAGGTGACTTAGCAAATTGACCTACGAATCAACAATATATGATTAAATAAAATAGAAATTCTAGTAAATATACACTCTTTTAAGTAGTTCTTTAAACTTATTTTAAGTCTTTATATATATATATATATAATTAATTAAATCACAAGGATAATTAAGACATTTACAAAATGTATTTTTCTTTAAAAAATTTGAAAAAAATTATCCACAACCCACTTTTCTCTCTTCCACTTTCTTTTCTCTGCAATAACCAACTTTTTTCTTTTTAATTTTCTGAAAAAAAAAAATTGAATAGCTTGCACATGCAGAGCATGTATGGAAAAATGCTAGTATTATATAATTATATGATATAAAAATAAAATAAAAATTAAGAAAATAGGCATCGCCTAGGCATCCTCTTAAACACATAGGCGCTAGTCCCCTGGCCACTGCCTAACTAGCACCTAGCTATTTTTCGAACCTTGGCTAGGAGTATTAAGCCACAAACCTGTGAGGCTAAATAGAAACCTTGACCCAATCGAAAGTCGCAACTCCATCATCCAATTGGGATGAGACCGGCCAATTAGGTTTTGACAATGTTGAGACACTGATAATTCCTTCCAAATAGTGTTGGACGATTCTGAACGAGGAGGACGAATAGAGAATTTGAAGAATTCAGCCCCAAATCATTTCAAGCTAAATTCTAGCTACTAAACTTAAAATTGGATTTTGTTGTAGTTTTAGGAATGGTTGGGGTTGATGTAAGAAACATTTTTGTACAAGTCTTGCACCCCAAATGGGTGGTCAGATTGGTGGCACGTGCCGCCTTTTTTGGCTTTCAAGTTTAGGCTAGTAAAACATAAGAAACTTGTTGTGACGCGACGATTTTCAAGCACAAATAATAAACAAAATAACAATCTCAAATACACTGGGCGCGATGGTTCAGAGATCAACATAAAATATATGAATTTTTTTTCTTTTAAAACAAGTACAAGATGATGCACAGAACCCACAATGTCAATACAGATTTGTTATTTAGAGTCACATATTACATTGTTAATGTCTGAAAGTCTAGCGGTAGCTGGACCTTAGTTAACGCTGATCCGGTGGGCGGATCGATACTTGTGTTAGTATTGTAGTTCCCATTACCTGTCAAGTAAAATACAATGGGCGTCAGAGGGAGACCGCGCTGGGCGGTCTTCAGCTCTCCGATGCCTAAGTTAGTCAATGTATTTATGTTGACAAAGTAACAGTAGGTAAGTATTGAATGCGTCCTTAATGAGGAGAGAGGAGATAACCTTTTATAGGTGAGGAAGAGACTGATCGTCTTTGTTTTTCGATGTGGGACTGATCTGCTCAGTTCCCAGCTTCAGAGCTTCTGATGCCATTTGGCGCGGCGCGTGGCGGCGCGTCGGTGGCGATCTGGCGGTGGTCCGATGCTGAGGTTGTAGCCTGTCTGGCGGTGTGTCTGCATGTCATTCCTTTGGTTGGAATTAGTACCTTTGGCGGTACAATGAGCATGGCCCATTATAGCTAATTACGCTTGCAAATGTACATGTATGTACAAGTCCCCCAAGTCCCCAGTCAAGGAGGGCAATCTTGGTTGGGGAGTTGTTCGGCGGTTTGAAGCGTTTTCCTCCGCTAGACTTGCAAGAGCATAATTAGCGTCAGTGCGTTGTCAACAGTTGGTTTTACTGAGCAAACGCTTTATACCCTTTCGGGTGGGCCCCTACTGGGCCCCCCAGGGAGTCCCTCACTCCCCGGGGAAGATAGACCTCCGGATGGTCGGTAAATTGTTTGATGAGGGGGAGCTGCACGGAGCAGAGGGTGTTGGGTAGCGAGCCCAATCTTAGTACCCAAGTGACGGGGGTCAATGTGCCTGATCAGGGCCGTCGTAGACTGTTTGACTTGTCCCCGTGTCCCGTAGGGACGGTCTATCAGTAACGCCGCGTGGCGGTCGTTGTCAGAGTGAGGCGTGGCCTCGGGTTTTTCCGTTTGGCGGACATCCCTCCGCGGGATGCAGCAGCAAGCAGCGTCTGGTAGACGTGCCTGGCGGTATTTTGCAAGATGAAAAGGGGGTTCCGCCAGAGGTGTGTAGCGAAAGACACCCCGCTTGCCGGATAGCAAGGGAGAAGTCCCGTTGGCAGAGCTTTGTTCAGCGGAGCCCTCGTCTTGGAAAATGACGAGGGGGAAGTTCCGCTGGCGGGGTTTCGCTCAGCGGAGACTTCGTCTCGGAAAATGACGAGGGAGAAGTTCCGCTGGCGGTGTTTCGCTCAGCGGAGACTTCATCTCTTGGAGGATGACAAGGGAGAAGTTCCGCTGGCGGGGTTTCGCTCAGCGGAGACTTCGTCTCTTGGAGGATGACAAGGGAGAAGTTCCGCTGGCGGGGTTTCGCTCAGCGGAGACTTCGTCTCTTGGAGGATGACAAGGGAGAAGTTCCGCTGGCGGGGTTTCCGAAGTTGCCCTCACTGTGGGTAACACGTGTCGAACCTATAGCGGGTTAGCGTGCGTAGGCTTGTCTCCTAAGCCTGTCCGTCTTCTAGCCTTTAATGACAGTAACTGTGGGTTTCGTAACCGAGATAACGCCTCGGGTAATCCGGAGAGTAAGTGAAGATTGACGACACGTGTACAGCTGATAGGTGATGTCGTTATGGAGCGGACGGCTGAGGACGCGTTAGTGCCGACATAAAAGGGGGGGAACTTTGGGGGATTTGACACTCTGAGAATTTTGAAAACCTAGTCATCGTTTGCGAGCCCTGCTTGTCCGAGACCGGAGAAGGAGTCTACCGAAGTTTGGGTATACCATTCCCAGAGAGACGTCGATCGTAACTGTGCACCACCGTGCCGGAGATTGCACCACTGAGGTTGGTATCTGGATTTCCCTCCTCTGCCTTTTGTTTCTGCTATTTTCTGGGTTTTTGCTTTGTTTGTTTTTTCTGGGATAATTGTTGGTTTTAATGGGTGTGTTCTGAGGTGTGAATGGGATTTCCTTGGGTGGGATGGTTGGATTATGGTTGGGTAAGCGTTGGTGGTTAAGGATTTAGATAGCCGAATCTGGGTTGAGTGCGTCTGTTTTGTACTTTGGAGTTTTCTGGGTTTTGTTCTTGATTATTTTGGCTATATCTGATGCGAGAATAGGCTAGATCTGTGTTTGTGCTAACTGATGTGGGTTTTAGGGTTTGGGATGGCTAACGTCATAGAGATTTCGAGCAGTGAGGATTCCGGGTCTGACGTGTCGTTCAGCGCGGCGGATAGGATTTTTATTGATTCGTTGCGTCCGTCTGCCCCTGCAGGAACCTTACTGCCAGAAGCGTTAGACGTTGAGCCGCTACAGACCATCCCCTGGGAAGTAGTTATGGGTCGTGGTTCACGTCCGGAGAGTTCTAAGGCGGGTGAGGCCCGCTGCTGCCAAAGCTAGGCGGACGAGCGTTTGCGAGCAATAGTGCTGCTAGCGGCTCCGCTGGGGAAGAAGAAGTAGCGGGGCAGAATGCGGAATCGGCGTGGTTCCTCTCAGATGGCACCGCCGTCGACGAGGCAGGTGGGCGGATGACAGCCGCTGCCGTTAACCGACTGAAACAGACGTTTCGGTTGCCGGGGTCGGTGAAGCTGCGTCCGCCGACAGCGGATGAGAAGGCGTCGATTCTCCCGGCGGGATCTGCTGCCTTTCACGAGGCGATATTCCGCCAAGGAGTGACACTCCCGCTGGTGCCCAACCTCCAGATCCTGGTGTGCGAATTTGGCCTTGCGTTTGGTCAAATTTGCCCCAATATGTGGCGGTTGATGTTGGCCATGAACTCCCTTTGGCGGTTATCCGGGTGCGAGGGGCCTACCGTGGCAGAAGTGCTTCACTTCTACGAGTTGGTGTACGTGAAGCGCCGAGGCTGCAAAGGGCAAGTGAACTTGAGTCGCCGGCAGGGAGCGCCCAAGCTGATCGAGAATCTAAGGGACTCAATGTCCTACTGGCGGGGGACCTTCTGCGTGGCTACCGACGGTTGGGAGTACCACGCCAGATCGAATGAGGAAGGGCCGACATTTAGGATTAAGTCTGAGTTCCAACCTATACGAGGTTGGTGTCCGGTGTCCGCTGACAGTTTTTTTTTTTTTTTTTTTTTTTTTTTTTTGGCGTGCCTATGTGCTTGTACTTGTACTCCTACTAACGACGTGTTTTTTTTTGTGCAGCGGGACTTCGGTACACGCTAACGCGCGAAGAAGAGTGCCGCGTGGCGAGGATCAGGGGTTGCTGGCGGAACCGAAACTTGCTTGATTTCCGCCTGCTGACTGGTTGGGAGTTGCTGGTCGACCTGTGACTAACACGCTCCATTGGTGAGGCGTCTACCCTGTCGTTTCGTATTATACTTTTGAATTGTGTTTGACTGGTGGCTGTCGTTTTTTTTTTTTTTTTTTTTTTAGAAACTCCGCCAGGCAACAAATCGAGTCGCGACGCATTTGAGAAGGCGATGGATCTGGCGGAGATAGAAAATTTTTTGGAGGCCATGTATGCCGAGGGGCTGGCGGCCCAGCAGACCGTGGTGAACCCGGAGACGTTGGCGTTGAGCCAGTCCGAGGTTCCGGTGGTGATGCCAATGCCGCACCAGTCTCATCTTGGTGAGGATGGTCTGCCGACAGTGCAGGCGGGGACCCCGACGGCCGGCGGGGATCAGAGGGGAATCGCTGCGTCCGGGCCACAGAAGGAGCGGATGCCTGCCCAGAGGCGTGGTCCTCAAAAGGTGGTTCAACCGGCGGAAGAAGTCATTGTGGCAAGGGAGGAACCGCCAGTGAGGACGACGAGGACCGCCGCTGGGAACCAGAGGGCGCTGGAGAGAAAGCGCCGGACGGCTGAGTCTCCTGACGAGGAAGAGGGAGATGAGGTGGAGGTGGTCGGGGCCCGCCGACAGAAGAAGGCTCGACAGGCTTCTTCGAAGACTGTGGCGGTGGAGGGAGAGGCGCCCACCGTCAGTGAGCTAGACTCGTTCGCCGAGTATGCGCCATTTATGACAGAAGGGGAGCGGGAGTTCCTTTTCCATCTGTGCGAGCGGCTCGGGTTCGGCGGTCTGGCGGGCATATCGCGCCCGACGGCAATTGACCAATCGCCTTTCAGCTCGGCGTTTGGTCAAATATCGGCGGGATTACATGATATGTTCGTGGCGGCGTCGAAGCAGCCCCGGATTGAGGAAGAGCTCAGGGAAGAAATTGGAGGTCTCCAGAGAGAGTTGGCTGAGACAAAGGAGAGACTGGTGGAGGTCGAGCGGGGGCTGGTTAAGGCGGAGTGTGACTATGCGGACGCCCGTGGCAAGCTTAATGCGGCCATCCTCTGTTCGTTGCAGTCAAGTTTACCATATAGCAGCTACACTAGAGATAGAGGCGCATACCATATGTTGGGTATTTATTGTCATGTGAAGAAAGCTTGTCAAAAATGCATACAGATTGAAACTTTCACATGAGGGTTTCTATACTAGTGTAGCTGCTAAAGTCTCCAGCTCCAATGGTGCTCAACCAAGCAATGTAAAGCTCTTGAATTTTTCACCCTTGTTTTATTTTTCTTGTGGAAAATGCACTTCGTATTTTGTTTCATGGATTTTTAGCTATCGATTATGCTGAACTAGAAGTTAGTATTCTGTGACAGGGCACAGATTTTTGGATGGCCACAGAAGAATTTAGTTGCTTCGATTCCTCTAAGAAAGGATGATGATGTAGAAAGCCAGATTGGAGCAGGGTGTCTTAATGTGAAGGTCATATCAATGGTTCACCACACCCGAGGAGATTGAAATGATCTCCAACCTATTGTAGCTATGTGTAACTATGTTGGCTTTGAAAAAAAATGTTCAGCCTCGTTATGAGGGTTATTTCTCTTCTAACTCACCGTTGTTCTTTCAACGTACAACCATAATTCTTTCCAATCTGTCTATCTCTTTACTATTTCTGGCATGATATTACTTTTTGGGATTGGAATCATGCATGTCAAAGAAGTAAAGGATAAGTGCTTAAGAAAAGAAGTTTTGCAAAGATATTTACCTCAACAATAAATTGTTAGCACATTAGTTTAATTTGAATATCGGAACTGGAAAGGAATGAAAAGAGTTGGGAGTTGCTTGTTGTCTTAGGACATTAGGGATCCAGGAATTTGAATCTGAGTAGTGTACGAAATATTAGGTTAGGATTAATCCAAACTTCCAACATTAATTTGATCTTTCGAGAGATGTCTTTGGTTCAAAAATGAGGAAAGACGATGACTAGACATGACAGTGACTGGGTACAAAGTTGCAAGTTCATTTGGTTGCAAAGTGCATTTAAGGTAAATTGTAAATCTTATATTTTCTGTAGTTATATTATCCTTAGATTATTGTGAATTGTTATTACACAAGTATTTTCTATTACTCACAGACTAATAATTATAATCATAGGCAACCAAATTCATCAAATGGGACTACAAATATCAGGCACAAACTTTTCAATCCATACAGTTCAAGAGACCAGGTACCAATTCTTACTGTTTCTCATTCCAGCAAATACAACATATTATGCTTGAACAAACAACCATAAAAAATGAACCCTACTAAATCTAAGCCAAGCCAATAGAGACTAGAGAAAGACAACATAGAATTGAATTCAAGAAAAAACAATAACTATACTGACAAAAATTTCAGCAATCCTTGTTCTTTTAGTCTGTGTTTTTGTGTATTGATATATTGAATTCATTGTCAATAACCAACAATAATCTTCTGTTACTAAAGCTTTACTAAAAGCTTGGCCACTCAGTACTTTTGTTTACGAAAGTTTGATGTGAAGCTATCATAGTTTACTTAAGAGTTTTCTATTCGAATCTGATCACTTTTTAGTCTTTTCCACCTCGATTTCTTTTAAAAAATTTGATCTCAAACAGATAAAAGTCCATTTGTTTCCACCCAAAATTTGTTTATAGGTCAGTTTGTGTTCGACCTTTCTTATTTCCAATTAAAGTAAATGAATTGCATAGAAGAGTTTGTATGTTTAGTAAAGCTTCACTAAAATGTTTAGGAAGCTATCATAGTTTCCTTACAGTTTTGTTCTGCAACTACATTCACGTTAGTCATCAATCATCTGATATAATCTCATCGTTTTTACAGTTCCTTGTTTTAGTCTCATCGTCTTCTCTTCCCTTTTCAAATCTCATCTCCTATATTTGATATAGAACTTGGAATTTTACTTCTTTCGTTTGTCCTAACATTAGCAAATGATTGATCAGATAATCGATGGTTTGTACTTTAATGTGATCGACAATTGTTTGGTAGCTACTTTCCACCTAAATTACCTAAATATTTGTTTATCATTCTCCTATTGCTTCATTTGGTTTTTGCATAACGTGTTGAATTATATCAGATTTGCTATTCTTTCAATTGGAAAATGCTTTTTTCCCAATTGCTACTTCTCACAGCTTCTGTTTGTTCTGGTGTACACATACAGAGAGACTGAAAGCGAAAAAGAAGTGATTGCTCTGCATCTGAGTTTGAGTTTGTTTTGGTTTGGTTGGTGAAATTTGAAGTTTAGTGATCTTGTTGGAAAGCGGTCTGCAAGCAGAAGAGGTAATTGTTTGTAGTCACTGATTGCTACACATAAAATTCTTCTTCTTTCTTAATCTTCTGTTTGAGTTGGAATGTCGTAACTTCAAAATCATTAGCATTATCTATATTTCACTTATAGACTAAACATTAGTTTCTTAGTTACATCAATCATACATATTCACTCACTAATTCATCAACTTTGATTACTTTCTTCTCTTTTTTATGCTGATATTAATCATAGTACCTGCTTTCAGAAACAGTTAATTCTTGGCATTTTCAGCCAGAACATATCAAACTCCAGTCCTGGGGGAAGATACGAAGTGCTTCTCTACAGAAGGTCTGAATGGTTTTGCATCCAATTTTGTTTTCACTGACTTCCAACATCCATTTCTTTTTGTCTTTGCCTCAAAATAAGGCTGAGGTATAGAGTACAGAAAATACTAACATTCATCGAGAGAATGATACGGAGGAAAAGATACAGCAATTGATGCATCTATGTTACATTCAGTAAATAAATCTAAAAAAACTCATTACTGTTTGCTTCCTTCTTCCTGTTTCCTGTTTCTCTTTTGCTCTCTTTTTCCTGTTTCTTTCTGCTTTCTTTTTCCTTTTTCCTGTTTCTTTTTTGCTTTCTTTTTCCTTTATTGAATCTATCTTCCTCATTAATTCTTTCTTTCGTTGCTTTACATCTGATCCTGAGGTGGACCAACTGAGCGCAACTCTATATTCTACAACTCCACCACCACGAAGAAACTGGTAACTAAACATGACTTTTTCTTTCTTCATCCTCTGGTCCTCAAACGATCACTCATTAATTCTTTCTTTTGTTGTTTCATATGTTATCCCGAGGTCAACCAACTGAAACCAACTCTCTCTTATCATCTTCAAAATTAATATCAACAAAAAGGTAAATATAAAATTGCTCTTATTCTGATTTACTTTCTTATTATCTTCTCCAATCATACTGATTCAATTACATTTTATGCTAGCACCAATCAACGGTTAGAAAAGAATGACAGCCTGTAATTCAGAAACACTTCTCAGGTATATCTATACCATGAACACAATTTAAGATAATTTTCCACTATTTTCAACTGTTAATTGTCTTTCAATTAAATCATTACAAATATTCATGTATAATATAAACAATAATTGATACATTGCTGAGAATAATGATAACATTGATTTCTACCATGGTTTTTTGTTTTTAATGAGCACTAAGAACATCGGCTTTCAATCATTTTGCTCAATGCCTTTGCCAAAAAAATCTGTGCCCAGTGACTTGTATTTCATGTGTTTTGCCCAATGGTAACTGAACTAATGTTGGTTGATGTTGTCACAGAAAAGTAATCCTCACTTAGGAAGCAGAGATCTAGCAGGGCAGAAATGGTTAGGAAGCAGAGACGATATGTAGAGTTTGCAGAAGGCAAGCAGAAAACAAATAGTGAAGTCTTTGACCATTGCGCAATAGATACACTGCTGATTTCTCATGGGACAAGTACACTCTTCATGAAGGACCTTTTGAGGAGGTTTGAGCAACGAGCTGAAACTTTTATCAATGGGGTAGATTAGTTTATGCTGCTATTAACAAACCGTATTTCATGGTTTGAGTATGACTTTCATCACTGGGATATATGATGATACATTGGAAGTTATATGTCTTTTTAAATAATATCAAACAATAGAAAGTTACCAACAACTATGGTTTGAAATAAGTACACACAACAGAAAGATCAAAGATACTTCAAGCATCTACACATTCAAAGGACATTTAAATGTCCTTTTACAACAAGAGAGACAATAGATAACTAATAGTGGATGTTGTTTCAATAAAGTTCACACAACAGATTTTGGCCAAGAAACATGGAAATTCTACACATTCAGACGACATTTTATTGTCATCTCGCATTAAAATAGACAATAGATTATTTGTAAAGTATGTTGCTAGAGTTTGACAACAACAACATTTGACTGTCGTTCTATTTGATATCTAACCACATATACTTACAATTTGTGCATATTTAAGCACATTCAGACGACAGATTTTTTTTAGGTGTCTGTCGTCTGAGTGAACTTCTGACGTCGGGCTTTACCCTTCGTCTGAACGTCAATAGACGACAGATTTTCTTCATATCAGACGACAGTCAATGTCTGTCGTCTGATGGGTTTGTTGGCATAGTGATGGTGACGAGATCCTGGCCTGACGGGCGGCTGTTGCCTGGATTTGCCTCACCGCCGGGGTTTGCCGGGGTTGTGAATAGTGCGCGGTTAACGCCGATCGCGGGGTCGGAGGGTTGGGGAACGGCGGGGAGCTCCGCCTGCTCCTCAGCGTTTCCCCCGCTACTGTTAGTCATGGTGATTGTAGTGGGATGACCTTTAGTTCAAAAGTTTCCCACAGACGGCGCCAATGTTAATGTCTGAAAGTCTAGCGGTAGCTGGACCTTAGTTAACGCTGATCCGGTGGGCGGATCGATACTTGTGTTAGTATTGTAGTTCCCGTTACCTGTCAAGTAAAATACAATGGGCGTCAGAGGGAGACCGCGCTGGGCGGTCTTCAGCTCTCCGATGCCTAAGTTAGTCAATGTATTTATGTTGACAAAGTAACAGTAGGTAAGTATTGAATGCGTCCTTAATGAGGAGAGAGGAGAGAACCTTTTATAGGTGAGGAAGAGACTGATCTTGTCTTTGTTTTCGATGTGGGACTGATCTGCTTCAGTTCCCAGCTTCAGAAGCTTCTGATGCCATTTTGGCGCTGCGCGTGGCGGCGCGTCGGTGGCGATCGGGCGGTGGTCCGATGCTGAGGTTGTAGCCTGTCTGGCGGTGTGTCTGCATGTCATTCCTTTGGTTGGAATTAGTACCTTTGGCGGTACAATGAGCATGGCCCATTATAGCTAATTATGCTTGCAAATGTACATGTATGTACATACATTATACCAAGTTTACACGTTAAACTGAAACAACACAATTCAATAAGTAAACACACTCACTACACAGCCGAAAACTAAGAAGTGCGAAACAAACAATTAAATTCCTAAACATATGACTGCAGCAGCAAGAGACCTCAACTTTAACCACGTTCACCCTAACCTGCATGATAAACCCTTACACCATGAAATAGTGCACCGGGTTGCAACAACAAACCCGGTGAGCTTATGAAGCTCGTTTGATTAAACTCAAATAACCAAAACAGAAGCACATGCTTAAGTCATCTCAACCTAACAAAAGAAATAAGTATATATCATAACAACCTCATGTTCGCATCTTTCAATATCATGCTTAAGTAAGTCAACTCGTGACTAAAATCTACATGTTATAACACTCAACTCAACATTCGATTTCACAAAATCATAACCAAAACCATTACACCTCAACTAACATTTTAAAACATTTTAAATCATTTTAACACAACAACAAAACTACAAAATCACCCTTCGTTTGTCTCAACAAAAAGTATACGTCACCTCAGTGACATTCAAATTATTATTTTTGTCTCAATGACAAATCCACTCAAACACACTTCTTTCTTCTCCTCAAAAACATTTGTCACCACTGTGACATTATAAATCATTTGACATCTCGTACAAATTTCACACGGAAATGTAAATCCCATACTACAACTATACTCACAATTTCACCAAAGTACAACCAGTAATCCCTGCATAGCAATTAGTTCAAGAGACCACCAAAAATCACACAAATCAAAATCATAGTAATTCCTATAGGGCCCATTTGGATATAGGGATTTGGAAGTGTGGATTTGGATTTGGAACCCCCAAATCCAAATCTGTCTGTTCGGCTGTCTTCTTTTGTGGGTATTTTGATTTGTTCAAAATCAGCCTCGAGATTTCAGATAGCAAAAGTTGATGATTTCAAATAATTAGGGGACCCTAGTTATTTCAAATCACCAGGCCTTGGACTCGTTGAAAAAAACAGATCATGCCTCTCTCTAGCTCTCTTATGCACTTCTCTGTCTCTCACATCTCTCTCTCTCTCTACATGTTCCAGTTCTACCTCAGTAGCTTCTTTTGCATCGTCGACGACTCCGACGACCTTGGCCGAGCTTTCCGGCGCCGGCTTCATCCCGATCTACTCTCTCTCTCTCTCTGTGTTTCGGCTCCCTCCCCCTCCCTCCCTCTCTGTGTTTCGGCTCAGCCTCCGTAGATTCTTCTGCATTGTCGACAACTTGTTGACTCCGGCGACGGTGGTTGAGCTCTCCATCGATGACTTCATCCCTTCCGAGTCAAGTTGCAGGTTGCTGTTCCAATATTGCAAAATCTAAATCTTCAGTTTTAAATCTTTACATATTTTTTTTAATCCAAACACTAGAATTTTAAATACATAGATTTTAAATACATCAGATTTGAAATTCAAATTCAAATCCAAATCCTGTTTTCCAAACCGGGCCATATATAATTTAGTTCAGGAGATTTCATTAAAATCACACAAATCAAAATCATAGTAATCTCTGCATAAAATTTAGCTCTGGTGATTACATTAAAATCAATCAAATCAGAAGAACAGTAATCCTTACATCAAACACAGTGATTTAAAAAAAAAAAAAATCCTATGATGTACGGTGATTTTGCCGTCAAAAAGAAGAAAATCAAACAATACTTCGACCATACACTGAGCTCATCCTTATAACATAACAACTTCCATCATTTCTCAAAAAAAAAAAAAAAAAAAACAAACAAACACCTTCCATCACCATTTCTCTTTAAATTCGCAGAATACAAAGACGATTCGCAGGAACTCCCCAGAGCCCAGACTCTCCGCTAAACTCAAAATCTCTCCATGTCGCCGAGCTCGAGCACAGCACGTGCCGGAGCCTCGCCGGTCGAGGCCTTCAGGTCGCCGCCTTCGATAACTCCCGGCGAGCCTAGCGACTTCTCCTGTTCCTCCTCTTCATCCTCCATCTCAAACATCACGCAGGCCTTTCCTTTCTCTTCTGGAAACCCTAGAATTGAAGAGACCAGAGGCATCATGCTCCTCTACCGCGACGATGACGTCGTTTCGTTCTCTCCGTCTAATCTTCCTGTAAGCTCAATTTCCGTCGTTTATTTTGACTGCGTATGAAGGCACCATACTTAGTTCCTTGTCCACGATTAGGTATTTTAGTTAGTTGAAGTGTGAATTGGTTTGATCTTCGTTCAAGATTGTGTTGAACTCTTGATTACATATAGCCGGGCTGTTCTTTAGTTTTAATTTTTTTTTTTTTTTCATTTTTTATAATTATTCGTTTAATGATAGTCCAAAAAGCTGTGGAAAACACATAATCAAATAGGATGTAGATTGATGAAGATGCCGGCTTAATGTAGGTTGAAAGGAAGCCGCTTGTTTGCGTACTTGGAGTGCCGAATCACATGACATATGCTGACTTCTGTAGATTCTGTGGTTCCTTCATTCAGCATATATTGGAGATGCGGATTGTCAGGTTGGAACTTTGAAAGTTTTGTTAGTTTTGGTCATAAATTTACATTTGTTGCTCTGTTGAATTTCATTTTGATTTTATTTTCTTGTCTGTGTTCTAGGACCGATGGAATGGAGGATCGTTATAGCATTTTGATTAGGTTTGACAGTCAGGACTCCACAGATCATTTTTACAAGCACTTCAATCGGACCCGGTTCTCATCACTAGAGGTTTTACTCACTTACTTGGCCAACATATATACATAGTTTTTTAGTTATGAGATTGTTGAACAGATTTCTATTGTCATCATCCAATCTAAACGTCTTCATTTAATATAGGTGGAGGTCTGTCGCATACTTTTCACGGTAGATGTTCAATACACTGGTTCAATAGAACATGCACAGGCATCCCTCTGTAGCTCAACTGAGCAGCCATCATGTCCAGTCTGTCTTGGTATGCACCACAGAACACATAAGAAAAGATCTATGTCAATCAAGTTTGTTATGTTTCTTTTCTCTTTAACGTGTGGAGGTTTCTTACTTAACCTTGTGTTACAGAGAGACTAGACCAAGATATGAGTGGAATTCTGACAACTATCTGCAATCATTCTTTCCATTGCTCTTGCATTTCAAAATGGACCGATTCTTCTTGTCCTGTAAGTAATTCTGGAAGTGCTTCAACTTTTTATGTGGCTGTGTGTCTGTGTCTACACAGGTATATCTGTTATGTATTTATGGAAAGTTATGATACAAAATGAATTGGACAATTCTTTTCCTTCCTCCCTAGCATACCAATGCCACATGCTTGTTTGTAGTAGTCTCAGTACAGTGAGACTGAAGTACCTTACAAATTCACCGAACCTTTATTCAGCACAGTTTGTTGTCGGTTATGGATGATAGATGTTCTTATTTTCATTTATATCTTATTCCTTTGACATCAAAGCTCCTGGCACTTCATATCATCTTTTTGTTATGCCATGAATCCTTGAGTCTGATAAGGAACTCTAGGAGGGATCATGTCCTGTAAAGTTGCAGTCAATGTTTGTAACCATTGTTCTGGTACCATGATAAAAGTCTTGTGCTGTCAAGTTCAAGCATTGTATCTGGTTCATGTAAGTCGACAAAAGATATGATGGTTGTGACTATCCTGATTGTCCCTCTAGGATATTTGGAACACACCAATATGTTAGTTTAGTGGGTTCTTTGAAAGGACTGTAATTGTTGAAAGTTTAGTGTATCAATCTAGGAGAAGTACCCGGCAAAAATATGTAGCGCTATGTATAGTCCATCCTATTGTGCGTAGATATAATGTTCTCTGTCTCTTTTCAAAGATATATAATTTACATTTTTCCCCCATCACATCAATAGTAGGTATGTGGGATATGCTAATTTGGAAGTGTTTTGTCTTCCTACACTGAGAGCCAAAAACTAATACGCGTTGAGGAAACTCTCTTATGCTATGACCATTTTATGTTTTGCACTTTCTTTTTAATTGCTTTAATCTGCATTACGGTATACAGAATGTTCATGTTCTTACTCGTAATTGGTAAAAGATGCATATCTACAGATTCACACAGATTCACAGAATTAATTTTAGTGTAAGTACTTAAGTTCTGGATGCTCCAGAGGTGGAGTACATACATTACCAGTGGTCACACCATTGTTGGGCTGCAGTTTTTATTACTAAAATGTTGCATTCTCCTGCTAGCTTCAGCTGGGTCAAGTTTATAAAGTTTTCAATTGACTTTGAACGGTAGATGTTTCATAAATAGTAACTTGCCTACCATATCTTATGTTAGGTATGTCGATATTGTCAGCAGCAGCCTGAAAAGTCCAACTGTTTCATTTGTCAAACTTCTGAGAATCTCTGGATGTGTATTATCTGTGGCTTTGTTGGTTGTGGGAGGTAAGAATTTTTCATGAAATTTCATGTTTTATTATCATCATGCAAAAACTATTCGCTCTGTCTCTCTCTCTCTTCTCTCTCTCACCTAGTGTATCTACCTTTATCATGCCATGCCATACTCCTGACAATTTTGGTGCAGGTATAAAGAAGGGCATGCCATAAGACATTGGAAAGAAACACAACATTGCTATTCCCTTGAAGTGGAAACGCAGCGTGTGTGGGATTATGCAGGAGACAATTATGTTCACCGCCTAATTCAATCTAAAACTGATGGAAAATTGGTTGAATTGAATTCACACTGTCGGAATGCGATGATTTCAAAGGAAGTTGCGAGTGTGTAGATTCTGGATTCAGTGAGGCTCTTTTGAACAGTAAAGTAGAAGCTGTAATGATTTAATTCTTCATGTCAATGATACCTACGAGATTATTGTTTTTAACGTATCCACATTTCTCACATTTTTTTTCCTCATTATTCGCAGATTGTTAATGAGTACAACGAACTGCTTGCTACTCAACTTGAGAACCAAAAAATGGTAATCACTACAACTGGTTTCTCTTTAAACTTATTTAGTTTCACGCTGCATTTAATTTAGTTGGTAGTTGCTGTGGTTTAATTTTAAATTTGTATTTTACAATATTAATATCCCATGTTCTGATGTCAGTATTTTGAATTGCTACTTCAAGAAGTTAAAGAAGGAAGTGAGAGAGAAATTCTAAAGCTGTAGAAAAGGCTGTGCCAGTAAAGAAAATGCAGGACAAGCTGGATAGATGTGTAAATGAGAAGAAATTTCTGGATGAGGTAAGTGTTAACTCTTGAGCTTCGGATTGGATGATTAATCTAAATGTATCACATAACACATACCCAGCTTCCACTTGCAACAAAAAATACCCATCCAGTAACTGTTTTTGGTGCATCTCCCTGTAGCTTAATGATAATCTTTTGAAAAATCGAGAAGCTTGGAAAGCAAAGATACTTGAAGTTGAAGAGAGGTATTGGTTTCTCCCTCGTGTTCTTTTCTTTTTACATGTGGTCCCCAAATTTCAGTCAATTGTATCCTGTAAGCAATTTGGTTTTGAAATGTCTTCGTGCTGCTATTGCCTAACCAGTCCTTTGTATCATTATTGTCTAATTCGACATATGCTTGTATTTACAGGGAGAGAAGGGCTTCAAAACTGAAGGAAGATAAAATAAGCAACTTAGAAGAGCAGGTAAATAAGATTTCGTCAAAACTTTTCCTATTTGTTCATTGATTAATGAAAAAGAGGGAAGTCCAAGACAACTCTCTAAGGCCAAGCTTTGGTATCTTGTTCTATCAGGCTAAGTTCTATGCTAACATGACCTTCGTTGTCAAATTTTCATCCTTTTGCAGCTCAGGAATTTGATGCTGTACCTCGAGACAGGGAATACAGTAGAGTCTTCAAATGAAACAAAGAATGATAATGTCTTGCCAGTATCGATCAACTCATCTCAGCCATCCAATATCAAATGATCAGAAGGAAGAACGTGAAGTTTGAAGGATGAAGGGTCGCTCTTGTACCAAGTTTGAATGGTAAGGGCGACCGATGTGATTTACTTAAATTCAGCATGGTGTACATACAGTAACATACCAAAAATATGGGGATGGCTGTTGGACATACACAACAAACCTTTATGGCTGATGCGTGGTTAGTTAGATATTGTACAAATATATTCGAGGTTTAAAATTTCAGGTATTTTCTGTACATTTGGTAAACTAACCTTTATGAAGTTGGTGGAACTCATGCCCTTGATATCTTAACTATCTCATGGTCTGTCTCTTTTGTTTTTGTGTTGTGTTGTTTTGTTTCACGGAATTGAGGCATGGAAATGAGAAGTGTTACGGTTCCCACGTCTAGTTAGTGCGAGGTAAAGACAATTGAGGAATTATGAAAAATTTCACAAATGGTCACTCAACTATGACTCATTCGACATTTTGGTCACTGAAGTTTCAAATATATCATTTTAGTCACTCAACTATTACACTCTCAATCACTTTAGTCACCAAAATAGTTTTTTTTTTTAATGAAAAAAATTAACCAAATGACTAAAGTGATTGAGAGTATAATAGTTGAGTGACTAAAGTGATATATTTGAAACTTCAGTTACCATAGTGTCGAATGAGTCATAATTGAGTGATCATTTGTGAAATTTTCCCGAGGAATTATACAAAGAGTACTAGGTAAAATGCCAGAATGGTTCCTTCCGTTCTCCTTGGGATAAGATTGTCCTTTCCCCTCATTAATTGTTTTTCCGATATTACTAAACGCCGGTGGGAATCAAGATTTCTCATTTGTACTGCAATGACTACTCATGAGTCATGATCAATCATAATTTTATTTATTTTTTCTTCTAGAAGGAAATTGGTAGAGGCATTTTAAGGAAAAACTCCCAGTACAAAAATTTATGCAAATTCGATTGGTAAATAAGTGACCAATGACAGCAAGAGCATAAGCCTTGTTGTTACCTTCTCTACACACATGACAAATTAAGAAAATCAATAAATTGGAAGGTGATGTTACTTTAATTCTCATAGTTTCAATTGTTAGGCCTCGTTTGATTCAAGGAAATGAAACATTTTTCCTATGGGGATGAGAAATTAAAATTCCTGTCATGTTTCCTTTCCAGTGTTTGGTAAAGTAGGGAAAACATTCAAGAAAGACTAGTTGATTTCCCTTCAAGTGTTTGGTTGGTTCAGGAAAGAAAAGAAAAAATATATCAATGTTCCAATAATATCCTTGTATTTTAAAATTTATCATCATGGGGTGAAATTGGCAATAACACACTTGAGTAGGGATATTATAGTCCTAAACTTCTGTAATAAATGCTGAAAAGAAGAAAGGAAAATCAATCCCATGGGTTCTGAAATGAACCATCCTCCACCCTATTTTCCCTCTGTCAGACAAATAATTCCCAAGTTTGTGCCTAAACAAAAAGGAATGATTTTCTTTTCCTGATTCCTCAAATTAGTATGCAATGTTAGGCATCTGCTCAATTTAATATCATTGCGAATTAAGTGCCTAATATAATTTTATTTGATAACCTAAACGTTGGCTGTCTTCGAGGCTCCTTTTTCCAAGTTGTATTTTCAGTTTCTTTATAAAAAAAAAAAAATTGTTGTGAATTCATGGTAGAAGATTATAAATGTTCATGATCACATCTCGCGCACCTTACTAGATCCAAAGTATAGATTTACTATAATTCGTTGATTACAAGGAGAACATGACTATTATTCGTTGTGAATCAGTAAGATTGTTTTTTTGTTTTTAATTAATTTTTTTTATTACATAATAACAACTAACAATACATATATTTTTTCTTTTTTGAATCAGGGAAAATGTATATTCATTAAAGCCAGAATCGGCTGTTACACACCATTTCGCTATCATTTAAGGCCATAGACAGACAAGAAACTAGTGGTGGTATCCATAGTGATATAATCATACTCATTATACATTCAAATACGTAAAGGTAGCAGAGACCCTCCTTTAATACTACTTCAATACGTAAAGGTAGCAGAGACCCTCCTTTAATACTACTTCAGCGGCGCTAGAGATACATAGAGTGCACATCGGTGCTTCATTTCCTAATACAAGGAATTATTGTAATTTAGACAAACTAAAAAACAAATGAATGAGCTTAGGGGCTAAAAAACCCAGCCTAAATTAGAAAGTCCAATAGGGCAGCCCTAAGAGAAAGAGGACCAAACTCAAAGCCAAACAAGATAGGGTTGACCCAAGCCCAGACCACATCTCCACCACGCCTTCAGCCACCTATACAGCTTCGGTGCTGTTCCACTACCTACAAACCCCGCCATGAACCAACACCACCAGCCTCGCCACCAGCCGCCCTGAGAAAACGCGTCGTCGAGCACCGCCCCGAGCCTCACGAAGCCCGCATAGCCACCCAGACCCCCCGAAACCACACCGCTGGATCTGGAAGTCCTCTCTGAGTGCGCCCAGATGCTTGAAAAACCCTTGTTGGATTTGTACAGAAAAACAACCTCAAACACCCAGAGATGTTGCCCAAAACTCGCTGCCAACCATCCTGCCAAAAACCCCGAGCCAGGGCAATGAAGTACCCGTCTAGCAGCCAGCACAGGGACAACGCGGCGATGCTAGTGCTACCCATGGCCGCCACCAGACAGGAACATTTGGAGGTGTTGGTGCCCTCCCGCAGCGCTAGGGCTGAGAGAGAGAGAATAGTCTTTCACAACTAACAATACATAGTATTGACTAGTGTGTGAATACCGAGCTACTATTGGTTTACTTTGAAAAATTAAAATGGATTTGTGAATACATAATACTAGGGCTGGGCATTTAAGCCCGAAAACCCGCAAATCCGGACCGGCCCGTCAAAGCCCTACCCGTTCGGGCCGGGCCCTATTTTTTTTGTCACCAAAACGGTTCGGGGCGGGCCTTCACTTTCAAAGTTATGGTTCGGGCCGGGCCTTGACTTTCAAAATTGGAAAAGCCCGTTTAGGCCTGTCTTAGTTAAAAGAGACAGATGTCCATTAAATATTGGTCCTAATATAGGGCTCAAAATCTCTACCATAGGACCAAATACACTCAATTACATGCCTTACTCTAATTAGTCAAATACTTAAAGTCCTAAACAACTAAACCCAATCTCAGCCCCTTCTTGTCTTCTTCACAAACCCGATCTGAACATAGAAAGTAGCTATGCCGCCTCCTTCAGTCCTCCTTCCTAAAGTGACCCAAACCCGATCTGAACCCAGCGCCTCCTCCTCTGCCATATTCGCCTAAACCTAATCAATATCAGCCACTTCTTCGCAAACCTAGAGAGTAGAGAGTAGAGAGGCCGCCTCCTTCAATCCTTCTTCCCAAATCCGATTTGAACCTACCGCCTCCGCCTCCGCCATATCCGCTAAAGCCAAGACTGTCTCTCTCTCTCTCTCTCTCTCTCTCTCTCTCTCTCTCTCTCTCTCTCTCTCTCTCTCTTTCCCTACTTCACCTGCACTGCGAGACGGCGAGATGACGAGACTGCTTTCTCTCTCTTCACTTCAGCTGCACGGCTGAGACTGGTTTCCCTCTCTTCACTTCAGCTGCACGGCCGAGACTGCACCGTGAGTTTCTCTCTCTTTCTCTTTGTATCTCTGTTAAGTTGTTGTGATATTCTGTTAGAGTAAAGTTTCTTGTTTGATTTTGGAGTGTCTGAAAATGGAGTTGTGATTGTGGCTTAGGAAGCTTTGTATTTGAATTGGGACTTTGTGTTTAATTGCATGTCAAATTGTTCTTGACTTCTTGTATTTGAATTTGGATAATGAACTCCACATATCTGGATATTTGAATGTGTAGGTTGAAATTTGGATATGGATGCTGTTTTGAACTTCAACAGGTTGAAAACTTGAAATGGATGGAACCTGGATTATGTATATACGAGCAGATGACAAAGATTAATAAAACTGATATTTGGGCCCGAAAGCCCGGAAACTCGGCCTGAAAGAAAATGGGCCTGTAAGACCTCGGATTAATAAGGTGTTCATTTGTACTATTTCGTGGTTCGAGGGTGGAGTGGAATTGTTTTCGGACGAATAATTATTCGAAGTGCACGTTTTAGGGGGTTACGAAGTTTGACTTTTGATACGTTTAGATTCTATGAAAACTTCCTTCAGGAAAGTTGTAGAGTGCGTCGATACGAGTTTGTGGACATGTGGAATACAAGAATCGGAGTTAGTATGAGAAAGTTATGAGCGATTGAAATTTCTATAAATATGAGAAAATTCCGGATTTTCATTAAATCCCAAAAGTTTCCTTTTTCTCATTTTCCTCCCCAAACTCTCCATTCTCTCTCCTCCCTATTCGTGCGACCTGACTGACCAGACCCGGCCGGAAAGGCTACTTCCCGGGGTCCTCCGGTGACGACCCGGCCCTCCCCGAGGTCATCTTGCCGAGTCCAGTCGACCCCCGTGGTCCTCTCACCCTGCTGCAGCCCCCAGGCCTGGATCGAAAAGGCCCCAATCGTGAGACCCGACCCGGTCGGACCTCCTCGACGCCGGCGTTGCATGGACCGATCCTTCTTGGTTTTGGGTTGTCCTCCTCCTCCTAATCATCCCCATATAGGCCTTGCATCACAATTTTGAGTGTCGAGTGGTAGATCAAGGTTTGAAGTTTTCGACGTCCCTGATTCGATTTAGGATCTGATTAGACGCACGAGAGTGATCCAACTTCCAAGCTTGATCTAGGACGATCTAGACAGAATCTCACTTAGCTCCAGGTATGAAAGTGGCTCATCTCTTCATTTTGAACAAGTTTGTAGTTGACGACTTTTGCATCGGAGATGGTTGACTTGGCGTTGATCGCCACCGTTGACCGCCTGCTGACTCGTCGCTTGTGGCAGCGCGTCGGTCATCCAAAATGTGTTTTGTTTTTAGTTTATGCATCTACGCATCCATATGATCGTTTTTATATATTATAAGGTTATTTTGGAAAAAGGTTGATGCATGCTAGATTTACGGTTTTACGCGTTATCTTCGGTTTGCGATCCGTGAGGATCCGACCGTTAGATTTACTTCAAATTGTGATATGTTGATCGTAGAGCTGTTCCGATGACTTTGTGTGGTCATGTTTGAGGATTCGACCGTGGGATCGTCGTTTTAGTGCGTTTTATGAATTGTGCGCTAAGTTAATTATTGTATGTGATTAGGTGTTTGATGGAATTGTTTTGGGCGAACAATTGTTGATTTTGTGATCGCGGCTGTAAGAGAAGACGCAGCGGGATTTGGAGGTGAGTAAATCTCACGTGGTTCATTTACGAACGGATTTATTTATTACTCGGAATTACTCGTTTAATTGTTAAATCATTTTCGAAACAAATTATTTGTTTTAAAACATATGAACTTGATCGACAACGGTTCATGGGTAGATTAAAACAATGTTTTGATATAAAATGATTTTTGAGAAGTATATTTTATAAAACTATAGTTAGTATTAGTGGTCATTCCTACGTGAATGACTACGTATATATATATATATATATATATATATATTTACGTGGAATATATATATGGATGGTGTAGCATTGTGTGAAGTATAATAATGGTGATTTTATTCGGATTATTATATGGAGCATTTACTCTTGTCGGAAATGTGAATTGTTGATTTATATTGTTGAAAGACTGATTTGGAGTTGTGATGTGACAAATGTGAGTCGGAAGGTTTCAGTGGTAAACCTGGGTTTGTTCTGAGGGCCGAATGGTTTGAAGTCCGAAGGTTACAGTGGTAACCTGGGTGCACTGATATCGTAAGGTTGAACATCGGCCGAGGTGACAGGTTACGATACAGTTAGGGTGTAATCATCGGATGCTTGCACCTTGGTCAAGGGGGCAGGTTACGATACAGTTATCGGATGCTTGTACCTTGGTCAAGGGGGTAGGTTACGATACAGTTTGAGCTCTAGTCTGTCATAGTTCAGGGAAGGTTTCTGGGATTCTTTCTTTAGAGTTTACGTGAGATTTGGGGATTTCCATGAGTTCTATTATTTGTTTTAAGTAATCTCCTGAACTAAACTATATGCAGGGATTACTGCCTTTTGTATTGTTTGTTTTAATGTAATCTCTTGAACTAAGTTATATGCAGGGATTACCGCTTTTTGTATTGTTTGTTTTAATGTAAATTCCTGAACTAAACTCTATGCAGGGATTTATATGATTTCTTTTGTTTGTTTTAATGTGATCTTCTGAACTAAGTTTCTATGCAGGGATTACTATGATTTTGTTGTTTGTTTTAATGTGATCTCCTGAACTAAGTTTCTATGTAGGGATTACTGTTTTACTTAATGATTGTTGTGAGTACAGTGCTGTTGTGGGATTTGGAGTGAGGTGAAACTAAGTTGTGATGCCCTAAGGTTGGCAGTTGGTTGTTATTGTGAGCCAATGAGTCTGATTTCGTGGTTGTGCCGTTGAGGCAAAGGAATGGTGATCTGTTAGATTGTGGGGACGTATCATGTTTAACATAACTTGGAGTTTTTGTGTAATTGGCGTTTGTGGGAAAAGCGATAAAATGATTGAGAGGACAGAGCCTGTGGGTTTTAGTTGGGTTGAAATTATTGAGCTGATAAAGATTTATTTGAACTTGATGCTTTGTTGTGATAATTGCTTATTGATTTTGTTAGACTAAGATGGTGAAAGCATGTATTTGTGAAGGTAAATGTTGTTGCTTTAATTATCTCACGAATTGAGAAATTATAAGCATGCGTGACGTGAGTCACTTTAATTGAGTTTACTCATACGGGTTAAAAAGCTTACCGGGTTCGTTTTGTTCATTCCCGGTGCACTATTCTATGGTGTATGGGTTTTTGTGCAGGTTTGATTATCGAGTGATCATTGTCAAAGCTGAGGTGTGCGTTCGATGGCGTGGACGTGGAAATGTGCTCTTAGTTTTAAGTCTTCCGCTGGGTAGTGAGTTGTGGTGGGTGTGTTTACTTATTGAATTGTTATTCAGTTTGATTTGTAAACTATCTGTAATGTAATATGTGACTCTAAAGAACGAGTCGGTATTGACATTGTGAGTTCAGTTTGTTTGTTACTTAGTTTAAATGAAAATTTTTTCTATATGTGTTTTCTTGTGTTTGTTCTCGCATTTCAGATTTGAATTTTCTTTATTCAAAATTCGGGGTGTGACAGGGCCAGTCCTGGGCCGGTCCTTGTAGGTGACAAAACGGGCTTTAGGCTCGAACCGTAAAAAACGGGCCGGGTCCGGGGCCAGTGAAATTTTAGTTAGGCCCAGCCTGTGCCCATCCCTACATAATACCTCCTATTTATGAAAGAGAGACTGATATCCCGAGCTACTATTGATTTACTTTGAAAAAAACTAAAAATGAATTTGTTTTTTGTTTAAGGAAAGAGATTCGAGAGAATGATAGTTTGTACGAGTTACAGGTGTCTAACATATTCATACCTAACGATTTTCCACAAAATAGTGACGAAAGGTATAACTTGTACAAATCTTTTCATTTTCCTATCCTCTTTATATAGGGATTATAAGTACAAAGCTTGAATCACACAAGGAAAAATCTTGAAGCTTCTACCCTATTATAACTTAAACAAGTAATTAGAGTTTGTGCCAGACACATAATTTGTGTATCCTCAAACATTTTCTATAATTTCTAATTTTTTTTATCTAGAAGATTAGAAGATTACTACAATAGCCCAATACCATTTGGTCTACGAAAATTAATTGTTGTAATTCTTAATAGTTGATGGAATAAAAAAAATTAATACAATATTTGATTTTAATTATGTTCTCCTCGTTGTATTCTCCTATTTCTATTAATAATAATATCGGGTGTGGGGATGAACCTCTTAGTTAGGCTGGGTTCAAAACCCCATTAAAAAAAAAAAAAAAAAAAAATTATATACGTCGATTCCCATCAGAGGGGTCCAGCTTGACCCACGTTTGTAGTTGAATTGGATTTGGATCTTTCAAACAAACGCCCAATAATTCAATTTCTAAATTATATCCAGGTCCATCTTCCTCAATCAGCACAGCCTAACATATCTTATGTTTCGATATTGTCGGTTTCAGCTCTCGACATTTCATCTCGCCACTCTTCGTCTTCGTCTTTTCATCTCTTACAAGGTTAACCACTATATCAGATTATTATTATTATTATGTTCTCTGTTACACCTATAATTGTTTCGTTTCTGATCACAGGTTGATCTCTCTGTTTTTATGAAATATCTGTTGTTTTATTCATTTTGGCTTCTGTGGGTAGGATAATGAATAACGGGTTTTAGGCGAATTTGATATATATATTTTTTTAATTTGTGGAGATTGTGTGTTGTTCTTGCCTGAAATGGTATTTGTTGGTTTTGGTTGAATCAAGTAGTGGAATTTGGAATTAAAGTTTTATTCTTTGTGTCTATGGTTTACTTGAATTATAGGATATATCACTAATTTGTAGGACATGCGGGTGATGAGCCATTTCTTGTTTAGTATGCCTTTTTATGGGTGATTGTTTATGCTTTATATATATATCTATATCGTGGAGATTTCTTTTCTTTTGTGTTAGAATTGATTCTATAAAAGCGTTAGTTTCGTGTTATTCTGGGCTCATCGCAGAATTTGTCAAAGAAGAACCTATAGTTGTTTCTTCATCTCAATGTTTCTGTAGTGGGTTTCCTTGATATTTAGGGTGTTTTGGATGAACATCTTCATATCATGTTCTCAGCATTGCCTAAGTTTGTTCTTACAGACAGTCTTGTATGGATTTTCCTTTTTCTCCGTATTGGACTAAAATTTCTGATACTGGTTGTTGTTGTAATCCAGGTTGATTCTAATTATGCATAATCAAAGACATTACTGATTTTGATGGATTATTTACCCGAGCAGTTAATTTGGGAGATCTTGAGCAGGATTAAGAAAACCACTGATAGAAACTCCGTGTCTTTGACATGTAAACGACTGAATGGATTGGATAATGAACAGAGGCAAGCCCTTCGGGTTGGTTGTGGATTAGACCCTGCTAATGAAGCTTTGACTTCTCTCTGCAGTAGGTTTCTCAACTTGACAAAGGTAGAGATAACTTACGCCGGTTGGATGTCCAAACTAGGAAAGCAGTTGGATGACCATGGGCTTCTTGTTCTTTCCAATTACTGCCCTTCTTTGGTTGATCTCTCACTAAGCTACTGCACATTCATCACTGATGTGGGCCTTGGTTATTTGTCTTCTTGCTCAAAGCTTTCAGCTTTGAAGTTGAATTTCACCCCAAGAATAACTGGCTGTGGCATATTATCTCTTGTTGTGGGCTGCAAAAATCTCACTGTTCTCCATCTCATCCGATGTTTAAATGTTAGCAGCGTCGAGTGGCTTGAATATCTTGGCAGGCTTGAGACACTTGAAGATCTCAATCAAGAATTGTAGAGCTATTGGGGAGGGCGATATGATTAAGCTAGGTGCTAGTTGGAGAAAACTGAAACGCTTGCAATTTGAGGTGGATGCTAATTACAGATACATGAAAGTCTATGATCGTTTAGCTGTGGATCGATGGCAAAAGCAGTGGGTTCCTTGTGAGAATATGTGGAACTTAGCTTGATAAATTGCATCATCAGCCCAGGAAGGGGACTTGCTTGTGTGATGGGGAAGTGCAAGAAATTGGAGAAGATTCACTTGGACATGTGTGTTGGGGTACGGGACTGTGACATAATAGGCTTAGCCCAAAATTCAAGTAATCTTCGCTCCATTTACCTCCGAGTCCCGTCAGATTTCTCACTTCCTCTTCTGATGAATAACCCTTTGAGACTAACCGATGAATGCCTAAATGCCTTGTCCAGTAACTGTTCAATGCTTGAATCTGTCAGGATATCTTACTCTGATGGGGAATTCCCTTCCTTTTCCTCATTTACATTACAGGGAATCATTACTTTGATTCAGAAGTGCCCTGTGCGGGAACTTGCTTTTGACCAAGTGTATTCCTTCAACGACACTGGGATGGAAGCTCTTTGCTTTGCTCAGCATCTTGAAACATTGGAGCTTGTCAGGTGCCAAGAGATAAGTGATGAAGGGCTGCAACTTGCGGTCCAGTTTCCGCGATTGTCTGTTCTGCGTTTAATCAAGTGTTTGGGAGTTTCTGATGAAGGTTTAAGGCCACTAGTAGGTTCATTCAAACTGGAAACGTTGGCTGTGGAAGATTGGCCCCAAGTCTCTGAAAGAGGAGTATTTGGAGCTGCAAGATCTGTTTCTTTCAGACAAGACCTGTCATGGATGTACTGAACTAGTTACTGGGCCGGGTAAATAGCATTGAAGCTTGTTTAGTTTCTGCAGCATTCAGTTATCCACTGGTTGTAATTAATGTACATGGCTATTGTGTTGTGAATGTTTTGTTATGTTTGTTTGTAATTAAACCTCATGATTGTTTGAATAAACTAATGTGTTCATTGATTCATCTGCTGTCATGGATAACTGCTTTATGAATCGCGAAATTGCTAGTGTGAGATTCATGCTTGTCTTGCAAACTTGTGATAGTTGAAGTTGTGCAACCATTCAATTAGCAGAGGCAGCCTACTTGAGAAAAGTAGCTACTACACAGCATACGTGATGCATATGCTGCTTTGAAGCGCATTCATCGCTTCTGCACAATTTAATGGAAATCAAAATATGTGATACCTGAATATCGCTTGTAACAACAAATGTTTGTTACAAATCACTGACTAGCATTTGTTTATTATCTTGATTAGGTATAAGTTTTATCATAGGTGGATTGGCATCAGTTTTTTTATTTTTTTTTTAACCAACACCACCGCGGGCCTCCTCCATGCTAAAAAATTACTTATGGAGAGGAGTCAATTTCATCCGCTTACTTTATTGATGCTTATATAATTGGAATCACTCTATGCTTTTGTAAAAAAGAAAAGACATGCCATTAAGTATTACATTTTTTTTTTTTAATAAAGGGCTGGTGCGGCTGTCCTCAAGTCTTGATTAATGAAACTGTCGAATACAGGGGGTGAAACATTGAGCCTAAACCCCTGATTACAATAAGTATCTAGAGTATGTTCCGAAATAATATCAGGAATCTCTACAAAAAACATATATTCTAACAAATACCAACTAGCAAAGAGTGCTATACTGGCTACTCCATTTGCTTTGACATAGCGGCGACATAACGGAAAGATAACTCGATATGTAACTCGATTACAATGTAGCATAATTACCAATTGCATACCTTTCCTACTATGTTGCCGCCGGAGAATAACTCTGACAACACTTAGCTTCACCCTGCCACTAGGTGGTAGCGACCATTTGACGAAGCAAGAAACTCACCACCTACCTAAAGCAGTCAAGGCACTTTGAGTGCACACACAGGCAAAAAGCCTGACTAGCCCTACACAATACCTGTAGAGACTTATTGCTCGCAAAAAGCGCAAAACAACTAAATAACATAAATAAAATCTTGAACCTTTCAAAAAAAAAAAAAATTCTTGAAGAAAACAAACAACTAAGGCAGGGGCCCAAACCCCAGCTGTCCAGGTAGCAATTGGATAACAACCCATGTGTAAGGCCCAACCCGGTCCAAGCAAGGCCCCCTCCGACTTCCCATTCTTCCTGTCGCATCACCACCAGCATCGGGCCACCATAGCAGCCACCATTGCTCCTCTCTCTAGGTTGACCCAAGACAAAATGCAAACAGCCATCAAATCGGATCTGGAATGAAGCAAAGCTCCAACCTAGAAACGCACAGCCAGTAACCCCTATCTCCGGCCAACCTGAAATCGAACTGCCGCCCTGAAGCCCGCGTCCTCCGCCCTCTTCACCACCAACCCAGCGACTTCAGACCTCCAACCTGCCGTCCCGCAAAACGCTGCCTGCACGAACAAACCCAGATCCTCCCAACAGATGTTAATCACGCCTGCCACCGCCCTTCCATCCCATTGATCAAGAGCATATCTGCCCCGATCTAAAGACCCACTCTCACCCATCAGCAATCACCTAACGCTGTCGTCGGACGGAGTCAAGAAAATTTTTCTCCCGCCCTAGTGCCGCGCCACAACGGTGACATATCTTTTTCTTTATTGGATTGGAAAAGTATTACATTTAAAAGAAATAGGTTTAGGTCAGGATGTAACATCTTTTCCTTTAAAGGTTTTTCGGTTTTAAAGTCTGTAATATTTGTTGTCATTATACAACAAACGTTTTTTTTTTTAGGGGGAAAACGACAAGCTTTATTAAATGAAACTAAGGAGTACATGGAGCGATGCAAAAGCATCGAAAAGAAAGCAATGAGCCGAAACAAGATGCACAAGCGCATCTAATTTTGAAAAGTAACCAGGGTATGACTAAATGCCTTTCGAACATGACTGGACGCCGAAAAGCCAAGAACTGCATTGCATATATCAATTTAGCAGCGAAACTGTAGTAGTAACCGTAACCAGGATCGTAACCATAGCTTGGGAGATACACCTCAAGAGAGCAAGGTGAGGCTTCTGAGAGGACGAAGGCGACCAAGGGTGTCAAAAACTTGGACATTAGCAATCGAACTCTCAAGAACAAGAACCATGAAACCGAGACTCCAATCCAAAATTGAACTAGGGCCCGGATTAAACAACACCAACCACCTGAGTCCCAAACCCGAGCCCAAGAATGCGTAGGCCTAGAGAAAGCCCACTCACTTGTAGAGCCCCACAAACAAGCCCAGACCCAGGCCTAATTAAACTTACTTTAGGCACCAAAACCACCCAATCCCATAATCCCAGTCTTTCGCAGGCGCCACCTGACACGTGCTACTAGCTCCCCAGAGGAAGAGAGTCGTCCACCACCAAAAGAATGAGCGACCCTCTAGAATGACACGGCACACCATTCCTAGGCCACTTGCTGATGTCCATGAGCCTAGACAAACTTAGCAAGCCGGATCGGAACTAGCCTCCAACCAACAACGAAAGCCTTTAGTCGTCGTCCTCCTCCGTCTCCAGCTCTATAAGTAACTCTTTCTGCCCCGAAAAAGAGAAGAGACAGGTCCAGGGTCCCAAATGCGAATAGCCTCACACAAACCCATATATGAGAATAGCCTCCTCCGGCGAGAGATCTTCAATCCCAGACTAGACTTCCCTCGAACACAGCGTCAATTTGAAAGGCAATTCAACAAGGAGTGGATGCCACAACCTATAGGTTGAACATAGAGGAAGGACAACCTCAAGGAGGTAGACATACATGCTTCACGAGGAGTAGGAAACTCATCGGAGGCCATAAAATTCGATGAGCAAAACCCTAGAACTAGGGTTTGTCGCTGCTAGGCAAGAGAGAGGAGGCTCTCGTCATGAGAACTACAACAAAAGTTAAATATGTAAAACTATTTAGATAATGACTTTTTTGTTTTTTCTTTTTGGGTAGTTCTATTCAGACCTCCCAATTTGCTTTTTATACATCCTTCTTTATTTTTGTCCACCAAATTTCCTAACTTACCCTTATTTTTATTTTACATATTTGAATACCATTTTATCAACCTCCTATTCCATTCATTTATATCTTCAGCTTGAGTTGGTTGCTGGGTACCAAGGTTCACCACAAAGCTTCCACGATTTGGTCGGCGACGCAAGCCCAGAAACAAATATTATCAGAGAAAAGAAAGAAAAATAGAGGAATTGGTTTGAGTTAATTGTTTGGTTGCGTAACAAAGCTTGCATGTTGATACTTGATACTTAGAATAGAAATTGTATTTCTTTAATAAAGGATTGTAGAATACTGATTTTCATTGCCTCTATTGCTCATCAGATTTATTCAGAAATAACCCATTGGATTGCCTTTGTTATAGTTGCTAAATGAAAGATTAAATATAAATTAATTTATAGTTCCTTAAGTTTGATAGAGAGAGACGATGGAGAAAACATATTGGATCTGCAAATAAATAGTGTAAACATATCACATCAGAACTTCTCTGTTGGGATTGCACGCGGCTACAATATTCACTTGTAATTTTTTTTGGATATATGAGGGCCAAAAGCTTGTATTTTCTATAAGAGGGGTAAAACAGTGATTAAATTTTTACAAAAATTAAAAGAGGTCCAAATAAAATAACAAATTGGGAGGTCTAACTAGACAGCTAGACTCACCTTTTTTTCTTTTCTTTCTATTGGGCAGATGAGGAGTTTTCATTCTTTCAATTAATAAAATAAAGATCGCACACTCGCACATGACTTATCTATTGACTTGTTACGAAGTCGGTCTAGCAGAATATAAGTTTGGGTTAAACCTAATGTTTCGATCCAATTATTTGGTTGGCTGGTCCAAGCATGACCTGATCTGGACTACCTTAATTCTCTCGCGCGCTCTCTCTCTCTCTCTCTACAATGGACCACCTTAATTGGGGCGGCCTGGCGTGTTTGACAGGATTTAAACTCGCTCCCCACAATTTTCTTATATAATTTTTATTTTTGTTCTTGCCTGAGTTGCCTCTCAATAAATTGCTCTTAGACCTCTCCAAAAGAAAGAAGAAAAAAAAATTGTTCTTAGAAGCGTACACGTATCAAATAAGTCGACCATCACACAGTGACACATATAAGTGATTCAACTGCAACCCGAATGAGACCCGCTCTCATTCCCTCAATTTCCATTCTCTCTTTGAAGTATTTCAACTCATAATTCCAGATGCAGATGCTTGCAACTTCAGACCTCAAAGTTTCCTACTGCTTAAACCCCACGCTCCCCTATCCCACCTCCTTTTCCTCCCACATTCAAACATATCAAATCCAACTCATTCACCTTTCACCCACAACCCAATTCGTTCCTTACTCATCATTTCCTCCATCACAACATTCCCATCTCACCGCAATCTCCATATAAATCTGCGATTCCAAGAAACGCAAAAACCACGATGACTTCTCTCCAGCTCCTAAACCCCCCAGTTTTCGCGGGAAAACGAAACCCCCGCGTATGGACCACTGGGGTGACGCCACGTGGGTGTCTTAACGTGGACGTGCGAGCACTGGATCAAAAGGTGCCGGCGGCTGTGGGGAGCCAGGAGGTGATGGAGGCGGAGAAGAGGGTTATGGTGGGGACGTACAATAGACCACCGGTGGTGATCGCCAGTGGCAAAGGATGTAAATTGTACGATCCTGAAGGGCGAGAGTATTTGGACTTGATGTCTGGGATTGCTGTCAATGCGCTTGGACATGGGGATCCGGATTGGATACGGGCCGTTACAGAGCAAGCCCATGTGCTCACCCATGTCAGCAATGTCTATTATTCCATTCCCCAGGTTACATTTTTTTTTGTTTTTGGGCTTCTTTTTTCCTATCTAATTTTTAGACACTTTTCAGTACAATAACATATGTATGTTACTACATAGTGAATAGTGATAGTGATTAATAAGTAATGGTTTGGGTTTAGCTATTGAGTTATGTACTTGCTAGCTTATTGGTGTGAAAAACGTTGGCTTAGATGTATGATTAGTAGCAAAGTTCAAGCATTACATACATTTGATCTTCTATACACTCTGGTTTTATTTTGTAATAGGGTAGGTCTGATTAAAGCAATTGTCACAATTTTGTGCTTAAACGGCTTTGGCTTTGTTCATGAGGGAAGAGCATTTGTAATGGGATATAGTGAAAGATGGTAATGGTAAAGTACATATGCATCATAGCTTCTATATGCTTTTTTTTTTTTTTTTTTGTCCAAAAACTGGCTCAGGAAAATGGAGGTTGTTGTTGCAGGTGGAGCTGGCAAAACGGCTGGTGGCTTGCTCCTTTGCTGACCGTGTCTTTTTCTCAAACTCCGGAACTGAAGCAAATGAAGCTGCCATAAAATTTGCAAGAAAGTTCCAAAGATTTTCAAACCCTGTGAAGAAAGAGCCTACAACAGAATTCATTTCTTTCACTAACAGCTTCCATGGGAGGACGATGGGGTCCGTGGCATTGACTAGTAAAGAGCATTACCGATCACCATTTGAGCCTCTCATGCCTGGAGTCACTTTCTTAGATTATGGAAATGTACAAGCTGCAAGAAAGCTAATTAAATCTGGCAAAATCGCTGCTGTGTTTGTTGAACCTATCCAGGGTGAAGGTGGGATAAATAGTGCAACTAAAGAATTTTTGCAATCCTTGCGTGGTGCTTGTGATGATTCAGGTTCTCTTCTGGTCTTTGATGAGGTAAAATACTCTTTCAGATAGATATTTGTCTGTCTACACACTGTTTCTTTTGGTCAAAATTTGACACATGGCATATTGCATATGAACTGAAGAGTTCTGTTTTGGTATGCCTTTTCTTGTTGTAAGAAAGAAAGGAGAGAATAAATTGAAAGAAATATCTGCTTGTTAACAGAAACTTATACATTAAGTTGTTCCAACTAATGGTTCATATTGATATTTCAAATCCATTATGCTACTGCCTAACTTACGAACACATATACCTACAAATGAAATGCATGGGAAAACTGGGTACCTTTGTGTGCTACTTGGCCGGTCTCATCATTGTCCATTTAATTTGGGAGTCCAGAGGTCTGGATATTAAGCTAGTTGTTTCATGATGGAATTTTGAATTCTCAAGATTGATATGGAAATAGACTATGGCTTTTTGAAGGGATCAATCATATGTAGTAATATTTATGCCTGCCTCGAGTTATTTGTCATAATTATTTGCCTTGTTCAAGTTTATATAAACCAAATGAGAAGTTTGTGAAGGCTTCTGTTACAAACATTTGGACTCTGGTCACATTTTCAGATCTAATGAGTAACTTGCCTAAGTGAGCATACAGTTTTATTTGGTCGATTATGGAAGTTTAACAAAGATAGAAATATGAACTGGGATTTTAAATCTTTGCATGGCAGAGAGAATTATTTGCTTACGTTTCTAGAATAATTTGCTATATGTATATACGTTGGGATATTCATGAGTGCAATTCTGACAAATAATATTTATTGTATTCCTAGGTTCAATGTGGGTTGGGTCGAACTGGTTATCTCTGGGCGCATGAAGCTTATGGTGTATTCCCAGATATAATGACTCTGGCCAAGCCTCTTGCAGGAGGACTTCCCATAGGAGCTGTATTAGTGACTGAAAAGGTTGCTGCTTCAATGAAGTATGGAGAGCATGGAAGCACTTTTGCTGGGGGGCCCCTTATCTGCAATGCTGCCCTTGCGGTCTTGGACAAAATTTCCAAGCCTGAGTTTCTCAAAAGCGTCTCAGAGAAAGGTCAGTACTTCAAAGAAGTGCTGACAAAGAAGCTGGGTACAAATCCACATGTGAGAGAAGTACGGGGTTTGGGTCTCATTGTTGGAGTAGAGCTGGACGTGTCTGCTTCACTGCTTGTCGATGCCTGTAGGAATTCTGGTCTTCTGATAATAACAGCCGGAAAAGGAAATGTCCTCAGGCTTGTGCCGCCGTTGATCATCTCTAAACCAGAATTGGAGCATGCAGCTGAGATTTTGCTTGAATGTTTGCCTGCCCTTGATGGCTCTACTTGAATTTGATGTTGAAGTAACTTGAGTAAACTTTACATCTAGGAAATGTAAATTGTTGAGTTTTATCTGAACCTATGTATTCTTACTACAAGGTAGCTTATGTTGCTTTTTGTTCAGTTCTTGGTTTAACAGAAACATGATATTGTTGAAGGAAATCGACTTTTGTGTGCCTTATGAAACTAGGATTAGTTCTGTGATTATAATAGGAGAGAAGGTTTTAGAATTCCTAGTCCTATTCAGAATAGTTTTCCTTGTATCATTAGAACATGTACTTTGGACTGATTTACCTTTTTAACGAAAATAGCGGAGAAAACCTAAAGCGTTGAGAGTCATGCCCTGTCCGACGCATTCCCTCGCGGCGTCGTCGTCGGACGGGCTCGAAGGACCGTGTGTCCGGAGGAGAGAGGTCCAGTCGGAGTAAGAGTTGCGTGGGATTGGCAGCGCCGTCAGGATCGGTTGGAGGATCTGATGGGGAGGGACAACGGCGGCTAGCGGCAGAGCCAGCGTCTTTTGACTCCAGAACAAAGCGCAGGCTGCTTGAGGGTGGGTTCGAGTTTATGTCGCTGGATCGGAGGTGCTTGGTGATGATCTCTTCATGGTGGCAATGCTGGGATCGTTGATGCCCGGATCGGATCAGCCAGATCCGATCTTCCTTTTGTTGATTGTTTTCAATCTGGGGAGGAGCAGCGCCTCTATCGCGATCGCTCTGCGTCAATTTGGGGGCGGTGGTGATGCTGCCGGTGGTAGGAAGATACGGGTGGTACAGCCGAGACGGTGGCGTTGCGTCTCCTGCAGGCTCGATTGTCGGCTTGGGCACGGTGATATTTGGGCCTGGGCTTTGGCTCTGGGCCCGATTTGGGCTAGAGTTATGGGTTGGGTTCACATTGTGGGCCCTATCTCAGATTTTATTCTATTTATAGTTAATTATTTTGTTTGCTAGATTATTTTCGCTTATTGCGAGTAATAAGTACCTACACTTTTTGTGTAGAGCTAGTCAGGCTTTGTGCCTGTGTATGCACTCAAAGTGCCTTGTCTGCTCTGGGTAGGAGAATATTTTCTTGCTTTGTCAAGTGGTCGTTACTGCCTAGTGGTAGGGTGAGACCAAGTGTCGTTGGATCTTGTCTCCAGCAGCAACATAGGAGGAAAGCTGTGCTAAAACTGGTAATTATGCTATGTTGTAATCGTGTTACATATCAAGTTATCTTTCCGCTATGTCACTGCTATGTTAAAGCAAATGGAGTAGCTATTTGTGCACTCTGTGCTAGTTGGTGCTTGTTAGAATACAAGTCTCTTGTAGAGATTTCTGATATTATTTCAGAAATTACTCTAGACGCTTATTGTAATAAGGGGTTTAGGCTCAATGTCCCCCCCCCCCCCTTGTATTTCGACAATTTCATTAATCAAGGCTTGAGGGCAGCCACACCAGCCTTTTATTCAAAAAAGAACATGTACTTTGCAATCTCTATATATAGGGCTCATATTCTCAATAATGGAACACAATTCTCTCATCAATCTCTCTCAATTCTCATATCCTAAAACACGTTATCAGCATGAGTCCTAACCACAAAACCAAAACTCTCCACCGTGAACTTTGCTTGCACCTGGCCCGTGCTAGCCGTATCATTTGCTGCCACTACAGCCACCGTGCCTACCGCACGCCTTCCCTCCTTTGCGGTGCACGCATTCCTCACACCGCAAGCATCCTCCGCTCACCAAGAGGCTGCACTTGACCTCTCAACCTTCGGCAAACAACTACAAGGCAGCAGCCTGCAAGCCACCTAGCCACCTAAGGTTATCCTACCAATTATCAAGCTTCCAAGTTCAAGTTTACAAGGTTTCAAGCTCTGAATTAACAAGTAAGTTTTAATATTAAAGTTCCTGCTTTCTGAAATTTACTTTCTTCTTCTTTTTCTCGAGCACTTGCAACATCCCTTTTTCTACATCCCACCTTTCTTATAACGTGGCTTCGATTCTTTAAACAGCGGAATCGTAGGGATTCACGCTATACGAACTAAGAGCGTTAGTAAACCACGAACTAAGAGTGTTTGTAAAGCTTCGAACTAAGAGTGTCCATAAGCATCAATTTATGACCATATAAACATCATTGTTTCGGTTTAATCAAAATATTCTTGCAAATTGATTTCTTGGTAGCATAGCTCAGAAATCTTATTACTAGTTTTCGTGGAAGCATTGACTCCGAAACTAACTTATTCTTGTTTCATCTTTCAGGATGTCAGACATGAACAAACTCGATTTTGTTCCATTGGATTATGCAGGCAAAAGGTATTTAGAATGGGCCATTGACATTGAGATCCACCTTACTGCCCGAGATTTGTTGCATACAATCCAAGAGTTTTGTTCTAATGGAATGGCTCAAGACCCTCAAACTGAGATCGATAACTCCAGGGCACTGCCCTAATTAAACGTCACATGGATAGTGACCTTTAGTTTGAGTACATGAATGAGGATAGCACTATAAAGCTTTGGCAAGCGCTTCATGAACGATATGGCAATGTTCGTGACTCCATCCTTCCAAATCTAGAAGCAGAATGGAATGATATTTGCTTGTTGAATTTGACACAGTCATGCAATTTTATTCAGAAGCTCACCGCATGAAAACAATGATGCGTCTTTGTGGAAAGACGATCACAGAAGACCAATTGATTGAGAAAACCCTCATTACCTTCCCTGTTTATGCTATGAGGTCCTCTGATTTATTCCGGACTCATATAAAAGCAAGACGGATCACAAGTTTTCAACAACTTATTGAAGCTATGGCCACTGCTGAAAGACATGGCAATGAGCTTGTGCAAAGAGAATTTTATAGGCTTCAAGATAGCCATCAAGAGCATCATCCTATGGCTAGAGAAAGTCGCCATTGACATCATTATCCATACGATCGAAATGCTCATGAAGGTAATCGCCCAAAGCGACAATCACACGACCGTAGGAGGCGTGACTTTGAGGGACGAAGGTTGGAAACCATGGAGCCAACGTTGGCCATGGTCAACAGTTTCCAACGCGACCGGTCCTAGTGACCATGCACATTGTGCCAATGCGCCTCAATTAAGGGAGAATCTTCTTCATGGTGTCTATTTCTGATATGGAACGTCTGATCAATGGACCTGAATTTCCAATGTACCTAAGTAGGTAGCCGCATCATGGTGATCAAGACATCGAGTTCAAAAAAACTTTAAATCTGGTGATGAAGACAGAATGCTGCATATTTTTATTTAGAATAGTATTTTATTTTCCAAGAATTATGTGATGGCAATTATGCCTCAAATCAATCAATGATATTTTGTATTAACTCTTTCTCACTAGGCTCATCCAAGATTAATTGTGATGTCTAGGAAAGGTTTGAATTGAGAGAACGGTTTTAAAAGTGAGCATTGCTCCACCAAAATCTCGCCTTGCCTTACCTAGTCATAACCAAATTGGAGCTACCAAACGGATTGAGTGACTACAATTTGTCTACGTTTGATTTTTATTTTTGGATTAGATTTTGGTCAATAAACTTTGATGTAATCATTGGCTATTTTATTAATAAAATATCATTTATTTTATCTCATGTCATGGACATATTTCTCGAACTTTATTACTTTAAAGATATAAGAGCCAATGGTTTTCATGTGGAAACACATTGTGAAAATGGACAAGAGTTCCTTTGCATCACCTCTAATGACTACAGACATAAAAGAGTCTTAGAGAAACTTATGTGTCTATCTAGTGGGTTGTATGCAACCACTATTCGAATAATTGAATCCAATCATGTTATGAGAGATGATTTATGGGATTCCGACACATATAGGCTTTGGCATGACCGTTTGGGACATCCAAGTCCTGATATGATGATCCATATATTAAAGACTTCACACGGACATCCATTCTTTAGAACGAAATCGGATTTTGGACCAAGAAGGAGCCCCTGCGCCTCACGACACTGTCCCCATGCAAGACCGACCATCACAGGTTGGCGCCGCCGTCCCCCTGCTGCCCAAGAGTGTCCTTGACACCACTTATGCTCCCTTGACTCCAGTTTCTACTTCTAAAGTCCATTGTGACTTCATGGCTCAACCAAAATTCTCATTCGTTGTTTCTAAAGCCTACCATTTGTTCTGCAAATCTTGCTCTTTAGTAAAATTGGGATCGAGACCATCTTACAAAGGACAATAAAGAAAACATAGCATTCTTGCAACAAATCCAATGTGATATTTGTGGACCTATTCAACGACCTTGCGGACTATTTAGATACTTTCAGGTGTTGGTTGATGCATTGACACGCTGGTCACATGTCATGCTTTTATCCATAAGGAACGCTGCATTTGCTAAACTCCTAGCACAAATTATTAAGTTAAGGGCTCACCACCCTGATCATCCTATTAAGTCTATAAGACTGGACAATGCTGGGGAGTTTACATCAAAAAAACTTTTGATGATTATTGCATGTCCATTAGGATTGAAGTTGAATATCCAGTTCCTCATATTCACACCCAAAATGGTCTCGCAGAAGCCACCATTAAACGACTACAAATGGTTGCTAGAGCATTGGTAATGTGGACCAATCTCCCTTTTCTGCTTGGGGATATGCAATATTGCATGCAGTTGTGCTCATTCGTCTGAGGCCCATCACCAGTCAACCTTTTTATGCGTCCCAGATGGTGACTGGGTATGAGCCTGATGTCTCACACTTACACATATTTGGGTGTGCAGTTTATGTGTCAATTGTGCTGCCACAACGCACCAAAATGGGTCCTGAAAGACGATTAGTCATTTATGTTGGATATGATTCTCCAACTATTATCCGCTACTTAGAACCCTTGACATGCGATCTCTTTACCGCTAGATTTGCGGATTGTCACTTTGATGAGACAATCTCCCCATTGTTAGGGGGAGATAAGAACATAAATGTTCAACAGGAACGACATGAATTGTCGTGGTCTGTCCCCATTTCGTCTCATCTTGATCTCCGAACCGCGAAGTCCAAAATTGAAGTGCGGAGAATTCTCTATCTTCAGAACATAGCAGAATCGATGCTTGATGAGTTTTCTAATATCGCAAAGTGACGAGATCACACATACCGGCTGCAAAAGTGCTTGCAAGGATTGATGTCCCTAAACTAGAAGACATGACGCCATCTCAAGGGAACCTGAGCCTGGCGCCAACGTCCCACCCTATGGTGACGTTGTGGCTAGGCCCATGGCTCTTGCCAGGAAATGCGGGAGACCCAATGGTTAAATGGATTCTCGCCCAAGAAAGAAAGCGAGTTTGGCACAAAATAATCCATTAATCATCGATGTAAATAATCCATTAATCATCAATGTAAATAATCCATTAATCATCGATGTAAATAATCTATCTCATGAGAATATTCTAGATTATGGTTATGTCCAAGAGACATTATTGGGGGACGCTCCAATTTCAGAATCAATTCTAGAAAATAGAGAGATCTCTATGAATTACTCTAGTGTATATGAGATGATGGATAGAAATTCTATTGCTATTGATGATGCCTTTGCATATCATGTTGCAAAATGAATTATAGAATATGATGATATCAAACCTCGCTCTATCAAATAATGTCAACGAAGAGCGGACTGGCTTAAATGGAAAGATGCGATCCAGGCTGAATTAGATTCACTAGCAAAGAGACAGGTATTTGGGCCTATAACACAGACACCCCCAGATGTAAAGCCTGTTGGCCATAAATGGGTCTTTATTAGAAAGTGTAATGAGAAAAGGATGGTTAGATATAAAGCCCGTGTCATGGCGCAAGGTTTCTCACAACGCCTTGGAATCGACTACGAGGAGACGTATTCTCCCCTAATGGACGTTATAACGTTCCGCTACCTTGTCAGTTTAGTAGTTTCTGAAAAACTTGACATGCAGCTTATGGATGTGGTTACAGCATATCTTTATGGCGATCTAGATTCAGAGATATATATGAAGGTTCTAGATGGACTTAAATTACCTAAATCAAGTAGCTCTAAACCACGGAGCGCGTTTTCAATAAGATTAAAATGCTCACTATATGGATTAAAAAAATCCGAACGGATGTGCTATAAGCCTATAACTGTCTAAGTGACTACTTGATTGGGAATGGATATATTAACAATGAAATATGCCCATGCGTGTTCATTAAAAAAACAAGTTCTGGATTTGCAATTGTAGTAGTTTATGTCGATGACATGAACCTAATTGGAACTCTAGATGAATTAAAGGAAACTGCTAAATATTTAAAATTTGAATTTGAGATGAAAGATCTTGGGAAAACACTATTTTGTCTCGGTTTAGAACTCGAGCACCGTAGTGATGGGATTTTGATCCATCAGTCTGCATATACTCAGACAATTCTAAGGCGCTTTAATGAAGATAAAGCAAAGCCTGTGAGTACTCCCATGATTGGCCATAGGCTTGAGCCAGAAAAGATCCGTTTCGTCCAAAGGATGAGGACGAAGAATTATTAGAGGCAGAAGTGCCTTATTTAAAGTGCAATAGGCGCATTATTGTACTTAGCTCAATGCACAAGACCGGACATCTCATTCGCAGTGAACTTGTTAGCTCGACATAGTTCTGCGCCAACACGCCGCTATTGGATTGGTGTAAAGACAATCTTTCGATACTTAAAAGGTACGATTGATATGGGCCTATTTTATCGCTACAGAGAGAAGAGGAATGATGGAAAATTGGGATCGACCCCAAGAGGCAAGTCACCGCCGTCTAAAGCAATACCACTGGCCATGCTGCCACCGGCGCCCTCCTCCTTCCCTCCATCAAAACAACAATGATGTTTTGATGGGTTTTATTGATACAGGGTACCTCTCTGACCCTCACAAAGGTCGTTCCCAAACGGGTAATGTCTTTACCATGGGAAAGACTACGATATCTTGGAGGTTTATAAAACAGACCCTTGTTGCTACTTCCTCAAATCATGCAGAGATTATAGCTCTACATGGAGCCGTGCATGAATATATATGGCTAAGGTCTATAATTAGACATATTCGAGGAAGTTGTGGTTTGAAGTCTCCCACGGATGAACCTACATATATTTATGAGGATAATGTAGCTTGTATTGAGCAAATGAAGTTAGGTTTCATCAAGGGCGACAACACCAAGCATATATCACCTACGTTATTTTATAATCAGCAACAACAATCACTTCTAAAGATTGAAGTAAATCAAATCCGATCAGAGGATAATGGAGCGGACTTATTTACTAAGTGATTACCCAAATCCACCTTCGAGAAACATGTGAAGAGCATCGGATTGAGAAAGTTATTTGAACTCCCATGATTGTAGTAATCAGGGGGAGATATAAACATCAGGGGGAGGTATGATATCTACATGTTCTATCTTGAAGAGTGAAGGATATGTTGTACTCTTTTTCTCCTCCTCGAGTTTGTTTTTGTCCCACAGGGTTTTTCACTCAAGCAAGGTTTTTAACGAGACAACGGATGAAGCGTCACAACCAAGTTTTAGCGGCACAAGGGGGAGTGTTGAAGGAAATTGACTTTTGTCTGCCTTATCAAACTAGGATTAGTTCTATGATTGTAATAGGAGAGAAGGTTCTAGAATTCCTAGTCTTATTTGGAATAGTTTTTCTTGTATCATTAGAACATGTACTCTGTAATCCCTATATATATGCTCATATTCTCAATAATGGAACACAATTCTCTTATCAATCTCTCTTAATTCTCATATCCTAAAACAAATATGAGGATAATTAAGGTCCATATAATGACTGCTTAGTTCTGCTAATTGGTTCAAGCTAATTTTACAATTTTCAGTTATTAAAAGTCGTGGCTAGAAGAATGATATACTGATGAAGTAGCTAGTTCTGACCAAAAAAAGATGTAGTTAAGTTCTACACACAAACAAAGTGAAAAACGCTGGTCACTGCCACTCTTGTTCAGCACCTCGCTACACCCTGCATACCACATGAAACAGAGATCTCCTTAGAGCTTCTCCAATCTTAGAGTCAAAAGCCAAAATGGCTAAGGGGGCTCCATTTCACCATTTACAACTCAATTCAATTTGGTCTCAAAATGGCTTTTTAGTCATACCTCAAGTCAAAATGATGAAGGAATGAAGGTAGAAAGCCAAATGGCTTGGGGCTTATCCCCTCCAGAACAAGCAGTACCTATCTGCTGTGCTAGAGGAGCAGAAAAGGCTTATGGCTAAGCATGGGAAGAAGATTGATCATGATATATTGTCCGAGATGGATACACTAATGGAAAGAAATTTAACTTTTAGTCTGATGTTTGGTTACCTCCAGAGCCTCTTATCAACCATGTATTACCTTTTGCACCTTTCAATCTGGATGATAAGATTGAGAGTTTTTGGGATGATCATGGCTGGAATTTCACCAAACTCTCTACTTGTCTCCCTCAGACTGTAATTGATCAAATTATTCATATTCCTCCAGGTTTTGATGGTTGTGGTTAAGATGTTCAGATTTGGGGACACACTTTCTGTGGTTCTTTCAGTGTCAAATATACTTATGGTATGTTCTTTGATTCTCACTGTTATACTACTTATCCATGGAAATTCATATGGAAAATGCATTTACCCCCTAAATTGAAAATCTTTGTTTGGACTCTTTGTCATGGCAAACTTTTAACCAATGTCCAGAGAGCAAAAATAAATCTTACTATAGATGAATCTTGTCCCATCTGTCATACTGGAACTAAATCTTTAGTTCATCTTTTTAGAGATTTCCCTGCCATTCAATTTATCTGGAACTCTATTAATCTTCCTCCTGCTATTGCAAATATGTTCTCCATGAGTTGGATTGGATGGGTTAAAGCTCACCTTTTTAGCAATATTAAGTTTGACATGGATAATCAGTGGCGATCCTTCTTTGTGTTTATATGTTGGTTTATCTAGAAATGGAGGAACAAACACATATTTGATTCAAGCTGTCATTGTCCTCATTCTAATATATTCTCATAACTAATACTGCAAAGGAATGGTGAGCAACCCAAGCTAAGAGCTCTTTGACCTTAGATTATTGTTTAAATATGCTAAATTGGTCTAAACCATCTGTTGGTGTTTTTTTAAACTTAACGTTGATGACTATAGAAGTGGCAATTATGGGAAAATTGGTGCAGGTGGTGTCATTCGAAACACTGATGGGAGTTGGATTAAAGGTTTCCAAGCCAATTTGGGTATTGGGGAAGTTCTTCATGCCGATTCATAGGGCCTGTACTGTCTAAAACAAGCTCTTAACTGTGGAATTAGTATGTTGGAGATCGAACTGATTTTGTTTTGTTGGCTAAACTTATTACTGACAGTGATATATCCTTGCATCCCCTTGGCTCTCTTATCTCTTGTTGCAAAAACCTGCTTGCTCAGTTTCAATTTGTGTCTCTGAAACACATTTATAGAGAATGCAATGTTGCTGCTGATTGTCTTGCAAAGAACAGCATGACTATGGAATTGTTACATTTGAAGACCCTCCATCTCATGCCTTGTAAGCTTATTTAGATGATATGGACTCTGTTCCTAGAGTTAGAAAGTCCAAGAATAGACCTGCTGATAGGTTTTCTAGTTAATTTGTTTATTTTGCTCTTTGTTTATGCCTTTTAGGCCCCTTGTAACCAAAAAAAAAAAAACAAGAAGCCAAAATGGCTTCCTTGGGAGATGGTTAGGCCCCACCTTCCACTCATCATTCTGCAGACACCATCGTTTATGCGCCAGAGGGAGAGTAGAAGCTATAGTCGCGCTAAACGACAAGAAAACGATCGCTGAAGGTGGAACGGGACTGACACGCGCTTTGACAATGGCCGACACTGAACCCTGCATGTGCCAGAAGCCGTTGTGGGCTTCCAATGGCTAGGAAGTAAGAGCTCCTGATTCACTCTTCATTAACTCTTCATTAACTCGATTCAAAATGGAAGGCCCAGATTAATTGGTACCAAAAATTATATAATTACTTAATTTCTGATCTGACGGTTAAAAAATAGTGATGAACTAAATTCAACGGCTAATAACAAAGTAATGTAGTTTTAAACAAAAAAAACTTGAAAAAGTAAAATAAAAATTTCCGAAAAATTAGAAAAATGTTTTTGCCCTTTGGAACAGTGTTTTCAACATTTTCTATAAATACCAACCCTCTTCTTCATAGTTTTTCACTCCAAGCTTCTTCATTTTTCACCATTGCTCTTCATCTAGCTAGTTTTCAATTTTTTTAAAAGATGCCCTACCCAAGGCAAGAATGTTGGAAACCCGCCGAAGATATAGCCTTGTGTGTAGCTCTGGTTACCGTTGGTGAAGATGGTGATAAGGATATATACTAATCAAGAGAAAATAAAATTTTAGGAGCACCTACTACCTAAGATCAAGGTCATGGGTTCGAGTCACCATGGGAGTAAGAATGAAATCCTTTGATTCTCTTTTTAAAATTGTGAAGAATAAAAAAAAATCAAGAGAAAATAAAATTGTGGGAGCGTATACATGAAGTGTATGACACTTGCAAGCCGCCCAGAAGCGTATTTAGATTGGGAGGATGGTGTGACGGTCGTTAGAAAAAATTAGACCGGCATGCCAATGATAGCGTCAAGCTCTTAACAAACCCGCACTTCTTCACAAAACGTGGTGATAACGCCATCGATGAGGTAATCATCCTTATTCTTGAAGTTTAATTCTTATTTTTAAAATTAATTTTGCCATTGTTTTAGCATATTATTTATATTAACTTTCGTATAAATATATACACACATGTTCAATTTCTTTTTATTTATAGGAATTACAAGCTAAGTCAATATATCGCCAATTATCTAAAGGAGAGGAGTTTGCATTTGCGCATTGTGGGCCAATATTAAAACATACAAAAAAGTTTAGCAACCCTCCGTCCATGAACGCCTATAGCGCAAGTTGTCCTACCTCTATCAACTTAGACGATGACGGTACACCCGAGGCTAACTCCCCAAGCTCTTCAAATGTGCATGCACGCCCCTCAGGTCAAAAAGTTTAGAAGGTTGCTAAGAAAAAAGCCAAGCAAGATGAAACAGGTGAACTCTTATTGCAAATGCACAGGATTGCAGACCAAGGAGAGCGAGATCTCGAACACAGGCTATGCCTCAGGGAGGAGACTACATTAGCTTAGCAGCGTAAAAATAATGCTCACACAATGACGATGGATCCATCAATCTTCACAAAAAAAAAAGTTGTTATTGGGAGAGGGAGGCATATCGTCAACCCTCTTTTTCGCCTCAAGCACCTACACCACATAGTGAAGATGACTCTAACTTAGACCTCTATGTGCCGGTTTTAACAGACTCAATGGATGGGGAGAAATTAGAAATGTTGTTGTATTAGCTGTACTTTTTAGCTTTTATTTTCAATTATGAAATAAAATTTTGCTTTCTTTTAACGGTAAAAATAAAAATAAAAAGATGTTTAATCTCACTTTTATTCATGACAATAAACCACACTGCATTACAAAAGTATAAGCACATAAACAACAAAATAAAACCACACAACATTACAAAGCATAAACACACAAACAATCAAACCACACTATGGCGACATTGCCAATTATTGAAAGCGTGAAAATAAAATCTCTTCATCTACGGATCTACTCCGTTTACTGCTTCATATTCTAGAGGTGATTAACCAAATCGCGTTGAAGGCTTCTATTCACAATTGGGCATCTAACCCCTTGGTAACGGTGCATGAACTCCTTAAGTTTAGGAAGGTTGCGCTCAACCTCATGATCATCCTCATGCCTCTCATATATTTCCATTATTTGTGGTTTGGTGGGGATATCATCAGGGTCAAACGACTCTTCGTCTTCTTGATGGTCATCATCGACAATCATGTTGTGCAAAACAATGCACGTCAACATGATGTATTGGAGGTCCACTCTATCCCATCCACGAGCGGGTTCTCTTACAATTGAAAAATGAGCATGGAGAATTCCAAATGCTCTCTCCATGTCTTTTCAATATGACTCCTGCATCTTTGTAAAATGAGCTTGCTCAGGTGTAATTGGATTTATAATTTCTTTCACAAAAGATCCTCATTTAGGGTAGATAGATCCAGTCAACTAGGTAGTAGCCTTGGCCATACTGTCTTTCACCTGCATGGTATTTCACTCGAGGGGACTCACCTGTGCATATGTCGTTGAATAGTGGAGACATTCCAAGTACGTTGATATCATTAATGGAACAGTAGCATAAAAGATGTTGTTGCTTTGACTAGTACTGGACAATTTTTAAAATGACGACCTGGTGTTCCACGGAGTATATGATAGGAGCATAAAATGCCACAAATATAATATTGTTGTAAAACGATAGTAAAAGAATTTGAGAGAGAGAAGAGAGAGAGTTTAGACACAAAGAATGGAGTATGAGAAAATGGAGTAATTCTATTCATTTCATAGTGAGGTTTATATAGGAGTAACTTATGTTTACAAAAGGTAACTATTTAACAATTACATAAATCACTCGTCTGATTATAGTCAATTAATCGCTAATTATATTTCTTTACTCTGCACTGGCTAGGCGAGTCTTATGCTTGAGGTATATGCATATCAACAAGTCCAATCTTCCGATATGTTGTGAGTTTTCAAGATCCCACTATCTGTCAAGTGAAATACAACAGCGTCAAGAGGGGAGACCGTGGTTGGCGGTCTTCACTCCCGATACTAAAATCAAACAATGTATTTATATTGACAGAATAGAGGTAGGTAGTTATTAAATGCGTAATGAATGAAGAGAGAGAGAGAGAGAGAGAGAGAGAGAGAGAGATGAACCTTTTATAGGTGAAATAGTAAGTTACCTCAGTCTTGTTTTTGATGCGGTATTGATATGTCCCAGTTTGCTAGCTTGTAATCTCTTCTGCAGGGACGATTTGGGGAGGCGTATGGCAGTGTGTCAAACCATGTTTTGGCATGAGGTTAGCCTGTCGGTGAAGATCGGCTTGCCATCTTTCCAAAGGTCATACTGTCATGGTCATTCCAACAATGTGAAGTGGCCTAATGTGTGCTAATTATGGCCGGCAGATACCATGTATGTACAAGTCCCTTAAGTCCCTAGTCAAGGATGGATTTCTTGGTTGGGGAGTTATTATAGCTAAGGCGAAACCTTAGGATGTCGGGTGTAATCAGTGCGAGTGCCCCGTCAACCATGGACTTTGTCTGAGTGAGCGCTTTTGCCCTTTCGGGTGGGCCCCTGCTAGTCCCTCCAGGGAGTCCCCTACTTCCCTGCTAAAAAAGATCTCCGTTTGGTCGGGTAATTATTTGATGAGGGGAGCTACTTGACAGCATGAGGTGGGGAGTAGTGAACCCACTCTTTTGGTGCCTTAGTGTCGGGAGTTCAAGGCCTGATCAATGGATGCCGTGGGATTTGTTAACTCGTCCCTTACTCTTTCCTGAAGGAGAAACTTGACTGCTCTGCTTCGTAGAGATCAGCATCCCGATAGTAGGTAGGGGTGTCCGTTGCTGGATACTCCTCCATTAAGTATGTGAATTATGTTGGTTATTATGATCATGTTCTTTGGTAGAGGAACCTCTAAATTTATTTATCGAATTACAATCCAGCAAGCTAGTGAAGACAAGATTACATGAAAAAATAGGTGCATTGTCACTGCTATTTTTTTTTTTTATAAAAAAAATAATAATAATAAAAACAAGAGTGGTTAACCAAAGATATGATTTCATAGATCATGCATCAAAAGGATATATAAGATCAAACTAAATGGTTAAAATTATGATTCTTACAGCAACGACAACAAACTACTTAGCGCGCCTGATTTTGGGAATAGAACCAAAGAATGAACTGCCATCAAATGACAGCCAAAGCTTCTTCAGGTGTAAGAAACTCCACAAGACCTTGCCTCTTCTCTTTGTTATTATGAGGTTAAAACTAAATAGTTAAGGCATTCCTCATTCTGGACTCGTATCCACATTTATTACAAGCATCAATAGTACATGCTCAGAAATAATATGAACTTATGACACAACTGATGCAGGGTCATATTCTTTGAATATGATTTACACCCGAAGACATCAAGAAATTATTAAGAGATTCTACTGAAGTGTTCCTTGAAACTTGCGAAAACAAAAACAAAAGAATAAGCAAGAAAACAATTTTAGGGTTTTTGGTTTTGAGAAAACAATCAAATCAAACAAGTTAGAAACAACCTACTCACTCCAAACAATCAATTGGATTACTGGAAAGGAATACATATATGATTGGCATGAATAATCTAAAATTCGAGACCTCAAACAGATATAAATTCCTCATCCAAAACATCCTGCAATAAATCAAGTAAATCATGCATCAAAAAGTCAAACTGTATTCACATCAAATAAACATACCTTATACAATGAACCAAAACCCTCCTCCTTGATCATGGTCCTGGCAACTTGTCTAGTTGATCCCTGACCCAATTGAATTCTCACCTACACCAAAACCAACACAACAAAAACTCATTAAACCGTCAATCCCATTAACCTTAACCAATCTAAAAGTCCCCATTTTATTGGAAAGGAATACATTTCTGATTTGGCATGAAGGATCTAAATCATTCCCAATTCCTGCAAGCAACTTCACTGCTACAAATTCAAAGCTAAATTAAGATCGTTACTTTAAGCACTCCTTGATGTGAGACCTCAAACAGATAAAAATTCCTCATCAAACACATCCAGCACTAAATCAACTAAATCATGAATCAAAAACTCAAATAAGCATAACTTATACAATGAACCGAAACCCTCCTCCTTGATCATGGTCCTGGCAACTTGTCCAGCTGATCCCTGACCCAATTGAATTCTCACCTACGCCAAAACCAACACAACAAAAAGTCAAAAACCCATTAAACCATCAATCCCATTACACCACTAAACCAAATCAAAATCCGAAATAGACCTATAAATCATACATCTGAAACCCATCAAAAGAAACCAACTTTAAGCTCAAAGACCCGAGTTGGAATCATGGGTCCAATCCAAATCTCACAAAAATTACAATCTTGATGAATTTCAACACTCACCTTGATTATATCGATGGGTTGGGTGACGCAGGTAGCGAGCATATCGGAGGCTCTGCCATTGATGAAGGGCATAATGGAAAGCTGTGGCGGGGCAGAGGTTCCCAATCGTATGCGTGACTCACAACTCGTCATTCGCGTGGTCACTGAGCGGGTGGTGCTGCGAGGCACGCGTGGTTGCAGGACTGGCGGCGATAGAGCTACTCAATAGCAGAGGTATCTAGGGGTGGCGGGGACGGCATTGCGGAAAGGATGAGAGGGTTTGGGCTTGGCATCTGCGGAAGAGTAGACGAAAACAAAAATTAAACCTATATGATCTCATCCAGATAATTAAGGATTATGAATCTTATTCCGATCTAGATAGAGGAGAAAGTCACCGTCACATTACGATTTGGATAGAGCATACAAATCTGACAAGAAGAAAAAGCTATAGATAGATCGATAAGGAGAGAGAATTACCTATCCCGTGAGCTAAAGAATCAGATCTGCAATTTGTTCGACGAGGAAAAGATGGAGAGAGAGAGAGAGAGAGAGAGAGGGGTCAACTAAAATGATAGAGGCCAATTTTATCGGCCAACCTAAAGTGCGAATTGGTGTGGGAAAAAAGTGGGAGATTTAACTTTTGGCAAAAAAAATTCGGCGGGGTAGCGAAAGTTTGGAGAAGTTTGCTCCTTTTTTTTTTTTTTTTTTTTTTTCTGGTCGTCCTCTTAAGCTTTTTAGGACACGTTGACAAAAACGTGTCCTTATATGTGGTTTTTCTAGTAGTGAATCTCAGTAATCTGAATTCAACCAAAATCAGCCTATTACATGCATGTACACATGTTTCTTGATAGGAATAGAATAATATTATTATCACTATTTCTCTGCCCACAATGCTGCAATCATACCTGGAGATTCCAATGCTTTTTCCAAAATCAAATGGAATCACAACAACTTATCTTATTGTTAACTGATTGCTCTTACAATGGGAAATCAACGAGATCAAATGGCTGCATTAATGTTGTCCAAGGCTCATGCCTAAAACCTGGTCACAAACATTTCATGAATGGGACTATCAAGGAAAAATATTAGATTCTTACGAAACATGACTGCAATCAGTATTCAAGTAGCAGAAAACTAAATTTCAAAAGAAGACCAATAGAAAATTTCTTTTCTGGAATTGTTCAATCCCCTTAAGTAGGTCTGAAGGGAAATCATCCAAAGCCATTAAACTTTATCTTCTTTTTGATTTGCCGAGCGGGGTTGGAAGTATCAATGCCAAAAACTATCCCTTTCAAGTCGTCATGTCAGGTATTCCAAATTTCTGCAATCGCATGCCATTGCTATTGGTTTGTTGATTGTCAGAGATGTACTGAATGTTCATCTCCTAAGCAGAGAGGCAGCAAGCCATGCCCTTCTCTCTCTCTCTCTCTCTCTCTCTATTGGCTTGTCGTGCTGAACAGTAAGGATGACATGCTCTTGTTGTGTTTTACGACGTTCTGTACAAGAACAAAAACAAAAGATCAAAAGTGAAAATAAAAGCGGGTTGACCCAGATAGCCTGGATCTGACCCGTAATAATTTTTTTTTTTTTTCGGGGTTTTCCCCGAAAGTTTTCTTCTTTGTTCAAAGCCATGATATAGATTACATACAACAATCTATACTTTTGTGAAGGTGGCACTGATACCACTTGTGAGAATATACATAAAGTTGTCACAAGATCATTCACAAGAATATAGACACAATTGTATATACATCCAGGATAAATAAATTAAAATTGACACATGTACTTGTATGATCGATTGAACTGATTGAAGCAGCCACGAGCACAAGTCTTCTGCAATTCTCTAGGTTTTAGCTTCTTATGAATGGGGCAAGAACTTATGCTCTTAGTCATAGAGGTTGCAGGGACTTATACATCCTTATATATGAGTTAGGTTTAGCCTTGAACCCCTCCCATAAAGGAAGTTCAATAGGACTCAAACTTCACTCTTAAGAATGCTTATGATATCATATCTTTGTAATTAAGTTAATAATCCAATAAATAGATTTCTATCCCTTACCAATAGATATACACATTGATTAGGTTGCTAGAATTGAGTTCTATTTCCATATTCATATTATTTAGTCTAAATCATATATCAATTGTTGTTTACTCTAATAAACATGTGATAAGTCCATAAATTTTCTTACACTTTCAAATTCGAGTCAGTGTTATACTATGATGATTTGCAAAGGTGTAGCTTAAGTTTATGCAAAGGTGTAGCTTAAGTTTTTCATATCTATGATTTGTTCATTGATTTCTCACTGTGTGTTCTCAAAATGTTTATATATTGTACATACCTCCAACAATATGGAGGATTTGCTACATCACTAAGCATAAGTAACACCTTCTTAAGGGGCCCCACAAGCCATGGTGGGGCCCAACCGAGACATGCATCCTGTAGCCCAATGTCCAAGCTACGCCATGGTAGTCGGAAGCGGCCAATACCTCGCCTGGAAGCCACCTTCCCGGCCTTGCCAACATGCCTCCACAATATGCCTTTCTAGACTAGAATAGTGGTTTTGCATCTCACATCTAAGAAAATGTAAAGGAGATGGCTTCCTTCACCGATAAAAGGAACTCTCCTCCCACTTAGAAAGACATTCCATATCCAACATCCCATTACATCTCTTGTAATCCCCTTTGGGCCGCAAGGCCAAACACACATAGTACAATATTCAAATGGATGTAGTCTCCCGCTAAGGCGGAGACGAACCACTATACTTTGCTTGTGTCGTTCTCTCTCTCTCTCTCCTCTCTCTCTCTCTCTCTCTCTCTCTCTCTCTTTCTTTTACGTTAATTAGATCCCCACGGATCCAAACGTTAACATTGGCGCCGTCTGTGGGAAGCCAACACAAAGGCTTTGTCACTTATCATTGAGTTAAGTCATCTTAACAAAGCTCAAAAGAATTCTTTCTTCTCTTCTTTGAGTTATCAAAATTACTCACTGGCATTTTCTTTTCTCTTTGAATTATTGTATAAAACGGTAGCAAGCATTGCACCCAGCCCCATCCTTGGCGGTAACAAAAAAAATTTCAACAAATTTGTTCCCAGTGCCTGCAAAGTTGCAAGGTTTCAAGTTAAAGAAAAGTCAACGCTACACCCACTCTGAGCTCAAGTTTTGTCAACGCCAATCAAGTTTGGTCAACGACAACTCCTCAACCTTCTCAGCGGCAACTTGTGCCCACTCAATTCTTAAGCGGCAACCTTTGCCTAGGCCAGCGGTAAAACATCAAATTAAAGCTTGGTCAACGCCCACTGGGCTGGTCAATGGTAGTCAAAAGTGGTCAACGCCCACTAAAAAAAAAAAAAAAAATTTGGTGCCAATTCTTTCTGGACACCTAGAGATCTCCTTTGGCCACCCTCCTTCTTCTTCGTTCCATCCTCCGCTAGCAATGCCTCCGCCGAGCTCACAGTCATGGCCGTCTCCACCACACTTCGAGCCTCCTCCGAGCTCCAGGTCTCCGCAAAACTCCGCCGAGCACCAAGTCTTCGCTGATGTCGTAAGGCTCATCTGACTAGTGTCCGCTGAACATAGCTCTCCATCTAGCGAAGGCTAGCCACGCACAACCACCGTGCTTGTGGTTAGTCTAGCACACATCCCAGCCCAGCGATAGCAGGCCTCCTCATACCCAGCCCACTAGCGAGGCTAACCGCGCATAGCTTCTGCCATCTCCTGCCAACGGCAGCCATTCTACCTCCACCGGCAACTCTCCGCTCTCCTCCTCTAGCTAGCTACTGCAACCTGCTAGTCTACCTCAGGTTACCAGCCCTGCAAGCCTCAACGACTCCGTTAATCTCCATCAGCAATAGCCTCCTTACGTTATTCTCCATCAGCGGCAACGGTCGCCAGAAGCAGCGGCGGTAGCCAGCCCCACTAGCATCAACGGCTCCACTAAACACCATCAGCGGCAATTTCTGCCGCTCAGCTCCATCACGACAACCAACAACGCCCGCTGAAAGCGAGTACTGCCAGCGCCAGCCCAAGCGCTTGATTGAACTCGAGGTTTTCTCACATGATCAATCTCTAGCTCAAAGATAAGCTTCATTGACTTTCACTGCTTTCTTAGTCGTTAATAAACATAACTTACCACGTGCCACACGTGGCCATAACATGCTGTTGACATATAACTTAAAGCACTTGGCACACGTATATCACTGTGGCATGCATAACTACATACATAGCTCACACGTATGCTTTGGACACCACGACCACTGGCCACATAAGTTAGTTATGGGCTGCTTGGCGGTATCTACAACCATCTTTGTTGCATGTGCATATTCGTTCATGAATTCTGTCATCTCAAGTACATAGTCAACTTCATATATATGTATGTACCCCCACCGCCCAGGTGCCATTGAAATGTCATGCTTATTACCATACATGTAGGGGTATGGGTACATATCCATATTTTAACAAACATGCACGTCACCGCTACGTAATATGTATGTGAAATGGTTATCTCACTTGTGCTATATACATTTACACATAAATGATGTCGTCATTGCAATGTTCCAATTATCATTGCACATAATGAGTTCGGTTAAACACAAATTCAAAATAGATATATGCATGTTATTAGTCATCAAATACTACACTTGCTTATACACTTTGCTCAAAATTTTATCGAAGTACATATGCAAATTATTTATGTTGATTTTACAAATCTACATATTAATCATCTATTTTGTTTCAAGGAAATTCAACTATTTCTATTGAGCATTCAACCGCAACTATGAGTTAACATACATTATCGGAACACTTTATCCACCAAAGAAATGGAGCGTCATGCTTGGACAACTCCAACATGATTTGGACACATATCAATTCCAACTTCGACTCTCTCCAAATCAGCATAAGATAAGTAACTATATCTTCTTTGCTACGCTCTTTCAATTTGAGCTATTGCCATGCCATGCTTTCATAAGTGCTGAGCATGCCTACAAAATTTCGTAGATTTGGAAATACTTTCTAAGCCTCACATGCTAGATATGCCATGCTTCATATACCGATCTCAAGCGATCTCTAAGCATATTCACAAAATACAAAATGTTATTAGCAGCTTTACTACAAGTCTTTGCTATACATGCCATGCTTCTATTTAATTGCAACTTAATTAAATAAACATGTGATATTCACTTAAACAAGCTATGCCATGCTTATTTGTTTTTCATACAATTCGTAAGATTTACCTGTACACTATTTGTAAAATATTTTATCTAGCCTCTTGGCCACCATATTTTGCCAAACTTTCCCCACAGGAAAGAGACCTAAACGGGTCAAGACTCCATGAGTCTATGGCCTACAACCAACCGCCATGCGGTAAGGTAACGCCTCATGCTTGGGTATCAAAGATTATGTTCGCTACCTAACACTCACTGCTTAAACGCAGTTCCCCTCATCAAACAATTTTCCGACCATACGGAGGTCTGTAGCCAGGAGTCGAGGACTCCTCGGTAGGCCTAGCAGGGGGCCCACCCGAAAGGGCACAAGCTCTCGCTCTGACCAATTCTAGATGGACGATGAACTTGCACTAATTATGCTCGCAATACGGCACAAAGCCAGGCTTTGGTATCAACCCCGCTGAAAACCCTCCTTGATCGGGGACTTCGGGGACTTGTACATACAGCCCATCATAATTAGCAACGGTTACGCTCATGCCACACGGCATCACCTTCGAGCTACCCGTTAATGCCTCAACGGCATCCTTGAGCTTTCACGTTCCTGCCTTAGCGGCATCTCCAAGCTTTAACGCTCTCGCCTCAGCGGCATCATCGAGCTTCCACTCGCGTCTTCGCGGCACCCCTGAGCTTTCCGCTCATGCCTTTGTGCCAACCCCGAGCTTCCGCTCATGCCTTCGCGGTACCCCCGAGCTTCCCCCTCAAGAATTTCCCCTCACGCCTCAAGGCAACCCCGAGCTTCCGCTCACGCCTTCGCGGCACCCCCTAGCTTTCAGCTCACGAGCCTCCGCTCATGCCTTCGCGGCAATCCCGACCTTCATCTCACACCTTCACGGCACCCCCGAGCTTCCGCTCACGCCTTCCCGGTACCCCCGTGCTTTTCGCTCAAGAGCTTCCGCTCATGCCTTCGTCGTGGCAACCCTGAGTTTCCCGCTCACGCCTTCACGGCACCCCCGAGCTTCCCACTCAAGCCTTCCCGGCACCCCCGAGTTTTCAGCTCATGCCTTCGCGGCAACCTCAAGCTTCCGCTCACACCTTCGCTGTACCCCCGAGCTTCCCGCTCGCTCCTTCGAGGCACCCCCGAGCTTCACGCTTGCTCCTTTGCGACACCCCCGAGCTTCCCGCTCACGAGCTTCTGCTCAAGCCTTCCCGTCACCCCCGAGCCTCCCGCTCACGCCTTTGCGGCACCCCCTAGCTTCCCCTCATGCCTTCGCGGCAACCCCGAGCTTCCCTCTCGCACCTTCGCGGCACCCCCGAGCTTCCGATCACGCCTTCTCGGCACCCCCGAGTTTTCCTCTCACGAGCTTCCGTTCATGCCTTCTGGAACCCCCGAGCTTCCCTCTCACGAGCTTCCGCTCATGCCTTCGCGGAACCCCCGAGCTTCCCCTCACGCCTTCCCGGCAGCCCCGAGCTTCCCGCTCACGATGTTACTCACTCCTTCCCTGCAACCCCCGAGCTTCCCTGTCACGAACTTCCTCTCACGCCTTCCCGCACCCCCGAGCTTCCCGGTCACGAGCTTCCGCTCACGCCTTCCCCGCACCCCCGAGCTTCCCGCTCACGAGCTTCCGCTCACGCCTTTCCGGCACCCTCGAGCTTCCCGCTCACGAGCTTCCTCTCAAGCCTTCCCGGCAACCCCAGAGCTTCCCGCTCATGAGTTTCAGCTCACGCCTTCCCGGCAACCCCAGAGCTTCCCTCTCATGAGTTTCCAGCTCACGCCTTCCAGGCAACCCCCGAGTTTCCCGGTCACGCCTTCCGAGCAACCCTTGAGCTTCCCGCTCACCCCTTCCCGGCAACCCCCGAGCTTCCCGCTCACGCCTTCCCGGCACCCCCGAGCTTTCACGCTCTTGCCTTCTGGCATTCCTAACCTTTACACTCACATCCACTCGACATCATACATATTAATGGAACATTGAATTTTTCTACCATTTGTCGCTTGCGACAAATCGAATTCTTTTCACGTTCCATTAATACGAGCAACAACTAAACAAACATTCACGAACTACAAACGCTTGCCTTCATGGCACTCATGTAACTTACACTAAGCGTAACCTCGTCAAACTTGACCCCGTTCTTTTTCTGGCGCGCATCACGCATTTATCATATGCAATCCATTTGCTCACACAACTATATGCGTTCTCGAGTTTCTACGTCATAACCGATCATACTCGGCACCATTTATGTGCAAACATCAGTATGTATCATGCACCTCGTATATTCATATATGCCAATGCACATCAATGCAACTCACATACGTTGCTCAAAACGACAAGCATTCTCCATATGCGTGTTTTTGTCTTTGTTGTGCAGGTTAACGAGTCCCTTCTTGCTTACGGAGTTCGGGGACTTGTAGGGGCGCAGTGCCACCCGGTTACTTATGCTTGATGACTTCATGATTATAACAGCCCAACCAAGAAGCTCCTCTTACTAGGAGACTTCAGGGACTTTTACATACCTCCCACTATGCATGGAGGATTTACTACATCACCAAGCATAAGTAATGGTGAGGCCCAACCGAAACATGCATCCCGTAGCCCTATGTTCAAACTACGCTACGGTATCCGAAAGTGGCAAATACGTCGCCGGGAAGCCACCTTCCCGGCCTTGCCAAGTTGCCTTCACAAACATGCTTTCTAGACTAGAATAGTGATTTCTACATCCCACATCTAAAAAAATGTAAAGGAGATGGCTTCCTTTACCTATAAAAGGAACTCTCCTCCCACATAAACTCCATCCCATTACATCTCTTGTAATCTCTCTTGGGCTGCAAGGCCCAACACACTAGTTAAACATTCAAGTGGACGTAGTCTCCCGCTAAGGTGAAAGATGAACCACTATACTTCTCGTGTGTGTCTCTCTCATACTCTCTCTCTCTCTTTATTCATCGTTAATTAAACATTAACAAGGTACATTTCTACTTTTTAGTTTTTCATTGATCTGATGGTAAACCAGTATATGCGCTGCAATATTGAACTTGAATTATTATGTAGTGTCTCAGACAACTAGGATCGATGGAGTGTGGATATTATATCATGAAGTACGTGAAAGAAATTATAGAAACTCCAAGCAGCTCAATTTTAAATATGGTTAGTAATATAGGGTTAATTAGCTTAGTTATATATGTGTACTAGTTGTTTATTGATTATTTGTGATTGCTTATATATACTAACTGGGTTGCTTCTTAATCTGGTCCTAAAATTTTAGGTGTACATGTCCACTATAACATTATAATAAATACATCCATTAATCATTTCAGTTTGAGGGAAAAGACACACTCAAGAAGAGATTGATGTACTTTGAGTAGAGTGGGCAGAGCAAGTTGATCGATATATCCAAGATGCATGAAGTAAAATAATTAGTATTCTGGTATGAAGTTATATATGTACGCATCATGTAGCTTTGAATTAAATTGGTCAAAACAATGGTAGTGCTACATTCTAGATCTTGGACTTGTGGTATTTGTAGGCTAATTACTTGTTTTGGAGCTTGGACATGTATTAATGGATGGTCTCTATATATATAAGGATTGCTTGTTGGCAATTTTGATAATGTGCGAATGTATTCCCTTCTGGATTTAATGACTCAATTTCCAGAACTTTGAGGACATGATTTATGTGTCTTAGTATGGAAAACAAGACACACAAAGTTAAAGCCAAAACTCCTAAAACAAAGTCTCTAAACAAAACAACAAAGTGTTAAACCTTCCTCCCACACTTGATCCAAACATTGCCCTCAATGTTTCACAACAATGAACAAACCAAGCATAAAGAAAAAGATCAAACACAATCGAATACACACAATGGAGCAAATATTGTCAAGCCCCTGATTTTACACACAAGAAAATCGATATATAATCTCATAATTACATATGCGTGAACGTTCAGCCATCAAAACAAAATACCTAGAAACTTTTTCTCTTTTAACCCAAGTACATATTGATGCCCTGAACCCACTATGTCAATATTGACTTGCTCCATAGAGTCATATATTACATATGCTTACGAATTAAATTGTCAACAACAAAGTAAAACGTAAATGCTGCTCAGAGTTAACTATACAACGGAAGTCCTTATCAACGGTAAAGTCACAAAGATAGCTTCCTACCGTAAAGCTGCAAATACGCCACCTCAGCTTCAGCCACAATTTCCCTGACCTGCAAGATTAACCCCTACACCGTTTGAATAGTGTACCGGGTTCCCACACAACAAAACCCCGTAAGCTTTTGCAAGCCCGTATGAGTAAACTCAAAATCACAAAGCAAAACACATTTTCAAGTCACCTCAACCTAAACACGATATGCACATATCTCACACCTACGGCCATCAATTCCATAACCTTTCATATCATGCCTACTTAAGTCAACTGGTGACTAGAGCCTCATGCTCAGATCCTTAATCCTAGCATCCAATTACACAAATTTCAGTCAAACAAGACTTCCTCAAGCGATGTTTGAAGCCATCCTAACGCCCTATGGCGAATTCCAGAATCACACTCATTCCCCATTTCCCCCCTAGGAGCTTTTGTCATCAACATGACATCAAAGGTGAAAATCAATGAATCACCTTCCTATCCTCAACACAGAGTACAATTCGTCACCACTATGGCTCTTAAGATAAATCAAACCATCAATCAATTCGAGTTAAAGTAGTCATCGAAGTTCCACACTCTGACGTCTGTAGGTAGCCCTAACCATCACAGCAGTTCTCTCGATCTTTGTTAACTTAATAACAATTCAGCTCCGTTACCGAGTAGTCATCACGCTGATCATCGCACAGATTTCACCAGTCATCTAGCAGATATTCATCATCCTACTGATCATCACATAGATATCGCCGGTCATCAGGAAGATAGCGATCATCACATAGATTCATTGCTAGTCATCACACAGATAGCAATCATCCTACTAATCATCACATAGATATCGCCGGTCATCACAAAGATAGAGATCATCACATAGATTCATTGCTAGTCATCACACAGATAGCAATCATCCTACTGATCATCACATAGATATCGCCGGTCATCACAAAGATAGCGGTCATCACATAGATTCATTGCTAGTTATCACACAGATATTCATCATCCTACTGATCATCACATAGATATCGCTGGTCATCACAAAGATAGCGGTCATCACATAGATTCATTGCTAGTCATCACACAGATAGCAATCATCCTACTAATCATCACATAGATATCGCCGGTCATCACAAAGATAGCGATCATCACATAGATTCATTGCTAGTCATCACACAGATAGCAATCATCCTACTAATCATCACATAGATATCGCCGGTCATCACAAAGATAGCGATCATCACATAGATTCATTGCTAGTCAACACACAGATAACAATCATCCTACTAATCATCACATAGATATCGCCGGTCATCACAAAGATAGCGATCATCACATAGATTTATTGCTAGTCATCACACAAATAGCAATCATCACACAAATATCCCTACACAAGCTACACAGATATTTCTACACAAGCTTTACATGGAAATCATCACAAAGATTCATCAATACATATATATATATATATATTTCACGTAAATACATATATATATACGTAGTCATTCACTTAGGAATACCACTAATACCAACTATAGTCGTAGTTAACCTAATAACTCCAAGACAATAGGGTAATCCTGCTCATAACAAATATCGATCCTACTCATAACAAATATCGATCCTGCTCATAACTAATATCGATCCTACTCATAACAAGTATCGATCCTGCTCATAACTAATATCAATCCTGCTCATAACTAATATCGATCCTACTCATAACAAATATCATGAGATTTACTCACCAAACGATAAAGGTAATCCGTTCATTAATGAACCTTGTGAGATTACTCACCTTTGAATCCAGCTGCATCTTCACACGAGAACCAAAACAAGCACAATCCCCGCAATCCGTTCAACCAGTCCAACAAGCACCTGAACACATAGGGTTTGATTCAGTGCACAAATCACAAAGTGATTAAAGTTCGAAACCCTCGTTTTGAACTAAATCCCCATGAGTAATGCCAATCGAGGTAAAACCTCATCCAATACCTCCCTAAGTCTCCAGAGTACTTCCACGATCGATGTGTCCAAACTACAAGTCGATCGGAAGCTCGAATACTCGCGGATCAATAAATCAACCAGTATGAAATCGTAAAAATCATAACAAATCCATTCGAACTCCAAAATTTGCATATTATATATCAAAACGCTCGTATCAACGAGTAGAACATATATAATACCAAAAACAGTTCCTTACATGGCCGGAACACCTCCGGAACGCCGCCAAAGGCGGTGGCGCACGACCGCCGGCCAAAAATCAATATTTCACAAAACTCCTAACATCAAATAGATTCATCTAAGCATGCTTGTGAATTTTCATAACTAGCTCGAAGTCAGAAAATAAGCATAAGGGATCGAAAACTACCTCACAAGCCGTGAACAGTAATCCAAACTGAGTTGAACCAAGTTTCACGTGAATCGATCCAAACAACCACCACAGATCGATCAAGGAGGCTGCTCTGAGCTCCCCAAGCTCAACTTGAAGCCCCGCCGACGTCGGAGATCGGAGAACTGTTCGGGTCCGAAAACACTCAACTGCGTCGCCTTCTACAGCCGCCACCACCGAGAATCTGTGCTAGAGGACACCACAGGGACGACCAGACGGAGGAGACGATCCTATCTGGAAAGTTTCGTCGCCGGAGACAGCCGCAGTTCGCCTGAAAAGCTGAGTCGGGTCGGCCGGGTCCGGGTCGGGTCAGCCGGATATTTTCGATTCTGAAGGTGCAGCCGAGAGAGAAGAGAGAGAAAAGAGATATTTCCGGAAAGGGAAATAATGAAAATAGTAAGTTTCCAACTTGGGAAACTTCTATTTATACCAAAATGAAAATTCCTTCCAATGGCCATAACTTTCTCATACGAATTCCGATTCTCGCGTTCCACATGTTCATGAACTCGTATCGACACGCTCTACAACTTTTGTGAAGGAAGTTTTCAGAGAATCCCAACGAATAAAAAGTCAACCTTTGCAACCCCCCTAAAACCATATTCTTCGAATAATTATTCTCCCGAAACAATTCCGCTCCATCCACGAGCCACGAAATCGTCCAAAAATCAGAATTTAGATTCCGGAAAATCCTTGGAAAATAAATACAAATTTTCGGGACATTACAAATATAATCAAAGAACATAAATCAAAGAGAAGAGATAGAGAAATCAAATCTGATAGGGTATTTATGTCCACCTAAATAGATGCACAAAAATGCCTATAACTTAACCCTACAAGAATGTTGAAAATAGTATAGGTAAGTAGGGATCGTTCCCGTACGAGATTGTATTCTAATCACTAACCTAAAGACTAGAAACAAAATAAAACCTAAACTGTTTAGTTAAAAAGATCTAACTGGCAGATGACCCTAAGCTACTCTAAATGTCATGAAAATTTTCAGACAGACTCTAAACACAATAAACTATTAACTAGGACAAAGTTTGATAATTTTTAAAGGTGTTTTGTCGACGAAATAAATAAATAAAAACGAAACAGTAAACGATTCTGAAAATAAAAGTACTTGGTTTAGGGTTTTGAAAATCAAAGATAAAACAAGTTAGAGGGTTTCCATCAACCACCAATCAATTATGCAAATTAGTCATGTTCAACCTATTTACTTTATCTATGGATGAAGATGCTCAAGTTAGCCCAACGCCTGAATTAATCTATTGTTTTTCCTTACTTGAATGCTAGGTGAGAGACGTTCTACACCTAACCTATTTTCTAAAATTCAACCTAGGATGACACAACTCTAGATTTAACACAAAGCAATCATTACACAATAGAAAAACGAGACATCACAAGGCATCTTGAGTACGACGCATCTCAATTAACCTAGGAACCTAATCACTTGCCTTATAGATAATTTACTCCTCTAGAACTCTCAACTGAACCCTCGAAGCAAGGCACAGGCAATGATCATTCATAGCAATAGAACCCTAAATATGCAATCTAAGTTGCGTACCAAAGAAAACATGCAAAGGAATCATCAATGTAAAAATAGAAATTAGGTTCTCATCCAATAGATAAACAAAATTAATTGAAAGTCATAACAAATTTACAATCATGATTTGGGGCTTCAACAACCCGTAACTAAAGAGTTAGTTTCTCATAGAAAGAAAAACGAAAACATGCTAAAGAGAAAAATAAGAAGTCGCGAGAGAGAGAGGAGAGAGAGAGAGAGGATTTTTTCAGATTTGCATTGCCCTTTTTATATTGCTCCTTGAGTCCTCTTTCATTCCTTTTTGGTTTTAGATTCCTTGAATTGTAGAGAAAGCCAACTTCTTAATTTTCTATTTGATTTTGGATTCTCCACACTTTGTCTAATGAGAATTTGCCACATCATCATCAATATTTTATGAATATTTTCTCCTTTGTTGCTGCTTCATTTCCATAGATTGGGCTCCTTGATTCATCAAGGTCTTCTGCTTGGTCAGGACTTCAAGCTTTTCTTTATTTGCGCATATCTTTCTCCATATCACCTCCTTTTTATATATATGCTCCAAACTACCTAATAAATAAAAAAGTAAATAAATAAAGGGAAAATAGAATAAACTAACAAAGATTAATATAGGGATTAACATTATAAACGTTGCATAAAATGCTCCTATTAGTGTCATTGTATAAAAAAGAGGACATATTTGGGAGTGTATTTTTTGTGTCCTCTTATAGATTTAACGACTCTATTTCTTGAGCTTTTAAGACACAATTTATGCGTTCTTGTATGAACTAGATGACACATTTCAGAGTGTGTTTTTTGTGTCCTCTTATAGATTTAATGACTCCATTTTTAGAGCTTTAAGGATTATGTCCTTATATAGAAAAGAGAACACATATTAGGTAATATAAGGATACAATTTAGGTGTTCTCTTATAAATATAAGGACGTTGATGACTCCCAGATAGATGACTTTTTTTTAGGACACGGTTTCAATGTCCTTAAATCATGTTTTTCTAGTAGCGAGAAAATTGAACAAAAAAATTTAAGGGGTATATTAACAAAAATGCTTGAGACACCAAAAAATGATACAAAACATCAATACCAAATGACATGGCAAGTGCCACATAATCATTTTAGATGTAATAATTTCTAGTAAAATATGTTTCTCTCTTGTAATTTTATCATTATCAAAAAAAATATTAATATATATTATAATAGAAATTAATAATTTCAACCGCAGCAAAAGAATTGACCCCTAGCCTCTCTCCGGTCATGTTCTTTATTAACCAAAAAAAAAATGTAGATTTGGATTACACCACATATCATATGTATATATGTATTCATGAAACAACTGCTATACTTTCTAAGTTTCAATGGAAGTTACAATTTGAAGGACAATCCCAAATCATCTACCATACTTTTATATATCTCCCTCCTCCATACCAACCACAACTGTAAAATATTATTTGGACCTAATATTATCTACATTAAGTAAATAACAAACTGATCAGACTTATTACAATAAATGGGAAATATATGAATTATCTACCTAGACACCTAATGGGCTTTGGTATGTCACTCATATGGTTAGGAATCCATTTTGATAAAGATAAATATCTAATTAGTTGATATGATAATTATAGCATCTTTCATAAATAACTCATTGGCTAGAATCAATGATTTTTTTATGGGAAGACCTATCTAGTTTGTATATATAGGTGCTTGAAGTCCCTATTCACTATGTGACAAAACATTCAGTCCTGCCCCATAGAGAGGAGTTAAACACATAGTTGAGTAGAAGATTTCTTGCGTGTGGCTGCTTGAAGTTTTGGAGCTCGGATTATTGTGTTGAATAGTTGTGTTGCTGCTACTGCTTTTGAAGGAATGGCTGTTGTGCATGAAGCAGGTGATGCATCTCCTCTTTTTGTATTCTAGATCATATTGTATTGATCATTTGGTTGTGTTTATGCATTTTGTGAAACGATCTTGGTTTGCTCATTAAATTAACAAATGGTATCAGAGCAAAATTTCACAATTCATAAATCATTTTTAGAAGATCAATTCATTGTATTTTGAACTAGAGTTTTGTGTTATGTTGAATTACAAAACGTTTTGGGAAATTAGGGTTTTGATTAACAGGCAAAAAAAAAATTCGGATTAAGATCGCTTTTGGGAATTATTGCTTCCGCTAAAATTGTTGCAGAATTGCAGTCGCAAAGGTTAGGCCTTCTGAGAACCATGTTTTGATTCAAAGCTTTAATTCATTTTCTGTTGAAGTACAAGAACACTAGAAGCATTCCCTGCGTGCACCTAGGCTAGAGTAGATGGTGACCGGATGAAATTTAAGTTTTGGTGTGCTTTTGTCTCTGAATTGAATTGAGTTGAATTGAAACGATTTTGTACTTTCTCTGTGATTGCTTATGGATTGTTGTACTTAATATTTTGCATTCTGCTAATATATATCTGTTATTGAACAATGATTATATGATAAATTGATGAATGCTTGAGTTAAGAAGTTCACTGTCTCCCTGTAAATGTTGTCATATTTTCATTGAGAAAATTGCAGATTGAGTAAAGTTTCTTTTCAAGTGCCTTGATGTCTTGAATTGATTTTAGTTAAACTTTATTTAGGTCACAGGTTGTTGCAAATAAAAATGGGCATGTTATACAAAGCAATTTCTGTTATTATTTGCATTTGATCATTAAGATAAAAATGACCTGGAAACTTGTGTTAATTGTTTTCAAACTGTGCTTACTCGTGTCTTCCAAAGAACTGTTAATATAGCATACTTTGGTGACAAACAACTTCACACATGATTTTGAATTCATATTTTGATACTTAAAGACTCTTCTACTGTCATAAGATGTTGATTGTCTTTTTGGATAACTTATGTTCTCTAATTATGGGGTGAAGATTCAGAAACTTAAGTACATTATGTCTACTGCTACAAAACTGTTGCCTAATGTGAAATTCAGATTTGGGGTATTTTCATTGACATAGTATCTTGTGCTACTTGTTGCCATTATGGTTGATATTTTTTTTGGGTGTTTTATGTGTTTTTGAACTGCTTTTGGAACTAACACATAAATCTGCAGAAATATTGCTAAATTGAAAATTTGTATTTTTGCGTTTTGAAACTGAAACTTACAGATTTCTTTTTGACTTTGCTCATTAGGAAGTATTTACATGAACCTCAACAATGTTTTGATGCTCACTGGAACAAACTTTAGAGCCTGGAGAGATTTGGTCGAGCCTTATATGATGATGCATGAGAATATAGACCTAGTCTTTCATGAGGATGAACCTGAGGCATTAACTAAAGATAGTTCAGCTGAGGAGGTTAAGGCATTTAAAGCCTGGCACAGGTCAAATAGAATGGCCAAGAACACCATTAGGAACACTATGTTTGACACTGTAAGAGGTAGTGTAGAAGAACCTGACCTGGCTACTGACTATATGGAGGACATTAAGAGAAAATTTAAAGAGAGTGAGAAAGCAGAGGCTGCAAGATTGTCTAAGGCTTTCCATGAGCTGAAGTATGAAGGATCTGGGGGAGTTAGAGAGCACATAATGAAGCTGATCCACATTAATGCTAGGCTCAGGGAGTTACTGATGGGAGTGAATGATAGCCAAGTGGTGCATGTTGCACTGCATTCTTTGCCAAATACCTTCAGTGGGCTTAGAACTAGCTACAATGCTCTAAAGGGTACATGGACCATAGATGAGCTCATATCTATCTGTGCTGATGAAGAAGATAGAATTAAGAAAGAGAGAGAGCCTGCAACCTCTGTGAACCTGGTGGAAAAGCCAAAGAAAAAGAAGAACAAGCTTAAGGTCACCAAAACCATCACTAAGCCATCTGGAAACACTGCAGCACCTAACACCACCAAAACTTTTAAGTTCAAGTGCTACTTTTGCAAAAAAGTAGGACTGCTCAGATTTTAAAGCTTGGTTGGTGAAGAAGGGTAAGAATTTCTTAAGTACTACAGAAACTTTTTATTTATAAATTAATTTTGTCAATATTGAACTTCACACTTATTGGTTAGATTATGGCTCACCCTTGCATATTACGAATTCTTTACAGGGATTCACAAAGAAGAGGGCACCAAGAAGTGAGGAAACCAATGTCTGTGTGGGAATGGCATCAGGGTTGCAGTGAAGGCTATAGGAACCTTAAGACTAGATCTAGGTTTTGGAAATTTTTTAGTTTTGGATGATGTTTATTACATTCCTCGATTAAGAGGAATTTGCTTTCTATGTTTCTTTTGGTTAAGACTGGTTGCTGTTTTTACATTAATTTGAATAAAAATTTCTAAAGGTTCCTTGTTATATGGTTCTGGTGTTATTTTGGATAATTATATGAAATTGAATTGTTCAATACCTCAAGAAGTAATCTCACTTGTTGAAGACAGAAATAACACATTAAGTAACAACACCATCACAGGTGTTAAAAGGACCTTGTTCAATGATAAATCAGCTTACTTATGGTATACGACATTAGGCCACATTTCAAAAGAAAGACTGCAAATATTAGTAAAGAACAAAACACTTCCAAAACTAGACTTTTCAGACCTAGCAGACTGCATTGAATGTTTTAAGGGTAAAATGACAAACTTAAGAAAAAAGACTGCTAGCAGAAGTGAAAAACTGCTAGAGTTAATTCATACAGATATATGTGGTCCCTTCAGGCATAGAACAATATGTGGAAATGTTTATTTCATTACATTCATAAACAGAAAAATCACAGTCACTTGAGGCATTTAAAATTTTCAAAACTGAAGTTGAACATCAACTAGAAATGAAAATTAAGACTGTGAGGTCTGATAGAGGGGGTGAATTTTATGGTAAATATACTGAGCAAGGACAACAAAAGGGTCCATTTGCTTTATATATGCAGGATATAGGTATAAAAGCTCAATATACAACACCATACAATCCCCAACAGAATGGTGTTGCAGAGAGAAAGAATAGAACTCTGTTGAATATGGTAAGAAGTATGATGTGTACTTCTGGGTTGCCAAAAATGTTTTGGGGAGAAGCTTTAAGAACTGCAAACTATCTTTGCAATAGGTCCCCAAGCAAGTCTGTGGATAAAACACAATTTGAGTCTTGGTGTGGTAAGCAATCTAGTCTGCATCATTGCCATGTATGGGGTTGTAAAGCTGAGGCAAGAATTTACAATCCCAATTTAGGAAAACTTGACCCTAAATCTGTAACTTGTCATTTTATAGACTATTGTGAAAAATCTGAAGGTTATAAACTCTATGCACCTCACTACTCACCTAGAATTTTTGAAACTTATCAGGTTAAATTTCTGGGGGAGAGTATTTGCAAAACAAAATTTGAAGATTTAACTGATGATTTTGAGGAAATTACAGAAAGTGAGGATACAGAAATAGAAATGCCAAACTTTAAAAATAATGCAAAAACTGAAAGTGAAGTTCACAATGAAGCAGATGGTGACTTAGAACTTGAAAACCAAAATTTTGAAGTGGCTGAACCTGTACCAGATCAAAATGTTCCTAAACCTCAACAAAATGTAGCTGAACCTAGAAGATCACAAAGAACTAGGAAGCCAACTTTTGGTGGTCAAAATAATATTTATGAGGTTTATCTGCAAGAAGTTGAGAGCACTTTAGCAGATGATAATGACCCTGTAAATTTTAAGCAAGCTGCAGAAAGTAATGAGTCAAAACAATGGAAGAAAGTCATGGATGCAGAGCTTGAATCCATGTATAATAATGAAGTGTGGGAGCTTGTGAAGCCAGATCTAAATCACAAGCCTATAGGCAGCAAGTGGGTGTTCAAAACTAAGAGAGATGCCAAGGGAAATATTGAGAGACATATAGCAAGGCTTGTGGCTAAAGGGTTCACACAAAAGGAGGGTATAGATTTTACAGAAACATTTTCACCAGTTTCAACTAAGGACTCTTTTAGAATCATAATGGCTCTTGTAGCTCACTATGATATGGATCACATCAAATGGATGTAAAAATAGCCTTCTTAAATGGTGAACTGGAGGAAGTGATAAACATGTCACAATGTTAGTATAGATTTTATTGTATATTGGCATTCCTAATACAAAACCTAGAGTCTTAGGTCTAAGTTAGAAGTGTGCCAATCATTGGAGTGAAGACCTAGTCGAATAAAAAGAAAAACACTCAATGCACTCAATGGTTCAGTTGACTCCTCAAGGTACTTCACAGGTAATTGCATATGCATCTCATACGTTTTGTGTCTTTATGCATACTGGGATTGATGCATGTGTTGCAATCCCGGTTAGGTCAGAATATGTGAGTTGGTCTGTGTTCAATTTCTTTAGTTAGGATATCTTTTGTGCATTATTGTTGTCAGTCATTAAGTTGTAAAAGGATATTTTTTTTCTACATGATTTGTTCAGTTAAGTCTATCTTTTTCATTAGGGATAAAATCATGTTTATTTGTAGAATATCTTTTTAGGATTTGTCCCTTCCATAGAAGGAGTCAATTAGGTTTTGGTGTTATTATTGTCCAAAGTTTTAGGGGGAGTCTGCATATTATAAACAACAATAAAATGCGTTCATTGTGCTTGCCTTTGATGTGAAAAAGATTGTATTCATCCATTGTGATTTAGAAAAAGGCTTCATTCATCTTTGAATAGTGATGTGCTTCAAATCGTATCAGTAATCTACTTGTTCCATGTTAAAGTAGATTGGTGAGTCAAACACTTTTTCATTTATCAATCATATACTGCATATCAAGTACTCTCGAGGTCAGTTGGAGTTGTTGATGTGCAAAGAAGATTGAAGGTCGAGGTCAGTACCTATCAATCCTACCAGTGAGAGCAGTTCATCAGTGGAGAAGATTTACGAAGACGTGATCATACATCCTTCTAGAATGTGTCTAGTAAGTATAGCCAAGGTCAGTGCTATTGGTTGTTTGTAAGAGTACTCGTATCTTTCCATTAAGTGAATTGGTTTTCACTAGGGCTTTAGAGAGTTAAGGCCCCGTAGTTGTTTTCCTCATTCTGAGGTTTTTACTGCGCAAACAATTCTGGTGTCTCTTGGTTGCTGTGCGTTTGTGATTATCCTGGTTTGCCTAGTTCTCTTTCTGCTATTTTGGAATCCATACATGTACTTCAATCCTTGTATTGTCTTTCTGCTATTTTGGGATCCATACCTATACTTCAATCCTTGTATTGTCTTTCTGCTATTTTGGGATCCATACCTGTGCTTCAATCCTTGTACTGTCTGTTACGTTTTGATTTGAAAGAAAGTGTGATTTCTCCAAGAATAGCCTATTCACCCCCCTCTAGGCATATTTGTTTCATCCTAGTATTTTCAATTGGCATCAGAGCGGGTTACTAAGGTTTCTTAGTAAGATTCGTGGGAGGGATGGAACGAGATCGAGCCTTGGGTTCAATCAACAGTCCACCTTGGTTTGATGGGGAAGATTATTCCCAATGGAAAATTATGATGAGAGCATTTTTGTACTCTCAAGATGAAAATATGTGGAAGATTGTTGAGACATGGTGGGTTCATCCAACCAAACCTGAAAATTCTAAGGCTATTGAGTCTTCGGGGGCCAAAATGATTCCTAAACCAAGGGAAGAGTGGAGTACGGAAGAGGTCCGTGATTGTAATCATGATTTTAAGGCTAGGAATAGTTTATTCACTGCCTTATCAAAAAAGGAAAGGGTTAGGATTAGTCATTGTGAGACTGCCAAGAAAGCTTGGGATCTTCTCCAGGTTACTTATGAGGGCAATAAGAGAGTTAGAGCACAAAAGCTTCAGAGGTTGGTCTTAGAATTTGAGAACATGACAATGGGGAACGATGAGTCAGTTGATGACTTTCATGCTAGACTTATCAATGTGACAAGTCAGTGTCATAGCTTAGGTGACCCGTTTGAAGAACATCGTATTGTTAAGAAGTTCCTTAGATCTCTTCCACCTAGCTTTCAGTCCAAGCAAACAGCCATAGAGGAAGCTCAGGATATTGACACCTATTCTCTAGATGAACTTGTAGGCAATCTCAAAACGTTTGAGATGAGAATTAAACCAGAAAAAAAGGTGAAAAATATAGCGTTTAACTCTGTCAAAAAGGAAGAAGATGTTGAGGTTAGCACTGAAGATTTGGATTACTTGACAAAATAGTTCAAGAAATTCTTTAAGTCTAGGAACTCCTCTGGTCAAGGGTCAAAAAGTGTTTCTGAGTCTAATTCAAAACAAGGTCAAGCTTCTGACAACTCATATGGGAGGAACTCCAAAAATAGTAAATATCCCCAAAAGAAAAACTTTAGTGAAAAACCTAAATGTTTTGAGTGTGGCGGGATTGGTCATTTAGCGATTGATTGTGGAAACAAAAGGTACAGCTCACGTGTGGGTAAAGCCTTAAGGTCCACTTGGAGTGATAGTGAGTCTGATACTCATTCTGAAAATGAAGGAGAGAACATTGCACTTACCTCAACTCTTCATAATGAATCATCTGATGAATCAGACGATGAGGAGCATTCAGATGAAGCGATGAATGGTAAGTACAAGGAGCTTTATGAAGCCTCAAGACAAATCCTTAAGAAAAATGAAAAATTGAGTTAAGAGAGAGAAAACGGAGGTTGAAGAGAGATTGGAGTCTAGCGTCAAAAAATGGGAGGTTGAAAGGTCTGACTTCGTTAGTCAAATCAAGGTTTTAGAAGAAAATTTGAATGATCAGGCCACTCTTGCTGGCTCACTTGCTTCTAAAAAATTAAGCCTTGAACTTGAGTTGAAAGAGTCTCAGCAAAAGTTTTCTAAATTCTCAATTGGGTCAGACAAAGTGTCTAGAATGATTGGGATGGGAAAATCTGAAGGTGACAAAAAGGGCATAGGTTTTAGTTCTGGTGAGTGCTCTAAATCTTTGAAATTTGTGAAGAGTTCAGGTTTCCTTCAACCTGAAAATGTCAATGATAGAAGAGGCAGAGAGTTCAGTTCTAGTGAGCATGATAAACATTCAGGTTTAGCAAAGAATTTTGTTCTTCCTCAACTTGGATATCATTCTTTGTCTAGAAAGATCACCCCTATTTGTCACCATTGTGGAACTCCAGGTCACATCAGACCTAAGTGTAACTATCTTTGGAGAAATGCATAAAGGGTCTGGACTCCTAGAAAGAGTAATCAAAACCTCTTTGCAGACAAAGTTGACAGAATACTTGAGAAAAATTGGCAGGATTGCTCACTTGGTTTCAATCCCAGCGTCCTTTATGCCTCAGATGAAACAAATTTGGAAAAGAAAAGAATCTCATCACCCTACGTTTTCTCGTACAGGTGATTGAACTTTCCTCTATGTTTATGCATAAGTAAGTGATTTGCTGTTTATTTTTTTTAGGATTGCATATAGGACTTTAATCCTGAACATGACTACATCAGTCTAAATGCTTTGTTATTTTTTCTTCAGGATTTTTCATGTCTTTTAAGTTTTGTTTTTCTTACAGAGTCTTTTCTAGCTAGTATGAGTTGTATGCATTCTATTTTTGAAAAAAAAAAAAAAAGTGTTATGTTCATTAGTTCATCTTGCATTCATTTTTTACCTCTTCTTGCATATTGCATTCGCATAGGGGGAGCTTGGTTCAAAGAAGTTTTAATGTTTCAATGGTGTATAATCTGCTGCACAATCTTGTTTGGTTATCCTTGTTTGATGGTCACTTACTTGTTAAAATTGGTTGCCATGATGTGTTTTGTTGATCAATATTCATTGCTAACTAATTTAGTTTTTTGTATCTTGGCTATGCTAATCTATACCATACTATGCTTCACGGGTGTTTTGTTTGTGAGTGTTAAAGTGATGCAGGTCCAACAAATGATAAATGAGACACTCAACTTGTAGATTAATCGGTCTCATGACCTTGTGAAGAAATCGATGATGAACAAGAGTTATAGAAATCAAGATCAAGAATGTCAGATAAGGGGACATGAAAGGTCATAGATTACGTGGTTATGAACAATTGGAGCAATGAGAGATTTTGGAGGAAGCGAATGGTCAAAGTTTATATGGTCATCCTCCAGGGAAGTAAACTATCTTATCATCTTGTGTGATAATCTGAGTCTCATTGATATAATGATATCTCTAAGAATCCAGTTCAACATTCTTGCATAAAGCACATTGATATGAGAAAACATTTTATTTGTGCCATGATTGAGAGATATTTTCTGGAACTTGTGTTCGTGCCTTCCAAACATCAATTGATTGATCTTTCTACATACCTTTAGACAATGCTCATGTTGAGTCACCTAGAAATGCTATTGGAGTGTGTTCTCAGGACTAATAGTCTGATACTTTCCCTCAATAGGTTCATCTGCATTTATAGCTTCTGCATGTTCATTGTTGCCTTCATTTAGATTAGACGAAAAAAAAAATAGTTTCAGCATAATGCAATTGTCTCTACTAGGATTGCATGTGAGATTTCACTCCTGAAGTGTTTGGTGGAAAATTGATCTTAGATTGAGATTGTTGCCTCTTGCTCTCCTTTTCGATCGTGGGTCCGGGTTGCAGGGCACTATATGTTCTTCTTTCTACCTTGGGTATTTAGTCAAAGATTAAGGCTAGCTCATTCTCCCAAACTTTGCTCTATTCACTTGTACACTTGAGTCTTTTGTGGGGGTAACAACTTGTTCTACGTGATTTGGGATTAGTCCTTCACAAACTATGCTCTTTTTGGTATTCGTAATTCTATGCTCCTTTGAAAAATATATATATATAATATATATAAATAAAAAATCATTGCAATATGGAGCTTGGCCAGGCTATTTCTAAAGTAAACAGGCCTCGGTCGTGACCCGATATGAGGATTGGGCAGAAACAGGAATGGCTTGGTCTCCCGGTGGTTTATCTTGTTGCTTTTACACGACTCGAGTTTATGTGTCCTTTGGAGTGTCCTTGTTACACTTAGTGCCCTAAAACCAACTGGTTTGGGAGCCACTGACATAAGGCTCGCTACATGAGTCACTGCACACACAAAAAAAAAAAAAAACTAAGAAAAGGTGTGGATGGCTTCAAAAGAAAATATATGAGCCCACACGGTGATATAAGGAGGACTTGAGAAACGAGAAGTAGTATTTGTCGGTGAACTCTAATTCTAGTTGATCATAGGTTAAGTTGAAGCCCCATATTGACTTCTGATCACTTTACCACAAAGTTAAGAGGTGTTTTGCCCCAGTCTGTGTCTAAATGCTTGTTGTTCAAGATTACTGTGTAGTGTTCCTTATGCTTGGTTCATTGTTGTCTTTGAGAAGTCATCGAATCACTTTCTCTAAATGCTATGCTTTTTTTCTTTTCTTCTCACTCCTGCCACTAATCTCACCTCATTGTGTGTTATCATGATCATGATCATTTTTATTTATTTTTATTCATTATGTCCAGATGAATCGATTAAGGGGGAGTATGAGTACTACTTGTTAATTTTCACGTTTTTGGGTGATTCAAAATGAGTGTTGGATGAATGTTGATTGCATCTATATATGAATTGGGAGTTTTGGTACTATTTCATGCCTCTTAATCAACATGTTCAGGTTTCTTATGGCATCGTTCTCTCATGAGATAGTATTGAATACGGTTCTTGTAGTTTATAGCTCAGAGTTTACTATATGAACTCCACCATGTTTTTCACCATGAGGTGATGGTACTTCTATCCTGTTGGTGCCCTTTGTCATTCCTAGAAAAAAAAAGGGGAGAAGTTGGGCTAATTCTATGTGTTACATGCTTTTCACTGGTTTGTTTGTTAAAAGTGTTTCAGGAATGATCAATGGTGAATTGCATTGAAGAACATCAATGGTGGATTGGATTGAAGTGGGAAAAGCATAGTTCAAGAGAGTTATTGTTGTCTCTTTGATGTGAAGTCTTTGACAATTGGTGGTTTGTATTAGTGTTTTGTATAGGAATGCCAAAGGGGGAGATTGTTAGTATAGATTTTATTGTATATTGGCATTCCTAATACAAAACCTAGAGTCTTATGTCTAAGTTAGAAGTGTGCCAATCATTGGAGTGAAGACCTAGTCGAATGAAAAGAAAAACACTCAATGCACTCAATGCTTCAGTTGACTCCTCAAGGTACTTCACAGGTAATTGCATATGCATCTCATACGTTTTGTGTCTTTATGCATACTGGGATTGATGCATGTGTTGCAATCCCGGTTGGTCAGAATATGTGAGTTGGTCTGTGTTCGATTTCTTTAGTTAGGATATCTTTTGTGCATTATTGCTGTCAGTCATTAAGTTGTAAAAGAATATTTTTTCTACATGATTTGTTCAGTTAAGTCTATCTTTTCATTAGGGATAAAATCATGTTTATTTGCAGAATATCTTTTTAGGATTTGTCCCTTCCATAGAAGGAGTCAATTAGGTTTTGGTGTCATTATTGTCCAAAGTTTTAGGGGGAGTCTGCATATTATAAACAGCAATAAAATGCGTTCATTGTGCTTGCCTTTGATGTGAAAAAGATTGTATTCATCCATTGTGATTTAGAAAAGGCTTCATTCATCTTTGAATAGTGATGTGCAAATCGTATCATATCAGTAATCTACTTGTTCCATGTTAAAGTAGATTGGTGAGTCAAACACTTTTTCATTTATCAATCATATACTGCATATCAAGTACTCTCGAGGTCAGTTGGAGTTGTTGATGTGCAAAGAAGATTGAAGGTCGAGGTCAGTACCTATCAATCCTACCAGTGAGAAGCAGTTCATCAGTGGAGAAGATTTACGAAGACGTGATCATACATCCTTCTAGAATGTGTCTAGTAAGTATAGCCAAGGTCAGTGCTATTGGTTGTTTGTAAGAGTACTCGTATCTTTCCATTAAGTGAATTGGTTTTCACTAGGTATTTAGAGAGTTAAGGCCCCGCAGTTGTTTTCCTCATTCTGAGGTTTTTACTGCGCAAACAATTCTGGTGTCTCTTGGTTGCTGTGCGTTTGTGATTATCTTGGTTTGCCTAGTTCTCTTTCTGCTATTTTGGAATCCATACCTGTACTTCAATCCTTGTATTGTCTTTCTGCTATTTTGGGATCCATACCTGTACTTCAATCCTTGTATTGTCTTTCTACTATTTTGGGATCCATACATGTGCTTCAATCCTTGTATTATCTGTTACGTTTTGATTTGAAAGAAAGTGTGATTTCTCCAAGAATAGCCTATTCACCCCCCTCTAGGCATATTTGTTTCATCCTAGTATTTTCACACAACCAGAAGGCTATATTGAAACTGGAAAAGAAAACTTAGTCTGTAAGCGTAAGAAATCTATATATGGACTTAAACAGGCATTTAGGCAATGGTATAGAAAATTTGATTATGTGGTTGCATCTTTTGGTTTTACTGAAAACCTTGTTGATGAATGTGTTTATCTTAAAATTGTTGGAAACCAGTTTGTCTTTCTTATCCTATATGTAGATGACATTCTCCTTGCTAGCAGTAACATTAAGTTGCTGAAAGATACCAAAATATTTCTGTCGAAAAAAATTTTGATATGAAGGATCTGGGAGAAGCTTCTTATGTATTAGGAATTGAGATAAAGAGAGACCGAGCACAAGGTTTATTGGGATTATCTCAACAAGCCTACATTTCAAAAATACTTCAGAGATTTGATATGACTACTTGTGCTCATGGGGAGGTTCCAGTATCTAAGGGAGATAAATTAAATAAGGATCAATGCCCTAAAACAAGTGTTGAGAAAAGGGAAATGGAGTCTGTACCATATGCTAAATTAGTTGGCAGTCTCATGTATGCACAAGTGTGTACTAGGCCAGATTTATCCTTTGCAGTTGGCATGTTGTCTAGATTTCAATCTGATCCTGGACACAGGTATTGGACTGCTGGCACAAAGGTATTGAGATACCTACAGAGGACTAAGAGTCACATGCTTGTGTATAAGCGTGTGAAGAAACTTGAACTTGTAGGCTTCACAGACTCAGATTTTGCAAGCAATTATCCTGCATCAATGAAGTCTACTTGTGGCTATGTATATATGTTGGCAGGTGGTGCAGTGGCTTGGAAAACAATGAAACAATCATTGATAGCTACATCCACCATGCAAGCAAAAATTATAGCCATATATGAAGGTGTATGTGTGTGATGCCCCGGAAATTAGTAATTATTTTCCGAGGATTTTCCGGAATCTAATTTATGGTTGTTGGACGGTTTCGTGGCTCGTGGATGGAGCGGAAGTGTTTCGGATGAATTAATTATTCGAAAAGTATGACTTTAGGGGGGATTCAAGGTTGACTTTTGATATGTTAGGATTCTCCAAAAACTTCCTTCATGAAAGTTGTAGAGCGCGTCGATACGAGTTCGTGGATATGTGGAATACGTAAATCGGAGTTCGTATGAGAAAGTTATGGCTAGCGGAAGAAGTTTCCGTTTTAGTATAAATATGGAAAAATCAGAAATTAATTTCATTCTCCTCATTTCCTTTTCCGGAAACCTTCCTCTCTCTCTCTCTCTTCTCTCTCGGTCGATACCTTCGGTATCGAAGATTTCTGTCTGACCCGACCTTTAATTTTCCGGCGGACTGCGGCTGTCTCCGGCGACCAAACTTTCCAGACAGGTTCGCCTCCTTGCTCCGGTCGTCTCTAGCGGCGATTCTCCTTCACGGCGGAGCTGCAAGGCGGCACAGGTTGAGGAAATCGGACCCAACCGGAAATCCTTGTTCCGACGTCGGCAAGGCTCCGAGTCTTCTTGGTTGAGCTCAGAGCAGCCTCGCCGATCGATCCTTGGTGGTTGTTGGGATCGATTCACGTGAAACCTTGTTCAACTCAGTTGGATTACTGTTCACGCTTGTGAGGTAGTTTTCGATCCCTTAGGCTTTTTTCTGACTTTGATCCAGTTATGAAAGTTCACAAGCATGCTTAGATGAAGCTTTTTGATGTGTTTAGTTTTGTGAAATATTGAGTTTTGTCCGGCGGCGGTGCGCCACCGCCTGTGGCGGCGTTCCGGCGGTGTTCCAGCCATGTATGGGACTGTTTTTGGTATTATATATGTTCTACTCGTTGATATGAGCGTTTCGATATATAATATGCAAAATTTGGAGTTTGTATGGAATTGTTATGATTTTTGCAGTTTCATACCGATCGATTTATTCGATCCGTGAGGATTCGAGCGTCCGATCGACTTGTGGTTTGGTCACATCGATCGTGGATGTATTCTGGAGACTTTGGGAGGTCTCGGATGTGGTTTTGCCTCGATTGGCGCCACTTTGGGGATTTTAGTTCAAAACAGGGGTTTCGAACTTAAATCAAATGTGAATCGTTACTAAGTTGGAACCGTATGTGATTAGGTACTTGACGAAGTATTTGGACGAGTTGTTGGTGATAGTTTTGGTTCGGTTCTGTATTGAAGACACAGCAGGAGTTCGAGGTGAGTAATCTCACGAAGTTCATTCACGAACGGGTTGACCCTATTGTTTTTTAGAGTTATTTAGTTAACTGCAAACTATAGTTGGTATTAGTGGCATTCCTGAGTGAATGACCACATATATATATATATATATATATTTACGTGGAATATGTATATTCTTGTGGGTTGGTGAGTGAATTGAAGCAATAGGTATTGATGGGTTTCATTCTATTGTTTTGGGGCTTGACTTTTCGGGAAACATTTTGTGGGAATTGGGAATTTCTAATGTTTTGAAAAGTGTCAAGATTTGGTGTGAGTTGCTTTGATGTGATTTGAATGTTTTGATCTAACGATCGGGGGTCAGAAGATCTGAGAGTCAGTTGTGATTTCTCCTTTTGGTTTGAGTTAATGTTTTGATCTGATGACCGGGGAGGTCTGTTGATGTGTCATGGGGTCGGGGTGACATCTCCTTTTGTGTGAGTTGAGTAACTTTGGGTCCTGAGTGACCATTTTGAAAGGTTTTGATCTGACGACCGGGGAGGTCTGAGGATTTGGGGTTGCTGGGAGTAACCTCAGGCATATATATCGGGACTTCCACCTTTGGCCGGGTTTGTGGATACGATCAGTTAGAGCTCTAGTCTGTTGCCATAGTACATCATGGGGGTGGGTAGCGGGGAGCTATCTGATGCTCATGAGTACGTGTTTTTAAAAGGGAGTTTCGGGGATTCTTCTTTTAAATGTCCGGGAGGACTTGTTTATTTAATTGTCAGAGTTTCAATTATTATGATTTTGTCACGGGGTGACTTGTGTTGATTTGGGAATGGTTTTTAAAAGGGAGTTTCGGGGATTCTTTCTTTTAAATGTCCTGGAGGACTTGTTATCATATTTAATTGTCAGAGTTTCAATTATTATGATTTTTGTCGGGGTGACTTGTGTTGATTTGGGAATGTGTTTTTTAAAAGGGAGTTTAGGGAATTCTTTCTTTTAAATGTCCTGGGAGGACTTGTTTATCATATTTAATTGTCAGAGTTTCAATTATTATGACTTTGTCACGGGGTGACTTATATTCGTTTCTTTTGGGAAAAGAATGTGTTGTTTTGGGAAAACAGGGTGTGAGTTCCTTTTTACGAGTTGATGGGTTTCCTCGTTGGGCGAGCTATGCATATGTGGTTTTGAGTTACTCATACGGGCTTGCAAAAACTTACCGGGTTTGTTGTGTGGCAACCCGGTGCACCATTCAAACGGTGTAGGGGTTAATCCTGCAGGTTAGGATAATCGTGCTGAAGCTGAGGTAGCGCCTTTGCAGCTTTACCGTAGGAAGAAAATTTTGTGACTTTACCGTTATTTGGACTTCCGTTGTAGTGAGCTCTGAGGAGCATTTACGTTTATCTTGTTGTTGACAATTTAATTCGTAAGCTTGTGTAATATATAACTCTTTGGAGCGAGTGTATATTAACTTTGAGGGTTCAGGGCATCAATATGTGTGTAAGTTTAAGGGAAAAAGATTTCAGGTACTTTGTATTGATGACTGGACGTTCACGCATATATAATTATGGGGTTATATATCGATTTATTGTGTATAAAATCAGGGGCGTGACAATGTGAAGGCCTATGGATCAGAAACTTTCTGTTGGAAACAAAGATTTTAAGTAATCTTGTTAATGGAAAGCTGAAAGTTTATTGTGATAATGAAGCTGCTGTGTTCTTTAGTAAGAATAGCAAAAGGTCCAACAATTCAAAACATATAGACTTGAAGTTCTGCAGTGTGAGAAAGAGGGTAAAAGATGGAGAGATTGAAATAGCTGCCATTAGTACAAATGCACAGCTTGCAGACCCTTTTACCAAGGCATTACTAGTTTCAGTTTTCAAGAAGCATGTTGAAGACATGGGAATTCTCTCTAGTTTAGATTCCTGAGTTCAGAAAGAGCAAAAGTCATAAAGATTATGTTTTCAGTTTCTTAGTTTGAAAAGTTTCAATTTTTTCAATTTTGCAGTTCATGTCGAAACAATATTTATTCATATTTTGGTCAAATGAATAAAGCTTGAGGTATTTTCAGATATATATTGTTTCACAGCTTGATCTTATTTTGATAATATTTGATTGCTGCTATTTTAGTTTTGTTGATTATTAGGTGGATGGAAATATGCATATATTCAGTAAGAGGCAAACATGCAACCCATTGGTGCTTAAGTAAATAATGTTTGCATTATGATTTTGATATTCAAAATTTTTAAGTTGGACTATAATCTAATGTTTACTGCAGAATGACATAATTTACCACTTGATTTCATCATATCAGTTTTGTAGTTCATATGAGATGCAGAGGTTATTATTGGTAATTTGGAACAAATATGTTTACATAAACATGTTTATTTCCAGGTTCTATTTTAGCTGCCGCGTTCTTGACAGAACTGAATGGATCTTGAGAAACCATATATTTCAGTGCACACTTTGGCTATTTTCTGGAATGAGTTTTGGTTCAGTTGTTATGTAGACAATAGTGGTCCAAAGGGGAGATTGTAAAATATTATTTGGACCTAATATTATCTACATTTTTTTTTTTTTGAATCAAAGAAAGAACTTTATAGATCAAACAACTTAAACGAGTTGAGCACAGTCGTCACTACCAGAAAAAAAGGGTCTTTTACGGCCCACAATGCATGCCGTAAATGACATTTTACAGCCCACAAATGCAGGCAGTAAATGGGCATGCCGTAAATGACAAGTACTATTTACGACTCACATAAAATACGCCGTAAATGAGTCACAATGTGTGCTGTAAATGAGTCAAAAGTGCGCCGTAAAAGAGGATTACATTTACGGCACACATTTCATGCACGCCGTAAATGATGTTTAAGAAAGGGCTAAATACTAGTTATTACCCTGTGGTTTAGGTCCAAAATCAATTCAGTCCCTGGACTTCTAATTTCATCAAAAACACCCCTGCACTTTCAATTTTGATCTAATAGGTCCAATTCATTAATATTCTGTTATGAGTTCAAGTTATAGTTAGATTATTTGTTAAAAAAACTATTTATTTTATAGTAGGACTCACTCCTAAATTGACTATGCAGGCCACCTCGATACCACATCATAAAACATAGGCCATATATGAGCCACATTAACAAGTTAAATAACTTCAATTATTGGAAAACTAACAAATTGGACCTATTATATCAAAATTGAAAGTGCATGGGTGTTTTTGATGAAATTAGAAGTTCAGGGACTGAATTGATTTTGGACCCAAACTATAGGGTAGTGATTAGTATTTAGCCCTTTAAGAAATTAAAAAAAAAAATCTGAAAGGTCATAATTTCCATATTTTTGTTATTAAATAAACATCATTTAAATTATATATTTATTGCACATCCAATAAAATTTGCTTACAACCAAAGAAAAATCCATCGCAAGCAAAACCAAACCTACACCACTACTTTACATTCATTTCTCTCATCCACTCTACAAGATAAGCAGCTACTACACCAGTTGAAAGACAGACTTATTTGAACCATCTTCTTGTGTCCGAGCTGCTTATTTGAGTTGCTTTACAACTTTTTGTGATTACCTGCAACACAAAATCAACATTCAATGTGGTATTCACATTGACATGCAAGTGTTCATCACACAGCAAAATCATCCTAACAAGAGGACAACCTTGATACATAAAAAGCTACTATCTTAGATAACCTGCCTTATAAAAATCATCCAAACTACTGAGCTATACAAATCCCAATAAACTACTGAGCTATACAAATCACAAATATATCAAGCTTCAAGTATCAATGAAATAATGAGAGAAGGGAAATTCGCAACATACCTTAACAAGTACTACTATGAAATTGATCACCAGTTCCTATAACAAGTAGAAATCCCCCATAGACATTGAAGATAAGTTTACTAGCATTGCTAAAAAAAGAATCAACGTTAAGTTAAAAACTTAAAAGAAGAAGATCATATATATATCAGCTCACATGAAACCTAGAATCTCAGTTTATGAAAGTTTTGCATGACTAACATTATGTCCTTCTTTCTTCCTCCATTTAGCAATGTTACCTTGACTCTACCAAGTAAAATAGTACGTCAGTAATAAACGTGAGAGACATTAAATTGCTAATTAAGATGTTAAGTAAAACTATTCCCTGCTCAGGCTTACCATTGTAGGAGACAAAGCAAGCATATCAAGGACAACATACAAAGGATCTGAAATAACAATCAACATGGTTAAAATGGTAAAGCCAAAGCCTTAAGTTTATAATAAAAAAGATATGTAACTAAATGGTAAAGCCATACCGGCAATTGAGTAATGCTTGACACCCGTCCAAGGCTGAAAATTATAACAGCATCAGCACATTGTTACACATGGATACATAACTACTATCTACTAATATACATTTCAAACACCTGGAGGTATGAAAATTTATACTAGACTCTAGTGGGCATGGACAGAGATGCAGGCCTGATCCACTTCATTGTTAGTAAAATATCAGCACACACAAACACAGGGGATAAAAGTACTATATATGGAAGAAAGCTATAATCCAACCCAACTAGACCTATCTTGAATAAGTATTACTTGGGTGTACGAGAAACATAGTGAAAAATAGCATATGTTCAGACGAATCAGGAAGGATCTATGATGCCATTGTTGTTTCCAGGATTTAAAGTTTTAATTAATGATGCTAACATGCGACCCTAACACTCCCAATATGGTAGTGGAGACAACGATAATCAAAATAACCCTCCTCTAGTTGGAAAAGGATAAACCACTATTCCTCAAATAAAAACTAAAAGCAGTATGAACAATTATCATGGTAACAAAGTAACTAGAACTCAATTTCAGAAGTGAAAAGTCAACAACTACATACCCTAATACAGTAGTATCACCTCCCACAGTCAAGTTCTGCACATTGGAACTTCTACATCATCAAGCAAGAACATAAATCACATCACAAGATCACCAAAAACCCATTACCATATCATTAACAGTGAACATACATTTTACTAAACTCCCAAAAAAAAAACTCCCACATAACAATTCTCAATACACAATCCCAAACCATGCTCTCTTAGCTCAAAGAACCAAGCTTGACAAAACTAAAGCCACTCTAACACACACCCGCCAATACCCAACACCCCAAAACCCAAAATTCTCATCATCTCAAGTTCAATTCAATCAAATATCCACTAACCCAGAACACAAAAATCAGTGACGGAATCAAAGACCCTTCCTTTAAAGTTGATCAAATGAGCAAATGGAATCGAGAACCATACCGAGTGAGTGATCTGGTGGACGAGGAGAGAAGGAGTGCTCAGAAAAGAGTAGGGGCGCGTGAGATCACAGGGTGTCGAAGCCGTGAGAGCACCATGTTTATTTTTCTCTATACACAGAAAGAAAAAGAAAGGCTCTTTCTTTTTTTTCTTTTTCCTCTTTATATTTTTTTGGCTCAATCAAACTCAGAAACAGAAAGGATGCATATGTGAAATTTGTGATTGAATGAAGTCTGTGTATTTCATCAAACCAAACCGAAAGCGAAAGAGAAGGAACTCACCTGCTAGGAGTCGAGTTTGATAGACGGCCAGAGAGCACCGTTGGCGGACAGAAGTTGCCGAATCCTGGACGGCAAGCTTGATCTTACAGTAGTCATATCTCCACCGCATCTTTCTCTACTGCAAAAACTACTTCAACACCTAAAACCCAAAAAAATACCACACAATTAAACCAAAACCCCCGAAATCCCTAAAACTACCAATTTTGGAGCTTTTGATTGAAAAAGTAGATCAGGTAAATACAAACAGCGATAGATACAGAGAAAGAGAGAGCGGCTGGAGTACCTGAGAGAGGACGGAGAGAGAGGCGGTGGAAGCCTCGAAGTGCCGCGCAGAGCAGAGAAGAGAGACAGGGATTTGGAGAAGAAAGAGAAACCCCCGAAAGTGAAAGAGAGACGAAGAAGATAAGGGGCTTGTGTAGGTCTGGCCCTCTTCTTCTTCGCTCTAGTGGTTCTTCCTCAGATCTGAATGGAATTAAAAAAAAATCAGAAACAAGCCCCAATTGAATTTGGGAGAGACATATTCACTCACCTAATGACCGGATTATTGGCTTCAGCCTTTATATCGATGGGATGGGATCGAGCGAGGATGAAGAGAAGAAGAGGAAACAAGATTAGAGATGAATGAGAGATCTGGGTTTGCGTTAGTTTTTATCTTTTCAAATGTCAAGTAGAAGATTTGGTGGGAAATTAGAATTTAGCTAAACTGACTGAGCGGGATTCTTAAATTTTTACTAGTCATTTACAGCGCAAGGTAAGAAACACCATTTACGGCACACATGAAAAACGCGCCTTAAAAGACCAGAAAATTAAGTCTTTTACTGCACACAAAAAAAGCATGTCGTAAATATAACATGACATTTACGGCGTACATGCAAAGCATGCTGTAAAAGACCAGAAATGGAAGTCTTTTACGGCACACAAAAAAACACGCCGTAAATGACAATCTTTTACCGCGCACAATTTATGCACGCCGTAATTTGCGCGTCGTAAAAGACAAGTTTTCTGGTAGTGCGTGCTGTAGTACATCATGAATATAAGAAGGAGCTTGGTCAAACCAAACGGCTCCAATAGGATTTTCAAAACCTAAAGCTGCCAGGCGGTGTGCCACAACATTACATGTTCGCAGAGTATGACTTATGGTTATGCCCTGCAACCTACTCCATACTGCATGAATGTCATCCACTATACCTCCATTAGCTAACAGGTGATAATTCCTACAGTTCGCTTCAGAGACAGCCTCCATGCAATCACTTTCAACACTAACGTCGTGGATACCGCATGAGGATAACAGATCCAAACCCGCTCGAATGGCTAGGAGTTCACACTGCTTTGGTGATTCCACAAACATTACAGGTTGAAAGAAAGCAGCCCTAGACCCTGTCGAGTCTCTTAATACTCCTCCAATGCCACCAGTGGTTTGGTTGGGAAGGAAGGCTGCATCAACATTCAACTTGAAACCCGACGTCGGTGGCTTCCATTTGGCCCGCATGGACCTGTTTGTTGGTGGAGTCCTGCTACGAGATTTTTGGAAGTCTGTAAGCCATGTAAAGCATCTTAGAACAAGGTCATGAGCAGTTTGCACTTTGCCTTCCCACAGACCATTATTCCTGTTTTTCCACAGAGCCCAGACAACCATCATCAGCTGCTCTAGGGTTTCGAGTTTGAGTTGCTGAGCCCGTTCAAGCATCCATTCCTTGAAACTCATAGTAGGCACCAAAGTATGTTGTAAATTAAAAGGACGTGCAAAGAGTATCTGTTTGGCCAGAGGACACTGACAAAAGAGGTGATAGTTGTCTTCAATGTGACTTTGACATAGCAAGCATTCAGTGTTTCCAGTATATCCTTTAGCAAGTAATCTCTCCCGTGTGACCAAGAGATTGTTACAAGCCCGCCAGTTACAAATAAGTACTTTTCCCGGAATTTTGGCCTTCCAAAGTTGCTGCCAAAGCACTTTAAACGGATCTCCATTAGAAGTAGAAGTGAGAACATTCTGTAAGACTTGGTCCCTATTCACTATGTGACAAAACATTCAGTCCTGCCCCATAGAGAGGAGTTAAACACATAGTTGAGTAGAAGATTTCTTGCATGTGGCTGCTTGAAGTTTTGGAGCTCGTATTATTTGTGTTGAATAGCTGTGTTGCTGCTACTGTTTTTGAATGAATGGTTGTTGTGCATGAAGCAGGTGATGCATCTCCTGTTGTTGTATTCTAGTTCATATTGTATTGATCATTTGGTTGTGTTTATGCATTTTGTGAAACGATCTTGGTTTGCTCATTAAGTTAACAACAACAACACATATAATGATGAAAGAAGATATATAGATGGAAACTCATATAGCCAGCTAATAGCAAGAATACAATTCCAGCAATCTGAAACTATCTCTTCCCGAGTTATGTGGATCAAGTTTTAACTCTTCTTATTATTATTATTGTTGTTAATATTATTAAACAAATATTAACAAGTTATTGTTAAAGAATTTAATATCTTATGAGAGAGACATGTTGGAAATTAAATTTCACAAAATCAATGATGTGGCACATGCCACATCATTTGGGATCAAATTTTGGTACAAAAATTTGAAATCTCTAGCATCACTCATGCATTAAGCAGATAAGAATCATTTAGTGGACAAAAACAAGATAATTGAAGAATGGATATTAAAAGGTGTCCACACTCCACAGTAAACCCGATGAGGACCTTCTAGCCTGAAGCCGTCAGCTGCCAACTAAATTTGGCATTGCATCCACGAAGCTTACAATGTTTCAAAATTTAATTTACAACTTCAAGAGTCAAGATCCCTATAGAAGCAAGTCAAGCCCTTTGAAGATTATTTTTACAACATTCTTCTGAATTCTTTGGCCGTGGAAATAAAATATTTATTAATAAAAAAGATTACATGGGAATACAAGGGAAGAGAAATACTGCAATACAAGCCACGTCCAAGAGGGGGGCACAGCAGAAAGATCGATCTGCCTAGCCTGTAGAAGGCTAACGTTCTTCTGATTAAGGTGAAAACAAACGCATGTATGCATGCAGGATTTTATACAAATCCAGCTTCCAAGTTCATTTACACAAACATAATAAGCCTACCGATAGACTTAGTTTTACTAGTGACTCCTTGATCAATTTGCACACCATTTCTTCCAATAGTGAACAATAATCCTTATAATATAAGGAACGGCGATGGCAAACCATATGAACCGACCGTAGAAAGCATCTCCAGGGGGACTTACGGCAGCAACCGAAACACCGTAGGTTCCCGACATAGAAAACATAGCAGCCCATATTTCCGGATAATATGGAAATCTATAAACAAGATTGCTAATCACCACGTTTGCTGACGAGAAAGCTACGGCGTTCAAGAAATAGAAGACTTTGTAATCAAGTGCACTATTAGTACCTAAAACCGACTTACCGGAAGAGTGTTGAGTGGAATTTTCGATATTGCCTTGCCAAACCCCGCCTGGAGGGTTTATTCCCGCTGCGAAGGTTGCCGCAGAAATAAGGGCAGCGACGACTAACATAGCATTTCTTACGTCTTTTGCGGTGTCTCGTTTTGGATCGTACATAAGATCATATTTCGACCTAGAAGTAGTTTGATCACCAGTTGGCTGTGGAGCAGCCATTTCAACATCATTACTGTCGGCCATAGTTACAATTAGTAATGTAAAGCAAGAATTTTCATGTAAAAACACAATTCTAAGAACATGTATTTGTCTCTCCTTCCTCGCCTTGATATAGTTCTCTCAAAGCCTCACTCTGAACTCATTTTTTGGTTACTTCTTGCAAGTTGACGAAGACTCGCATTTATTTTGTCTGTTTAATGGATAAATCCTCCGTGTTTGTAAGATAAATCATTAAGAGGCCACAATTGAAAGTCCAAACTTGAAAATCACAACCAACATCATAGAGTCATAAGCAAAGTATTGTTTTAAACTTTTAATAGAAGTACCAAACTGTTAAATAAAACAAAGTCTAGGGTAAATATATTCATAAAAGAATCTGAGAACAATAACGTATATATTTAGAGGGCTTATATAATCATGTCACAATTTTATTGAGGCAAAAATATCAACCGCTATTAGTTCAGCAGTATAATAATTATGTCACTACTATTCTGGCTTCTAAAGTAATTTTAGAAACATATTCTCTCGAACTTGTGAATCTCCTTACTTCCCTATCTTGTAGACTGTTTTGCCACTGATCTGTCACATTCGAGATCTCACAAAGTCACAGTTGCTATTCCACAATTAAGCTGAGTTTGGACCAGCAGAATTTCAAATCAAGCAGCCACTACCAAAAAAAAAATCATGCAACATCATCTCAATCAACGTACAAGCTCGATCTCTCACAGTTATACAAACAAGTGTAGATATTTAATTTCCATTGGCAAGCACTCTAGTTGAGTTTTTTTTTTTTTTTTTATGACTAAGTACTCGAGTTGAGTTGACTAAACCTGTAAATGGATCGGATTTGAATCGGATCGACCTAAATCCAAATCCATTTACTTAAAAAAAATTCGATCCAAACCCGCTCCGTTATCCCGGCGGATCATTGGTAGTTCGATCCAAATCCGTATCAGCCGGATTAACGAATACCCGATCCACTAATCCAACCCATTTATAATTTTTAATATTTTAAAATTTTAAATAGTAATATTAAATTTATATCATGATACCTCATCTCTACTACTATAAAGTTAGGCCATCCTTTTGGTGTCAAAGGCTTCACCAATTTTTTAAGTACCAAAAATATCCATAACTAGAATGAAGTTGGATCATAGAGAAAAATATCTGAAAGGGTTAATAAAGTAAAACACTATAGAAAATTAAAAAAAAAAGTTAGAAAACCTGGAAAACTTTTCACGCACGTTCGATTTCAAGTTTTCAACTGCCCATAGAAGTTTGCACGATATAAGTAAAAGTAACTGGAGGCCCCCTCAATAGAAGAGAAATCAGGCAACTGAAGAAGGAAACAAGTCAGGTAGGTTTATGTACGTGAATTCCAACTTACTTTTGCTTAGTCTATAACTCCCATTTTTCTGTTGCTGTTACTTTTTAATTGGGTTTTTACTTTTTTCGTGTATTGATCTGGAGGAAAGGGTTGGATTAATTTTGTCGTATTTTTTAATGTTTCAGGGGTCATCTTTATGCAAAAATAATCAGGGCTTTGGGTTAGGTGTGGAAGATTTGGAATTATAGAGGAGTTCAGACCAGGTGAGTTCATTGCTTGGAGTTTAATTTTGTTTATTCTTTTAAAAGATAAGTTGGGATGTTGGATTGGCAGATTGCTGTTTTCTTTGATGAATAGGCTACTGATGTTTTGGATGATGATTTTGTGGAAAAAAAGGTCGCGTACTAAAACTTCCTTTATTCCCAGGTCTCTACAGCAAAGATAGCTACTCTCTTCTTTGAGGAAAGAGAAGACCAAAAAAATCAAAGATATACCATTCCTGGATGCGGTCTGTGTCTTAAGAGTTTCAGTATCAATCTCAAAAGTATACCTGCTCTGCCTGAAAGCGAACAAACAAAAAAACAAAAACTATGATATCACTTGAGACTGATTTTCCAAATAACTCAAGGTTATGCAAACTCATTTTCACTCTCTTTTGCTTTTTCTTCCTTGATCACCCCATTTACCTAAAACTATATAACTCTCATACAAAAACAAATCAAATTGCCTAAGTGAAATTCAGGCCATCTTTCAAAATGGCAATCATCCAAAATTGAGATCCATGTGCTAAATCCATGAGATCAGATAAGATGCAAGGAAAAGCTGAGTGGAAGCTTCAAGTTCCTTTATGAATTTTACTATCAGATTGCCTATTAGAATACTGCTTCGGTTTTGTGCTCGAAAATGATCAAGAATGAAGATAAGATGGAGTTCAGCAAGGTCCTAGAAGCAATTAATAAAGGTGGGTTAGAATAAAATGGAAGATTTGATGACAATCTGTTGAAGTTGTTCGAGAGTGCTATATTATTAGCTTCCAGCTTATTTTGTGTTTCACTTGCAATGTAGGGTAACTTTAATGACAAGTATGAGGAATACAGGAAAAAGTGGGGGTGGCAGCATCGTGGGTTCCAAATCCGGGGCCAAAACTAAGGCGAGGGAGAAGGGCTCCTCGCAAAAGAAGCTGCTTAAAGAATGACCTGATTTTTATCCTTGCTGTATTTTGTTTCACTTGGATTTTGCTACTTGAATTTTGTTATTGTTAAGTTTATTCATACCAACAGTAGAGGTTTTGTTTCCCTTTCTTAAATGCAGTTTTTGTTTTTGTAAATTTTCAATATGTTCAATTTATTTTTCCCTTTGTTGTTTATTTTCTGATGCCCGTTGTTTTCCTATTTCATTTTTAAATCTTGATACTTTTATTATCAAGTGCAACTATTTAGGCATGGCTCCATAATGTTAGAAGAAGGAAGAAAAAGCAAAAGAGAGTGAAAATGAGTCAGAGGAGAACGCTTAGGCAAAGAAGCAAGGAAAATTAGAAGGTGGGGAGAAAACTAAGCTGTAGAGAAAGGAGCAACTCAAGATGGCCACATTAGACTTACTGTTTCCCTGCATTTGAGCTTAAATCAACTCAATTTGGCCGCATCTATTGAAAAATTAATATATATATATATATATATATATACTAGAAAATGTCCACACACCCGATGGGTGTGAGAGTAGTGGGGAGTTATAATTCTGAGAGTGGGAAAGTTTGAAATAGTTTTTTATTTATTTTTTTTTTTTATTGTTTTATTTTGCTTTTTACATTTTTATCCCTGATGTTAAAATGTAATTCATGATATTTTAATATTTGAGGGTTATAAAGGTAAAAAATATCAGTTTTGGCTAACAACACCTCTTCTCTTAATAATAGTATAGATATATATATATATATATATATATATGCTATTTGATTTTCCTCATTTCGGTCTATATGTTCTACGAGGTCAAATTATATATCTTTTGAATTAATTTTTCCATTGAAAAGTTAGAGGCAATCACAAACATGCTTTCACATATTCGCTATCTTCCTTTCATTTGTTTTCTGTCCCATAAGAGGAAAAGTCTATGTTTATGCCTGCGCCAACATTTTTGTTTTTCCCAAGCACATTAATTTAACTGCAAAATCGATATGCGATCCATTTCATTCCCACTCAAATGGAATGAACTCTGGCACGCGCGAGCGCGTCATTTCGCACGCGCATGGCTCGTGCAGAAAGGCTAGTAAGATATTAATAAAATATTAAAACAACGTAAAGAGTATCACCAAAAGTAGAGTTACATTATCAAAATTCTTAATGCTTATTGGAATCTTGGGTGATGGACTGTCCCTTAGATTTCTTCAACACATTTGTATTAGAAATTCTTAATATTTTATATTTTATATTTTATATTTTTTTTAAATAATAATATATTAATAAAAAATAATATTTTATTATTACGAAAATGGGCCGGATCATTAACGGATCAACCGATCAAAATTTTAATCCAAACTCGTCCAATAGCCACAGATCTGGAGCGAGTCCAGATCAAAATTCGGTTCATTTACAGGTCTACAGTTGACCTTGATTAGAATTCATTTATTCATCAACTTGAGGAGAACAAGCCGGCCAACAGCTTACAGCCAAATCACCAACTTGTGCTTTTCTTTTATGCCTCGTTTGTTTGTTTGGATAAGGACATTGAACTTCGGATCTGACCAACTTATCTTATTAGTAGTTCGAATTCAATTTTTTTGTTTTTATTTTTAACAAATTGCAATTTCAATCAACAATTTTTTTGTTTTTATTTTTTGGAGCCAGAGGGTTGGAGCACTTGGGTCAACAGATTGCTATGGGATTCTCATTCCAGTGTTGGCCTGACCTTGTCGAAGATGCAGCGATGCTGTTCGGTGGGGCGACTTTGAGGATCTGGAAGGGTGGCCGGATGTTGGGCTGAAGCAAGGGTGCCCAGATCAGATTAAGTTGGGCCTGGGCCTTTGTCAAGTTTGACCGGTCAGACTTGATTTTGGATTTGGGCCAGATTTGAATCCGTATTTGGGACCCGGATTGTATTCAAATCCGGATCTTGGATCCAAGACAGCTTCTCATATTAAGCTGGTATTTGTTCTAGTTCTTAGGAATTCGTTTGCTAATTTTTAGTTTTTGACACCCTCGGTTACTTTTGAACACCCGGTGAGTGAATCACCTCTCCTACGTGATTATGTCACCGGTTACAGCTATGGTTACTATTATATTTATACTACTCTCATGACATATGCAGTGTAGCGATGTCGTTCGGCATCAAGTCACATGGTTACCTTTCATTCTAGATACGTCTGTGCATCTTGTTATTCTTTATTGTTTTCCTACATTATAGACGAGTTTGTGCATCTTGTTATACTTTATTGTTTTTTCTTTCGATGCTTTTGCAACGCTCCATGTACTCCTCAGTTTCACTTAATATAGTTTGTCGTCTTATTTCCCTTCAAAAAAAAAAAAGGATGTGACCTAGAAGCTAGGTCAAGATCCAAAGCTAAAGGTTAAACATTTAAACCAAAACAGAAACAAAAATTAGAAGAAATAAAATTTCAAACACAAGAAAAAAACTTCGATCTAGGTTTGACAAAGCACTAGAAGACGTCTCTGAGACGAGGGTCCGCAAATTTAAGTTCTAGGCATTGTCGTGCAAATGCAAGTCATGCGAAGTCTATCGAAGTAATCAAAGTACAAACTGCATCATAATGAAGCAGGAATCAAATTTGTTCACCATTTTTAGTTAGGTGGTGATACCACCACTCTATAAACATTTGCCACGTGTCTCATAACGCAACTATGGTTAAATTTTAGAATTAGTTTTAATAAATTAATAATTTTTAATGGTTAATGGTTAATGAAAGAGAAGTTTTAAATACACACCTCTAATTACTTAATTCACACTCCTTACTCAATACACCTACCATTTAATTTCTCATTCTAATATTTTACTAAATACACAACCCAAATTACCTAAAATATCTTTAACCTAACAAAACATGAAATACAGTATTATTTAACAACATTAAGGCTACTATTTAATTTGATTAGTATATCTGACCATATTAATTACTTGTATTAGTTATTGGGAAATCCATAAGGATTCATTATTGGTCCCTTCAAATAGATGCTTAGAAATAAGTTTTGTATTATTTGAGTTCTCATCCACCAAACACCATATTGATCAAGTAAAAAATTTTGAGTCGAACATTCAACCAAAACTGCATCAGTAATTTTTCAACAATGGCGGAACTATGAAATTGTCATTGGATGGTCAAACAAATTAACAATTACAAAGTTTTATACATGTGATCTTTTATATTAGATAATAAATTTACTAATCATAACTTTTAGAAAAAAAAAACTAAAAGTGGGAGTAAAGCGATTTGTTTTAAAAACATTTAATGCCATTGATTTTGAAATTCTAAATTATATGGTTTCTCACCCTATTTAATTACAATTTATTTAAGAAAAATTTAAATTTGATGGTTTCTAACTTTATTATTGTTTTAAATGAGGATGCATGTATAGAAATTTATTGTGTTTATAATTATAGAATCATATAAGGAAGATATGATTATTATTATTTTTCTTTTAATATCTAGATGTCTATTTTGATCATTTAATCTATTTATAAAATCAGATTTAAAATATAAAATAATAGGGATGTATATTAAGTAGTTTGAGGTGTGTATTTAAAATTTCCCTTAATGAAAAGAGAGAGAAATAAAAATATTAAAAAACAATACTCTCTCTCTCTTCCCCATTCAAATCCAGCAAACCCAGAAACATGCCAGGAGTCTCAATTTTGGGATTTGATTTGAGTAATGCTTATTATTTCATTATTTCAAAAATCTCAATACGACAAGAATGCTTGGCATTGAAGAACAATCTTGAAATCTTGTTTAGGGTGAAAACCTTGGCATAATCCATGGTTCTGACCTAGGGGAGATTACTCATGTTCTTCCCTGGACACATTCATCCCTTTGGATATGCAAGACCGTTCTTATCACGCCCGGAATTTCGAATAAAGAATTTCGAATCCGAAACGCGAAAACTTAACAAGTACAAGAAAACACTTAGAATTTTTTTTTAATTAAATTAAGCAACTGCACAAATCGAACTCACAACTGTCAATACCGACTCGTTCTCTAGAGTCACATATTACATCACCAAATATTTACAAATTAAACTGAACAACAATTCAATAAATAAACGGGCTCACCAACTCTCTACACAGCGGAAGACTAAAACAAAATACACTTCTACATCCAAGCTACAACAACTATAAAACTTCAGCTTCGACGACTGTAATTCCGACCTGTACAATAACCCTACACCATGGAATTGTGCACCGGGTTGAAACAACAAACCCAGTAAGCTTTTGCAAGCTTATATGAGTAAACTCAATTAATATGACTCACGTCACGCATGCTTATAATTTCTCAGCTCGTGAGATTAATTTAAAGCAACAATATTTAACTCCACAAAACACAACCAAACATACAATCACACTAGGTAAAAATTTGTAATCCCTGCGTAGAAATTTAGTTCAGGAGATCACCAAAAGTCATACAATTCAAATTATAGCAACTCCTGCATATAGTTTAGTTCAGGAGATTACACTAAAAATCAACCATTAGAATGAAAAGGAAAATCAATAAGGAAGTCAAACAACTCACACTAAAGTCGATGATCACCCATCAACTCCAAATAAATCATCTCCATTAAAATTTTCCTCTATCACTACTGTGACACCAGATCCGAAGATCAAAAACTGTCACCACTGTGACACCAGATCCGTAGATCAGAAAACATTTAAAACAAATCCCACATGACTCAAATACCTTCCTCAAGCAAAACACACTTTTACACAATAATCAACACATCGTGATAATTGTCTGCTCGTAAGAGAAATGCTCGACATATCAATCCAATCAACTCTCAATCATTACTTCACCAATGTCACACCATCCTATATATATACGTAGTCATTCACGCAGGAATTACCACTAATACCAACTATAGTTCATACATATTAAAAACAAGAAATTCATTTTATACTTAAATTCATTTTTTTACCTGTGAGCCGTAGCCCTGTGAACAGTAGTCAATTGAGTTCAAAAAAATCTTTATTTTCGAAAACGATTTACAATTATCAATCAATTCCGACAATTAAATAACTTGGTTCGTAAATGAACCACATGAGATTTACTCATCTCTAATCCAGCTGCGTCTTCTATTAATCCACAATCACAAAATTCTAATTGCTCGTCAACTCAAACAGTCAAGTACCTAATCAAGTACGGTCTTAACTTAACAAACGATTTATAAAATACACTTTAAACGACGATCCAACGGTTGGATCCTCTCAGATCACTTCCTAATCGCTATTTCACAATTATACAAAGATCTAACTGTCGGATCTTCATGCGTGACTACACAAGGTCATCAAACAGTTCTACGATTATCATATCCGAATTTGAAGTAAATCCGACGGTCGGATCCTTGCGGATTGCAAACCAAAGATAACGCGTAAAACTGAAACCCTAGCATGCATCAACTTTTTCCAAAATGACGTTTATAATATGTCCAAACAACCGTATTGATGCGTAGATGAATAAACTGAAAACAGAACCCAAAACAGAGACCGGACGCGCTGCCACGCTCTACCACAAGCGATGGGTCAGCGGTGGTCAACGACGGGTCAACCACCTCCAATGCAAAAGTCGTCAACTACAAACTTATTCATATTGAAGAGATGAGCAACTTTCATACCTAGAGCTAAGTGAGATTCGATCTAGATCGTTCTAGATCGAAGCTTGGAAGTTGAATTAATCTCAGCCCTCTTATCAGATTCCAGATTCGATGTGGACCGTCGATATATTCAAACCTTGATCTTTTGCTCCACACTCCAAATCATGATGCAAGGCCTACATGGGGATGGTCAGGAAGAGGAACAGATTCCAAAACCGGGGAGAAGTAGGCCAGGAAGTCGCTGGAGACCGGAAAACCGGTCGGATCCCGATCGTGCGACTGAAGGTGGCTTTGATCTCCTTCTGGGGTGCTCGGCCGATGAAGTTGACACCAGGGATGGATGGAGGGAGGCAAGACGCGTCGGTCTGGGCCAGGTTCTCGATTGTCGGCTGCCGAGAAGGGTAGTTTCCAGCTGGGTTGGGTCGAGAGAGAACGGAGCGTTTCTGGGGAGGAAAATGAGATTTTCAGAATTTTTGGGATTTATGAAAAAATCCAGAATTTTCTTATATTTATAGAATTTTCGCAATTTTCTATCGCTAATAACTTTTTCATATGTAATCTGATTTTCGCGTTCCGTATGTCCACGAACTCGTATCAACGCGCTCTACGATTTCTGTGAATGAAGTTTTCACAGAATCATAACGTATAAAAAGTCAAACTTCGTAACCCCCCCCTAAAACGTGCATTTTGTATAATTAATCTTCTAAAACAATTTCGCTCTATCCTTGAACCACAAAATCGTAGTAACGAACACTTTATTAATTTCTGAAAACCATCAGAAATTAATAACAAATTTTTGGGGTATGTAGTTCTTGAATGCTGCCCTTATCAATCTCAGTTTCGAATTATAATTAGCTTATCTGCATTTATTTGATCGTTTATTGACGTTGCCCCCATTGGCTTGCTGTAGTTGAAGCAACAGATAGTGGTTGCTAGTGGATCAATTCCTGTCATGGAATGAATTCTACTACACAATGCCCTATTGGTGGGAAAGACTTTGACAACTATGGATTCCACGGGATGAAATCAGTTGTCCCCAATTACACTATCCTCATTCTGTCCCCATGCATTCATTGGTCCACAAAGAATGAAAAATGGAACAAAAGATTAAGAAAATATTTTCTTAATCTTTGTGGACCAATGAATGCATGGGGACATAATAGAGATAGTGTGTTGGGGACAGCTGATTTAATCCTGGATTCCACATGATTTTTCAATTATTTAGTCTTAAGATGAAGAGATAGTGACGACACTTAAAAAGAAGGAGAGAGAGAGAACTAGAGAAGAAAGAGAATTGGTGTTTTATTAAAAGATAATCATAATATTTTATCTGGATTTATGGGTCTGGTCCAAACTCTAATAATTTGTCCAAGTTGTAATAGAGTTAGTCTTACAGATATCTTCGGAGATATCCTAATCATTGTACGATTCAGTTTCCTTGTAAGACTTATATTCTCTGCTTGTAATCCTTTATATTATCAATAAAAGTACAGATCATTCTTTCTGTATCTCTTCTCCGGTCACCGTCCATCAAACTTCACCGGATGTCACTAAAGAGGTCGTAGGAAATCTCATAGGTTACCGGAGAGGTCGTTGGAGACTTTTATTGTTCCCCAATAAATGTTTATTGCTCCCAATAAAAGCTAACAACAATTTGGAAAATTTTTGATAGTAGTACATGAGGTATGAGACACTGAGAATTAAAGTGAATTTATTTTCTAAAATCTCATAATGGTGCCTAGGTTTACAACCCGACCCAACATAAATACATACCGTTAGTTTCTTCGTTACTTCGTGTGATTTCCGTTAATCTTTTTAGGGAAAAACTGTCTTTTCAACAATTCAAACAAAAATGATATGCAACACCAGAATTGCTATGGAAACCCAAAAGTTCCTCTCTACACACATCAGTTCTCTGTCCTCTCACCATCTCTTTCTTCGAGTACATCCTGGCATCTTATCAGTGAGATCTTCAGTTGCAGGCTCTGCCTATTCGAGTCCTTAATCTTCCTCCTCCGTCTGAAATCCATTTCTGCCACAGAATTCACGAATCCAAAACACCACGATTAAACCTTCAACTTCAATCGACCATCAAAAACTCTGAAATTAAACACAGTCCAAAACCAATATTTGATCGGAGATGGTCTCAATTTGCCGATCATTTATGTCAACTCCAATTTTTGGGCTCGTCGTTCGATTTTGTTTTTGTGTTTTTTTTTGCTGTTTGTGTTTTGCAATCTGAGATATTTGTTCTTTTTCATAATTTGAAGCCAGACCCAATTTTTTTTAATTTGCTGTGGAGGAGATATCTCAACTGGGTATATGTGATTGGTTTGTTCGTTATTCTCTATGATGCACGGACCTTACTTGATCATTTATTATTAATTTTAGTTATTTCCTTTTATCAACTTAAGGTGTAGCCATGAACACACATCTCTTTGGCTGTAATCGGTATGTATAAGATACTCCAGAGCTGACCCGATAAACATTTAAAGCCACATATTATGAGGTATTGCTAGAATAGCGACATACGATAACATATTCTCTTTCAGATTAGTGAGCCACTGACAGTGAAGGAACCATAATTTCAAGGATACACAAACACTGACAAAAACTGTCTCTGTACAGAGCAGTGCAAATTGAACCCATGAATTGTGACATTATGAAACTTCATCAATCCGAGATTAAGACACGCTGTAGATTAACATTGATGACTACGCTTGAAAATTCTTAGCCAAAACAGCCTTCGGTTTCAAGCATATTGAAGTTCATTTGTGCCAATTCCAAGCAAAAAAGAAAATCAAATTTGTCCGATGGAAATTTTTATTATGTTTGCTATTTCATGCTTTATTAGCAGTTCCATTGGTTTGTAGTTTACTTTTAGCCTAAAACCCTAAATTTTTGATTGGTTGTGTCTGCATTCATTTGAGAGGGGAGGGAAGGGAGAATTGGTAAGTTGCTCCATTTTAGATTCTACTATTGGTATTGTTATATGTGTAACGGGAGATTCAGTGAGCAATTAATTAATTTTTAAAAGATAATTTAGTATTTTCCTCCCCCCACATTCTTACGCTCTCCCTCCTTCGACAACCCAGTACAACCCAATTTTTTGTGCACAAAAGTTAACTCAAACGGATCTAAATGGATATTTCCGGCCACAGTAACAATGGAGCAAAAACAGAAATGCCCAGATGAGAGTTGGGTCAAAAACAACCTCTTTACTCACTGCCCATTTCTTGCCAGAAAAAGTACCATTCTCTGGTAACATTTCCCATTATCAGGTCAATTCACCATCACGTTGACAACCAGAAGGCACCGATCTGAGAGCACATAGTTCCCGAGAATAACACCAAAACAATGGCACCACTACCAAATCATGAATCCCAAACCCTAGCTCAGTTGAGTAGGGACTTATTGATACTAACCAAAAAACTAAACCAAAAAATTAAACCCTAATGAAAGCCAAAAGAAGACTGCTGAGACCCACAACCATGTCCCACAGAGCCGCCACAGTATCCTTGCTAACACACGTCCTCATATCGATGCACGCATCCGAGCTGCCTCCCACATCAAGACTCATCTGCACTAGGCCAGCCAAGCCGCCACGAGAGCTCCACCACCATCCCAACACATCCGTAAGCCTCCACCGCTGCCAACATTCACGCCTTAACTCCAGAACTGCCCAGAGCTTCCAACTGCAACAGCACAACCCACCACCGTCGATCCACCAACCAAAACCCGTCTGCACAAGCACATACCACCCCCCAAACCCATCACAAATCAAAACCAATATGGAAGACCCCCAATTCCCCTTTCCCCACCAATCTGAAACAGTCCGATCCAGGCTCGACGGAGCAACCCAGCCCAACGATTGCCGCGACAAGATTGCCATCATCATCTTAATCAGATCAGAGCATCCAACTGTGATACCGCCGCCACCCCCTAAGTCAACAAGCCATGGATAACAGTCACATCGAATCCTCCCCACAAAAACTATCAAACCCCCGTCCGGCAGCAACCACCACACACCTGCGAAGCCAGAGGCTAGCACCGCCGCTGGTTCGCCACCGGACGAGATCCACCAACAACGGACGAGATAACCCAAACTTTTGAGAAAAACCCTAGATCTTCGAATTTGAGTAAATCTCAATTGACTTTGATACTTGATTTTGACATAAATGGATATTGTTTTATGTTCATTGTGATTCTGAAGTTCAGACAACCTCGATCACTAACACAACATTTCTTGCATCGTCTAGCAAGTTATGTTCAGCTTTGTACTCAAACTATTCGATCCACTTCTCTGTAATATATCCTGGCTGTTCATCTGGTGCAACCATACTCATATCTAGCAAATCCAAATTCTACATTACTTGAAACTGTTTAATTTTTTTTAATTACCTCTTTTGCTTCGCAATAAATAAAGAGAAAAAGAAATGTGGTCATTGACCCCTATGCGCATCATTGATCCTTAACCGAAGTGAGCGTAAACGGGTGGTTAAGAAGCATTTTAGAAAGTTCTAATTAAATACTTCCTTGTGTGGTTGGTTGAGTGTATCACGACAAGTCGCAGGTATGAAGACTGTCTTTAGTTAGAAGTACCTTGCTCCTCACGGCGTCAGAGAAGAAATTAAAAAGAAAATTAATTATAACAGCATGAAACACTTACTAACTGATCGATAAGCTGAATGTGATTGAAATCACGACTTGGACTCAGAGTGATTAGCCTTTAGACCCAAGCAAACATATCAACGTAGGTTGTCAATTATAGTATCAGTCACAGTTTCAAAAAAAAAAAAAAAATAATAATAATAATAATAGATGATATTTTACATTCTGCACTCCCCTTTAATTTTTTTAATATTTCTTATCAATTCATGATATTCTCTTCCAAAACTACCCTTCTCTCTCTCTCTCTCTCTCTCTCTCTCTCCATCCACAGAACTAGGACTGTCAATTCCGACACGACCCGATAACACGACTCGAAACCCGCACGAAATAAAGCGGGTTGAACCCGCACGATTAAAAAGAAGGTCGGCCGTGGGTCAACCCACCATGACCCATTTAATAAATGGGTAAGCCACGGGTCAACCCGCTAACACGAAGTGAACCCGTCACTACTACAAAAATTGAATCAGACGACACCTCTCAGACGACGCATCATAGTTTTCCGTCGTCTGATTGATTTTTATTTTTTAAGATGTCGTTTTTACAAAATTCGTCGTCTGATAAGAAATTTCGAATGAGTTCAGAAGACGTTTAAGGATAAAACCGTTGTATGACCCTAAAAAAATTGAGCGGCAAATTTTCTGCCATGTATGTGGTGCCAAATCTCATCTCAAACTCTACATTCCCCCCTAATAGGTATTAAACATTCGACGAGAAAACCCTCAAATTTAAATGGTTGCATTCAGACCACATTTTTACACAAATCTGTTGTGTCATTCCTTGTCCAAATTGATAGGGTCGAGCTTGAAACCCTAACACTTGAGTAAAAAAAAATAACAAAAAGAACAAACATACCCAAAAAGCCAAAATCAAAACCCTCTCTCGACAGCGCCTCACTCTCGACTTGCCTCATTCACGACAGACCCAAACTCAAAACCAAAACCCTCTCTCGACTTGCCTCACACTCGGCACTCACTGGCAACCCCAACACTCCCTCTGCTTGGCAAAACCCGACCTCTCTCCCTCTCGACAAACCTTTTCTCGTCAAACCCTATCTCTTCTTCTACAAACCCCAACCAAAGCTCTCTCTCTCTCTCTCTCTTCTCGACAAACCCAGACCAAAACCTAATGGGTTATTCAATTTGGGAAATAGTGAAGCCCTTCATCGATGTTGACCTCAACAACTCCGAGCTCTATTCCGACCGCGCTCAGGCCAACATCAAATCCAACAATCTCCGGTAACAACCCCTCTCTCTCTTGTAATTTCCGAGATCGGCTGTGTGTTTTTTGCTTTGTACAAAGTGAAAGAGAAAGAGATTTGGGTAATTTCTGGGCATTTGAAAAGCTAGCGACTCTTCTTCTTCTTCTTCCTCCCATTTTCAGGCCAATCTCCACACAAGTTTGCGCATCTTCGATTCTCCTTAAAGCATGTATCCATTTCAATTCTCTTTTTCAATTGGATACAGTATGGGGAAAATTTTAGGGTTAATCGCTCTTTAATTTGTAGTCATATTTAGGGATTATCTCTGCTATTCTTACTGCTAAGTTGATTTAATCTCACTGATGAGGATGTGAATAGATGATGCCTTGGTTCTTGGCCTTCTGGGTGTCTGTTTTGTTTGTTTAATCTTGAGTTGTTTTGTTAATTTGTGTAATCTTTAGTTCATCTTTTGGTGTTTGGTTCAACTGGAATTCAGTGAGATTCATGTACTGTGCCACAGCTGAATTCTATATTGGTTTTGGTGATCTTATTTATTTTCATCGTTATTTTGGCCTTTACATGACAACGATTTTTGGAATTAAGTTTCAGCTGCTTAGAGAAGCTAGCACTTCCGTTTTGGAGATACTGAAACTTGATGTTATCTCATTTTTGTACATTCCAATACAGGTACTATTTTAAGTTTTAAGTTTTGCAATATTTGATTTCTTGAAGTATATATTCTTCCTTGGTGGTGTATCAGACATTTTGTTTTGTACGTAGGTTGTAGGGAATATTGCTCAATTGAACATATAAATATGAATCGGTTGTAGATCTGTTCATATACCATTGATATCAGCACTGTTAAGGAATTATTTGATCATGGTTTTTTTATACAGCTACTTATATATATATATATATATATATATTACTTTATGTCCTGCAAGTATATATAGGAACTTCTGATAGGGAAAAAATTGGTCTTTCTTATTTATTTTTAAGATTATGGTGGTGAATATAAAGGCGGTGTAATCAATTGTATCTAGCATATTGAGGTCTTTGTCACTTATTAGGGAGCTTTACTTTGGTGCATATAATCATCTTGGTACCAACCATATCATTAGTTTATGTCTGTGATGTTTTCTGTACTTTTGAAAAGCATGGTCCTAGAATATCAAAGTAAGAGAAGTTGATTCATTCCAAAATCACGAAAGGTAAGTGTTGTTATATTGTTCCCGTAGTGGCATAGTGCAGTTAATTACTTTTACTGTCTTACAGAACTTGTAAATCTGTTTTATGATTGCAGTCGGAAGTAATTGCCTTAGATGTTTTTAATCTACTGAAAAGAAAAATAGGATTGTTTTGGTTTCAATCTTCTCAGGATTATTTGGTTGGGAACAAAAAAAACAAAAGAAAGAAAGTAGGATCAAGATGGAATTTTCCTCTCTGTTGTTAGAATTTTCTCTTTGGTTTTGAATTTTTAACTTTGAAACTATGCCTCAGTGCTCTTATAATGGTTTCTGCAGTTTTCTCTTTGTTTCTTTTAAGTAAATATCTCTCTGTTATTGTTCTTGCATCAGTGTCTCTTTATATATGTCAAGCTTATTGTTCTTGCATCAGTGTCTCTTTGTATATGTATGCTACCTAGCTTCATATTTTATACAAAGTAAGGTATAGAGCTTCCGCGGAGGCGATCAACGATGCGTTTCGTTTGGAGACGAATACAGGGTATGATTCTAAATTGGGTTTATTTAATGTGTTTCGTTTGGAGATGAATACAGGATCTTAGCATTTAAATAAACCACATGAGGCCCAGTCTATTGGGGTGGGCTCACAGACAACCCGACCCGGAGAAAGAAGTCTTCTTTCCCCAGATTATTATTATTATATAATAAAGTAAACCCTTGAGCTTGAGGGAGCACCAGTGAGGGCTTGTTGAATTGAACTCTCTGCCTCTCGCGCTCTCAACTCTCAAGAAGCAGAAGAACCCTAAAGGTACACGATCTCGAAACCATTTGTGTTGCCTTAGTCAATTTGCTTATACCAATTCCTTGTTGTTCTTTTCATCTTTCAGAATCTAGGATTTTTTTTTTTTTGAACTCGCATTTTAGGGTTCTTCAATTTGAGCTATCGTATGAATAGGGCTAATTTTCGAAGATACATATTTGCCAGGAAAATGTGAAATAGACATATAACTCATTAAGAGCTTGAATGTGTCAAATTATTTCTATGAACAATTTTACCTTTCTGCAATCATGATTTACCAGAATTTAAGCTGGCTGGGTGCACTTAACACTAACAGTCTCGTAGTAAATTGGGTTGCCAAGGAGGAGCTGGATGAGTGTTATATGTTTATAAAACTCATTTGCAGTATGTTAAATGACATCTTAATCACTCTGGTACGTCTCAGGACTTTGTAGTATCGCCCCTTTATAAGATGGTTTCTGATGGGGTTGCGTTAAGTTAGCTTTGGCTTATAATCGTAGAGCTAGGGATAGGCATCGGCTTAGTAATAGTCTGCTTTGTTTGAAAAGTTCCAAAACAGTGTTTTTCTCTATTAGTGTTCTAAATAATGTGTCAGTCTCATTTGTTAATTAAGTTCTAATTATCTGATGCCAACAAGCTCGGATTCTTTGCTTAGATGGGTTTTGCTTCATTGTCAGTTCCATTTAAACTGTGGTTTTTGTGTTGCCGGGATTGATTCTTTTATGAGCATTTCAAACATATGAAATCTGCTTTAGTTTATGTTTTTTGGTCAGCATATTCTATTGTTTTAATTCTCTTTTTCCATATCGCGTGACTTTCGTTAACAATTGACATCATTCCTTTAGGTGAAAGGCAGTCAAGAGTAAATAGTGAAAATGAGCGGAGCAGGAGCAGAGAGAGGATCTGGAACCACAAAAACTCCTGCAGATTTTCTTAAATCAATTCGGGGGCGACCGGTTGTTGTTAAACTGAATTCTGGTGTTGACTATCGAGGTTTGTATTTCTAATCAATATTTGACTGTCTATGTTTACTATTCAACAATTTTTAGTATTTGATACAGATACAACTTCCTTCTAAACGTTTCCATGCAAATATGCAGTAGGTTGTGTTTCTCCTATAAGAAATAGAAATGACAAAATAATGGCAGTACTCAGAAACTTTTGTACAGCTCTGATGCCGCAAGCATGGATTGCCCATTTTGATGTCTGCATTTCGTTTGGATCCGGTATTTTCCCCATTACTGTCTTCCAGTCCACTAAGTGTGGTTTATTTAAATGCTAAGATCCTGTAAGCATCTGTTTTGCCATTGGTTATGTACTAAAGTACCTCTTTTGTTACATTTTGGCAGGAAACTTGTGGTGATTGCAAGGGTGAGAGAGAAAGGGAGCTCAAAAAGCTGCTGGAAAATTTTAATAGCAAAAAGGTTGGTCATCAACCCCACAATTGATTCTTTGATCTTGCTTAATTTAATGGGGTTGATAAGTTGTTTTGTTGAATGCTTAAACTTTGTGGAAGGATATAATATGGGTTGTTGATAAGAATTCTTTATATATATGTTGTGCAAAGTATTAGTACTGTAGTTACAACTTGTTTTTTTGCTTGGTTAATGATGGATTTGGATTTTGAATGTTGTGTATTTGTATATGTGTAGTGGAACAGCGTAATGATATAGTTTGCTGTTTGTTGTCTTCTTTATTTAGATGGAAGATAGGTCTTGGATGCATGCGGATAAAAGATCTTTAGCTTAAGTCTGTTGTTTCTTTTTTTCTAATCTCAGGTACATGATCCTAGCATTGATTGGTGAGAAAGGGTATGGCTGAATTGCATATGTAACTAGTGTCCTGCCCGTATCGATTCAGTTTCTGTTCTGGCATGTGTGCCCCTCGCTGAACTATTGATCTATATGCAGCTGGAACTATAGAAAGAGAGCCAAAAGCTCCTACACAAGCTTCCAAAGCTAGACTCCAGTGAGGCCATGAGAGCAGCAAAGCTTGCAAAGCTAGACTCCTTAAGTAAATTTGTGGATGCATATTGCTAGGAAAGTAGTATTAGATGTACTCATTTTGTGGATGAAAGGTTGCCTTTGCACAATCTATTTTGGTGCATGATGTGGATTATATATAACAATTTCTTCTATATATTGATCAACTACTGTTAATTTGATCATTTTTATTTCAGTTTCAGAATATACAATGCATTGAATTATTCTATTAGGACAATAATAACCACAGAAAAAACTGTCGTATGTGCACAATAGTCACAATGGCCCAAAAATAAAAACTGTCGTCTGAATGTAAAATAGATAATGGATACTTTGAAAAACTATCGTCTGAATGTAAAATAGATAATGGATACTTTGAAAAACTGTCGTCTGAATGAAAGTCACACAACGGGCATAAAATAAAGTGACCTCTGAATTGCCTTCACACGACAGTTTCTAAAGTCGCCCGTTGTCTGAAGAATAGTCACGCAACAGCTAATGCTGTCGACAGGCTGCAGGCATGCTGCCGACATGCTGCGCCCCATGCTGCCGAGCCCTTCACACGACGGTTCCCTACAATTGATCTTCATCAGACGGCTCCTCGATAGACGACGCTTTACCTCCATATCAGACGACGGTTTTTAGCCGTCGTCTGATTCAATTTTTGTAGTAGTGCGTATAACCCGATTATACTATACTTATTCTTAAAATTTTACACGTTGGGAGTATTTGATCATAGGATTAGATAATTTGAAATATTTTGCTTTATAATTATTGGATTTAATTATTTATGAATATATAAAATTATTTATATTCTTCGTCTTGTGGAGTTTTTAGTGAATTTAATCAATTTATGCATTTTTTTTAGTTAAATGGGTCGCATTATTAACTCTTAAATAAATCATTTTGTCTAACATGACAAGACCTATTTGTTAAATGGGTTAAGCGAGTTGGAAATGGGTAACCCATTTAATAAATAGGTTGAGTTTGGGTTTAAATTTTTGACACGATTATTAAATGGGTTGGGTTTGGGTTTGTATCTTGCGACATGACAAATACCTTAACCCGACACGAACCCAACCCGACACGACCCATTGACAGCCCTACACAGAACCCCATTTGTGCCTGGATAGTCTCCTCCTCGATGCTCTCCCTCTCCTCCTTCAATCCACTCAAGTATCTACAATCCAACGACTCAGCAATGGTCGGCGCCGCCAAGTCATCAACATGCTGAACCGTTCATTTCCCGGTGCCCTTCATTCCCGTCTTATCCAACAACTTATCCACCAAATCTATAATGCCTTGGATGCTGAAACCCATCATCCACATCGTGTTGAATTTAGTTTTTTTTTTTTTTTTTTTTTCAGACAAAACTGAAATGGGTTCTCTAATCTAAGCTTGTAAGAGAAGGAAATGGAGCTCCGGTGTGTATTTACATTTATACAAGGCTCAGAGGGATGAGAAGGGAACAAGGGAAAGAACAAACAAAAGGTTGGAGACTCCCATGCCGAGGTAGAGGAGGCCCTTGGCGGAGGCGTCGTGGATGCGGCGCTCGGTGTTCTCGTACCACTCGTTGCCGCCGTCAATGATGGCGTCGCCGGGCTCTATGTAGGCTGACAGGGCGGCGATGGTCTGGTCTTGATGAGAATGATTACGGATCTGGGGCGCTGGAGAGAGAGGACGAAGTCTTTGGGGGAAAAACATCATCGCCATGGGAGGTGGAGAAGTGGAGCCAGACCAAATCGTTGCTGGTGTCGGTGACGAGGAGTGCTGAGGCGGGGTCGACGTATTGGCCGGAGCCGATGGAGGCGCTTGAGAAGACATGGGAGGTGGCGGCGATTGTACAGAGAGAGGGAGAGGGAGAGCAATATCAGTTTGCTTTCCATAGAGAGATTAAGGGTAATTTGGGACTGCAAATATGAGCTAGTGGAGACATATCATAAAAAAATCAAAGGGGAGTGCAGAATGTAAAAGAGGGGCGCAAATTTCACTCCCAAAAAATATTATAGTATCAGTCAAATTATATTATATTATTATACTCTACATTAAAATCCATACCTAAATCACTGTTCATTATTATACTCCATAATCTTGCCCCCGTATGTTGCAAGATTTACCTCTCTTTACCCCTCTCCTCCCGACCCTCTCACCTTTTTCTGCCCCCAAATTGGTGCGGGGGCTTAGCAGCTAGTGTTACTAAAGTAGAACGGAATTTTTACTGTTGAATGAATAGTAAAATAGTGATTTTTCGGATTTGCCCCCAAATTAACCAAATAAACAACAATTCTTAGCTTTTTTTCCAACAAAAAAAAAAAAAAGTCCTCGCTATATGCGTCTCAGCATCATCATAACCAAAACAGTAAACCGATGCTTCTACACTATATGTGTCTCAATATCAAAGCCCCAAATAAAGTTCTCGCTTCTCAATATTTGCCCCCAAAATGCGTTTGGATTTCTTTCAGAGTGAAGAGTACTGCTTTGGTTTTTGAGTTTTGGCTCTTGATCCGCAGCTATTAGTGCAAAGAGGAGCTGTTGCTTGCAATTTGCGAATTTGGATATGGATCAAGGTAATTGTGGTCAGATCATCGGTGCTTTGCTTTTGTTCCTTCTCTCCAGTTGTCTCTGTGACTCTGTCGTTTTCTCCCAACAAAAGCGAATTAACTAATTATCAATTCAAAAAGAATATTCAGGTCAAATTATATATATATATATATATATATATATATTCAAGTCTATACGGCAGGCAGGAGATGTATATAGAATTTTCATGATAATTATCCGTGCATGATACAGGAATTAGTTCGTCTTTTTTTTATTTTTATTATTTATCGAGATTACACTGTTCCTCAAAGGCTTCTTAGGTCCAGAGACTAATCCGTGCTGGGGGATCATGTCAGGACGCTTCCTCCCCCTGGCCACCAAGAATATATTGGAATTTAACTCCAATAAGCATCAGCTTCGAACCCTAGTGTGGGGCTTCCACACCTAGAGACTCATACCAACTCGACCACTTGTGGTGGTTAGAATTGGTTCGTCTTATTTCTTGCTCAATTGGTCTCTTTCACCAGTTGTTCTGCCATAGACGACGATACTACAGAGGGGTTTTACATAGTCCACCTTAGTTAATTTCAAATGGACAGTTACAACTTATGTGTCTGTTTATCTTTCGGAATACTGACATGCACTTGCACCAATACGAATGAATGGTTAGAAAATATTAAATACTTTTTTTTTGTTATTAAAAAAAATGTTGACTATAAATATCAAGAGTTGAGATTACCTAATAAGTGTTGTATCACTTAAACGCCCATGCATGAAACACTACAAGAGGCTCCTGATTTTTTACAGGATGTACTCTATGAGGATATGCGTAACGCAACTAGGCATGCTCGGGATATAGGTATTACGTCCCCCCGGGGTGTCAAAATAGTAATAATAATAATATGGACGTGGGGCTGAGCCTCCCAGTTTGACTGGGTTCCAAACCCCATTATTCAAAAAAAAAAATTAAAGAATTTCCTGAATTGAACTACTATTCTGAAGTCTTGCATCATCAATTGGGTCGACGCATGAATGTTGTTTTCTGTCTGGCATGCATGCGTGGGTGCTGGTGATGTATTTAAAGAAGTTACAACTAGCTTATTGTGATGGTGATACATCAGCAAACACCAATCATAGGATACCTTCTTGATCATTGCTTTTCTGGGAGCAATGCAAGAGCCAAATTGCAAAGTGATTATCAGCTGGCAATATTGATTATTGTTTTTTTTTGTAAGACGAGAAATTTTATTAATTCATACGAATAACAACATACACTAGGGCATCCAGGATGAAATCCGGAGCATATGTGAACCAATCCTGATGAAGGTTCGAATCAAAACTAATGCTAGCAGTCTATGTGCTACACGATTTCCATCTCTTTTAACGTGGTGAAAAGAAATATTAGGACATTGAATTAGAAGCCGCGGGATTTCAGCAACTAGAGGACGTACTCAAAGGAGATAGATCATCAACGGAGGAGAAAATTGCCTGGACCCCAAGCAAACAATCACTTTCCAGTTCAGCTTGTAAGTAACCATGATGCTGCATGAAACATAGACCTTGTTGTATAGCTAGTAATTCAACATGTAGGGAGAACTGACAAAGTCCTGTCTATAACAAAAGGCAGCAACAAAGGTGCCCATAGAATTGTGCAAGATAGCCCCTGTTCCTTCATGCTGAACAGTAGATAAAAAAGAGCCATCCACATTCATTTTCAGTAACTCACCATGAGGGGGAATCCACTTCTTAATCACTGCATGTTTTAGACTACTAGAATGGTCTCTAAATTGCGTAGCCCTTAGGTACTCCTCATACCATGCCATGGCAAAAGCAATTAGCATGGAGTTGTACTTCTCCTTATCATTCCATAGTTTGTCATTATGGTTCTTCCAAATGCTCCAAGAATAATCAACAGTTTATCAAATAAATGAGAAGGAAGAGATAGTACCCGTTCCAGCATCCATTCTTTCAAATTAAAGGCTGGAGTGACATAGATTGGAATTGAGAAAGAAGGTGACTGTAGGATAGATTTGGCAATAGCACAATCACATAAAACATGACCAATAGACTCATAAGGAGCTGAGCAAAGAACACAATGCAGATCACCAGTGTAACCTTTAGTACTTAAAGCTGCTCAAGTTGGAAGTATGTTTTGGCAAGCCCTCCAACCAAAGATAGCTACTTTACTGGGCACTTTAGCATTCCAAAGAGCCTTCCAGAGCAGTGCATAGGGATCTCCAGAAGAGGTAGAAGCAGAATAGTTCCCCATAGACAGCTCCCTAGCCACTCTTTAAGCTGACTTAACTGAAAAGAAACCTTTTGGTTCTAATTTCCATGCAAAACGATCAGTGTTAAAACGTCTGCTTAGAGGAATACACAAAACTTTAGCAGCTACATCTGGGGAAACATAGATGAACAGCAGCCACATTCCAAGCACATGAATTGTGATCGATCAAATCAGCAACTAACTCAAAGATAGTATCCTCAGGTTTATTCAATAAATGGTGAGGAATATCTAGAATCCAATTATCCTCCCAAATACTAACCTTGGCGTCCAGTTCCAATTTTCCAAAACAAACCAGCTTGTAAAACTGAACAAGCTTCCAAAATGCTTCTCCAAGAAAATGAGGGTCTGTCACCCATATCAGCAGTGAGAAAGGTACCATGGGGGTAGTAAACAGCTTTGAGGACTTGATTATTGTTATTTCATAGATCCACGTACTAATCAAAGTTACCAGATGCAAGTTACTCAAATGACTAAAAATCTGCACAACAACGACTCAAAAAAGATCAAGGTAATACTGTTTGCATAATTACTTTGTTTTTAAATAACACAAGTTCCAATATATTTTTATATTTTTTAATCTCTAGACACAAAGGGCAGAACTCACAACATTGACTTGATCAATTTGGAGATGACGTGATCATGAATTTATAGAATACAAATTATAGTGAAACAATACATCTATTCATTTAATTCCAGACAACTAATGCAATTTACACAAATTGGATTAGTTGCTGATCATGACCTAAATAAGGAGAACCAAATGCCAGAGACTTGGTCGAAACACTCCAAACAGTTTAACACACGTAACTACCATCTATAAAAATATTATTTTATTGATACTCAAATATAGGTTTGGAAACATGTTTGAGAGTGATGGAACCAAAGGTTGGGGCAAGTTCTCATTAAGATGACAAAGGAATATTAATACAGTATTTCCACATTCATTTCATCCACACACTAACCTCTCAATTTCAGCACACCATCAGCTCCAATTGTGATAACTATTTTCATAGCAGCATCTCTAACAGTAGAATTTACACTTTAGTTAAATTTAGCTAAAGTTTAGAAATATAACTATTGATTTAACAATATTACTCCGGCAGTAGTAGCTATTTGTAAGTGATATGCTATATTTTATCGAATTATAAATTGACATGTAGACAAAAGAGGAGAGGGAAATGTAACTTTTGCTTTAGCTATTCTTGATTGTCTAATTAAATACAGCTAATCATTTTAGCTAAAGTTAAATTTAACTTAGCTATAGGTAGTTTGTTAGAGTTGACTTTTGCTTTAAAAATAGTTATATATAACCATAGTTAGTAAAAAACCAGGGTCGGTCCTGAGCTTTTTGATGCCCAGGGCAAAAAAATTTGTGTGTGCCCAACTAGCCTGGAAATCTATAATCAGCTTTTTTCTTTCTTGTTTTTTTCTTTTCTGATCAAGATTGACTTGCAAATCCAACTTCTAGTTGTACCTAATATTGAAAATTGAAAACCGATGAATGAGCAGGTTGTTAGAAATCACTTTGAATGATAATCACTACAAGAAAAAAGGCTTTTTGCAAGGAATTTTATCCTTGTAAAAAGCTGGAAATTCGTTGCATTAACCCAAATGCAAGGAATTTTCCTTGCATTTGAGTCTTGCAAAGAGGCCCTTGCAAAAGAGCAAATACAACAACTTGAAAATTCGTTGCCTTTGAGTATGCAAATGCAAGGAATTATTAATCTCAAATGCAAGGAATTAACGGTTAACTATGGTTAGCTGATATACAAGGAGAATTCCTTGCATATCATTCCTTGCATTTAGTTAAAAAAAATTTTAAAAAAAAAAATAAAACTGAATAAAAGAAAATAACCCAATTGTCATTCCAGATTTTTTTTTATTCATTGAATTAAAAATAATTAATTAGTTTGTTTGTACATCAAAAATTGCAATTTAGCAGTATTTCACTTAACCACATAACACTTCTAGTTCCAGATTCAGACAAATGACGCTTAGAGGTGTTTGAAACAGAAACTTGAGACAATTTGTCTGCATCTTTGCTTAGTGTCCGTTCTTTCAATGGCATATAGTGCCGGAGCCACTCCCCAATATATACCTGAATAACAAAAGATGGGAAAAGCTGAGAAACAGCATAGCCAAAAACATAGCAGATCACTCATAGAAGCAACTAATGATTAGGACATATAAGTTCATTTACAATAACTCGAGGGAAAAAAAAAAACAATGTTCAAGATGCCTGAACACATAATTGAACTAACCTGTGCAGACCTCATGATCTTAGTATCAGAATCACCCAGGGATTCTCCAGTGTGCCATGTAACCAGCCATTCGAGGGATTGCAAACAAAATTGGGAAGAACTCCGTTGGAAATCTGATTGCTCTGTTTAACAAGAAGTCAATACTTTCTTACCAATTACAAACAGGAACCTACAAGCTTTCATATCTTTATACAAGGACCAGTACCTATATCTGAACTAGAGTAGAAATCAACATTTAGACAGCTTTCTGTTAACAAAATACTCATCAAATAGTGCAGCTTTCTCCAGCTACCTGCAAATCACATTAGATAACTGCGCTCAGATTTTTTGGTGTTTATTCAATTTAATAGTTACCAATAGTATAACAATATTCAGCTTACTTTGTCTATGTTCTATAGGATCGTAATGTTAGTCGATTCTTTACTTTTTTTCATTTGGATCTCTACCTGGAACAGAAACAAACACATAAAGCAATAAAATTTTATAGACATGATACAACCAATTATAGATTTAAGTGAAAGAAGAGCATTCTTAATACCATTGAAAATTTGATAGATAGCTTTTTTTATCTCTTTCAAAGGATCTAATGCAGTCCACAAACTTCATACTCTTGAAACTTTGGAAGCAATCTGCTCATCAATTCCCATTTACCAGTATGCTAGGCCTTGCACCAGACCAAATATGAAAGCATTACCAATTGTGAGCTTCATTAACTTAAAATATACTAACAAACATCTGTTGCTAGACTATAGTGATATAATAACATCAATTCAATATTATATCATTCCTGGTAATGGGCAACTAGTTCAAATCTTGTTTGGACTTAGAGTTCATCGACTAATAAATGATGCAGACATACTTTGTATATGTTTCTAATGTGCCCTTAAGAAAACTTTAATGTGTGATTCTTAAAGTGTTTACTACAACCCATGAAAGTATTCTTAGTGTGTATTATACAGTAAAGAAAATCACAAAACCAACAAAGAAAAAATAGAAGAAACAAATAACAATAAATGTACTTGAATGTAATGTTCTGCTCTAAGTGCAGTAGCCATCTTACAACTTCTCTCCTGGTAAGAAACAGCATGTGTCTTGTCAAGTAAGGGCAGGTTTTCTACATATGAATCGACAAAGCAATATTGATATCCATAAACCCCAAGGATTTTAAATTGTCTGCTCAAAAGGTCAACTCAAAGAAGAGGCATCTGCACATTTTATCATAATGCTATTTTTATCTCTAGAATTGAACTTTCATGTTCAGCTAAAGGAACAATGGAAACAAAAGTACGTATCAGCAAAATGCTATGTATATGTCAAGAAGCTCCCATATTCAGTGTTTCACAAAGAAATGCACGAAATTATAAGCAATAAAAATAGGCTGGTAGACACAAAATGAGCACACCTGCTGGAGTTACTACTTGTTTGTGTTCTGAATGGCAAATAGCTATGACCATGCTCAGCCCATATCAAAACTACCTAATTTGATCTCATCTGCACTTCAAACCCAACCAAGAGGCCAAATATAAGCTCAGGAAAAACAAAATTCATTTAACCAGATTTAGTTTCATAAGCATTCCTTCTCACCAAAGATCAAATAATCGATCTATAAAAGATAAGTAGTTTTCTAACATGCTGAAGTTATATATAAAATACATTACATCAATTTCTTGTATGCAAAAGAAATTTTCCCTTAAAGGAACATTGGGGGAATTTAAGCAGATTATTGCAATTATTCTTCTTATATAATTTGCTATGAACAAAACTACATAAAGAATTTAAACTATAGATGACTAAAAACTGTAACCTTTGTTGGAATTCTTGGCTTGTTGTTTGGTTGCAGACTGTGGTAGGAATTTTTAATACTTGATTCCCCAAGAACATGAAACAAATAGTAGTAAACGGAATTTGATGGGCATCACTTAGCTCAGAATTTCATTGATGAGCTATGCAGAGAACCTTGAAAAAGAAAAAGAAGTGAGATTAATATACATTACTAGTTGCTGGGAGAAGTCACCAACAAGGACCTTGAAAAAGGATGGTCTTTCTTCAAGCTCCATACACTCTCTTTCTTCTTCCCAGCTTGGTTCTTCTCAGCCCCACCACAACTATCTTGACTACCTCAATAACAAGGGTGTCTCCAAATGAAATTTGGTTCTCTTTACAAATATTACACCAGCCTTCCATACGCAAATTGACCCCTTGTTGTTTCTTTGAGTTTAATAGACCATGGCCTCCCAGCTGGATCTTGAAGCATTATGGTTTCATTGCTCATAAGACCTGCAACTATGACTACTCTGGTTGGAATTCTCTGCAATTAAAATAGGGAAAAGCTTCTTAGAAATAAAGCAGTTGACATTGGCTTAAGAATTTGGCAACAAAGTAAGTACTCACCAGGTCATATCAAGCATACCATGAAAAAATAGTAGTAAAAAATGGATTCTCCGGATTGAAGGAGACGGATCCAATAGATGTTTCTTCAACAAGATCAAGTGTCTCTTTCCTAAAATGACGTGGTTGTCTGTATAATGCCAAATACAACAGCAAAACCAAGTTGTTACAAGATGGCACACACCAAACTTCTATAAGCTGTAGAGAAATGAAATAATAAACAGTATAACTTATTAATTGTTCTGTCCACAACATTGCCAATCCTGCTCTTGGTGCTTCAACATTATTCTTGCAGTAGCTTTTACCATAAATTATGACATCAAAAATTGATCCACCATCTTTAGTGAGTCAAGAAATCCCCAACTTCCAGAAAATGATGCTTTGCAAAACTCTGCCAACCATTATGGAAAACTACGCAACCCTCGATCTCTTTTAACTATTAACATTCTGAACATCTTAAATGGGGGGATCTATAAATGCTACAATACCTCGGATACACATTCACGAGTAATTTCAATCGGCATCACCAGAACAATTCAACCTACAACCAAGCAAAAAGGGCAACAAAAAAAAAATCCAAAACAAACAATAGAGCAGTTAAACATACAACCCAACAAAATTGAGAGGACGAGAGAGAGGACAATGCCTAAATAAAAAGGCCAGTCTTGAAACCCAAATGCCATCAATCATATAAACCCTAGGCAAACTGAATTGAAAACAAACCAAATTATATCCAGAAATCAAGAGAGAACCTTGCGAGCTAGTGCGAGCGATAAAGAAGGCCCCAACTAATTGAGTGAGTGCGAGCGAGCAAGAAAGCAGAGATGGGTGGCAATAACGACAGGAGAGATGGAGAACCTGGCGTTGTTGACTTTTGGGATTGAGTTGGAGTGAGAGTGTTCATGAGTTCCAGATTCGCCACTGATAGTTGGATTTGGGAATTTGGTGTTTTGGGTGTATTCTTCATCGATCTAGAAGGACCAGAAAGAACTTTTGTTTCTTCTTTTTCTAACTAGAGTTAGTCGAGTGATAAAGGCTCTGAGAGGCGTCCACAAATAAAAACAAGGAAGTGAGTTAGATCGTTGCAATTGTGGTTTGGAGAGCGCTAAAAAATCCCGCCCAGTAATAATTGCAAGGATTCTAAATCTATATACAAGGAATTTACCATTTTTTAGATTTGAGAAGACCAAGTATAAGGAATTATTGCATTCCTTGCAAACTCAAAGAGCCAGATGCAACGATTCACAAAATTCTTTGTATAAATCAACCAATTGCAAGGAATTTTGACTCCTTGCATATAAATCGGTTGCATATACCCAAATTTCTTGTAGTGAATTGATAAACACTGGAGCATAGAACAATACCCAAAAATCTGGAATTTGTTTTTTTCCTTCTTGTTCTTTCTTTTCTGATCGAGATTGACTTGCAACTCCAACTTCCAATTGCACCTAATATTGAAAATTGAAACCAATGAATGAGCAAGTTGTTAAAAATCAACAGAACTCAGAAAACAAGTGACAAGGCTTTTGATATCCAAATTTTCATTGGATATCAAATTTGAAGAACAGAACACCCAATAACTATTTTGATTTGACCTCAGCCTACATCGATGGAAAGCTGAAAAATTCGTATGATCACCGTAGAATAATAGAAACATAGAGAGGAAAAAGATTGGGTGATGGATGAGAATGAACTGAAGAATTGAGTAACCATTGAAACCAATTTAAAGAAAAAATTTGCTGGATTTCAAGGTTTGGGACTTTAGAGAGAGCAAGAGACGCTTGGATAATCAATTTTGTGTCTGCTTGCGCGTTGGAAGAAGAAGAAGTAAAGACGCAATCTACGTCTAGAAATCTTTTTTTTTTTTTTTAACATTCCACTCTCTATACATATATAATTATATATATATATATATATTAAATCTTATTGATAAAATCTGGTGCCCCTTCTATGTTGGGCCCTGAGCTGTCGCCAATGATGCCCATGGGCAAGGCCGGCCCTGTAAAAAATAAGACGTGTATAGTACGTGAAAAATACGTACGTCTATTATTCGGATATTTGATCAAATAGTTCATTGAAAAGTTCGGCAAAATATTTTTAATTAATTAAATAATTAAAATTTTAAATTAAAAATAATAATTTATGTTCATTTTTTGTTCAATAATATGTGTAAAATACGGAAAAAAATGTAAAAATCATGTATAGTACGTGTATAATACTTTTGGCTTCAAAAGTACAGAAAATTTAACGAGTCCCTTTCAAAAATACGAAGTACGGAATTATTTTTGAAAAAAACGTAAGTACGTGTTTTATTCGCGTATAATACGAAAAATTACTAACTAGGTATATAACTAAAAATTGAATTTAACTATTTTGTTGGAGATGCCCAAAAGTAGCTAAAATTGAAATATAACTAATTACTTATTGAGTTCTGCTCCAACAGAATATCTAATCCTAAGTTAAATTTAACTTTTAGCTAAAGAGGAGAGAAAAATTTAGCTAAAGAGGAGAAAATTTAGCTAAAAGTTAAAGTTAGCTAGTCTGCTGGAGATCAAACTCAGCCTCAAATTAGTTAATTTTCAATATTATTTTGAAATAAGTACTCTGTTAGAGATACTCTAAGTTAATTGAAAAAGAATTTTACTTCAATTCCTAAAATTCTAAAGGTCTGTGATGAATTACGAATATGGGCTTCTTATATTATAGATAGAAAAAATATATTTCCAGAGATGAAAAAAAAAATAGCTAAAAGAAAATAAGAAAAAGAGAATTACACAACCTTATTAAGAAAATATATTCCCAAAGTTGCATGCATTGAAATTGAAAACACAATCAATCGCACCCAAATAAGAAGCCTACCTGGAGCTTAATCTCTCATATATCTCTGATTGCTCAATCGGATCCTCCGATTTGATCAAATGAACTCAATTTCACAAAATCGAAAGTTTGAAAGTTTCCAAAATGAATAGAGACGAAGGCTTTCGAACGATACTTGAAATCGGTCCAATCGATCATCAAGGTCTCAGACTGCGGTGTCTTCTACTGCGTTAAGACGGAGATACCAACCATCGAACTTCTCATTAAACAACCCGTAATTGAGAAAATAGATTATAGAAGAAACGTATAACATCTTATAGAAGGATGACAGCCTGTAATTAAAAGAAAACGGGAGGGCAAAAGCATTATTCAATTCCGGCTCGAGTGAACAATGCGACGCCCTTTAGATGTATGTATAATTTAACATAATCTTCAGGCCCCTACATATAAATGGCCCTGAGGCAACGGTCTCATGGGCCTTGCCTCATGTGCGGCACATTGAATCCTTCAACAATAGATGTCATGTATGATAGCTAGTGATTGGGGCGAGTTGAACACCAGAAGCGCCCTTTATTTAGGGTATCATCAAGGGCACTTATTTGTACATATTTACCACCTTCACGTATTATAGTTGCCAATTATTTATGCCAACTCTTCTTTGTATTGTCCTTAAAGATGATAAAAACACTCGATCCACACAAAACATAATTTTATTTTTCTTTTTAATACGAAAAGACTAACAAGGCAAGCTAAAGGAAGGCTCCTCCTTGATACACAAAACATAATATGTATGTCCCTCCAACATAATTTTTGTCTTTACTTCTTGTAAATTTATTTTTTTATCAATTAAATTTGTATTCCACACAAAAATAAAAACAATTGAAACAAAAGGAGCTTAGTGGTAAAAACAGCTCTGCTAGGGTTTCTCCCTAGCGTCATTGTTTCACTGCGTTGTCAAAGGCGAGAAGCGGTGTTCGACACTAAGGCAAAGGTTGCGCCAGGCGCTAACCCTTAAGAGTCCTTTTCTGGCGTACATCTATGCATGGGAGACGAGGTTGTTAGTAGAGGCCGATGTGGACTTGCGTTGGCAGTTCGACAGAATAGGTTTCTGGTGGTGATCGAGCACCTGCTGCTGCAGACGATGCTTTTGATGGTGGCGACATGTCTAATGGCAGCGACGCTTCTTCTGGAGGCAACGCTTCAGGTGGCGGCGGCTTGCCTAGCGTTGGTGTTACAAATCTAGCATGATTTGCTCAGCAGTGCCAGGTGCCCAACCTCTAGGTGTCCAGATCAGAAAGTTGGGGTCTATGGCTAGGTTTCTGTTGGCCCAAGGTATACCATTTGGATTTGGGACCCAGGAGGAGTTTTGCATGGTATCTTGGCTATAAGTATTATTTCAGGTGTACCGTGTTTATGTTCAGGTAGATTGCTCAACTCTACATTCTATAAGAGATCTCAGTATAATATTACTGTGAGTACCACAATTACATGTCTGGCAAACAGTGCTACTTGTGCTGGGACGAATATAGTTTTGATTGGTCTACAGATCTTTTGCATGCCCAGATTGTAGATTCTGATGGTTTGGTCTCCAAATCTCAAGGTCGTGGCAATGGTCTCATTGTTGGTAATAATCTTGAAGAGGCAGGGAATTTGCCTTAGTTTTTTGTTAGTTTCTCTATAAATGATTCAAAGTAGTATTTTATTGTACATGAACAACTTGTTGGTGTAGTACACCTTCTAGTTTGTTCTAGCTTAGCTCTAGCTTCAAGCCGTTTGTGGCTTGTGTCTGCTCCCACGGTTTTTCAGGATGCCATTTTTTTTTATAGAAGAAATAGAATCCATTAATAACTGAAAAGATTACAACCCATTGGAATGACCAGTTGTGGTCCTACACCACGACACACATTCCTACCAAGATCCGTAGTTACGGGTCTGTCGCTAATAGAAACATCCATGAGCCAAAAAAGCCCAACCCCTAACCAAATTTTACGCCCGAAACCACGAGCTACAATGAAAGAAACCCAATCCCGAGAGTAACGATACAACCTTGCCACCAACATTAAACCGAGCCAATTTACCCTCTTCAACACCGTGTCCAAGTACCGCTAGACCACGTGCAAAGGCAATCCACCCTCATGTTGACAACCAAAAGCACCGAAATTAAAACCCATAATTCCCAGAAGTAACGCCACAATAATGGCACACCAACAAGAACAGAACTGCCAAACCCTAACTCGAAGGAGTAGAGACTTATTGAACGTAACCAAAAAACTACCAAGATAAAGAAAAACCTAAAACTAACCAACAGGGTGTTGCCTAGTTCTACATCCTTGTCCCAAACAGCAGCCACGGGATAATCTATAACCATCATCGCTGAACAGAAAACAACACCGTCTTCCTCTCCAAAAGATCTAGACCACCGATGGGACAATCCAATCCCAGGTATGCTGCGAGACTCCATCTCCGAGAATCAATCCCTTCGTCAACAAACTGCCCACCAAAACCCATAAGCACAGCCGCATAGCCCCATCCATAATCGTCATCATCCAGATCCGATGTAGAAGGCTGCCGATCTCGTCTTCTTGTCAAGCGTGAAGCCATAGTATTGCCATCACCGCCATCTAGAACAAATAGCCATACTGCTCTACCTCACGGCCTTGACCACCATAGAGCCTCCCAAGACCCGTCCGGCATCAATCCCCACACACCAGCGGAGCCAAAGGCCCACGCTGAAGCTAGGACACCGCCGGACGAGAGTCGCCAAGTGAAAACAAAAAAACTCAACTCTCTGTTCTCTAGGGTTGCGACTCCGAGAAAGATGGAGCCTTTTTCTTTTGTGTTCATCGAGATTCGGGATGTCATTCTAAACGATTGTCATCATTAAAAGTTTCAATGAATTCACTTTTTTAAAAAATAAAATAAAATAAATAATAAAAAGATAAAAATATATTAAAAATAATAAATTAATTAAAGGACTTGTATGTTGGACGCAAAACCGGAGATGCCAGCAAAGACTCTACTTTGTTTTGGCTATAAACTTCCGTGTCTTTTTTATCACTTCAACCGTAGCCCTCAAGATATAGGGTACCTACTACCTAAAGCCAGTGCAATGTACGTGTAGCCTGGCTTAATATTTCCCTTGGAGCTTACAGAAGAAATTGAAACGCAGTAGGTAAATGTCATATCGGCCATGGCTATCCAGATCTCCAGATAAAATGGAAAGTTACTGACAAGAAACAAGATCACAATTGTAGACGAAGAAAACGCTGCTGTGTTCGAGAAAAGGAACATTTTGAACGAATCTTTACTGTAAGAAGCTAAGACTGACTGGCCGGCAACATGAGTGTTATCATTATCTTGCCAAACCCCTCCCGGAGGGTTCATTCCGGCCGCAAAGGTTGCTGAAGCGATCAGGGTAGAGATCGACCACTAACAGAGCATTTCTTGTGTCATTGGTCGAGTCTCATTCTGGCTTAAACGAACATGAGGTTCATCAGATGGCTATGTAGTCATTTCAACATCAGCCATTCCTATATGATAAGGAAGTAGCAAGTAATAGTGTTAGAATTAAGACTCTGCATTATCTATATTCATTAAGTAAATACCAATTGATTTAGTTTAAGATAAATAACAAGAAATACATGAGTTATCTCTATCTAGTTACCTATTGAGATTGTATGTCTCTCTTTAGGAGTTGGAAATTCAAGTTAGCCTTACCTGATTAACATTAAGCTAATGTGATAAACTTTAGTCTCCTAAGTGATAAGCTTTAGGCTTTATCTGGACTCTTTGATGGGTTGAGTTCATCTTGAGGTTTGCCTATATATAGCAGGAGATAGTCCCTGCCTCTACCATGCCAAAACATTCAGTTCATTTCCATTAGTGAGGTTAAACAATGGTAGAAGGCAGAAGACTATTTCCTTGGTGATTTGCTGCAGAAGGCTTCATTTACCTTTTGCTGTTGAAGACCATTCCCTTTCTTTTGCTGTGTTGCTGAGTTGGTGATCTAATGTCGAACATGTATTCACTTGGACAAACTATCCTGGATGGAATCAAGAGTGTAGATGCAGGTACAATTCCAATCCTATTGGCAATGTTCTTGAATGCATATTTATATATCTGCAATACATGTATTTGTGCTTTTATGAATTGGTCTTGGTTAGTATATATATGGTGATATGGTTGCAGCATCATGCTTAACAAATAGGAGAGATGTAAACACAACTCAAGAATAGGCTAGGATTTTCCTACCGTCCTGTGCTTTAAATAGAGTTCATGGTTAGGTCGATTATTAGTTTTGACTAGGGCTGTCACTTGGTCGGTTCGAATCGGTTATAGGTATTACCAACTTCAAAACCAAAGCTTTCGGTTTCAAAATTGAGCTACCAATTACCAACCAAAATTTTCAGTTTTTAATCATATCTACCAAATTCGGTATTTTGGTTTTTGGTATTACCAACTTTAGAACAACTAATTCTTTGTAATATAAATTAGAATGAACAAAATTAGGTTTTTCAATTTTATAACCTTAAACTTCGTAGTCATCTACTAATCATAGCTTTCTTTTGTATATATGACATCAAATTTTAACTATTTTCAATAAAACTAGGTTATTTAACCATTTTGGACTAGGTTACTCAAAATACATATACTATTAATTATGTAGTATATTGAGTAATGTTCATACTATTATGAAAACTTTTATGTAGGGCTGGGCACCTGAAACCAATATCCCGATCCCGTCCCGATCCCGGCCCGAAAATTGGCGGGACGGTACGGTATGAATTTTGGAAAACGCAGGTCCCGACCCGAACCCGTCCCGTTATGAGAAATCGGGCCCGGTACCGGTTCTAACCATAACAGTCCCGTTTAATCCCGTCCCGTCCCGTTTGATGACGTGGCTGTATCTGATTAGTCCTACGAATGGTTTCATGTAGGACTGAATGCACACGATCTCGATATTAACTATGAGCTATTGAGCTATCGATCATTCGATCATATCAACCATTCATCCGTTCGACCTAATCCCTAATTCCCTATTCTCTTCTCCAAATCCATTCGACCCAATCCCTAATTCCCCAATTCATCCATTTTCTCTTCCATTCTTCACTTCTTCTCTTCTCCGAATCCATCCCCAATTCATCGATTTTCTCTTTTTTCATTCTTCACTTCTTCTCTTCTCCGAAATCCCCAATCTCATCTCTTACCCCATTCTTCCACTTTCTCCTAAACTGACCAATTTCAACCAATTCTTCGATTCCAATTTCCATGGCTAGGGGGAAGAAACCAGTTGCTCGGCCTCATCCAACTGCTTCAGGGCTTGAAGATTCTTCAACTGCAACCTCACCTTCTGCTCCTTCTGCTCCTCTTCAAATTGAAGCTCCAGCCACTTCAAGCCAGCAAGCTCCTGTAAATGATGAAGCTCCTGCAACTCAAGCAGGTTCTGCAACTCAAGCAGGTTCTGCAACTCCAAGTGATTCTGCTAATCCGGTTAGTTCTGCTAAACGTAGTTTTGTTTGGGAACATTTTAAGGAGTATGACAAGATTGAGAAGGGTAAAGATGCTGAAGGGAATGAGATAGACATTGTTAAAAAAAGAGCTCACTGTATTTACTGTCCTAGAGGGAAAATTGGAGACTTTGCAGTGGATAGTTCTAAGAATGGGACTTCGGGGATGATTAGGCATATTAATCAATTTTGTAGGTACTATCCACCTAATATTAGCAAGACTCAGAGGGTTCTTGTAGGTGATAAGTCTCAGGGAAACAAGCTAACTGCAGTAGCTTATGATCAAGATGACTATCTAGAAGCTTGTGTAGAAATGATTGTCATAGATGAGTTGCCCTTCACCTTTGTTGAGAAGAAAGGTTTTAATCGGTTTTGTACTAGAGTGTGCCCTCTGTTTAAAGTACCCTCTCGTAGGAAACTAGTTACAAACTTTCTAAGAATGTATGATGCACAGAAAAAGAATTAATCAAGATTTTGAAGGCTTACAGGGTGTGTCTTACAACGGACACTTGGACTAGTGTGCAAAACATTAACTATATGGTGCTTACTGCCCATTTCGTTGATGTTGATTGGAAAATGCACAAGAGGGTTATAAACTTTTGTGTTATCCAAAATCATCAAGGGGCAACCATAGGTAGGCTTATAGAGTCATGTTTACTGCAGTGGGAGATTGAGAGAGTTTTAACCATCACTGTCGATAATGCATCTGCCAATAAGTCAGCTTTAGAGTGGCTTATATCAAAGATGAACAAATCTGAAGGTTACAAACCAGTTTTAGGTGGTAAATACATGCATGTGAGATGCACAGCCCACATAACCAATCTGATTGTGGGACATGGCTTGAAGAGGCTGCAAAAGAGTGTTTTAGCCATTAGGAATGTTGTCAAGTATGTTAGGTCTTCACCTAATCGACTAGATAGTTTTCGAAAAGCTGTGGAAAGGGTAAAGCTTCCTCTTAAAGGGCTGGTTTGTCTTGATGTCCCAACAAGATGGAATTCAACTTATCTAATGTTGGAGGCAGCCTTAAAATTCAAGAAAGCTTTTGTTAGGATGGAGGAAGATGAGGATCAGCTGTATCTAGGTTATTTTAAGGAACCAGAAGAGGAGTATGATGAGGAGGGCAATCTGATTCCTAGTACTAACAAGAGAAACAGAGTTGGACCACCTGCAAAATCAGATTGGGAAAAGGCTGAGATTTTTGTTGATCTACTTAGAGTTTTTTACGACGTGACGCTGCGAGTTAGTGCAAGCTTGCATCCAACTGTGCATACGACATTTCATGATGTCGTAACAATGGAGAAAAACATCAACAGCCTATTCCTTGAACCTGAGATAGCAACTGGTTCCGATACAGAAAAGGTTTTAACCGATATGGCTGCAAATATGAAATCTAGGTTTTTGAAATACTATGGCAGCTTTCAAGACCTCAACCACTTGGTTATTATCGGACTTGTACTCGATGCAAGGTTCAAGCTTAGGAATTACACACATTCCTTGAAGGAAGAGGGTTTGGATGACTTTGATGTGCAACACAGAACTGATGAGATTAAATCTCTATTGATGGCACTATACGATGAGGTACAACTCGAACTTTGATGATTTTACACTTTGTTTCGAGGCTGTTTATGTTTTTACTTTTCATCTTTTTGTGTCTTAGTTTGTTCTAAGTATTAATGCATAATTTTTGTCTTATTGCTTCTTAGTATGCACCAACAGTAGATGGTGGCAGACATATGCGCAGGCATCCAAGCCCTACAAGTTCAAGCAGCACAATCACTAGTAGCCGAAGTAATCCTAGGAAAGGTGTAAGGGGTCAGATGCTAAACAATTGGAAAAAGGTGGTCCAAGAGAGTGATGAGGCTGTATGGTACATGAAGTGGATCAGTATTTGAATGCTCCCCTTGAATTTGTTGATGATGAGGAAGAGGATTTCGACATATTGTGTTGGTGGAAGATAAATGGTCCTAAGTTCCCTGTTATGGCAGCAATAGCAAGAGATGTACTTGCCATTCAAACATCCACAGTAGCATCAGAGTCTTCTTTTAGCACCGGAGGCAGAGTGATTGATACATTTAGGAGTTCATTGACTCCTAAATCAGTGGAGGGTTTAATATGCATGCAGAATTGGTTGTTGGGAGATGATATTGCTCAAGTGGTAGATGAGGAGCCTTCCATTGAAAACACCGAGTTCTATGAACAAGCTGAATTAGGTACTTGATCAGTTTGCATTTTAATTTTTTTTTTCTGTGTTCTTGCAAGTGCTGACAACTTCGACTGCTTACTTTTATTTTTTTGGTATTTGGTTAGATTATGAGAGCAGTGCATCAAGCAGGAACACACGTCCAAGTGGTCCAACAATCCCGAGGGCAAAATCGAAGGGAAAGGCTGCAGTCCCTATTTCTATTGACTAGTTCAGTTTGCACCTTGTGAGTTTGATAATGGTTGTGTTGTCACTGTTGTGTACTTGTGTTGTTGTGTTTTAGACTTTGAGTTCTGCAGTTCTGCATTGTTATCTGCACTTCTGCAGTTCTGCAGAATTTTGTTTTGATTTGCACTTCTGCATTGTTATCTGCACTTCTGCAAAACTTTGAGTTGATTCGTTTCTGATTTGCTTGGTCTTTCATTGTGTTGAAGTGTTGATTAGTTGATAAATTTGATATTACTCATATTAGATTGTGAAATAGTGCAACTGTGCAAGTGTGTCAAATTTGCAGGTTCTATTGTTTTACTGTTTTAGTGCATAACTGCATTTTTTTGTAGCAATCATTCTCCTCCTGTGCAGCACCAAGACAATAGCCTTAGTACAGTTTGATTTGTTTTCAAATTTGGGTACTAGTGGAGCTAGTTTGTTAGGTTCTTGCACTTGCAGGGCTGCATACTGAGATCAATGAAATGAATGGGATCTACAATTAATTAAATCAGTTGCAGTTTTTTGACTTGATATTTTGTCATGTGCAGATATTGACATGTTGTGATTGTTGTCAACTTGTCATTCTTCTTTTCTTCTTTTCATGGCAAATGGCCAAATGTGCTTCATTTTGATTTGTTTTAAGACAATTGAATGTGTCAACATTGTAGATTTGTAGGTTGTAGTGCTAGGACTGCTAGAAATATGTATTTGCATTCTGGGATGAGTGAAATCTGGAAAACCAAATATCCTTAAGTGAATCAAGTGATAGGAAAAAACAAGGGAGTCTGGGATCCCGAAATGGGCCCGGGCCCGATCCGATCCCGTTCGGTTTCGGTACCGTCGGTACCATATTCAAAAAACCAAGGCCCGTCCCGTCCCGTCCCGAAAAATATTTCCGGTACCGGGCTCGGTATCAGCCTATAACCGGCCCGTCCCGGCCCGTGCCCACTCCTACTTTTATGTTTATTTCTTAATATACATGTATGTATATTGAAAACCATAATATATAAAGCTAATATTTAGATAATCGGTAAATTCGGTATTTACCAAAACCAAACCAGCTTTTTCGGTAATTTTTATGCTTAACAAATAGGAGAGATGTAAACACAACTCAAGAATAGGCTAGGATTTTCCTACCGTCCTGTGCTTTAAATAGAGTTCATGGTTAGGTCGATTATTAGTTTTGACCCTTCCTGGACAGTTGGCACGACTGTACAAAGAGACTTTCTTATTAGTCCTTGGAATTTCTTTCGATATCTGCAATTTCATCACGACAAGTTTTAGAAAATTCAGAAAATTTAGAAACTTCATTGTTCACTGAAGGAAGAAGCTTGAAAACTAGCTCATGATTTAAGTTTTCAAATTGTCGTCGATCGTCAATTTTGGCGACTTTCTGTAGTTCTTAATCGTGATTGACCTCCTGCAAACAAATACACATCAATGATCAAACATAAACATAGGTTACTCAGTTACGTATAAATATGGAATTGTAGTTGCTGATTATCTTTAATTACCTCTGTAAATGACAAAAGTTGTGCATTTTCAACCACAGCACACACACCTGTGTAACCTGCATTATGAGGTGTGAGGAAACAAGGTTAGATCGACTACTGTGATAAAGTAATATGTGGTTCACATCCAAAACCAATTGACAATGGATGGAGTGACCCAAACCCTTATAAAATCAATTGACAATGGATGAAGTGGCCCAAACCCTTATAAACCCATAGGCTAGGTCCCATTTTTCCCATGTGGGATGTATATATTCTCAACACGTCCCCGCACGTGTGGTGAATTTTCAAGCCATGTACGTGGACAACTTTGGGTGACGTGGAGCCCGTGTGGCCGTTAGGCATACACACGTGGGTAACCCGCTCTGATACCATAATAAAGTAATCTAAAGTTCACATTCAAAACCAATTGGCAATAGATAGGGTGGCCCAAACATAAGGAAACCCATAGGCAAGGTCCAATTTTTTCCATGTGGGATGTATATATTCTCAACATACTACACAACCCAAATCGGCAAATCTTACTACCACAAAAACTAGATTGACCACTATTCATCTTAGTCTTCTCATTACTATTTCACGTATAAATAAAGAAAGCTACGAAGGAATAATCCGTAGTTCCTCTGCAAAGTCGCCCGAAAGAGAAACTTGCACAAGTTCATAAGCCATGAAACTTTGCGAGGTGAACATAAAACTTTGCACGCAAGTTTACATAATAATCCAAACTAGAAAAGTCGTAAAAAGATATCATGATAGCAAACTTTCTTTGTCTTGACTCTTGTTTCTTCTTGGGATTTCGCCTTTCTCTCTTTCGCGAAACCCGAGTGAGAAAATGAAGGGAAAAGACCCTCGGTCCAAATGACTCTGTAAAACCCTAGGTTTCTCGCGTGCTTCTCTCTCTCCCTTCTCTTGGGAAAACAATTCTTACCCTTTGTTCTATAAAAACAAGTTAGTTTGCTTAGGGTCAAATAGACAGACATTCTCTTTTGTTCCCACCAAATGTTTCTCCAATTATCAAAGTATGGGTAGCTCCGTTGCGCTATGACCTTGAGTATTGCTCAAAATAAGCCAACAATAATATTCAAAAGAGTCACACATTTGTCTCTATATGTGCATGGTTTGAAGATTGACTTCAAATTTCAAAGCATAGTTTCAAAAATAAATAAACGGGTTTTTGTTCTATACAAATTTAATAAAATGGTGGGATATTAGTCCACCTTATGTACGACCGGCCAATCGATCTCTATGTATCCACGGTTTTCTACATGGCCTCTGCATGTTTATTAGTTCAGACTTCAGAGTGCAGCGTTAAACTAAAATAAGAAATGGATAGCTAGCCTAGCTCATTGGGTTTGCTTAGCTTTAGATTTCCAAAGCTTATTTTCTGGGTCTCTCACGTGATCTTAACGTGTCCATTGTGCCATACATGTTCGACAAGAAAAGCTTTGGTTCTTTTATGGTTCAATAGTCTTGATGGCATTGTGATACCCTCAAAATTTGAAAGGCTTCAACAAAATAACGTAGGTATAGTTAGATTTAGAGCATAGCTACTCTAGTCTTCCAAATGTTTCTGAAAATATCAAAACATTGGCGATTCCAAACTGCAGATCTGCATAGTAATTCTATGACCATTTTTGTTTATGAACCCTACCTCAAAAGGATACAAGGGACGTACAACTTTAGTTCCAAAGTTATAGATAGAAGTATCAGTTTGGAAAAAAACCAAACGAATATCACTGACTATTTCAATAAACTATTATTTGCATAAACATGCTTAGTAGCATTGGAGCCGTGTAACTCTAGTACATGGCAACACCGGACCAATTTCTTGGTGACACTGCTGGTTTTGATCTGATCTATCCAAGCTCTACCTTTGTGGCTGCCCCCAGCCCAAAGAAGAGAACTAAGGCAATGGTTGAAAACATGGAAACAAGTGAGGACTAGGGCAATGAAAATGATTAATCATGAAAATTTTAAATCAGAATCCTTAGCTGGAATAACGAGGGCAGTTTCTGACTGGGCTTTCTAGCTCAGGTGCAATACATTGTTATTGCCTTGAGGCTAGATGTTTTGTGTATCCTAGATACTAGGATTCCTGATTCTAATCAGGCGAATAATTTTGCTTCTAAGCTTTCTACATATTTCAATAAATTTGAGTTTATCAATTCGAATAGTCAATGTGATGGTTTACTTCCTTGCTGGAATTCTTTTACAATTGATATAAATGTTATTCTTAAGCATGATAGATTTTTGCACCGCAATTTCTTTGATCCCTGTGTTGGCAAAAGTTGGTTTACTACTTTTGTTTATGCTTATCCTAATAAAGAGTGTAAGCTGGTCTTTGGAATGAAATTGAATCTATTAGACCTACAAATAATGACCATTGGCTATTGATTGGAGACTTTAACAATGTCATCTCTGTTGAGGAAAAGAATGCACGCTGGTCTTTGGAATGAAATTCAATCTATTAGACCTACAAATAATGACGATTGGCTATTGATTGGAGACTTTAACAATGTCATCTCTATTGAAGAAAAGGTTGGCGGCCTGAACCCAGCCTCTTGTTATATGTATAACTTTGTTCAATTCTTGAATAACATTAATGTTTCTAGTTTACATGCTGAGGGACGGTTGTTTACTTGGTCCAATAAGCATAAAGACCATACTATAATTTTCGAAAGATTAGATAGAGCAGTAGCTAATTCTGATTGGCTTACTTTGTTTCCAAATGCTTCTTTAGAAAATCTGCCTATCATAGGTTTCTGATCATTGCCCCATTGTCCTTACTACTTTACCTTCTAAAGTAGCTCATTCTAGAGCTTTAAATTAGAAGCTGTTTGGTTCTCACACTCGGACTTTCCAAAAACGGTTGATAAGTTCTGGAACCAGACTCTTGATCCTAAGCCCTCTTAAGAACTTTATTGCTATTTCCAATGCTTTCTCACATCACATTTTTCATTGGAATAGAGAGTTTTTTGGCAATTTCATTTCTTAAATAACTGTACTAAAATCCAAAATTATTTAGCTTTCTACCAAAACCAACTTATGCTCTTCCCTTTATCAAATTTTCTTAATGACAAAGTTCGGAAGATTTCTAAAGATCTTTTAGATATTCATAATCAAGAGGAACTTAACTTGGCTCAAAGAGCTAAAAAAAATTGGCTTACTTTAGGGGATAAAAATACAAAGTTTTTTCATATATAGGCTACAATCAGAAGACATTAAAATAGATTACTAGGATTAAAAATGACATCAATATATGGATCACTAACCAAAGTGAAATTGGGAATGTTTTTTGTGCAGTGCTTTAAGAGAAGGTTTATTGGCACCAATGCTCAATCTTTGTTTCATAATAAAGTGTTCACCTTGATTATGAATCGAAAGAAGATTCTTCAGGTTCCAAACAGAAGCCATAGTCTCTCACTACTTTTGGATCAGATTTTTTCTTCCGCAAAATCAACCTCCCAACTGCATAGGAGTAACCAAAGATTACAGCCGGTCTAGCGACTCTGAAGGACACTCGTCCATTGTTTGAGATTGCAAGAGCGGTAACGAGTCATGCTGATACCTCCTCAGCCATTGTTTGGCGACGGCAGTGTTGTGGAAAATTTTCGAAACCCTAACTAGCTCTGATAATCTCTCTCACTTTTAATCAGGCTGATATGATCATAGCTAATTGCACGTGATAGTTTTTATAATAGTTGTAGTTCTTAAAATAAATTATTTTTAAATGAAGGAGAATTTCACAAATGGTTACTTAACTATAACTCATTCGACACTTTAGTCACTCAATTTTCAAATATATCACTTTGGTCAATATGTCAATCACTTTAGTCACTGAAGAGCATTTTGTCACACTTCAGTCACTTCTCCCAATCATTTTCAGTTCAAATTTCTCAATTTTCCACAATTGGTTGGACAAAAATATTCTTGATATTGTGACAAATAAATTATTTTTTAATAAATATAATTTTTAAGTTTGTATTTTTTATTTTAGTGGGTTCTCATCCTTTTTTACGAAATGATGATGAGCCTATCTTTTTCTTTATTTGAGTGGGGAAGGTGGGGAAGATCGACAATAAACAAGCAGCCTCGTAGGTAGTTTATTGATTTCGGGGTTACTTAGTTTCTTGGTTTTGCGCTTAATCTAAAAAGGTGGGTATGCTAAGTAGTATGCTCATGTGAGGGGTGTGCTAGGGTTGTGTTCTCTATGTAATGACTTCTATTGACGGCCCTTTGGGCAAGTCATTATTGTACTGCTTGCTGAAATACTAAATGAGATTAACCTTTTCACCTCAAAAAAAAAAAAAAAAAAAGGGTTAAAGTTGAGTAAGCAAAATGATATATTTAAAAGTAAGTGACCAAAGTATCGAACATGTAAAGGTCGAGTGACTATTTGTGTGCTAGGGTTGTGTGCTGTATGTAATGACTTCTACTAACGGCCCTTTGGGCAAGTCATTATTGTACTGCTTGCTGAAATAATAAATGAGATTGACTTTTTCAACTCAAAAAAAAAAAAAAAAGTAAAAGTTGAGTAAGCAAAATGATATATTTAAAAGTGAGTCACCAAAGTATCAAACATGGGGAGAAAAGCCTGGGACCGGATGCCTTGGTACAAGCTACTAATGAGTGGCAACTGGAATTTGAAAAGGCTACACAAAAGGTTCAATCCATTAAGGTGGCAGTTCGTCAAACTCAGGTCACCTGGCAACCACCTTCTGTTGACTGTATCAAGATGAATTTTGACGGAGCCTGTGATATGAAGAACGGTCGCAGTGGGCTGGGGGTGGTTTTTCGAGACTGTCGTGGAGAGTTGAAAGGCGCGATGGCAGTACCACAAGTTGGTAATCTTCCTCCAAGATCGATGGAAGCCTTGGCATTGTTGCATGGTTTACGGTTTGCGTTGCACGTGGGCTTCCTTAACCTGGAGGTGGAAGGTGATGCTCTTTCAATCATTAGTAGTTTCAATAATAGTTTTGAAGATTTGAGTCTTGAAGGACATATTTTGGATGAAGTTAAGTTGTTAGTTCAGTCTTTTAGTTCATGTAGTGGGCACTTTGTGAAACGGGAAGGCAATGGAATTGCTCACCGGCTAGCAAAGGAAGCCTTAAAAATTAGTCAGCCTTTTCTTTGTTTGGAGTCGGGGCCTGAGTGGCTCCATCAGTGTGTCAGTATGGACTTTCAGTGTGAAGTCTAGTATGGAAAACTTTGGGCATTTCATCATCTTGGTGGTTGCTTACAGTCTTTCCACAACTCATTGTAATTGATTCATAGTCAATGAAGTTCTTATTTGATCAAAAAAAAAAAAAAAAAAGTATCAAACATGTAAAGGTCGAATGGTTATTTGTGATGTTTTTCCTAATTTTTCTAGTAATAATTTGTGTTGTTCTCCTTAAATTTTTTACTGAATACTTTAAACTACTTAACTTATTGATCAAGAAATCTTTCGAACAATTTAAATCACCTCACCTCACCCGGTCTTATAGAATGGCAATCTAATATCTTTCGTACATACTAGTTCTCCAAGTGCTCCCTCACGATCACTTCTGTTCAACCGAGTAACCTATTCCTGCTTAAGACAAGCAACAACCAAAATAAAGTCAGAAATTAGATTTAATCTTTCCGGGGCGAAAGCAGTCTCTTCCATTGATATCAAATCAGATGGCCCTAAACTCCTTCCAAATTCTCGAGATGAGCACTCTTGATTAAAACCCGTCAAATCATTGTGTGCTCTGATTGCCCATTTCTTATCCATGTCCCCCCATCCATTCAATTTGACAGAATTTCAACTTTTGATCTCTCTTTAAAAGTTTAATAGTTCTTCTCTAGTTTATAATGCATTGAATGTAGATGATGGACCCAACTTGCAACTTACGGAGGAACTGATATAAAATCAGGCATGTATATATTAATATATCAATCACATTTAATCGTTTTGTAAAGCATGCAGAGAGTGCTTGCTTTCAAAAGGATCTACACCATCTTTCCTCTTTCTTAACACATAATTCAATACTTCCAAGATAATCAAAAGCCTCATAAGAGGGGTAAGTCTATTGTTCGTACATATTAGGGGTACTTGTAACAATCTAAAACCCATCCCTCCTGCCAAGATACAGAATGACGTAAACATGAGGGATTACCATCTCATCGAATTTGACAGCAATATCTTAACAAAATCTTCAAGAAAAATAAATGTTCTAAATGGTTAATCAACTATTATAATCATTTTACTCCGATATATAAAGCAAAATTGTCTATGTGAACCTTCACTACTGTCTCTCTCACTCTCTGTGAATTCCTCCGTTCATGTCAGCAGCATGAGTTTTAAAGCTACAGATACCGTTCCGTTCCTCCGGCAGCCCGTTTCATTCCGTTCACCCAACACGTTTCGGTTACTAACTGAAGCTGCTTCATTCTACGAGTCTTACTTAAGTGGCCAGTTCTCAGTTCCTCCGCCTTCGGTGCCTAACCAGCTGAAGCTCGTTAACCAACCAAGTCATTCCCATGTTTCGGCCGACGATACTCCACTGTTGGCAGTTAATGCCAACGTTGCCGAGTCCGAAACCGAACCGCCTCCGGTTCTCGACGGAATCGCCGCCGTAGTGGGGGAACACGTTCTGTTCGGAGGCAAAAAGGCTGCTAACAACGAAGCCAACACCGAGAACACCCAAGTTTCCGATTTCGTCAACCTCTCGCTGCGTTTTGGCGGTTCCGAAACTTCGAAAACAGCCGCCGATAAGGACATGGGAAACGTTTCGGTGCAGAAGAACTACAGGGGAGTGAGGAAGAGACCGTGGGGAAGGTTTTCGGCGGAGATAAGGGACCGTATCGGGAGATGCAGACACTGGCTGGGGACTTTCGACACGGCCGAGGAGGCGGCACGTGCGTACGACTCGGCGGCAAGGAGGCTGAGAGGGGCAAAAGCTCAGACCAACTTTCAAATCCCATCGGTGTTTCCAGTCTCGTATGACTCGGCTTCTTCATCAGCTTCTGTTAATAATAATGCGGCGGAGAAAAAGAGAAAAGTGAGTAGAAGTCGCGGAGCTAAACCCAAATCTGTGAGGGAGACCAATTCAGTGGTGGTAACTTCAGTGGCTCAACTGTTTAGTCAGACTCCAATTCCCAGAACTTCTGTTATTGGGAATCGGAATCCGAATCTGGAGCTTGATTTGAAGCTGGGCATGAACTTTGGTTGCAGAGGAAGCTAGTACTGTCTACTGTGCCCCATAATGGGGAAGCAATTAAGATGTAGCTCTTCCAGTTCAGGCTAGCTAGTTTCTCATCTGGGTTTTTAACTTTTGTTGCTTTATGGGTTTCTTAGTCAATCATGCATGGGTGGGTTGGAATTCAGTACTTTTGGTGAATTTTTGTATCCCATGCTTTAGAATTCTCTAGATAATTAACCTACTAGGCAGTTGGATATCGGAGAACCTTATATAGTACTAATGCAGGCATGCAGCTCTCTCTCTCTCTCTCCTCTCTCTCTCTCTCTATATATATATATATATATATATATCTATGTGTGTGTGTTTGCATATGTTCATCTGTCTTGGGTAATATGTTGAAGCAAGTACTTGTTGTCTTGTGGAGTTCAGATTTTGCAGAGATACAGAACTGAAAGTAACTGGGTACTGTTATATGCATAATTTCTGGGTTTTTTCTGCAGCTATCATAGATAGTGTTGTACAATTAAACCTTTCAAGGAGTAGAGTATAATTCGTACAAGTTATGGCTGAATCCTTTTCTCCTCTGCACTCGAGTATTATGTGGCAGAAGCACTGAGATCTCAGGATCCTGTCATAAGAAAATTAATGAATGACTGACACGAAGTACGAACAGCAGTAGTAGAGTTCTGGAACACCTTCCAAAGCACCCTAGAACCTAGGTACACATTTATATTTCTAAATAATAAATATTATTTTAGCCAAAAAAAAAAAATTAACTATTATTCTGTTCTGCATGGCCACGAAAAACAACAACGAAAAATGAAAACAAAGAAAATGACAATTACTGTTTTTATACTAATTTCTTGCAATCTAGTTTACAATAATGATTTTGGAACCCAAGAAGTTAAAATTCGAGTGCAAATTACCACATACAAACTCGCACCAAACTATCTTTTAGTAGTTGTTTAAGTATGATCGTAAACCGTTGTGAAAATAAAGGTAACATAACATCTAACGTATGGTAACGTATGGAAGTAATATGTCTTGGTTAAATTTTACTAATGGATAAATAAGATATATAAATGTGAAATAAAAATATGTGTAATCAAATTCTAGAATCAATATTGGTTACCATCATGAAATTGATTGAAGTATGAAAAAACTTGTTACTCCGACCCCAACCCGATCAAAACTACGCCTTCGCACTCCCTCCAGACCTTGTCGCCATTGATCAATCCACCGTTGACATCGTCCTCGAAGGTAGAAACACCGGAAGCCTTGCCAAAGTTCACCTTTCCAACTTCAAACCGTTGCTAAGAACCATCACCCCCAACAAGCACGGCAATGGAGAAATAAAAAGAAACAAGAAGAAACGACGCCGGAGGAAACCGCTACTGTCCCCATAGTGATCAGAGACATAGGAAAGCCCTACTCCTCCCAAAATTGCCAGTATTCCAAGAAACCCTAGTAGAGCTCTGATCCTCTGCATAGAGTTTCTTTAGAAATTACAAAAATCTTGCAATAAGGTGACAAATAACAATCACTTACTTTCATATTAGAGTAATTTTATTCACACATTCCTAAACTGGTTTTTCTGCCATCTTTGTCCTCAGCTTTTCCTCTTCTACATTTCTCTCTTCCTCTCCTCTCCTCCTCTCACTCTGGCCTCTCTCTGCGGCTCTACAGAGAGCCCAGCTCCCTTTGATAGCCTTCTCTCCTCTCTCTCCACACCCCCTTCACCTCTCACTCCAACCCCTACTTCTTTCTTATTAATAACATATCAAAACACTACTTGGTTTGTGATCTTATTAAATTGAAGATCTCAAGAAGTAATGGTAAACATGTAATTCCAAATTAATTAGAAGAGAAAGAGATTAAAACAGGTTCATGCGTTTGTTAAATTAATTAGTAGTGGCAGAGAAGATCATGAAGAATTTGTTTGAACAGTTTGTTGATATCTTTCTGTCGATTTGTAGGAGAATTTTTTTTTCTTATTATTATTTTTAGTTGAGAAAGGGTATATGAGGAATTTAAAATTTTACAAGTAAATAAAATTACTCTTCATATTATAGCTCACTCCCAAGGTTTCAAATTTCTGTTTCGGTAAAATTTTCTATAAAAAAAAACCCTAGCGCTGCCTCTTTGCCGCGCTCTAAAACACAGAAATCCTAGCGTTGAGTGCTTACGGCGCCCTTCTCTAACTGCATCATGGCCTCCATCAAGCATGTCATAGCTACTTTTGCAGCATCGCTTGCTCTGGCCGGGGGCGATATTGTTGATCTCTCCCACATAGTTGGTGGATCCATGGCACGTGGATCTCAGGCTTTCTTGCTAGCTCGTCCTTTGACGTATCTGCAACGTCATTTTCGACGTATCTGGGTACTGAATGGCTCATTTAAGGTACAAGATCGGCCTCCAAATAGGTACGTCTTCTCCTTTGATCAGAGGAAGGATCAAAATAAGGTGATCAAAGGGGGGCCATGGTATTTCAACAAAGCTCCTGTGATCATGCAAACTTATGATGGTCTTGCTGCGCCTCAGTCGGTATTGCTGGAAACCCTCTACTTTTGGGTATGCATCAACAACATCCCACCCGCTATGGAAGAGAAGCGAACCATCATGAATGTGGCCTCTATGGCGGGAACATACCAAGAAATAGATCAAAAGCTATTTGATAACACTAGTAAGATCAGGGTTCGGGTGTCACATGATATCTCTAAACTTTTTGTCCAGACGTGGACTCTGAAACTTTCTCCTGGAGTTGTGGCTGAGATAGACTTCTTCTTCGAAAACCTGATCGGTAAATGCAGGAAGTGTAACCTAATTTACCATGCCCAAGATGTCTGTCAGGTGGTCTCACCGTGCAAGCAGTCTGAGGAAGCGGACCAGATGCGTCTCCCTCTGCCGAATTCATTCATGGGTTTTGCTGAGAACATGTTTGTTAATGGTGCATTCAAGTTCCAGGGTGTGCAAACACCAATCTTACCTTATGTAGCACGCAACCTATTTGGATCCGGTGATAAGTCTAGAAGGCCAATAGTTATTCGCAATGCTAATGTGGAGAAACAAGCTGCAACTACTCGATCTGAGGGTACTAGTAAGGATGCCCTAGCTTTGGTACCTTCTAAGGTGACGCTGGCAGATTTGAAGCGCAACAGGCCACATTCTCCCTTCTCCTCCCCAAAGAAACTCAAGCTTATGCTTGGTGAAGCATCAGAGTATAACTGGGATTCCAAATAAGCTAAAAGTCCCGGAGTTCCACACCAAATTCTCTGCCAAATCTCTTGGATTGATTGAAGCTCCAGGAGGACTTTTGGTTACTAAAGAAGGTACACTACAGAAGAAGCAATCGCTGCCAATCAAAAAGAAGAACGGTAGACCTTTAGGGTCAAAGAACAAAAATCCTTCCAAGACTAAGAAGGTATCTACTGAAGATGTGTTGAATGTGATCTGCCCTAGCAAGCCTCCAAGCCCTAGTGTGAAGGGCAAGGAGAAAATTTAATTTATTTATTTTGATCTTAGCCTATTTACTTGTCTTTGGTAACATAGTTATAGGCTTTCTTGAATAAGTGAGCATGGTACCGTCGAATGATCGGATCTAATCTATGTATCGATGCAGTTTACCATAAACTCTTTATCTACCCATAGATGGTAGAGGGAGGATATGTAATGGTCATTTTTAGCCTGAGTTGATATTAATATATCAACATGATATTCTTCAAAAAAAAAAAAAAAAACTTCAGTTTCAGTTTCAATTTCGGTACTTTAAATTTAAGGAAATTTTGAAGAAATTTTCGATTTCGGTGGAAATTTCGATTAAAAATAAAGAAATCATATTAATTTTATTTATAAAATGATATTTTTGAATGAAATATTTACATAGACTAAATTAACCTATTTACAATGTAGCCTCTCTAAAATTATATATTATAATAGAATTGTGATATTTATTATGTACGAGTAATTAACTAGTACTGTAGTAGGTTGCTGAACTAGTGTTTTTATCTATATGTAATTATAATTGTGCTATATATTGATAATGTGAATACGATTTTTTTTTGTATGGCTGGAACTCAGTAAGAGATTTGCCATCACACATTTTTCACTAATAACTTGAAAAATACAACTTGGGGGGGGGTAACGCAATACTAAAACCCCGTGAATGAAAATGAACAAAAGCAACATAAAGTATTAAGAATAAGTGTTACTATGATGTGATTCAATCCATATGGTTGAACTGCTTCTATTTAGTATCATACAATACTGCTCCCAAATACATGAATTTTGGAAATGATTTTAGTAGCAAATAAAAGCAAAAAGATTTTTTATTGTATTGAACTTGACTAGAAAAAAAAAATCAAAATTTCATATTTTCTCTATGAAAATATGAGTAAAAAACTTCGTTAGTGAGAAATTTCGGACAAAATTTTAGTGTAAATTTTTTAATATATTTTGTGTGTGTGTATATTTCGAAAATTAAGAATTTTGTGGAAATATACTGAAAATTTTAAAAAAATTTGAAGAACTCAAACTCCTGACTGAAATGATATAGAATATGAATTTCCAAGGAAGAGAAAAAAAAAAAAGTTTCATTATTCTTGGGCTTCCAAGAAACCCCCATGAAAAGCGGTTGGATGACTGAAGCTGAAAACGATGGACCTCCATCGTTGCTTGATTTACTGGACAAAGAAAGACAGACTTAAACTCGCACTCCTGTTTACTTTTTGAGGAATGGCTTGGCTTATTAGGAAACTCCAAAACACAGCGTACATACCATGGCATTGGCATATTTCAGTTCAATATAAGATGCTGGATACGTCACTTACTCACCTCTTCAAGTATCGTAGTGGAATTCTAAACATGAAAGAACAAATACAACTATATATACAAGCCTAGTGCGCATTGAGAGTGACGGTACTCTTTACTCTTTACTCTTTACTCTTTCTTTTTATTTTATTTTTATTTATTTATTTATGGAATCGGATGGGGTGCCTAAGCAGAGTGGTCTCTTTAAATTCGGCCTGGGCTGGTTAAAGAGCTACATTTAGCCATCTTTTAAGAGCATGTTCAGCTGTTTGCAATTAATCGGCCTCCAACTATGATTGTTGAGGTGGTGACCATGATTTCTCAAAAACTTGTTTCCACCGGTGGGCTTTTGACTAGTTTCAGATTGGCCTTTCGTGACCCAGGCCAAGAAAAAGGCGAAGATGCTGACCAATTTTTTGGCCCAAGCAAGCCGGTTGCCAGCTCGGCCCACACCATGTCGTGGCTGACGTCAACTAGCTCGGTGGAGAGAGAGACGCAAGGAGCATGGAGCATGGAGCATGGAGGCCAAAACCTTGTCGTGTAGCGCTGAAAAGTCAGAGCACGTGCTGCGGCGAGATTTTGTTGTGTAGCGACAATGAAGGGGACAGTCTCCTCCATGTGGAAGCTAGCCGTTGGGTGGTTTTGATATTTGAAATCAACGTGAATCTAAGCCGTTGGTTTCAATTAATCTACAGATCCTACGGTTTCTAATTATTATGTATGAATATATATGTAATGTCACACCCCTGATTTTACACACATAAAAATTGATATATATATATAATCCCATAATTATACATGCGTGAACGTTCAGTCATCAATACAAAATACCTGGAATCTTTTTCCCTTTAAACCAAGACATACTGATGTCCTGAACCCTCAAAGTTAATATACACTCGCTCTATAGAGTTATATATTACACAAGCTTACGAATTAAATTGTCAACAACAATACATGCGTGAACGTTCAGTCATCAATACAAAATACCTGGAATCTTTTTCCCTTTAAACCAAGACATACTGATGTCCTGAACCCTCAAAGTTAATATACACTCGCTCCATAGAGTTATATATTACACAAGCTTACGAATTAAATTGTCAACAACAAGATAAAACATAAATGCTCCTCAGAGCTTACTACAACGGAAGTCCAAATAACGGTAAAGTCACAAAATTTGCGTCCTACCGTTTAGCTGCAAGTATGCAACCCCCACTTCAGCCACGATTATCCTGACCTGCAGGATTAACCCCTACACCGTTTGAATGGTGCACCGGGTTGCCACACAACAAACCCGGTAAGCTTTTGCAAGCCCGTATGAGTAACTCAAACCCCACACAACTCACACCAATCACGAGAATAACTCACACAAATCACGTTTAAATCAATAAACAAATCACGGGATAAACCCACACAAATCACGAGATAAACTCACACAAATCACGTTTAAATAAATAAACAAAACACGAGATAAACTCACTCAAATCACGTTTAAATAAATAAACAAACCACGAGATAAACTCACTCAAATCACGTTTAAATCAATAAACAAATCACGGGATAAACCCACTCAAAGCACGTTTAAATCAATAAACAAACACGGGATAAACCCACTCAAATCACGTTTAAATCAATAAACAAGCACGAGATAAACCCACTCAAATCACGTTTAAATCAATAAACAAACACGGGATAAACCCACTCAAATCACGTTTAAATCAATAAATAAGCACGGCGGACAGACTAGAGCTCTAACTGATCGTATTCGCTAACCCGGCCAAAGGCGTAAAGTCCCGATTTTCCCACCCACGATCACGTTTCGTGACCCACGATCCTTGACTCGTAAGTCTTTGGACCTGCGGTATAAATACTAAAACATTAAAGGAGTCACAATGGACCTAAAATGTTACACGAATCTAAAATGAAAGATCCCGGTAATTGATCCCTATCAATTACTCCCGGTACAAGACCCACATTTAAACAAACCACCCGCGAACTAAAATGTTCCTCAAAAACACAAATCACACGCTTTTCAAAACAAATCAAAATCAACATTTCTACAATCATTTGTTTTCCAAAAGCCACATCCCAAAACAATAAAAAGCATAATTTCATGTATATTGTTTCAAAATCCACAAACCACCAAAACATATATATTTCACGTAAATATATATATACGTAGTCATCCGCACAGGAATGCCTACTACTACCAACTATAGTTTGCAGTTAACTAAATAACTCTCAAAACAGTATGGTGAACCCGTTCGTGAATGAACTTCGTGAGATTACTCACCTCAGAATCCCGCTGCGTCTTCTATACAGAACCGAACTAACACTATCACCAACAACTCGTCCAATTCACCTTTAGAAGCACCTAATCACCAATGATCTCAATCAGTAACGATTCACATTTGATTTAAGTTCGAAACCCCTGTTTTGAACTAAAATCCCCAAAGTGGTGCCAATCGAGGCAAAACCATATCCGAGACCTCCCAAAGTCTCCGGAATACGCCCACTATCGATGTGACCAAACCACAAGTCGATCGGACGCTCGAATCCTCACGGATCGAATAAATTCACCGATATGAAACGGCAAAAATCATAACAAATCCATTCGAACTCCAAAATTTGCATATTATATATTGAAACGCTCGTATCGACGAGTAGAACACATATAATACCAGAAACAGTCCCATACATGGCCGGAACACCGCCGGAACGCTGCCACAGGCGGAGGTGCACCGCCGCCGGCCAAAACTCATTATTTCACAAAACTTCCAACATCAAAAAGCTTCATCTAAGCATGCTTGTGAACTTTCATAACTGGATCGAAATCAGAAAACAAGCTTAAGGGATCAAAAACTACCTCACAAACAGTGAACAGTAATCCCAACTGAGTTGAACAAAGTTTCACGTGAATCGATCCAAACAACCACCAAGGATCGATCAAGGAGGCTGCTCTGAGCTTCCCAAGCTCAACTTGAAGCCCCGCCGACGTCGGAACAAGGATTTCTGACCGGGTCCGAAAACTCCAATCTGCACCGCCTTCTATCGCCGCCACCACCGAGAATCGGCGCTAGAGAACACCACAGGGAGGAGCGCACGGAGGAGGCGAACTGATCTGGAAAGTCTCGTCGCCAGAGCTCGCCGGAAAAACCGGGTCGGATCACCGGGTTCAGGTTGGGTCGAGCACGGGTGATGAGAGAGAACGGAGCGTTTCTAGTTTTCGGAAAAGGAAAATGCAAAAATGGAAATAGTAAGTTTCCGAAAATGGAAACTCCTATTTATAGAACTTTCCCAAAACTTCAAACGCTCATAACTTTCTCATACGAACTCCGATTCTCGCGTTCCACACGTCCACAAACTCGTATCAACACGCTCTACAACTTTCGTGAATGAAGTTTTCGGAGAATCCCAACGCATCAAACGTCAACCTTGAACCCCCCCTAAAGTCATGCTTTTCAAATAATTAATTTGTCCGAAACACTTCCGCTCCGTCCACGAGCCACGAAACCGTCCAACAACCATAAATTAGATTCTGGAAATTCCTCGGAAAATAAATACGAATTTCTGGGGCATCACATGTAACGGTAACAAAAAAAAAATGCTAAAAATTTCTCTATAAATACTTACCATTTATTTTACATCTTACACCCAAAGAATTATCTTTCATAGTTAGATAAGTTTTTCTTCCTCCTCTTCCTATAGCTTTCATCTTCCAAATTTTTTTTTTATTCCAATATGGCTACACATGGCGAAGAAGGCATAGATGAAAATTCAGGACGAGATGGATGAATGAGGAAGACATTCAATTGTGCAAGTCTTGAAAATAAGTCAGCGAAAATCAGATTTTCGGTAAAGATCAAAAGAAAACAGATCTATAGGAGGGCGTGAAGCAACACTATGCTGCAAATTGGAGTGGAAAGGTCCAATCAACTTCAGCTTTTGTGGGGAGGTGGAAAAATTTGAAGATAGAACTCTATGAGTGGCATTGTGGATTAAGGCAAGCTCATACAAGATCGAGCGGTTCGAATGCGATTGATTAGATATGAATTTGTTGATAAATAATTTAGGATTAAATTCAGTTTACCCTCCTGAAGTTTGAGGGTAACTTCATGTTAGTCCCTGTGGTCTCAATTTAATCAGAAACACCCCTGAGTTTTCTAATTTTAGTCAGCCGTGTCCAATTTTTCAGAATCCGTCCAAATTAGACGTTAACTCTGACAGTGGGGCCCACTTCACGGGCTAAAAGGGTCATTTCAAGACAAAACCACCTCATGACCAAAAAAGAAAAAAAAAAACTTCTCTTCTTCCTTGATCCTCTTCTTTCATCTCTCCACCTGAACCACACTAAAACCAACACTCCTTTTCCGGTTACAAAATCTGAAATACCAATTCCAGATATCCACACTAACCACAAAAATGAACATAAACTCAGTTCATCAAACAGTTAAAGGCCAAAACTTTGATAGATAATAAGCTTCAAAACACAAAAATCTTCGACCTTTGTAACAAAGAAGTAAGAACCCAGAACTTGATAGGGGTGAATAGACGACCTTTCTTCTCCTCCTCCTCCTCTTCTGTCGTCACCGCTACCTCCCTCATTGCCAAGTGGGTCTTCCAACAAGAAGTGGGTCTTCATCGACGTTGGCGTCAAAGCTGGCTGTCTCCTTCTACTTATCTCTCTTCACCTTCATCTCTCTCAAAATTTCCATCAAAGACCTGTGGAAGGCCACCTAATTCTTCAGCCAAGCCAACAGAATTGCCGACTCCTCCGTCTTCAGAGATACCTTTGACAACGACGATCTGCCGTCAAGGTGATGACAGGCGACTTGTCCCTCTCCACGGACGAGATCAACATACTGAAGCCAAAAGTTTTAAGGGAAAATCACCCAAAATTAAAAGTAAGGGAGAGAAATGTTGGGCATAAGAGGATGGCAGGAGGAAGTTGCTTTCCTGATGTCGGACATCGACAAAGTCCCCAATCGAGGGTTCTCCTCTCCACTTCGAATCTTCAGTCGAACTCTTGGGTTTGAACAAATTTGGAAAGTTGATTTTTTTTTCTTTAAGAGAATGGGTATTGGTTTTAGAATGGGTTTTAGATCTAAAATTGGAGTCCGGCCTTAGTGTTTCAGTGTTGATTTAGGGTTAATGGGGTTATCTGAAGCAGAAGGAGGAGGATGAATGGGGAGAGAGAAGGGTCGAATATGGTTGTGGTTTTCTTTTTTTCGGTCATGAGGTGTTTTTATCTTGAAATGACCATTTTAGCCCTTGAAGTAGGCCCCACTGTCAGAGTTAACGTCCAATACGACTGACTGAAATTGGAAAACTCAGGAGTGTTTTTTATTAAATTGATACCACAGGGACTAACATGAAGTTACCCCCAAACCTCAGGGGCGTAAATTGAATTTAATCTAATAATTTAATTTCTTGATACATTATAAATAAAATTATTACTTGATAAATAATGAAGTAATTATAATACCGTTATAATTGTACTAATTGATTTTGATTGTAATACGACATACATTATAATTAAAATTATTATTTGATAAATAATGAAGTAATTATAATGATGTTTATATTTGTACTAATTGATTTTTACATCAAATACAAGATACATTGTAATTAAAATTATTACTTGATAATAGTTAGTTAATTATAATGGCGTTTATATTTGTACTAATTGAATTTTTTTTTTTAAATAACATAGCTTGATGAAGCACATAAATATGTCAGGATGAAGAGAAAAGGGATGAAACAAAGATACAATTTTCAGAGTTTAGAATGTTACGAGGTTGTGAAGGGCTTTCAACAATTTAAAGACATCCCTAGCCATACAGCAGGAGGAACATCAAAGGAACGAAGTCAACAGATGCACACACAACCATCTGTTAATATTCCCATCAACTTGGACATGGATGTAGATGAGGTATAATTGCCGATGAAACTCCAGATCCCACTACAACAATTCAAGGCTTTTACTGTGTAAAATTTACGGCGTGCAATTTTTTGTGCTGTAAATGTTACTCTTTTCATGCACGCCGTCAATAACCTTTGTCATTTACCCTTTTACGGCGTGCATATATAGCATGCCATTAATAACCCTGTCAGCTAGTCGTTTACAGCACTCAGAAATAGCACGCCATAATTGTGTCATATCATTTACGGCGCACATTTTAAGCATGCCGTAAAAACATACAAATAAATCTTATTTACGGCTCGCAAAAAAGCATGCCGTAAAAACATCTCTAAAAAAGCTTAATTACGGCTCGCAAAGAAGCATGCCGTAAATAATGATTTTTAAGGCACGAAATTTTTACTGAAAGACTTGGTTTCCCTCTCAAGTTTCTCTTTCCTCTTTTCTCAACTTTCCCGAAATTTACTTACTTTTGTTAGTTTTCTATTCTAAGAAAGTCATGCCCTTTGCAAACTCCTCACCAGTTCGCAATGCCCCAAACCTAATAGCCAAAATCCCAGACCTTCCTGCAAGTTCTTCTTCCCGTCTAATCACCTAGTTCTCTTGCAAAAATCTCAACTCTTCCCTGCCCAAGTTCTTCTCTTAGGCTATCGGATTTCGCGACAAGGGTTGTGTGTTCAATCGAGGACGAAGAGAGCATCTCAAATTGTGATTTCTCATCATAAATTCAGGTATCGCCATATGATATTGTGGATTCATATGGATTTTGGTAAATTTGATTGGGTTTTTATCTCAAAAGTGAACCGGGTCTGTCTAAAATTTAGGATTTATAGCTAGGTATTTGGTTATCTAAGATGGGTGTCTGCTTGATATGTAATATCTAAAACTTTTGGTTTGATTGAATGTATTGAATTGGTTTGATAGATGCGACGGAGTTTCTAAACTTGGTGGATGACTCGGTTCAAGCATATCAAAGTCTTATGCACGATTTTGATGAATTTTTGGAGCACTATGACAAGGTAGATGCATTGGTACGTTCCTCTAAATTTTTGCCTAGGAGTGGGGCTGTATGTGAGTTGTTACTTGCTTTGACCAAGTCTTCTAGATGCCTTTGTTACTGCAGCGGTCTGTATATGACCCTCACTTGGTGGGCTTGTTTAAATTTATGTTGTTGGTTCCTGTTAAATGTTGTTGCTTTTAGTTTGGGTTCTATATATGTGGGTTCTTTTTTTGTTAAGAACTCAGCAATTTGAATTTAATGAGAAGGCTTTGAGAAAATTGTTTCTAAGTTCACTACGTTGGAATTGGAAAAAAAGACTGTGCTGAGGAAGATATATATTATTACAGAGTGCATGTGCTGGATATAGGTTCTCATTATTTAATGCAAAGTGTGTTGGGATTAGGTTAGTGATGGCCTTTCTTTCTCTCTCCTCATTTTCAGTATTTGTAAGGAACAAGCATGATAACCTCGTTATCATGACTCTAGGCTATTATTCACTTTGTGCCTGTAAATTTCAATTTGGTTGTACGACGTGGGGATGGAATCTAACTAATAATAACCAAAAGAATCTAAAATAGCAATATATATTGCAATCAGGTCTGTTTGTAAATTTCTCCAGCTGTAGAGCATGATAGAGATAAAAATATCCATTTTCCCTGTAGATAAAAATAGTCATGCCCTTAAAGTTATGAAAGCATAAGAGATCATTGTGTTGGTGGTGAGGAGCCAGGGCGGTAGTGCATATAGTTAGTCTAGCGGCACCAAGTCATAGTAGACGTGGGGGATATGAACAGCAATGGTGGCATGCGTGAGATTATAAACAGATATAACAATGCTCATTTGGCATAGTAATAAGAAATACCTTTGTATTTTATGTACACAAAATTATGGTCTTCGGGTGGTTATGCATATAGATACCACAAAGGCAAAGGTCAATGTGAAGATGATATGTATTGATGGTGGCAATCATATATGGGGTTGATGAAGCTGGATAGGCTGCTCTAACCATAAGGTTGAGGCAAGTGATTACTTTAGCACCTTAGAAAGTAATGAATAATGAGGCAGTTATTCGCACTTAGTAGAAATGGTCAGGCCCATGGTTTGCTCTGAGTGCTGTGGAGTTCAAGCGTCCTCATGGTATCTCCCTAGCTATTTGCTAAAGTTTCCTTCCTCCTTAAAATTCTAGGGTCTGGTAGGTTGAGCATTCGAATCCAGAAAATATGATTACAATGTTTATTTCTTTATTAGTATTCGCAATCTAATGCATATATATGATCCCTAAGTATCCAAGCCATAGCTAGATGGTTATTGTGATCAATGCAATCCAATTCCATTCTGGCTGCTTTTGGGTTGAACTTCCTGATTAATTCTTCATTAGCCTATGTCATCATAATCCTACATTCTTCTGCACAAACAATACATGGGTACCTTGTTTTCTTTTCCTCGTATACTCTCCTGAGATATTGTGCATGTTAAAAGCCGTCCAATGTATTTTTTTCAGAAGCAAAAGGGCTCTTGCAGACACTTGATTGTTTGTCACTGTTGCGCAGCTGGTTTTCAAAGCTTACCCACATTCTGTTAGTACCATTCCAATCTTCAACCTACTAGGCCTTTCACCATTATTGTGTAGAGCCCCTAGCTTCAAGCCTGTAACTTGGCGGCCGTCGCCTGACCACTAGTTAAAAGTGAATACTGATGGATCCTTTATAGGCTCTAATATGGCTGGGTTTGGAGGGATTTTTCGTGATGCAGAGGTGTTGGGGCCTTTGCAGCAAGAGCTGAGGTTCCTAGTGCCATTGATGCAAAAAGGCTGTCATTGAGGCTATTCAGGTAGCTTGGGTTCGTCGTTGGACCCATATCTGGTTGGAGACGGACTCCACCCTAGTACTTACATATTTCAAAAACTCCAACCTTATTCCTTGGAGGCTCAGAACTCGTTGGTTTAATTGTGTACTCAAGTCTCGGCAAATGACTTTCCATGTATCACACATCTTTAGGGAATGGAACAAAGTAGCAGACAAGCTGGCTAATTATGTTGCTTTGCATGATGGAGCGGTATGGTGGATTGCCCTCCCATCCATTATTACTTCTGAGTTTGGTCATGATTACTCTTCGCGTACTAGTTATCGGTTTTCTTAATTACTTTGTTTGGGCTCTTGGTTTGAGTCCCAATTTTGTATTGCCTGTTAATTTTTGTCTTACTTATTACTTTGTTTGTATTGGATGCGGTCTTGGCCTAGTCCCCCGTTTCCTTTTGCTTTTGTTCTCTTTATCTTGAGCTTGGTTTGGTTTGGTCCGCCAGCTCATTTGTAACCTTATTATTTTTCTTAATAAAATTTCGGGGTAGGACGTGGAGTTAGTCCTATTTCCGCTTCTTAAAAAAAAAAAAATTACTCTTACAGTGCAATTCATTCACTTAGAAGGTACAGAGTCGCAGTAACTTACAAGTTATGTGGATCAAGATGCCTCAAATCTATAATTTGTTATATAAGCTGAGAGAAGTTACTCTTAGAGTGCAATTCATTCACTTAGAAGGTACAGAGTAGCAGCAACTTACAAGTTAAGTGGATACAGATGCCTCAAATGTATAATTTGTTCTATAAGCTGAGAGAAATTAACTGTCATATGAGTAATAAACGCAAACTGGCTATGGAGGTTATAGATACCCACATGTGGCTATTTCTGTATCTTAAGTAGGGATTCCTTCAGCCACTTTTTGGGAGTATATGTAATTTGTAATTTCCAGCTATTTCAGTTGTAGCTTTGTAAGTTTAAAGAGTTTCTTCTTCAAGTGGTCTTTGCATTCCTTTTTTCTAATGAACTCATGTTTCCTAAAAATATAAAGAAATATAAAAAATATAAAATAAAAATAGAAGAAGGTGGCTTCAACCACAAAGTAGCTGTAGCAATAATTGTGAAATCTGTGAACTGAGTGATTTACCCAATGTAACGTGTTTTTATAAGTCATTCATAGAACCTTGCTTTATGGTTTGGACTTTAAAGAGGAAATACTCTTTAATCAAAAACTAACATAGGTCTAGTTTGTATTTTGAAATATCTAGAATGGCTAGGAATCAAAGAAGTACTTGTACTAACTACTAAGTCATCTTGTTTGTCTTGGGCATGTTGGGAGCAGGCTTTGCTCTATACTTCAAACCCTCAGGGATTGTAGAACATAAGATATTAGATTCAGTTCCCTTATTGTGATTACTTCTCACTGTTTAATAACTTGGAGGATGATGTTTCAGATGTTCAAACATATATTACTAGGCTAGTAGGATTAAGTTCAAGGGTGACTAACATATAGCTTTATTTGTTTCCTTTACATGTTTATTTTACTTCTGTGACTTCCCATTTATGAGGCTTTCATCATTTTTTTCGTTGACACCCCATTCTATATATCATGTGTAGTTCAATGCTTGATAGGTAGGATACCTGCCGTGCCATGTCCTGGAGAAAAAAAAAAATTAATGTACAGTAAATGCATGACAGAATAAAGCAATCCGGATTGAAGATACCAGGTTGAATGGCCATCTCCAATTTGCCATAAGATACCAGATTGAAGAATAGGACGAGCTGTAAGAAGACTCGACCAAATCCAAGGAGGCGAACCACCTCAGGATGCATGGAGAAACAATGAATTAGGGAAATATCAAGCCTTGAGAACCAGAACCCAAAGAGCATAAGGGTTGTGCATAATCCGCCAACCTTGTTTTGCTAATAATGCATCATTAAACTCCTCCGAAGAGCGAAAACCCAAACTGCCATCCAGTTTCGAGGAACATAAGTAAGACCAGTTATGCCAATGCATTACAGACTGACGATTAGAAACCCACCAGAATTTTGTCAGTGCCGAAGTGATTTGAGAGCACAAAGCCTTTGGGAATTTGAAGCAAGACATAGGATATGCTGGAATAGCTGAGGCGACTGCCTTAATAAGGATTTCCTTACCCGCAAAGGAGAGACAACCAGATTTCCATCCATCGATTTTTTTTACAATCTGATCCTTTACATGACCCAAAGCCTTCGACTTAGATCGGTCTCAAATAGTTGGCAGGCCAAGGTACTTGCCCGGATCAAAAACCACCTTCATACGAAGGATAGAACTGAGAAGATCGATGCACAATACAAAAATCAGTATTAGGAAAGAAGAAGAGGGATGATTTATGAGTATTCACCCATTGTCCTGAAGCAGAGCAATAAGAGTGAATAATATCTGAAAACACTTCACAGTTTGCAAGCGTAGCCTTCATGAAGAATATGGAATCATTAGCAAATAATAAATAGCTAACTTTTGGGCCATTCAGACCAAACCGGAGAGCATGAAGCAAGTTTTCTTGGCAGAATTTCTGAATCATGATAGAGAGGACATCATTAACAAAAAGAAAAAGATGCGGAGATAGAGGGTCTCCTTGACGAATACCCTGAGTGGGAAGAAAGAACGGACCAGTTTTGCCATTAATCAAAACAGAGAGTGAGACTGACCTGACACAGTTCATTATCAATCGAATCTAAGGACTAGCAAAACCCATTTTAAAGAGGACAGCCTCAAGGAAAGGCCATTCAACTCTGTCATAGGCCTTAGACATGTCCAATTTCATAGCAAAAGCACCATCAGGCCCAGAACGTTGAAGCTTCAGAATATGGAAAAGTTCATGAGCAACAATCAAATTGTCTTGAATCTGGCGTCCTCCAATAAAAGCTGATTGATTTTCAGTCTCCACAATTAAAACAACCTTCAGAAGTAAAGACTACTGGAAATACTGACCCAAATGAGAGATAATTTCATGTTCAGTGTCACAGATAATTACCATAAGAATTTTTCAATCGTAGAATCTTGTTATTGTGGGCGCTGAAGAGTAGTCTGGTGGAAGAAAGCAGTGTTATCGTCTCCCAAAGAGAGCCAATTAATACGAGATCGTTGTTGCCAATACATCTCCTCTAGCTTCCACAAGTCTGCGATCTGATTTGTAACTCGAGAGATATGAACCATAGAATCTGGAAGAGTGCTTTGTTGGAGAGACTGCAATTCTGACTGCAAAACATTAATCTGAGCTCTAGTGTTGGGAAACGTTCTCTTAGACCAGGCAGTAAGAGAAGTACGACATTTGCCAAGATTCTTCTCCCAACAAGAAGCAGGAGAGGGGCCCGGAAAATAATCCCAACTTCGCCGAATTACATCCTGACAATCAGATTTAGTAATCCACATTTGTTCAAACTTGAAAAGGCGAGGAGATCGGGCTTCAGATGGAAGTAAGTCCAGCATAATAGGGCGATGATCAGACCCAATTCGATGAAGATGAAACACTTGGGACCTAGGAAAGGTGCAACACCAAGCAGAATTACCCAAAAATCTGTCTAGTCTTTCTTTCATATGTAATCTGTCTCACTGATAGCAAAACCAGGTGAATGCAGGCCCATTGAAGCTAAGATCTTGTAATTGGGCATGAGAAATAAAATCTTGAAAAAGAGTCGTACGCCGAGATGCATGAGGGATGCCCCCCCATTTCTCATGATGCCAAAGTGTTTCGTTGAAATCACCTAAACACAACCAAGGAGTACACAGCACGCCAAATGGATGTTTTCTCACAATTAACATGAGGGAGTCCCATACATCCAAGTTATATTACAAGAGACTGCTTCTTGTACAAAAGTAACTACAGTACGAACATAGTGAAAAGAGCTACTAGTAACAGCAACATGAACTGAAAAAAGAGCTAGACCACCACCTGGATTCACAGGATCCACAACAAAAAGGTGATCATACTTGAGTTCAAGATCTCTTTGAATCATCATTTCAATCACGCCTTTTGCTTCGACGGCCATCTCCTCCTTGCAAAGTGTATCTACCAAGACGGTGAAGGTGTGCACATCTGGATATATCTTTTTAGTGACCATTTCATTCAACAACCTTGTGGCTTCTTTCCACTGACCTAATCTGCAAACTCCATGAATTAAAGAGTTAATAGGTAATGACATCCGCGATGATACCCTTAGAGCATTTCTGAGAAGAGGTTCATTGCATCAACAATTAGTGTATCCTTAAAAAGGCCGTCAACGATGGTGTTATAAGAAACTAAACAAGGGTTACAAACCGGAGATTGTTCCATCTTCCTAAGCAGTCGAAGAGCTCCAGTTTTGTTCCCCTTGATGCACAAACCCTTTAGAGTATCGATGGAAAACACATCCGGTTTACAAGCTATGTCCACCTTCAAGGCATCCTCAACATTACTGACTACTTTCGGCATTTCTGGATCTCTCACAACATGGGTGTTTCTCGATTTACTTAGCTTTGAGGACAGAGAATGAAAACTGTTGACGAAAACATCAAGAGTAGTGGAGTGAAGGAGAAAGGTATACCTCTTCTTCGTTGTGTGGTGCTGCAACAATAAGAAACAGGAGAAGCAGTTGCCCTCGCCATCTTCAACTGGAGCTATCGATCAGATACAGTTGTATAGGAAATAGCAACCTCAAAATCTCAAATGTGGCTTTCTTTCAGATTTCTAAATTCAGACAAAGAAAGAGTAATGAATACAGAGGACAGTATCGATGCTCTCTTTGTTTTTTTTGGCTGCAATAATCTCTTTATTACTGACCTATTATCAGATTGACCTATCATTTCATTAATATGATTGAAGGAAATAGGAGGAACCAGAGTATTACTAAATCACTGTGGACGTTACATCATACTGATAGAAATGCTCTTCTTTTGTTTCTTGTAATTCAAAAAAATACACACACACACATCACTAAAATTATAATATTATATCGATCAACTCTCATAAGTCTAGTTGTTATAATTCTTAATTATTGATGAAATCAATTAAAAAAATCAGATCGATCCATCATGTAAAAAGAATACAAACAAAATCAACTGTCAAAGTAAGCAGACAGCAAGATAATAAAAGCACTAACTAACTATATGGAGCAGTATAATCACAATTTCCAAAAGAAGAAATCATGAAAATAAGTAAGGAATGAGAGTGTTCCAGAACTACAGCCATAAAAATTTGAAAGAAACAAAATTGAAAGAGGAAGAACATATTGTAAACTACCGGGTTAGGATCTCTAAACTACTCTCAGTGCCGCTTTTACTTCAATAAGCAGTCAAGGTAACTGATTTTCATACTTACACTATAGTTTGTCAACCTAAAAACACAAATAGGATGGATGAACTTTTATCTTATTACGCTAAATGCTGCTGCTGAACTTGATGCCGCATAATTAGGAAAACGGAATATTAGTGTAGTTTTGAATCTTCTCAGCTCATTCCACATAAAGCCTCGGAGTTGTGATCATCTTGAAATGGAAGATTTAGATCCGGTAGTGGAAAGGCAGCTTCATGGCAGTTCTCAACTTCGTGTACCATGCAAGAAATGTTGGATGGACAGGAACTCTGTGAAGTGCCAAGATCAATGATTCTAGTAAGTTCACTAACTACATTTACTTGTGCTGGTTGATAAGAAATGGCTTCACCCGATGCAGAGGAAGAGGCAACTTTCATCATTGTTTGCTGCAGCTGTTAAAACCCATGAACAGATAACACATATGAAGTTATTCATCATTTCACAAGTGTTTAAAGAATCAAATCTACAGTATAGCATTATGGGCATAAAGAAAGAGTGAGGAAAAGATGTATTGCCTTTCCACTACAATAATTTTCCTCAAAATTAGTAATATCTTCAAATTTCAGGTTGCCTAATGCTTATTGATGAATTTGTAGGAGGGATATAACGTAATCATTTTCCCAAGAATAAATACTAGAAAACACAGATTTTATGCTTGTATCGTGAAAGCCAAGCACAACTAATTCAATGCAAAAGAAGCACTGATTCATGCAGGCTGATGCAACGCACACACACACACCCCAAAAAAATGTACAGCTAACATAACGACCTAAGAACTTGTTACTTAAGTGCAAGTTTAAGAAAGTACTAATGATAGATAGTAAAGTCTGATACTTCATTTGTATCAAAATAACATCTCTAAGCAGTTATGAGTTATGAGTACCATGTCATCTCCAATTTATTATATATGTCACCCTAATACATCAGTTAGGTAATACTATTTCCCAACAACAGGCACATATTTGTATACCAAAGTGAATCAGTTATGAGGTTTCAAACTATACTATAACATTGCTGGAAACTTGAACAGATTTAATAACCTTTATTCTTTTCAAGCTTTCATTTGTGGCCCTCTGCTTCTCGACATTGAGGCGTAGGTTTAGCAGTTCCTGCACAGAGGATGCATTAAAGAAATCAATATTCAGGCATCTCCACTCAGATGTATTAGGAAGACAAAGAAGAATATAGGTAGGTAGGTATATTTTCTCAAGGACTTGTACCTTTTTCAAATTGCGTCTTTCCTTCAATAGAAGACTCTCCTCCTCTTTAAGTTGAGCTAAGGTCTGCAAGGAACCAGGAGAACATTTTACTACTCTATGAGATTTTTTATATATATATATATATATATATATATATATCTATCGTACTTTTAGTCAACTCACCACCACAAACAAACAAAATAAAAAGCAGGGAATGAAAAGGGAAATGCGTAACCTTTAACTAAACTATTCCTCAAAAAAGGGCAAGATGATGGCTGTACACTTTCCATATGTGAAGAAAAAAGGCATAGAACTAAATTTACAATTTTTGCACGTCATTCAAGTAATGTAACCCTGAGATAAGACTAGCTATGCTAGCGATTTTTCACTCCATGCTGGACATCTTATATATTTCTACACTCACATGAAGTGCAAAAAGCTCAAAACTGGAGTGCAGACTCACTACCTCTAGATTTTTCGATAACAAACTCCATGGCAGAAATATAATTACACTGATTGATTCATCCAAAACTACTTAAGTGACGTGGCGAATATAGTAACTGCAACAATTAAGTCGTTTATATTATACCAAAGGTATTTGTTCTTACTTGTTAGTTGTTACATGCAGCAAATGAAACATCCCAAGTTGCAGCTGTATCAAGGTCACTTATTTATGGAACTCTTTAAATCTTAGAAACAGAATATGTTATATATGCAATGTCCATCCTACATATCACCCTTGGGTTTACTCGAGAAATTCGGGGATCTATGTGGCCATTCAGAGTTGTTAGCTTTAATGCTTCGATGCAAGGATTTTTTTAGTTTTACCATAACATATAAGTATTAACTATTAACTAATCTACTGTATGAGACTTTCTTCCGTCTAAGCAATAATTCATACACCTCCCATGCCCATACATATCTTGTTATATTTACCTTCCTCTTTCTCGGCCTCTTGGAGATGGTCGTGCAACTTGTAACAGCAACCTACACAAAACAACTGAATCAGTCAGCAAAGCCCACTTCCAGCAAGTTCTACTCTGAGAGAAAAACAAAGTACAACTGCACAAGAAAGCAAAGCTCTTCATCCACCAAGTACAGATATGAGGTGGAGGCTTAGCTGGAGAAAGTAAATAGACATCAATCCAGCTGAGGGTAGAGTACGTGGAAAACACTCGAACGGCCCACACCTCAATCGAACCCATAAATTCTCACCGCTACAAGTGCCTCTAAAATGGCTCTCTCCTAGCCTCTCATGACTTTCCCGTGACAATTGGCGGTTCAATCATGTATGCACATTGTGCGTTGGAAAGAACTTGGCTGACCAGCCCTGGTCAGGAGGGGCTGACCACAGCCACTAACAATTTGACAGCTGTCTTTTTTTTTTTTTTTTTTTTTTTTGCCCCTTTCCCTTTCGGTTCTCCTTCTTCAGTTCTTCCTCTTCCTCTTTGTTCTTCCTCTTCCTCTTCCCCGTGCTGCTCTGCTCCAATTTTCAAATGCCGAACACTACCCTCCACCACCAGCACCACCCCACCCACCCAACCCAACACCAGTCCCACCACCTCAACAACCACACCCACCATCGCCGCCGCAGCCTCAACCCCACATACTCCGCTTCAACCGACTCCGCCTCCTCCGCGGAGCCCAAGCTCCGAGACCACGTGGACCTCCACAGCCTCCACCGTCGCCGTCGTCCACGTGGGATTTCTAGGACCCTTTTGTGCCGGCTTCGTCTCGGTCGGTGATCGAGGAGGAATGGGAGGCTACGACCACCGCGTCGGAGGAGGTGGTTACAACTGTCACCGTGGCGGCGAGCACCGTGGAGCCGCCTTCGGTTGTTAGTGGGTTTTCGAAGGACAGTGAGGAAGAGAGGAAGGGAAGAGGAAGAAGAACAAGAGGAAAGGAAGAACTGAAGAAGGAGAACCGAAAGGGAAAGGGGCAAAAAAGACAGCTGTCAGATTGTTAGTGGCTGTGGTCAGCCCCTCCTGACCAGGGCTGGTCAGCCAAGTTCTTTCCTTGTGCGTTTGTGCCCACTTCAAATGGGCAGCCCAGACATAATGACAGTGTGCAACTCCCTTCTCCTTTTGCTCTGTTGAAGCAACTTGTCTCTCTCATTTCCCAACCACAATGCCCCAAAAATTTAATTCCTCCCAAAAAAAAACAAAACCCTTGAAACAATTACACCATTACCAATTTGGGTGACAATCACAATGATGGTCTCCCCACCCAAAGAACCACTCCTACCATTTTGATTTTTGATACCACCAAAACAATTTGAAAATATATAATTTGACTCAAAAATTCTATCTTATTTCCCCCTGTGGACCCCATAAAAAAAATGGTAAACCTAACATAACAGGCTGTCACTTAAGATAAAACAACAGCCTAATCAGAAACTTTAAGCTTTTACTCGTTTCACTCTTTCCCATTGGATCCAAGCTTGACCTCGTCTTTCTATAAAAAGAAGGCAACAGGCCAAGTTTTCTTTGTCTTATTTTAATCCACCTCTGACCTCTCTACCGTGGGTCTCTCGCGTGCAGACGTCGTCGTTCGCTATTCGCCTGCAGCAAATGCTACAGTGCGGCCGACCTCAGCCAATCATTTTCTCCCTCGCACACTGCACAACCACTACTAGCACCACACCCAACCACACGTAAGACCTATTTTGCCACGAAAACACGCCACCGAGAAAGCAGGTGACCATGTCTTCTTTTCCATTTACCAAAACGCCCCTCTAAATTATCGAGTACGCTTTGACTTTCGCAGGGAGGGTCACGTCATTTCGAAGAGACTTTACCTGCCTAGATGCGTATGGCAGGTACTGTGTTCACTCCCAACACAGACAGAGACTTGGGGTTGGCTGGGACTGTTGGGACCCTTTCTGGGGTTGGCTGAGACTTCAAAGAAAGGGTGTTTTGGTCTTTTGGGACATAAGTGTGACAGGAGCGGAAAGAAATGAGAAAGAAAAACGTGAGTGTAAATTGAGTCGCTCTGACTCTATGGCGTTGAATGGACGTCACCGATTTTTTTTTCTCGAAGATTAAATGGAAAGGTCATTTATTTGAAATGTGGAGGGCGTTTTGGTCCGGAAGATGTTGACAAATGATAACACGACAACGTCCAGTCCAGATGACCGGCGAGAATGGACCGGTCTGGTCGGAGGAAATGACAGAATTGACCTAGGCGGCCACGAGAAATCCCCATGCATACGGGGGGGTAAAGAAGTGACAGGAAAGTGAAGCAGTTGGAAGGACCAACAGATCCAACAGATCGCCAAAGAGGTAAAAAAACATCCACCGTTTCATGTAAATACTAGACCTTCAGAGGGGCACTTTCGTCCATGTAAAAAAAGAGAAAGAATGAAAGAGAACGAATCTAAACCCGACCCGCCTGAGTGAGTCAGACTAAAAAAGAAAGCGAAAAAAAACCAAAAGGGACAAAGACGTATGACAGACCTTAGATCTCGCGGCGTCGGTCGGCTCAGGCGGCTTGCTGGACTCTTCGGAGGCACCGCCGCCGCTGACCGAAGTGGCGCCGCTCCAGGAGAGCGGCGTGGTGGGGCTGGCTCTGGTCGACTCCTCCGCCGCCTTCTTCTTCTTTTTGACGTCAACAACGACGTCGCTGGTGGGGTGGCGCGGCACGTGCTTGGAGCGCCTCTGCCGCACACTCCACCCGAGCTTCAAAGCTGGAGACTTGAACATCGACGGTGGCGGCGGCGGCGGCTCGGCGTGTCTGATGTCGAGTAGAACGCCGACGACCGCCACGTCGTCTTTCATGGCGAGTTTGACCCAATCGTTGACGTCTTCGGTGGGTGGCGCCGCACCATCATAGTGTGTGATACGGTTCCGCCGCCCCGTCTGCGTTTTTCTGAGGAGAGAGAGAGAGAGAGAGAGGAAATGTTTTTATGTGTGGGGTTCGTGTAGAAGAAGAAAGAGGAAGAGGAAGAATATAAATGGTAATGAGGGGGGGGGGGTTGCTTTTATATGTGGCTACTGCTTTCTTTTCTTGTGTTTCTTCTCACAACAAACAACAACGACTCACACACAAACCCTTCCACTTCCATCCTCTTTCTCTGGATTTGTTTCTCTGTTTTCTCTGTGGGCCACCACGAGCAGGAAACGTGGCGGTGTTGGACCGATCTCGCGTGGCTTTTTTTGGATTTTTATTATAGTCGATGGATAATACGTTTTGTTTAATTTTTAATTTGTAGTACGAAAAGTAATAATAGGGTTTGTAGGTTTGGATTGGTTGAGGAAAGTGTAGCCGACGCGCGTTGAGAGGAAGGTGAGTGGGGTATGCAAGAATTGGGGGCAGATAGGGAAGATGGTGATGTTTGTTACTTAATGAGGCGGCACGTTTCGCTTAGGACGTGGGCATTAAAGAGAAATTCTTAGGCGGGGGTTCCCTACTACGTGGCTTTAGGGTCATTCAATCAAAGAAAGAAAATTTTTCCTCTTTTCCCAAACTGCCTCTACTCCCTAATTATACAATACCCAAAAGAACCCTTGCTGGACAGTGATTGGTCGGCCGCACCCTCACCGCCACGCAAGTCTTTGTCGGCATTAAATCAAGACCATTCATGGCATTGAATCATTGACGGCTTGATGCTTTTTTTTTTGTTGGAGAGCATAAGCCAATTAGACTACAATGAGAAACCAAATGTAACATTGCTCTAGGTAGCCAGCATTTCAATGAAGTTCCTTGTCAGTGAAATTCTGAGCATATTTTACCAATGAAGACATTGTGTTGGTTGAGATAGTGTTCATGTTGTCATCTTAGCTTTACAATATTGAGTGTTCTGCATAAGAGAATATATAGGTTGATTTTGTTGACCTTCTCACATGCTTTTCCACTAAATTAGTTTCCTATTTACATTTGACTCACACACTGTGAGGGTGATTTTGTAATTTGGACCTTTTGCATCAAGACCCTCTTGATTAAGCGAGACTAGGCTCAAAATTGTTCAAAGGTTGGACCTGAGAACAACTTCGTTGTAACCCACTAGATGATAACAGCAGTGATTGGAGTTAGACGATAACAGCAGCAACTGGAGTTGATTTCACGAGAATAGAACTTATAGGTAGATATGGTGTGGGAGCTAGATGCCTGGGAGTTTAGCAGAGAGAGAGAGTTCCAGCAGTGACATGATTTCTGGGTTTTGGGTTAAGGTTGATTGGGATGAATTGATGGCTAGGGGTTCAGAGATAGAGCTTGATCTATTGCTTGATGTTTCTGGGTTGTTGTCAAAAATGGTGAAGCACCAATCCCAGCAGCAATCTTGATGTTTCTAGTTTGGGGAAGAAGATGGTTTCAACAGGCTTTGGGCTAGAAGCTGCTGTAATGGACTTTGGGTAATGGGCTTCGGGTAAAGAAATAACTCTAGTGGGCTTTAGATTTTGCTGGGCCTGCTTTCATCTCTCTACTAGCCTTTGTTAAGGTTCTAGACCCTCAAGCATGAATTTTGGTCCCCAAGCCCAAAATTGTCGATAGGCCTTAACTTAACAATAGGCCTCACAGAATCTGTTACCTTCCACACCACATCCCGCCATATAAGCCCCAAACATAGCTTGGGTCTACATGTATTGCGTGGTAATTAAGCATATCAGCTGCTTTGAAGAGGCATGTTAGTTGTTTGAGAATTTGGGCTTGTTGTATCTCTTGCTAACTAGTAGGCTTCCTTTTGGCATGAAATGAGCTTGCTTGAAGGCTCAACTAGGTTGATGACTCGTCCCTTTTGCTTGTCATTTGTTAAATTTGAACTTGTGGAAATTTGGGTATCAACACACACAAATTAGATATATACAAGTCACTGAAGTTTTTTATGCCTCCCTCGTTAATAGGATACAAGCAAGAAGTCCTCAATGGAGTTGATCAACCAAGTTTCACCCATCAAGGTTGAGGGCCGGATTGTTGCATGTGAAGGGGATACCAATCCCGCACTTGGTCACACAATTGAATTCATATGCCTTGACCTTCATGAGCCGGCTATCTAGTACATGCAGGATCACCACCACTAGAAACATGGCAGTGATAGTTTAGCAAGTTCGCTCCTCAAGTTCCTTGGCAGTTCTTCTTTGAAACCATTTCATAAACAAGTTCAATTTGCAATGATAATACCTTATGTGCTTCTTAATCAGTGAAATAAGAAGCTCGTGATATGTCTTCTATGGAGTGGAAAGCTTGATAAGTCACCATATTGTCACCTATTATCCAAGGCCATCTGGGACAAAGTGACTGGGTAGCTAACCAGGCAATTCTGCAATATTCTTGGCCAGTCTTACGAGAGCCCATTGAGCATGACTATAGCTATTGGGGTTCAGGGGTTGCCACCTCTTCTCAAGTTTATGAATGTAACGGTAGGGAAGAGAAATGAACGGCAGTCTATGAAGCAGTTGCTTGTGCTAGTGGAGTTAGACCGTGAGTTTCAGTTCCATTCTATTTTTGTTTGTCTGGTCTCCAAGGAACAAGCAACCGAAGAAAATCCATCTATGTTGATGTCATCTTGACATGTGCTTTGTACGCAGTCTATTACAAAGGTGTCAAAGAACGGCACAAAATTTCAAATGTCCTTATTGTCCTTCTGATATCGATTCTGCACGGTGTAGGTAGCTCTTTTTCTGCTGCATCTGTAGGGCTATTGACAGAGGAATTGACACAATATTTGAGTTTCAGTATAACAAGGTATTGCTTCCCCCTTGAGTACCTAGAATACCATCATGTTAGTATGATCAGCTTGCTAGTTGCTTATGGAAAGAGCTATAAACTGATATGTTCTTGTCACTTTGTTCTTTTCCTCTCTATATTGAATGAAGTAGCCTAAGCTTTTTTTTTTCAGGGACGGACTCTTTTATGAGACACTCTTTTTTCAATTGTAAAGACAAGCAGGTATTGCTCACACTTTCTAGCTGTCTAAACATCACTCAGTCCTTGGCTGCTTTAAACAATCTTAGGCTATAACTTCAATTTCAGTTTTGTTTAGGTGGTACACTCTGTATTCTAACTTCTTTATGCTAATTTGTGTGTTTCAATATGGCTAATTCTATCTACTCGGATCATTCTCTTATGACAAGGCAATCCAAGTATGGTCATGGCTCTCGCTGGGAATAAAGCAAATCTGGTTGAGTGAAGGAAAGTAGCAGCAGAGGTAATTATCATTTTCTGTTTCTTTATCTTGCTTACTGGTTGAATTTTATCCAGCTCTTGATTGTTTGTGTCAAATTTTTTTTATCTTGATTCATCAGGGATAAAACAATTTAATATGAAAATAATTCTATTGATATGCTTAGTTTCATTCTTTGCATAGTAATGTTTGTGTTTCTATTGATGTTGGACTATAATTTACAGTCTCATTCTTATGGTAACTGTCCCTGCATCATGAATCTGATTTTGCCATCATCCTTTCCTTGTAATTGTGGCTTGAAGGAAAATTGTATCTAGTGTATGTTTTCTTTTATTTCCCTCTCTAGGTCAGTGATTTTGCCATTTTGTTAGCAGTAGCAGCAGTACAATGGATCTATAAAGGTTATGCAAATGGTTTCATCTATTCAAGATGTCTACTAGTATAAGCTACACTCTATGTTTGGCTTCATTTTGTTGACTGGTTCTTTACTTCCTTGTGGGTGCTTCTTTGTTTAATCCTTCTTACAATGTGTTGTAATTTTCTTTTCAATTACTGTAATTGTAATTTTCCCCTCTTTTTCTTGAGTGGCTGAGTAAATCTCCTATTCAATATTTACATTATCATCTCATCAAGCTCTGCATGTAGCCTTGTCTATTAGTGCAAGACATATATGTTGGAAAATTTAGTCGATGGATGCTATTTTCGTCATCGGATTTCATCTCCTACAAAATCACATATACACAATATATTAATAACAAAAAACAATTATCATTTCATTGTGATAATAGACTAAAATACCAAGAATCATAACACTTATCTATTGGATTTGTAGGCTTCAGGAGGACAGATTATTCAAAAAGAGTTTGTGGTTGAGGCGTGTAAACACTGCCTTTAAGAGTAGATTTCGCCCCTCGAAGACAATGTCTCGGTGTAGCAGGTTTGTGGCGTCGTACCCTCCAGGGTACAACAACCTCGATCCTTGTAGGTGTATACTCACAATATTCGGATTGTATCAAACAGCTTGAAACTTTCTTTTAATGGAATAGATAAATTAAAGGAAATACATGAATACTTTGAGCTCGGAAAGGTAATAAAGGAGATTGAATTTATGTTGTGTGTAAGACCAAGAAGTGATAGGTATATATTATAGATCAAAAGACTTAGAGATATTATGCAAATTTAATAAGATAATTATTGGAATATCATAACTCCCGTAACCTTAATATGCCCTAATATTATGAACATAATGAATTAGTAACGGTTTAGAATAAATGTATAGTAAATAGTTTTTCAATGAATTGGGAGTTACACAAAGTATTTTGAAATATCGAATCAAAATTTCCAGACTTCCCTTATCTAATAGTTAATCAATGATAGGCATTGCTTATATATAAAGCCTTTCCCCAATCACTATTTTATTAGGAAGGCATGTTAGGTTAATAATCAAATTAAGAGTTCTGGCTACTGCAATAAATCAAAGCTCATGCCATTGCAGCTTAAGTTTCCCTCAAAACACACGGAGTTGCCTCCCAAAAGTAACCAAAACACAGAAAGCTTTAAAATCAATTTTTTGATTCAAAACTCCATCTGTTTACTGAAACAGTAAAACCCCTAGTTAGTAAAAAACGGGACGCGTATAATTCGGCAAAGAAACGTACGTTTATTATTCGGTTTACCTAGTCTAACGATACGGTCAAATATTCGGTCAAAAAAATGCGATACGGCAAATTTATAAGTTTGAATTATACGTGTATAATTCGGCAAGTAGTAGAAAAAACGGGTTCAAAAATATGGATATATAAAACACTATTTTTGTAAGAAAATAACTAATAATCTACTCTAAACTCTTGCTTTGTTTTATATCATTTATGATATGTAATAAAACATGAAAAAAGGGATATGGCACCAAGTAAAATATAATCAGGCGCTTGAATTACAATACGCTATATAGAACTTTTTCTTTAGTTATACGCATACTGAAGTTTTATACGCGTTTTAATTAACTAGCGCTTTAATTTTTTTTTTTTCATATTCCAAGTATTTTTACTCCGTATAAAACGGATACGTGTATAAAACGTGTTTTAAAAGGTCGAACTCAATAATACGCGAAAAAACCTGAGTCTACAATTTCAATAAGCCGTACTGAAGTTTTTTTCAATTATACGCGTATTAACTAACTAGGGTAAAACCTTTTAAGAAATAAGTATGTGCAAAATTGATAGGATGAAACTTTGGGTTTGCTTCTTAAATTATTTAGCCTTTAAATTGCCCCATTTGTGTGTTTCACTTTTATCCTATCACTTGTGTAATTGTGCACAGAAACACCATAAAAGTCCAACATCAGAAGCTTCAAAAGATAGAAGTTGAGGTAACTATTTGAGAAAGGAGCAAGGGAAACGAAGTAGCAACGCTAATTTGAACAATATGGGATTAGGGGGAGTAAGAAAAGCCAAACCAAATGTGTTTGATGAAATACAGAAGTGCATTGCAGGAAGTAATTGAAAGAGTTAAAGAACTCACAACTTGATTTCCAGTACAACATAATATGACATCAAAACCAGATCAAAAGTATTTAGCTAAAAGACAAGTTGACCTTAACCCCCTATGTAACATGCATGCTCGTCTGAACAAATGAGTTTCTAATCTGCATTTTAACATTCTTTCCTATGAAGCCAATGAAATTATTTGATAAGAAGGGCATTTAACACAATCGCATAACATTCTCTACATATATAATTCAGATTGGAGCAAGCTTAGAATTTGAGAAATTTGCATATATGCTAGCACGGCAACCCTTCTCTCTCCCGGCCTTGTGCTTCAATTATGCCTCCTGGGAGCATAATGGTTCAAGAACACGCAGAGAGGTGTAATTGTAAAGTGGGTGAGCAAAATGGTTGACGTCCAATTGTAGGTTAAAGAGAAGGGAACCTGGTGAGAGTGAGAATATGAGGAATTAAGGTCTTGTAAGCGTGAACGGTGAACCCAAGCGTCGTCTGCTTCCCCATTGTACAGAAAGAAGACAAAGACCATAGTAACCCGATGTAAAATCCGGGCCCAAAGAATAAAACCCAGGCAAAAACCCCTCCAAATGTCTCTTCTTCATCATTTTCGACGATGATGGCTCTCCGACTGAGAACCAACCACCGAACCCTCACAAACCCATCTCTCATTCACCTCTTCTCGACTTCCTCCCCAGACCCATCCGACTCAACCGACCCAACTGAACCCAACCCCCAGTCCGACTCCTCCTCTCTCTCCAATTACTTCAGCGATGTCAAAGCCAGCCTCAGGCAACAGTCACAGTCACAGTCACAGCAACAACACAGCAGACCCACTTCATACTCACAGCAACAACACTTCAGACCCACTTCTCAGAACAACAACCCTTCTCTCTCCCGGCCTTCCAAGGCTGCCTCCTTGGAGGAAATCCGCAAAAACCTTGCGGAGTTTCGGCTTCGATCCATTGGGCCAAACCCCACTGAATCAAACTCTGCACCTCCACCTCCACCTCCACCTCCGAACCCCATTTCGTTTGAGAAGCTCTATAACAAAGGCGTGAGCAGCCGCAAGATGGAGTTTCAGACGGTTCGGGAGAGTCTGAAGCTCATAAGGCCCAATGCGAATGAGCAGAATGAGAGGAAGGGTAGGGGATTGTCGTTGTTGAGGTCCAAAAGTTTGGATATGAATCCGAGCCAGGATGTGGGTGTTAGGAAGGGAGCACTTACAAGTTTGTTTGGTAAGGAGAAGGAGAGAAGTGGAGAGAAGAGCTTGGATGCATTGAAGACTGAGTTTGTGAAGATTTATAGCTATAAAGAGTTGGGGGAGAAGCTGAGGAAGTTGAGGCCCGAGGAAGGGAAGGAAGGGGGCGGGTTTACATTGGGGGAGTTCAGTGAGAGGTTGGTCAAGTTGAGGAAGATGGAAGAGAATGAGTCCGAGTCTTGGGTTGGGGGATTGAATACTAACTTGACGCAGAGCTTGTTGAAGATATCCGCGGAGGAGAAGCATAGGAAAACTCCGAGTGAGTAAGCCATTTTTTGCTGTTTTGATTGGGGTTGATGTTAAGTTTAATAGTTTATTTTTATAGAATTAGAATGGTTTGTTTTGTAAGGTTTAGAAATTGTATATAAGCAGAAACATAATCGTACTCATATCCACGATTAATATTGACAATATCTCCTAGGTGTCTAAAGAAACTTGCCCCAGTTCTAAGTTCTAGATCATGGCCAGATTTTTTTTTTTTTTTTGCTTCTCTAAATTAAAGAAAAGTCCTGGCTTATCAGTATGTGGAGCAAGATTAGTTAACAACTTGGAGCTTGCTCCTTGGAGTAATTTACACCTAAAGCTCGAACAAATATTTTGATGTTGTGCTTTATTGATTTTATTTTGGGGTCCTCTGCAACTTATTGATTTATGTTGTTGTTTCAGTGCAGAGGCTTCATATGATAGATATAGGTCAAACTCCTGATTATATGATGAAACCCCCAAAGGAAGGCTTGGTTGAGAAGGCAAGTATTGTTCTTTTAACTTTTGCATTACCTGTGACTTTTCACAATATTTCATAAATTCAATTTATCTTGGGGGAATTGATCGCAATTACAACTTCAATGTAGAAAACTCATGAACATTAACAAGTTAAAGGAAGACATTTATTGATTTTTATAATATATTTGTTTTCTGTTTTTGATGATATGGAATTGTTATAAATGCATATGGAATGAATTTTCAGAATAGCTCTTTCTTAAGGTCCTGAGTACTATCCTGATAGAAATGGAGACAGTCATTGATCATTATGTACATTCATACAGTAGAAGATGTAACTCGACTGGTCTTGGTATTATCGGTTATATATATATAGGTAGCACACAGTTGCGTTACTCTAGGTCTTCTTAAGTTCATAATGTATCTATCTATTGGAAAGTGTCTGTTTGTAGAGAGTTTAATGTCAGTTATATTGTTATAGTTCTCATATGAGGTAATATTGTCAATGATGATCCATATTCAGCAGTTTGGTGCCTAATCTATGTCTATGTTGAATGCAGTATTTCCATCCAGATAACATGTCTTCTGCAGAAAAGCTGAAAATTGAGCTTGGCAAAGTTAGAGATGAGTTTAAAATGTCAGAGTCAGATTGTGGTTCTGCACGAGTTCAAGGTATAGGTTTTGATATTGTATTGTACTACACCTTTTTTTAAGTCATAGAATAATGCAAAAAATGCATTCTCATTCTTACTATACAAGTGTAACTTTAATTTTTATCCATGGCACGCAATTCCTAATGTTTAAGAAGTCTTGCTTCCTCATAACTTAATATTTTTAACATTTATATATCTGTACATCACTACTAGTTAATACACTGTCATACTATTAGAGGAGGACAGAAAAGGTAATAGGGGTTAATCTATGCAGAAAGATGTCTCAAACCTAATATGTGGTTGGCCACTGATTTTCAATTTTTAGTGCATATTTGTATCTGGCTAGTTTCTTTGAATGGTGTACTCCCCCTTTATTTTGATATAGGAAACTATTATGATAGTTACACACCAAGAACTAAAAAAAAACATCGTCTAAGTAACTGTCATTAAGATGTTCTGCATCAGTAGAATGAACTCAAGGGGAAGAAAACTAAGAAATCTGAGAAAACAGAAAGATATGACAAATGCTTGAATTTTTGACTTGATAAGAAAAGAAGCTTGAAAAGTTTGGGAGATAAGCTTTGTGGTTTTTGGATTCCACAATGGTGTTTGAATTTTATAGTGTCTACATAATGTTAAGGGCTCACACCAGTTCTTTCCATGGAGGACTGTTTGGTGTGCTAAAATACTGCTTAAGGTGGCTTTCTTTGCTTGGTCTTTGGCATGGGGTAGGACCTCACTTTCCAAAATTTGAGGAAGAGTGGCATCATCTTAATTAGCAGTTTTTTAATGTGCAAAAATACCAAGGATTACTACCTTTTGTAATACTGCAGGTGGCTTTAGAGTTCTGGTGTTCTTTCCTCTTATTTTTCTCTCTTTTTTGAGGTTCAGTTGGTTACATCTGGTGCAGTGAAGAATTTTTTTTGTTAAAGATTCAGTGAATGTTTTCCTTTGGGCCCGAACAGGATATATAGTATAGAGTTTTAATACAGAGTCTCGTGATTTATGGTAAAGGAATCCCTTGAGTATATATGGAGGGAAACAAAGCAACAACTGATGGTAATATGGTCCTAGTTAGAGACTTTAAGCGCTCCAAGCACTACACGCACATTCTTTTTGCTTGTTTTTGATCAAAGATACCTCTATCGATTCACAACAACCTTAGACTGTAGTTTTATAGGACTTAATGTTGTGTCTCAATTGAGTTTCTTCATCTTTCTTTGGTTGTGAATAAGATTCTTTTCCTTATCTGAAAGGGGAGGGAGAGAACAAGGTGAAAAATTGGTATTTGGTTTATTGCTGGAAACTGGTTAAGAATACAAATTCTTGTAGTTTGGACAGCAGCTACAATATTGATGATATTAGCATGTAGAAATTACTGGAAGGGAAAGAGCATTAAATTATGCTGATGTTAGGCTTTTGTTCATGTAACTAGAGGGAGAGGTTGTAATTGTAATTCAGAAAGGAAAACATACGATGTGTTATTGTGTAGTACAGTGACCCAGAATAGTACTTCATTTTCCTTTATAAGTTCAATCACAAAATGATCATCAATTGTGTTAAAGGTTGTATTCTGGGAATGGTAGAATACAGTAGGATTTGATGATGCTTAGGTGGCTGGAAATGAGAAAGGATAAATTAGTAGAAAACCTTTGGAACCTCACTATGGCTTTGTAGGAGTCTGCGATAGGTCCTTATAGCTTGTGATCTCATCATTTAAGATGAGAATGTCATGGCTTATGTTGACAGGGTCCATCTGAATTCTTGAACTGCATTGAGTCAATTTTAAAGGGGTCGCCTGAGCGTCAGGCCTTGTAGTTGGTGCCTCTGGAGAGTAATCCACATCGATATGACACCTTAGTGTTCATAGTCTTGTGGGTTACTGCTAGAGTAGGGGCTGGTTGGGATGACTGCTGTTGTAGTTCTTAAGTTTATAATTTGGGGGTAGAATATGAACTTTAGGGTATAGAATTGCAGGGGAGGTCCCATATAATTTCTTTTAGGAATAGCAAATTTCTTTTTCTTTTCCTGGCTGGGAAAAAATAATATTTCAACTTTTCTGTAATTAGTAGACAAATGGTATGTTTTCTACTTGTGATACTTGTAGAGGTTCACTAACCCGTTTCTCTTCACTCTGCAGTGGCACAACTCACAACTAAGATCAAGCATCTATCTTCAGTTCTACACAAAAAGGTGACAACCATTGATTTGCTTTTAAATTTTGATTCATACTTAAAATAATATGTTTAGCATCTAATTCAGTAACAAGTTTCTGTCTCTTAAGTAACAAGTCTTATTTCTTTCGTAGGATAAGCATTCACTTAAGGGTCTTCAAGCAATGGTGCAGAGGAGGAAAAAGCTATTAAAGTATCTCCGAAGAACTGACTGGGACTCTTACTGCCTTGTTCTCTCCAAACTTGGTCTCCGGGACACGCCAGATGCCAAACAAGAGTACAGAAACATTACAAGAATTAGAGCATTTGAATACGTTTTCTCGTTGTTTCGTCAGTAATTTACCTGTCTGGTCAACCATACATTCAAAATTCTGTATGGATAGAAAATGAAATAGATANGATAAGAAAAAAGACACCTTATCTTGCAATTATATATGTTGAAAGGGACAAGCCACCCAAGTCTTGAAATAATTGCAATTCTCTCTCTAGGTTTCTCTCTCACCTTGAGAAACCCTAAGGCTTACGCTGTTAGAATTCTTGTTCTCGTCCGGCGGCGCTCGAATATGGGGATGGCCTTTGGCCTCCCGCCGTCATGGGGTTGCTGTCGGACGGGAGAACTATTGCCCATGGTGACTTCGTCCGAGAAATGCGCTCTGGCTTTTCGGTTGGTTCGGCTGGGATGGTTCAAATGGTGGTGGTCGGGTTGTACGGGCCGGTATTACGATCCCCACCAATGGGTTTCCTGGATCGCAGGCGTCATGGATCTCGATCGTTGGCGGTGGGGTGTTGGGCAGCTTGGATCGGGGATGGTTTTAGTCCGTAGTGATGCAGGTCATGGCAACATGGCTTGGGCATCGTGGTGATGCAGGTCGTTGCGATTTGGAGCGCCAAGAGGAATAGTGGCAGTGTAAAGCGTGGCGACGTGGGTCGGACGGATCTTGCCGGACGATGCAGTACGGGGGGGGATGAGATTATGCCCTAGTCCATTGTTTTATTTGGGCTAGGGTGTAGGGCCTAGGCCCAACCCTATGTTTTTTTAGTTTTGTCTAAATTACAATAATTCATTGTATTAAGAAACTAAGCACCGATGTGCACTCTATGTCTCTTTAGCGTCTCTGGAGTAGTACCGAAGGAGGATATCCGTTATCTCTACGATCTGAAATGTATAATGAGTGAGTCTATTTCTACGTACCATTATGGGTACTACTACTATCTTCTTATCTGTCGATGTCCTTAAATGACAGTGGAAGAGTATGTAACCTTGTGATGAATATACTATTTCGCCCCGTGGGCTTGATTCAAAAAAAAAAAAAAAAAAAAGGGACGAGCCACCCAAATGCTTGATATGCGTCTTTTTTTTTAATTGGTTTGTTGGTTCAAAAGCTCAACCCATACACTAGAGAGTACTGAGATGGCGTAGTTCTAACCAAATTACCAAATTGTTTTCAGTCATCCGTATATATTGAAGAAATTCAAGGGTATACCCAGATTATTAGAATATTCAATGGTGGAACTTAACGAAATTGTGGCAGTCGGCAAACTTTGAAAATATTGTTATTATTTATTTATTTATTATTATTTTTATCTCAGATTATAACATTCAAATAAACATTACCTAAAGAACTGGAAGCTTATTCCTCCTAACAGTTTAATCACTATAGGACACACTGCCCAAAGTACTGGAAGCTTATTCCTCAAAAGAGTCAATCATTAAACAAAAGCGGACACGTAGCCAAGACGAAAAGCAACACCTAAAACCAGGGAAGGCCGGCCTTAGAGACAATTCAGGTCAGCCTCCAGTAGTACTAGAGCAGATGGACTTCACACGTATCTGAGGCAGCTAAATTTGTCCCAGTACCACTTGTGGCGCTCTCCTCAGTGCTAAATATTCCACATTGAAATGTTATGAGAAAAACAAAGGGGGGGGGGGGGGGGGGGGGGGGGGGAATTGGAGAGCAAGTTCGACCATTTGACCTTCTCGATGGAGAAATCTCCAATTAACTGCTTTCCCAAAATCATAAGGCAATGGTAGCAGGGGCAGAGGTTGCATATGTTTCATAGAATCACATTCTTGTGACATGAGGAGAGCTTCTATACTGTCGTCAACCTTTTCGCCAGGTCTATATATATCCTCTCCTGTGAGGGAGGTACTCACAGGAGAAGATTAGGAAACCATCATGGCCATGTTGTTGCAAGTTGATTAGCAACATTACAGTATTATCCACTATATCCATTAAACACTTTGCATCAAAAACGTTTAATTAACTGTGTGTCTGTGTCCATCCTTGTTTGGGCCGGGTGACGTCGAACCCGCCACCGTTCCGAATCCAATGAAGGATATTGGGGCCGGCTACTAGATGGTTGAAGTTAATTTCAGTTAGATGACCAGCGCTGATGAGGGGATGACATGGAGGCAGATCCAGGGGTCGCCACTTTGAGTGATCAGAGTCGTTGGAAACCTCGAACGACTCACAGGGAATGAATGGTAAAGTTACCTCCTTTGCCTCCCACATCGCTAAAGAATAGGAACGTAAACGGAATCGATAGAGAAGGTAGGTTACTAATTCAAATGGTCAATCTAATTTCAGCAAGCACACAATCAATTCAATATAATAGGCATATTCATATATTACAGAACAAAATGCAACTCACATAGATAGCAATTATTTCTTTGAGTACTAGATGCTACATAAGAGAGAAAATCAACAATGAGACAAGCTCTTACAAGATTGCCGGTAGCCAAAAAGAAAAAAGAAAAAAAAAAGATCTTATGAGAGGGAGGCAGAAAATTAAGGCAGTGTGGGCTCCAATGGCTGCTGCAGTGGCTCATTAAAACTTATATCTGGTGCTGGCGGACTAGACTCAAATGGAAGTACTACTGGTGGTTGCTGTGGATTTTGGGGAATTTCAGGAATTGGAGGTGGCAGAAAGACTGGTGTTTGTGGTAGTGGATCAAAAGAGGGTGGCTGGTCAATCACACCACCACCACTATTACCGGTGTCTGGTGTAGTTGGAAAGGGTAAGATAGGTGGTGTGTTAAACGGAAATGGATCTTGCGGTGGTAGTAATATTGGAGAAGGCTGATCAACAGGTATTGGTGGTGGGAATGTAAATATTGGAGAAGGCTGATCAGGTATAGGTATCGGTGGTGGTAATGCAACTGTGGGTGGTAAGGTTGGAGTAGGCTCATCTTCAGGCAGTGGTGGAGTGAAAATTGGAACCAGTGGTGTTGCTGGAGTGCTAGACTGATCACCAGATGGTGGCAGGTCTGGTAATGCGGGTGGAGGAAGGTCAATATCTGGTACTAGTGGTGGAGCTGGAATGGTTGGTGGTGTATCAGGGAAGGTGTCGGGGGGTGACAGCCACGGAAGTGTGGGTGGTTGTATGTCTTCATCTGGTGGTGGTGGATAGATGATTGGTATTGGTGGGGGCAGGAATTCTGGTGGTGGTGGAGACGGCGGAGGTGGCGATGGAACCAAAGGCGGTGGAGGTGGAGAAGGCGGTGGCGGTGAGGGAGAAGGTGGTGGCAGTGATGGAGGTGGTGCTGATGGTGGAGGTGAGGATGGTGGCGGTGTCGAAGGGGGTGGAGGAATTGGTGGCGGCAAAGGTGGTAGAGGAATTGGTGGCGGCAAAGGTGGTGGAGATGGTACTACTGGCGGTGGGGATGGGATTACGGGTGGGAAGGGGCGTATAGGAGTAGGTGGAACTCGCGGCGGCCGAGGAGAGGGTCTTGGTGTTGGGGCAAAAGGGTTGTTTGGGGAAGGGTTGGTAGGGAAAGGCCATTGGCCACAGGTTCCAAATAGGTACTGGAATAATGGATCACAGTTTGATCTTGTTCTTGATCTTGATCCACCATTGCTGCCTCTTCCTCTGCTTCTGCTGCTGCTTCTTTTTTCTTCTGCTACTTCTTCCTCATTTTGCAGGTGTTTAGCTTCTGTGATTGTTTGGATGATCAGAAGCAGAGCTAAGAGAATAGCAATGAATACTATGCTTGCTTTCATTTCTGCTGCAGGTTCATGTTTGATGTTTCTCTAGGGTTCAAATATATAAAAACCTCGCTCATTAATTGCATGGACAATTTGAGAGTAGTCAAATGCAAGGTTTATGTCAAACATATTCGTATTGGAGGTTCTATGAGGTGATCTGGTGCAATACATGCATGATCAACTGCAAAAACTGCGATGCATTTATGTGCTACAATCACTGTGCATCGAGATAAGCCTTTAACTAGAGGCCAGCTAATTGGATTCGAATTTCAACATATAGATTGGTATTGACTGTGAATTAAGGAACTGCATTGTTTGAAGTGCCAATGTTGACAACATGCAAAACTAATAAATAATATTGTGCAGATAATTGAATGCACATATGTATAGATGCTTCCTTGACTTAGAGAGATTAATCTTAGGGTGAATGACACGGTCTACATTATGAGCTAATTAATTTATGATACATTCTGATCGATATCTGGATTAGTCGTCCCAGTAGGCTCTTATACATTGTGGGCTTGACACGTTACGTATCGACATCAAATGGGTTCGGATTGGACCAGGATGAATGAGATTTGCATTGTCTCATGCTCATGCTGAAATAGAAATCTGTGAATTTAGAGCAACTCCAACAGATTCCCTATATTGTGATTTTTCTCTACTTTAGGGAAAAATGAGTCTCTTTTGCTCCAACAGATTCCCTATAACTATCTCTATTTTAGGGAAAGTGAGGAGGAGAGAAAACCAAATTCCCTATATTTACAGCAAACTCTAAAATTTTAAAGAAGAATATGGAGATTTTATAGATTGCTGTAAACTAGGGAATCTGTTGAAGTTGGAGAAGAAAAATATGCTAAAAGTTTGATTTTTGCTTCTCTATAATACAAAAACTATTGGGAAGCTGTTGGAGTTGCTCTTAGGATCGTTAGACATTTTAATATTCTCAAACCGTGTTGAAAGTTCTTGTTGAAGTTATTTATTTATTTAGTAAAAAAATATATTTCTGTTATTAGTCGAATAAAAGATTTACAAACAAATTTTGGGCTAAGATTACAACCAAATGAAAGAAAAAACAACACAAGTCCAACAACAATAATAGCCCATTAAGGGAGCAAACTCTCCTAAAGAGGAAAACCCAGAAGGAAATCCTCCAAGAAAGGAAAAACTCGGAACCTTTGCAGTCACCGCAAAAAACCGCCAGTCCTCCATAGGACACAAAGACGTCACCAAACTTTCCAACAAGAGTTTGGAAAGAATCCAAATCACCTAATTACATGACGCTCAAGGTGATCCCATCAAGAAAAGCACAAGAACTCCAACTTCCAAATCTCCAAACCATACAAAAACAAATCACCAGGCAAGGATTTGCCAAGTGCAATGGCAACCATATAAAACAAAAAGAAAGAGGAATCGAGAAAGGCAGTAGTGTAATTGCTGACGTGTCGATGTAAGACATGCGATACGACATTGATTTCGAAATATCAAATTGGTGAACCTTCATTTAAAAAGCTGATTAGTGAGAAAGATGTGCACGTGAAGTATGAAGAACATGAGATTTGAAAATTAAAAGATGAAGAAAAGAGAAAAGAAAAAGGAAAAAATCAATTAGAGAGAAAAGAGGTCGATGAGAATTTTTGAGACTAATAGATCGGGATAAGAAGCCTGAGATCTAAAGATTAGGAAGATTCGAGTGATGGGAGAAAGATAGAAAAAAGAAGAAAAAACATACATGCCATTGCCAGGGCAGAGATCGACCATGAAGGCCGGTCAGATAAAAGTACCATTCACAAATCCACAAATCCACAAGGGTTTTTTACTTCAACAGTGTCTGAACTCTTCGAGGACTTTTGAAATGATACCTGAACTTTCAAAGTTATCAATGTGATACCTGAACTCTAATTTTCTTGTCAACGGAATACCTACGTCAGTATTCCGTTATGGGTCCGTTATCTAGAGGCATGTGAGGCGCATGTGATAAAAAAAACAAGGGCAAAACAGACATTTTATCCCAATTCCCGCTAAAATGGATCAAAAACAAAATTCCCTCTATAAAGTTTGAAGGACATGAGGTTCAAACCCCCAACCTCTCTCACAACAACTCAACTCCCCACCACTGGAGTACAAATTATCCTCAGTACAATACCTCCAAACTTTATATTTATACTCTCTTTAAAAGATACCGAATAATTATACAAAACATACCAACCATGGAAGACTTGAGATTCGAACCTCCAACCTCTCGCACGACAACCCAACTCCCCACCACTAGAGAACAAACTGTTCTCGGTATTGGATCTCCGAACTTTATATTTATACTCTTTTTAAGAGGTACAGAATAATTAAACAAAATATATAAACCATGAAAGACATAAGGTTCGAACCCTCAACCTCTCGAATAACAACTCAACTGCCCACCACTGGTGCGGGAGCTGCCAGCGCTATAATGTCTACAAAATTTATATTTATACTTTTTTTAGGTGATAGATTAAACATTTTCTCTCTCTTGGTCTTCGACCTTCTTCTTCTTCTGCAGTTCTGCTTCATCTTTTCTTTTTTTTTTCTTCCTCCCCAATCTCCATCTCAAATCAACACAGATCAACATCAGATCTTGTAATTACAAAATATTCCATCACCAAATGGATCAGTTTAGTACCGAATCCACCCCTACTAGTCCAAACTAACCACACAAAGAAAATTTCAGATCTTAAATCAATCATAAACTATTGCTCCCAAACCAAAAAGGAAGTGGTGGCTTCAGTGGTGAGAGGTAGGAAAAGGAATGGATAAATCTGGTGGCTTTGTGTTTCCAAGGAGAGAGTGACTATTAGGGTGAGTGGCGGTGATTGTATAGAAAAAATAAATGGATAGGTGTTGTGGTGTTAGTTTTTAGTGTGAGATTTGCAGGTGAAGAGGTCGGAGGAGGTGAGGGAGTCGCGGCGGCCGGGGGAGGCAGGGGGAGAAGAGAATGGGAGGGCGGCATCGGTGGACTGACTTGGCGGGGGGATCATGACAGGAAAGAGAGAGTTGCCGGAGGGGGAAATGTCGGAGACCGGAGGGGAGGAGGCGATGGGCTCTGGGGCGGCGAAGAACCTGACTTGGCGGACCTTCGGGTCGCTGACGAAGAAGCTGAAAGAAAGCAGGGGTAGAAGAAGCTGAAAAAGAAAAACAAGAAAGACAAAAAGAAAGAAAGAAAGCAAAAAAAATAAAGAATTAAAAATAATAAAAAAATACTTTTGAGGGTAAATTAGTCTTTTACTCTTATTTTGTGCCTTACATGCCGACACGTGGTCATAGTTAACGGACCCGTAACGGAATACTGACGTATGTATTCCTTTGATAAGAAAATTAGAGTCCAGGTATCACATTGATAACTTTGAAAGTTCAGGTATCATTTCAAAAGTTCTCGGAGAGTTCAAAAACTGTTGAAATAAAAAACCCAATCCACAAATTTGGCTTATATTTGTTTACTTTCTTTTACTCTGCTTGTGCAGGTAAGGCTAGCTTTATGACAAGATCGAGAGAGTATTATATAGTCTCTAGTCACTACGTGTACTATACGTGGTATGGATGCTTATTATACCTTTCATAGGCGTGTCTTATTCTTAATAGCCCAAATTACCACTTGACAACGCCATGAGATACTCCGAAACCATGAACCAAAATTATTCCCATACCAAGAGCATTTCCTCTTATCTGATGTCAAACTTTTCTCTTTTCCCCTTGACATCCTTTGTACTAAAAATAATTTACCTTGTACTAGACATAAAGAACAATATTAATTGCTAAAATGTGATATTGAAGTGAGACTACTATCTTTTTGTTTTTGTCTTAGGTCTCCAGAATTTCAGGATTTGCTCTGGCTAAAATTGAATGTGTTTTTAGCTTACAGATGGAGATTATTCAATGCATTTGTGTTTCTTTGGGTTTCATGTTTCTCATGCATTACCATGCTATGTACATCAATTTCTTCCATGGATACCTGTAAACTTAAATCTCAGCCCCTACACTCTAAACCACAAACCTCGAACCCTAAAACCAAATTCTTATACCCTATACCCTAAACTGAAAACCTAAAGAAAGACCGAAAAAAAATGAGGGCAGTACATGCAAGTTTAGGGTATAGGATTTATAGGTGGTCTAGAGATTAGGGTTTAAGGTTCAGAGATTGCACTAAGGGATATCTTGTTGTAGGACCCACTTTTAGATAATAATATTTTGGCATCTCGACTGTTTAGAGTACAGTGGTGTTCACCTGGTCATTTGCTGACTAAAGAATTTATGCTCAATAATCCTTAGATTTACATCCAAGGGTTGAAAACAAAACACCTCAACTTAATAATAATTCTCTCTGCCATTGGATTTACATCCAAGAGTGGTTGAGCATTATTTTCTTGGTCAATAACTGACCAGGTGAACATTTTCGTTAGAGCATGTTTAGCAATGCTAGTCATTTTTAGTCAAATTTTAGTCAAATTAGCTAAAAAGTCATTTTAGCTAGTCACTTTAGAAATACGTCTGTATCAATGCTCTCTATTTTAGCTAGTTTTAAATTTATATTAATTTTTAAATGAATTTATATTAGGGCTAATGCTCATACACCATGTTTTTGGAAAAATACTTCCCAAAAACCCCAATAAACTACTTTTGTTCCTCTCCACCCAGATGTCTGTCTCTTTCCTTTCTTCTCACCCAACTCGTCCTTTTCTCTTCCTTTAGTACCCTTAAGATACTTTTTGCATAGCATGTTTTGTTCTTTTATAATTTTGATGAAACGTGGTGGGCCCATTTTTTATTTGTTTAATTAGAAAGCATGATAAATATTCATCCTCTATCTCGAAGGTAAACAGTATACTTTACTATTCATAATTTCGATCGTTGACAGACTCGAATTAGTTGTCATCTGTAAAAATACAAGCAAAGAACTGCAAAAAGAAAGAGAAAATTTGAGAAAACTGAAAGCCTATAGAGATAATCTTGATAGAGAATCACCTAACTATTGTGATATCATTTATAGACTACAGACTAGAATCTATAAAATAGAGCAAGAGATTGATAATCTCTTATATGTTCTTGAAGAGGAACAAAAACCTCTGGATTATTTGAGCATTGGTTAGATCCGCACTTCACTGGTATCAGAGCTTGTAAAATTGCTCAAAGGAGAACCCCTCCTTAATGGGGACAATGTCAGAATTGTTATTAGAGAAAATAAATTCTCTACTGAAATCTTCTGATGAGAAAAATCAGAAGCTGTTACTAGAAATATCTAGATGTCAAACTCATCTAGAAAAATTACCTGCTATAATCCACCAATTAGAAAGATTGGAAAACAAACTGGATTATATCAAAGATCTTCCAAAAACGGAAGAAGAAAAACTAACGAGTGTTAGTAGAAAAATCAAAGAACAGCAAAAAACGCTGGATTCTATACTGAAGGACAAGAAATTGCCTACAGTAAAAAAGAAGACTAATGGATTCAAACCATTAGAAAAACCAGACACAAATCGTGTTCCAAACATGATTTTTCTGGAACCATCTACTAGTCAGACTAGTATCCGGTATGAAAACCCGGAGAAAAGAGAAATGAAGATGTTAAGCATCTTTGGAAAAAAGAAAGGAGTTCAACTCCTAAATGCTGAAGAATTTGAGTTCAATGAGATTGAACAAGAAGTAAAAAATTCCTCAATCCCAAAGCTAGATTTCAAGCAGATCTACAAAAGAGGAAAGTTTGATTTAATGGACAACCATTATTTTAAACTACTGGAGAGTACAACCCCAGCAACAGCAGGTGGAGAGACTGATCTTCTACTGATCACTCCAGCAGAAGTTGCCAGAGCTCAAGCGAAAAAATATCAATTTATGCATATTGGAGCAGTCCAAGTAGGCATAAATCTGCTTGCTCGTGAAGGTATAAACTGTTCAGTCCTATGCGTTCTACAGGACAACAGGTTAACAGACTTCCAAGCTAGTCTGTTGGGAACACTCGAAGCATCCCTATGCGACCAAGTGGCGTATTTCAACTGCTTCCCCAACTTCACCACCAGCTTGGAAGATGCAGCTCATTGTCTCAGACTGAGAGTCAAGACAGATGGCATATCCATGAAAGAAGATATGCAAGAACTCGCAATAGTATACAGGATATACTATAAATTGATGAGTACCACAGTAGCCCCCAAGACAAAGATAACAAATATCCCAGGTCTTACTACTGGATTCCTCACCAATCAGAAGAACCATTGACAACAGATCCACAAAGTTACTTGGAATGAAGTAACATTTCCTCTTGAATGGAAATTATCCGGTCCAAAAAAGCAACCGGAAAGAGCAAAAGCGAAGATCTATGAGAGTAGAAAAACTGGAGAAATCAGCCTCAACTTCGACAATTACCGGAAAAGTGATGTCTGTCCTGATAACCTCAGGATAAATAGCAGTCTTCTGAGAAGAAGCTACAGCACTAGAAAAGCTAGTGTCAGTAGTACAAAACCCTTTATTGAAGAGCCAATAACAGAAGAAGACCTGGAAGCTGATCTTAACAGACCAGTCCATATGCTCAGAGCTGAGAGGCTCTATGATCTTTATGAAGAAGCTGAGAATTGTGAAAATCCTGAACGATTAGAAAAATTAATCGAAGAAATGAAAGAATTCAAATTCAGAAAGACAAGAAAAGTCTTTCCTTATCAAGATATTGAAATGGAAGATGGAGAAAGCTCCAGAACTTTCATAAAAAAAAGAAACAAGGGAAACAAAACTCCCATTTCAGAAAGCCCCCACGAGTAAAAAAGGAGAAAGAAATTCCCAAAGATTTGTCCCAGAGGACAATCTGCCAAGAGTTCCGATCACGAACTATGGCATCTGGTTGAATCTAGACAAAAGAAAAACCATTGACCAATGGGTAGATAGCCTGATGATGGCTTCTGCACTTACCCTTGGCAAATTTGAAGCACCAGATTTGCAGGTGTACTATGAAACTACTCTTACTGGAGTGGCAAAAAAGTACTACCTATCATTCAAAGAAACTGCCAGAGGAAGAGACTGGCTTGAAAAAATCAAAAATTCAAAGTCTCCGTATGGTTTTGCAGTACCCCTGTACGATCAATTATGTGGAGATCTCTCAAATCTAAGTGAGAAAGCCAAAGAAACGGCAAAGTCAAATATCTATGCACTCAAAATCTGTGACATGAGATATTTTAAAGAATACCTGAATGAGTTTCAGGAATATTACTGTACAATTGGTGAACTAGAGAATACTGATCTAGTTAATCGGTTGCACAGAAAACTCCCTGAACCATGGAGAACAGCTGTGAGAGAAAGCATAGTTAAGAAACCAATTGAAAGATTTTCAGTTGGAGGAATTGCCGACAGAATCCGGCAATTACTGAAGGAGCAATGCAAAGCCAATCTAAGAGCTAAGATGGCCAAGAAGCAACTCAAAGGAGTTGAAAATTTCTGTTACGGAATACTGGATATGCCCACAAACTGGGGATGTCATGAATCCAAATTCCACAGAAAGAAGAAAAAAGAAAAATATTACTCTAAAAAATTCAAAAAGAGTAATCAGAAGAAGAATTGGAAATTCAAGAGAAGTTCCAATTACAAGAAGCAACATGAAGAAGATCCAAAAAAGAAGTTCTTCAAGAAAAAGAAGAATACTTCTCAGCATAAACAACCTAGCAAGAAAGCTTGCAGATGTTGGTTGTGTAAAGCTGAAGGACACTATGCCAATGAATGCCCAGAAAAGAGTAAAAGATCTACTAAAGCTCTCTTTGAAGAATATGAGCAAATAGTAGAGGTAGCAAACATGAAAGGCTACGAAATAGCCTATTCTGATGATGAAGATGACAACAGGTCAGTCTATTCTGCCTGGTCTGAAGAAGAAATTTCATCAGATGAGTCTGAGTCTGAGATTGATTCTGAAGTAGAGTACTTCGAATCCAGACAAATGAATGTTTTAAAAATCCAAAACTGGGAAGAAAGCAAGACAGAATCTTTCATGTCTTCTTATCAGGTCAACCCTGGTACATTCGTCTGTGACTACTGCTTATGTCACGAAAAGAATGGTCTCCCTATGTTCTATGAAGAGTCTAAGAAGACTTATCACAAAGAATGCTTCATAGCTGAAGCAAGAAGAAAAACCAAGAATGGCCTTGTCAGCCAGTTGGTTGAACAAGAATATGAAGAGTATTTCGCTGAGAAAAAAGCGAAAGAGGTAGAAACTCTGTTCCAGGAAACCATGGAACCATCTTCCTCAGAAATAAATAAAGAAACCATCGGTGAAGAAAGAATCGATGAAGATATTGAACTGGTCGAAATACCAGAAAATGTAGAACTGGTAAAACCACCAGAAACTATTCATCTCTTAGAACGACAAGAGGTTACTGACACATGGGATCTACTTGGCCAACCATCTGGCAAGTTTGATTATAAAGTCAGATTTGACCCTCCGTCATGGTTCAATGATCCAGAGATCAACGAGATAATTCCTACAGACTGGGATGATACAAAACCCTCTAATTTTGATAAATCTCCCACTCAGGAAAATGTTCCAGAAGAATGTAAACCGTTCATTCCAAAGGAACAAAGCTCAAGAAAATGAGCTTCATCAATCGAAAGTCGTCTCTACAAGTAGGTACAGCAACTACATAGAGATTGGACTCAAGTTCCCTGATCACAGGAAATATCATCTACATGTTTTTGTAGATAATGGATCAGGTTTTACTGTTGCAAAGAGATTTGCAATTCCAGATGAACTCTGGAAAGAAGATAAGAAAAAGTCAGCTACTGGTGTTACATTTGATGGAAGCCATCTCACATGTTCACATCACCATTGGTGGAGGAACATTTATCATCCAGAATGTTTGGCAATCTGAAGGCCAAGGATCTGATTTCTTGTTGGGAAATGATTTTATTCTCCAACAACGATTCATTCAGGATGAAGAAGCGATAGGCTTCAGAAAAGGAGAACGGGTGTTCTGGGCAGACTGCCTCACACAAGCAAAAAGTGTGGTTGGTCCCGGTTTTACTACACAGTATCAGAGATCGCATCAGAATCGTGGTGATCTTACTCCCTACAAACCCAAATTTGAACCCATACTCCAAATCAAGCAACAAGAAGAATTGCTTGTTGATGAATCTTCTGAAGAAGAAGAAGAAGAAACTAGTGAAGATGAAGAAGCTAGTTTCATCTATGAGCATAACCTCAAGCACTTTCAGAACAAGCTTGCGTCTCAGCAAATTCCCACTCTTGAAAAAATCAAGAAACTATTAGAGCAGAATGTGGATACAAATCCTCAGAAGTTTTGGGAAAAAGACCCAGTGGTCTGTGAATTGAGATTGCATGACATGAATGCTATCTGTCATGTTAAAGCCATCCCTCAGTACAAAGAGGAAGATCAAAAAGAATTCAGAAGTGATATTGAAGATCTCCTGAAAAAGAGATTAATTCAACCTTCCACTAGCCCTCATCATGCTCCAGCATTCTACGTGAGAAATCATGCAGAGAATCTACGAGGCAAAGCTAGAATGGTGATTGACTACAAAGATGTCAACAAGAAGACTGTCAAAGACGGTTATCAGATCGCTCAAGTAAGAGTACTGATCAACCAGCTCAGAGGAGCCAAAGTCTTTTCGAATCAGATCGCTCAAGTAAGAGTACTGATCAACCAGCTCAGAGGAGCCAAAGTCTTTTCGAAATTCGATGCAAAGTCGGGTTTCTGGCAGGTCAAGATGCATCCTGAGAGTGTACCTCTCACTGCATTTGGAACACCACAAGGTCATTACGAGTGGCTAGTAATGCCTTTTGGTCTGAAGCAAGCTCCCTCAATCTTCCAAAGAAAGATGGACAACATCTTCAAGCATGTAGCGGAGTTCTGCGTCGTCTACATAGATGACATCCTGGTCTTCTCCAAAAACAGAGAAGAACACATGAAACACCTCCATGAGGTAGTAAAGCTGATAGTTCAGCATGGAATTATCCTAGGTGAGAAGAAAATCTTCTTTATCCTTGATGAAGTTGATTTCCTAGGAATAAATATCAAGAATGGAGTCATAAAGCTTCAACCTCATATTCTTGAAAAAATCTGGAAGCTCCCAGATAGAATTCCGGATGCTAAGAGTCTAGAAAGATTCCTTGCTGTCATAAATTATGGGAGAGATTTCATCCCTAAAATCTCAGGGTTAACAGCAATGTTATCTCCCAAGACAAGTTCCAAAAGAAAATGGAACTTCACAGAAGATGATGAAAAGATCGTGAAGCAGATAAAAAATCTCTGCAAAAACCTCCCTCCTCTTCAACAACCAGAAGAAAATGATGAAATTATCCTCCAGACAGATGCGAGTGATAATTACTGGTCCGGTGTTGTTTTGGCGAAAGCGCCTGTAACTAACATTGAAAATATCTGCAAATTTTGTAGTGACAAGTTCAGCCCTGCAGAACTGAATTATCCCACAGGGGAAAAAGAAATTTTAGCTGTCAAAAAGACGATTTTAAATTCTCCAGCTTTTCTTGGAAAACCCTTTACTGTCTGCACTGATTTTGCTAGAGTAAAGAACTTCAAAAATTTCAAACTTGATAAAGCTGCTGATAGAGGAAGATTAGCCAACTGGCAATTATTTCTTAACCAATATAATTATAATGTTGAATTAATTGCAGGAAACAAGAACTATCTTCTAGACGCATTGACCAGAGAAATGGCAATGTTTAGCCAAAAAGAAGACGACGAAAGTCGTAATCCCAGAAGCAGAAGAACTGGGAAAGAACCTGAACCTGAAGAAAAGCCCATAGAAACCAAAGAAAAAATACTTAAAAGGTTTCTGCTAAGTCCAAAAGGCTTGGCCACAATTGATCAATCCCAGGGTAAAGGATTGGCTAGCCCGTCTCAAACGGCAGACGGTATAGGCTTATCAAGACCGTTGATGGCTGCTGCTTTGCCAAAAATCAGACCAACTCCAACTGGAGTTATAAATGTTTTTAATTATGAATTAAGAACTTTTGATACTCTTGTGTTCAGAACTGGCAGGAGACTAGCATATCACCAGAAGGTAATCCTGGATAATCTTTTATTTGCCTTTCAAGAAAGAAGTAGTGGTCTAATGTTCCCAGCTCTCTTTGCATTAGCTGAAGAACTCTACGAAAATGGTAGGCCACAGTTTGAGGAAAGTCATATACAGTAGAGTGCTGTAAGAAAGGAAAAAATCAACTTCCTTGAAAGTCCAGAAAGTGCAAGGATCCCTATCATGGCACTCACTGAATCAGACTGGCATGAATTCCATAGTCTGATTGGAAGACATAATTCAGAAGACTTAGTTCCTCCAACTCTCTTTATTGTTTCAGGACCTTATGTTGGGAGATACTTAGTCAATGTTCAGAGTGAACATCCTCAAGAACACAAGCTCTGGCTTGTTGAAAATGGTTTTGTCCATAATCTGTTGACCAAAACAAATGATGATCTGAAGGGTTTGCCACCTATTATTGTCAACACAGTCAAAAACATTAGAAAAAATGACTGCATACTTCGTCTGAAGTTTAGATCTACTCCTCCAGAATGGAGTCAAAAGGCAAACGGAGAAGTTGAATATATTCCTCCATATCACTATGTGAGAATTATTCAAAGGAAATATCTTCAACCAGCCTATGTAGGGTACAATGGCCAACCAAACTCAAGCATCCCTTGGATGAAGGCCATGGCTCTAGAGTATCTCAAGAAGATCATCTCTGAAGATATCAGCAATACCTTCCTGGCAGCGGGAGAAAAAATCATTATCACTGCATACGATCATCTTGACGTAGTCAGCAGTGACCTATTCCTATCTCTTACCAGAAAAGAGATAGATTCAACTATGGCATGCATGCGGTGGGTGGAAAAGCTTGAAACTGACAACCACTACAAAATGTATGTCGATACTGACGTTGAAGATAATGCTACTACTATTAGAATGGCCCAGGCAGACAACAGCTCCTTTGTCTTTGGCTATCATTCAGAAACAGACGAAAATATGTAGCATCACGGGTGAAGCTACAGGTGAAGGAAATAAAATTCCAAACAAGTAACTGTAGTACTTTTGATCTTTTAAAGTCAAAAGCTACTTTTGCTTTTGAAAAGAAGAAACACTTCACCTACCAGGAAAAACATTTCACCCATGCTTTTATTTTCTCCATCCGACCTCCACCAGCAGGAGCACTCAGGAAAGCAAAAGTTCACGGAGCTGTCCTGTACATTTTTTGAATTCTAGTTTGAGTTCCGCTCTTTATATAAGGAGCTTTAAGTTTCAGTTGTAAGAATCAGAAAATTAAGTAGAAGAGTCTTCTCTCAAGAAGTAAGAAGGCCATAGTAGCAGTGTGCTTTTACTACCTGTTCAGTGTGCAGTAGTGTGCTTTTATTACAAGTAAGTACCTGTTCTCATTCTCATGGGTGGCTAAACAGCCTTTTGCTGTTTACCTGAGGATGAGGCTCTGAATTTTTAGAATGTATTTCTGTTGAATAAATAAAGGATACCCACCTAGTTTGTCAAAAAAGAAGCAATAGCAAATATAATATTAATATGTGTTGCAATCCTATTCTATCTATCACTATCTGTTTCTTATTCCTGCATTCCATATAGAACCATCACTATCCAGTTCTTATAATTATTCTGAAGTTGGAAAAGTTTTTGCCTATCAGAAAAAACCAGTTTTAAAAACTAAAATTAAGACAAGCAGCAGTGATTCCGCCTGTTAAAGTATCTGTTAGGAAGGGAGCCGTTAGGAGAAAAACTTGGGCATGTTGAAGGCTAGTCTTGTTTTCGTTTTTGTTTTTTTTATGAAGTTTTTAAAGAAAGACAAACACTCTAAAGCTCAGGATAGCATAGGAACTACTCATTTTTAGTCTTTTCACAAGGGAATAGTAAGATACACAAATACGTGTGCATTTGGGAAAAATACCTGAGATACATGGGTAATTGGGAAATAGCCCTTTATATTAATTTATCTCGCTCTCTATATTTAGGAGCAAGATAACTAAAAGTAATAATAGAGAACTACTTAGGAGTCTGATGCAGGTACTAAAATATATAAAAAGTTAAACATGCTCTCTAAAATAGCTAAAGAGTCAAAATAGAGAGTCCGGTAAAGATGCTCTTAGTTTTTGAGTTCTAATGTATAAATCATTTATGCAAATTTTCAGCCAAGGGTTTTTGGCCATTTACCCTAATTTTAGGGACTTTTTTCCCCTTACACTACCGACTTATTTTTTTTTTCTCACTTACCCATAAAGACTCTAATAAGGTATTCCCTAATACCAAATTAAGACTTTTTTTTTAAAGACTATTTGGCCCTCACCTTTTTGTTACATAGAGAGAGAGAGAGAGAGAGAGAGAGAGAGAGAGAGATGTCACTTCCTGATTTTTAAACACACTTAAAAATCAATATATAATCGCATAATTATACATATGTGATGGTTCAGCCATCAATACAAAATACCTGGAATTTTTTTTCCTTTTAAACCAAGTACATACTGATGCCCTGAACCCTCTATGTCAATACAGACTCGCTCTGCGGAGTCAAATATTACACAAGTTTACGAATTAAATTGCCACAACAAAATAATAAGTAAATGCTCCCCAAAGCTTACTACAAGCAGATGTCTTAACAACGGTAAAGTCACAAAATTGGCTTCCTACTGTAAAGCTACAACTATCAGAACCAGCCTCAGCCACGATTACACTGACCTGCAGGATTAACCCCTACACCATCGAATAGTGCACCGGGTTGCCACACAACAAACTCGGTAAGCTTATGAAAGCTCATATGAGTAAGTCAAAACAAAACTCCACACAACTCACACCAAAACGAAGAAAACCTTTCAACTCGAGAAAAAAAGAACACATACCATGCTTCCCCAAAAACCATATTTCCCAAAAGACACAACACAAGTCATCGCGTGACAAAATCATATTAATTGAAACTCCGACAATTAAAATATGATAAATCAATCCAACCTGGATAATGAAAATCAACAAAATAACAAATCATATATATTGTTAACCTAACAAATCGAATATGATACTTGGGTCCAACCAGGACAATGAAAGTCAACTCAATGACCAAATCATATAAATTGAAACTCTGACAATTTAAATATGATAAACAAGTCCACCTTGGACATTTAAAAAGAAAGAATCCCTGAAACTCCCTTTTGAAACACGTATTCAAACCAACGAAAGTCACCGCGTGACAAAATCATATTAATTGCAACTCTGACAATTAAATATGATAAACAAGTCCACCCTGGACATTTAAAAGAAAGAATCTCCGAAACTCCCTTTTAAAACATGTACTCATGAGCAACAAATAGCTCCCCTCTATTCCCTATGATGTACAATGGCAACAGACTAGAGCTCTAACTGATAGTATCCACTCACCCGGCCAAAGTCGTGAAGTCCCGATATATATATGCCTGAGGTCACTCCCAGCAACCCCAAATCCTCAGACCTCCTCAGTTGTAAGATCAAAACATTTAAAGGAGGTCACTCAGGACAAATGTTACTCAACTCTCAAAAGGAGATGTCACCCCGTGACCTCCGATCATCAGACCTCCCGGTCTCCAAATCAAAACATTAAACAAGTTGCTCTGGACCCAAAATGTTAAACCAAATCAAAACGAGATGTCATCCCGTGACCTCCGAATCCTCAGACCCCCGGTCATGAGACTAAAAACAGTAAGCAAGTCACTCTGCACCCAAAATGTTAAATCAACTCAAAAGGAGAAATCACAACCCGTGACTCTCAGATCTTCAGACCCCCGGTTGTTTGATGAAAACATTTCAACTCTCATTAAAGCAACTCACACCAAATCTTGATACTTTTCAAACAATAGAAATTCTCAATTCCCAAAACAATGTTTCTCGAAAAGACAAGCCTCAAAACAATATAATGAAATCCATCATACATATTGCTTAAATCACCCTTCAACCCATAAAGATATACATATTTCACGTATATATATATATATATATATATGTATATATATATAGTCATTCACTTAGGAATGCCACTAATACTAACTATAGTTTGTAGTTAAATAAATAACTCCCAAAAAGATAAGGTAACTTCGTTCATAAATGAACATTGTGAGATTACTCACCTCAGAATCCCGCTGCATCTTCTATACAGAACAAAGTAGCACAACCACAACATATCCATCCAAGAATACTTCATCGAGTACCTAATCACATACGGTCTCAACTTAGTAGACAAAACACAAGTGATTAAAGTCTGAAACCCTGTTTTGAACTCAAATCCCCAAAAGTGACGCCAATCGAGGATAAACCTCATCCGAGACCACCCAAATTCTTCAGAATACTTCTACGATCGATATCACAACCACAAGTCGATAGGACAATCGAATCCACACGGATCAAAAACCGAACCGTTCGAAATCACAAATCCTAACATGCTCATACGATCTCTAAAAATTACGTATTATATATCAAAATGATCGTATCGACGAGTAGATGATAAATAACACAAGAAACTGCTCCTTACATGGCTAGAAAGCTGTCACATCGTCACCACAGGCAGTTGTACAACCACCGCCGAACCAAACTCAAAACTACTTTAATCCAACCGTCCATAATGTCAAGAATATTAAGTAGAGCAACTTTAATACCTGGTGTTCAAGCCAACTCCGCTTTGATCGCCGCCAATCACCTTCCAAAGTCCATTATTTACTGTTCACCGTGAGTTGCAACTCCACAACGAGAATCAAGCAAAACCACCACTAGGGATCGACAGAGGTTAGAGGAGGTTGCTGCGAACTCAAAAAGGTTTGCTTCACCCTCCATCATTGCCTAAAATCGAGAGAACCAGTCGAGTCCGACTACTTCTAACTTCTCCGCCGTACAGCACCGTCGTGAGTGCGAATAGCCACTGGAGGATGCCATAGGGAGGTGCGCATGGAGGAGGCGAAACGATCTGTGTTGGCGCCGTCGTCAGAGATAGCCAAAATTCGCTTGAAAACCTGGTCCAGATTGGGTCGATCGCGTTTTAGGAGAGAGAACGGAGGTTTCTGACTTTCCAAAAATGGAAGGTTTCCAAAAATATCAGATTAGGAATTTCCAAAATAGTAACTTCTATTTATAGTAATTTCCAAAAATGGCAGAAACTTCCGCTAACCATAACTTCTTCATACAAACTCCGATTTATGCATGCCATATGTCCACCAACTTATATCGACGCGCTATACGACTTTCATGAAGAAAGTTTTTAGAGAAACCCAACGTATAAAAAATCAATCTTCACGCCCCCTAAAATGACGCTTCTTGAATAATTATTCGTCAGAAAATAATTGCACTCCATTCCCAAACCATGTACTCGTATCAACAACCACTAAATTAATTATTGAAAATTCTTGAAAAATAATAATGAATTTCTGGGGTATTACAAGAGAGAAGTCATAGAACATTTCACCGGAGTCCGGTCGCCGATCACTGGACTTTGAAAACCTCGTTGGAGGTCCCCAAAGAGGTTGTTCGAGATCTCATAGGTTACCGGAGAGATTTATTGTCCCCCTAATAAACATTTATTGCACCCCTAATAAACCTTTATTGCCCCCCCCCCCCCCCCCCCCCCCCCCCAAACAGTAAAGTTTTTATGGGGAAGAGAAACTTTCCCTCCCTTAGACAAATAAAACTTTGATTGAGGATGAAGATGAGGAGATTACATCAATTCAAAACCTTTTATTGTGGGGCAATATTTGTTTTATTACGAGATAATTAAATACTTTTTTTTCTTTTTTTCTTTCCTTCTAAGACTTTTGCCCACAGTTTAAAAAAAATATTTTGATTTGGGCACCCAGAAAATGCTCTAAGGTGGTGGACCCAGAACCGAAACCCTAAGGTATTCTTCGTCTTTAGGCGAGACTTTGCATCGAGATTCGAGTTCGTCTCTCGCACTCCAGAAGACCATTCCCACTCCAGAAAGGCTCGGTGGTGGACCTGAATCTCACTGGAAATGACTGATCTGCGGTGGGCTGTAGTGGAATCGAGGCAAAAGAGATGGCCGACCGGGCTCTCGTATCCCAACCTTCTGATCCTGCGGTCTATTCTCACCATGGACCCAAATCGAAGGCAAATTGGCCAGCGACGGAGACAACGACATTGGCCCAAACGACGATGAGTTATCGAGCATCGGCGAATCGGGGACAGAGTGAACCAATGACCAAAATATCGACCATTCAAAAAATGGAAATTTTGAGGAAATATCGATATTGATAAAAATTCGACAAAAACTATGGAAACTTGGAAGAAAAAAAAAACATAAAAAAATTTAAATGAAACTCTAGGATATGTCTAGTTGATCAATTATCTACTCTATTTCAAAAAATATATATATATATATATATTAAACAAATATTATTACATAATATATCAGTATAATTTAAAGTGAATTAATATGAGTCAAAAACATTTATTGAAATTTAACTGTAGTGAATATTTATAATCTTGATACTTAAATAATTCTCATACATATCATTAGTAGTTTGTTAACATACAAAGTATTTAAAATAATAAATCTGATTAATTACAATAAAACAAACTATTGAGAGACAGAGTGGCATATATATAGTTTCTTAATTAGGCTGAGCGCAAAATTGTTATTTTTCTTTAAATTGGGTTAGTAGGAATAAAATTTTGTTGATGGAGTAAATGGGAATACATTTGCTCAATTTTGTGCTTTGGGTCAAGGACCCTAAAATCAATGTACAAACCAAATCTGTCCAATCTAAACTGTTTGTATTCATAATTGTAAATCGCAATTATGAATGTTTTAATGATTATCAATTTGGCTGAAAATTTGCAGAGATGATCTACTCATATACTAATATATACCTAAAAACTGAACGGTTAAGAATTGAATATGTGATCGAGAAGTGGGTCTAATACGTAATCCCTTAAAATGACCAAAGGAAAAAAGGGAATCCCTCACTAGAAGGGCCTAGTAAATATATAATCTATATATAGACACACACACACACACACACACACACACACACACACACACACAGTAACATTCACACAGTCACCTGTGTTCAAAGATTTTTTGGTCACCCATCCTTGGATTTTTTTGTCACCACATTTTTAAATGTTTTAATCTCAACCCTTGAAATTAAATCCAAGGATGGGTGGTGATCATGTGATCATCATTGTACATTAGTAATATTCACACAGTCACCACTGATCAAGGATTTTGTGGTCTCCCCAAAGGTTGATATTAAAAAATGAATTTTAAAGTGTTTTGAATTTCATTTTGGGGGCTCCCTCCTAATCCCCATTTCCCCTCTAACATACCGAGATATCTTCTATTTGAATTAATGTGGTCAAGATTCTACACACACACACACACACAGAGCAAGGTTCCAAAGAGGACGTCCTTGCTATACATAATCTGTACATGGGTCAATCTCTGTCGTCCATTTCTTTAAATGACAACCAATGGCCCAGATCGATCTCTTCCCAAAGAACAACGTGGGTCGAAGTACAAAGCCTCAGACAAACTGTAGGCTCTCCACTTTGATGCTTCCAAGGACGTTGGTTCTCTTTCTCCACCCAAAATCCAGGTCTTCTCGTCTTCAAATACTAGAAACTCATCTCAGGTTGCACGATTGTTGCAACCGAAGCTTTCTTTTTTCCTTTCTCTCATGAAAACTGTAGCTCTCTTATGGTCCCGACTTCCCTTGGAGTTTTCGCACCAAAAGTTGGAGACTTGGAAGTAGAGAAACACATCTAGAGTATGGATTCTCTTTGTTTTCTGATTTGTTTGATTTTCAATTACAAAATTTAGGGTTTTTTTCCATATTTGAGACTTTTCTTCTTTCTGTTTCTGGGTTTCTTTTTTGTTTCGATTGTTGATCTTATGTGTGCTTTTCAGTTTCAAATAAATGGAGTCAGAGGATGATCAAGTTTATATTCCTCAAGTAAAGGCAGAGTTGATGCCTAAATTATACCAAGAGTTTGAAACAATTGATGATGTTGCTGCTTTCTACAATAGATATGCAAAATAAGCAGGGTTTAGTATTAGAAGTCATTCTACTGCAACCAGCAAAGATAAGAAACAACTTAGGAGGAAGGAGTATGTCTGTTATAAGCAAGGAGATTCCAAAGTTGAAGGAGAAAAACGTAAGAAATGATTACCAAAAGTGGGTTGTAAAGCGATAATTACAGCTGTGCGAAAGAAGGAGTCTGGAAGATATGCAATCTCTGTATTTGTTGAGGGTCACAACCATCCATGCCCCACCTAGAGTACATTTGTTGAGATCTCACCGTCGTGTTTCCGAAGTTAACACAGTTCTATCACAACAACTAAGCTTGGTAAATGTTGAGAAACATAAACAGTTTGAATTCTTTGGTGTTCAGGCAGGTGTCATTCAAAATATTGGTTTTATATAGCGTGATCTATATAATTATGGAAGAACTTGTCGTAAAGAGAAGAAGGGGCATGATGGAGATCTACTGTACATGCATATTTAGAATGAGAAAGAAAAAGATTCCTCTTTTGTCTATACAATGGAGTTAGATGAGGAAAACAAAGTAAGACGGTGCTTTTGGGCTGACTCAATTTCAAGACGAGCTTATAGCTTTTATGGAGATGTAGTTATCTTTGATACTACATACAACACAAATCGGTATGGAATGATTTTTGCACCATTCACTGGTGTTAACAATCATGGGCAAACAATCATCTTTGCTTTGCAAACAATCATCATATCTATTAAATGATGAGACAGCCGATACTTTGTTTGGTTATTCAAGGAATTTCTAAATGCTATGCCAGGAGATGCACAAGAAAATGCCCCCAAGATGATTATTACCTACCAAGATCCTGCTATGACTAAAGCCATTGCAGAAGCACTCCCACAAACATTTCATAGATATTGTAGTTGGCACATTCTTAATAAATTTTCTGAGAAGCTAGATGCAATTAAATATCGGGATTCCTACCAAGACTTTCATAGCTGCATATGGAATTCAAGTTGTAGAGAGGAGTTTGACTCAAGATGGATTGAAATTGTTGAGAAGAGTGGGTTGAGTGATAACAAGTGGCTGGAGTCGATATACGAAATTTGTTCATCATGGATACCAGTATATGTCAATCATGTTTTCTCAGCTGGAATGTCAAGTAGTCAAAGAGCAGAGAGTCAACATTCATTCTTCAAGAATTATGTTTCTAAGTAGAATTCATTGGTGGAATTTATGGTTCAGTTTAAGAGGGGACTTATTCACCAATGCCATTCTGAGTTAGAGGAGGATCATATTAATATTGATGAGAAGGCAAAAACTGTCATGTCCCTTGACATGGAAGATCATATGGCCAAGGTTTATACACGTAAACTATTTTAGGAAGTTCAAGAACAATTGAGAGAGAGCTTCAAATATAAACTAGAACTTATGTTTGAAAATGTCACTTAAGAGCAGTTTAAGGTTATGCTAAGAACATTGATACTTGCAAGTCTCGTGAACTCACTTACGAAAAGAATTCTGATTTTGCATCATGCAGCTGTAGAAAGTTTGACAGTGAAGGGTTCCCATTTCGGCATGTTTTGGCATATTTGATTAAGATCCAAGATGTTGATAAATTGCCTATTCAGTACATCTTGAAGAGATGGACTAAAGCTATAAGACAGAGAGTTGTGATAGATTCTGATGGAATCGAGATAAAAGATAATAAAGCTTTACTTGCAAGGAGGACTAAACTATTCCAGCATGCTACATATGCAATTGATAAGGTTATGGTGAGTGATGAGGCTACACAGCTCTTTATGGAAGCATTGGATGCTTTTTTGGAGAATATTAAACCATTAATTAGTAACGAAAGTGGACAAAGTACAGTAGGTTTGGAGACCAAGGCCGATACTATTCAACATGTTTTTAATGAACTAGATCAAGTGAGAGCAAAAGGGTGTGGCAGAAGGTTGAAGAAAGGAAAAGAGAAGAAGAAAGTTAAGGTCAAGGACAGTCAAGGTAGGCAGTGCCATGGATGTTGACTATTTGGTCAGTCACATGACAAAAGAAATTGTCCAACACTTCATGGAAGGTACGTAAGAATCTATAGATACCTGTGTTTGATATTATTGAAACTATTCAACATTTTTATCGATTCATATTAATCACTTTATTTTTGCTTATTTATGTAGACCTCCTATTGATAAAGATGGGGATTCAAGTTCCACTAGTATAGATAAGGATAGTTGTTCATCATCTCATTCCGCAGAATAATGTCTCAAACACATCAGTTAACTACCAGAAAACATGCTCTCTAAGGTAAGCTCCAATTTGGCAAAAGCGTTTTGAATAATGAAACACAAGTTCTTACTAAAACCACTTTCATGTGTTTCTAAAACTACTCATCAAGACACATTCTATATATTTTTTCAATTTTTTATATGTTTTTAACTAATGGGCTAAATACTTATTACTACCCTGTAGTTTGGGACCAAAATCAATTCAGTCCCTGAATTTCAAATTTCATCAAGTGCAGGGTGCACTTTCAATTTCAATCTAATAGGTCCAATTTGTTAGTCTTCTGACAATTGAGTCATTTAACATGTTGGTATGGCTTATATATGGCCTATGTTTTATGATGTGGTGTTTAGGTGGCATGAATAGTAAATTAGGAGTGAGTCCCACTATTAGAAATCTATCAAATAAATAATTTGTCAACAAATAATCCAACTACAACATGAACCCATAACAGAATATTAACGAATTGGACCTATTAGATCAAAATTGAAAGTACATGGGTGTTTTTGATGAAATTAGAAGTTTAGGGACTGAATTGATTTTGGACCTAAACCACAGGGTAGTAACCAGTATTTAGCCCTTAACTAATTTTCTTTAGGGTGTTTCTACTCATACTTCCAAAATTGGCATTTGGACCTTGCCACTTATTAAACCTCCAACTTACTTTTACTAATACACAATATGCTAACTACACCTCTATAATTTTCCCAAATTGCCTTTAACCCATAAAATCTAAACCAAAATCAAAGTTCTTTGATAGTACTCAGTAACGAGCCGAATTCTTCTTCCACTTTAACCTCCACAGCTAATTCTTAAAGAAGATGAAGATAAATGAAGAAACATGAGGTGCAAAGGATAAAAAGAGGCATGAAATAGAAACTATTTCCATTGATGGAGTTGTTAGTGTGTGATTCCGCTAAGGAGGATAGGCTGACGGGAGGTATACTATATGCTTCCGCTGAGATCTGCAGATAAAAGAAAGAGTCATTAAGAGGAAGTTAGGAGAGATCCAGACTTTACCCCTCCGACGTTCAAGTTACAAAGAGGTAAAGCGGAAGTCATCTATGAAATTGGGAAGAGTGAGAAATGATCGTTTCCTTGAGCATGGAGGTGAGGCCTCCCTTATACAGGAGTTGTAGAGTGCTCGGGCCCGTGCCAACTGTTTGGTTGTCTCAGCCTTAGAGGATTGTCCCCGTCCATGTGCGTGGATGTGTGCGCTCCTCTCACTGGCTTGTTACCGCATAAGCACAGTTGTATGCTTAGCAAGTGGGTCTGCCAACAGGAGTATATTGCAGCATTCTTATGATTTGAAGACCCAAGTATGCTGAGCATGTGCATGAAATCTTAGCAATATGATAATCCTTCACAAAGATCACAAACAACAATATGCTAAAAGAAAAGGCCATACTAGAACCATAAACCCACAACACAATCATTACTATCGTTACTTTTGACTAATTAAACAAAGATGGCACTTTTGTTTATTAGTGTTATCATCAAATTTTTAAAGTAAAACATTACAATGGCAGAAGTTGATGATGGTAATTCTTTGTGCGAAAATTTTGACACAAAAAATCTTTGATGCAAGAAAACTTGGGGTTTAAATTTAGTTAAAAAGAATAGAAGAACATAAACATTCTAAACCCATGCCTCTCATACGACAGCTCCTAAACGATGGTTTGGTAGACTGCAAAAAAATAAAAATAAAATAATGCTTCAATTTTAAACTACGTATTAGACTTTCATTTTCTTTAATAAATTGTACATGAATTAGGGTTAACATTGGAGGAGATAGAGAAATAAACTATGAGTTGAAAAATACAAATTTGTGGAGGTAGAGAGAGAAATCTTTTGTTTTTTTTGTTCGCATCCTTATTTGTAATTTCATATGAGTTGACATAAAAAACAATAACTTCAAAAAATATGGAGGTCCAAGTGTTAATTTTGAAGTTATGAATAGAAAAGCATTATTTTCTTTATTGATTCAAAAGTGCTTCTAACCCTTCCCAAAGCAATCTGAAAAAGCCCTATAATGGTGGGCGATAAATAATAGAAAGAAAGGTGAAAGGCTAGTTTACTTCCCTTTTGAGGTTCTTTTGTGCTCTTTGATGATGACCTAGGTTCTTGCAAAATAACAAGTTTCAACCATTGTACACAATAACCCTTTGGCTTAAGTAAAGGGTCTCTTGGACTCCGACCAATGAATTTAAATAAACACAAATATTCAAACAATTCTTCAAATACACTCACCGATTAGTCCTTTTAAGATCCAATTGTTAAACAGTGATAAGGGTGGCCCATGACCAATCATTTTACTGATATTGTCCAAATTTAATTACCCGTTAGGTGTTGAGTTTTAATCACAAAAGATTTCGATACAATTGGGTGTGAGCCACTCACTTATAATTTATATTTTCTTTTATCGCTTTTTCTAATGTGAGATATTTCCTCTCCAATACGCTCCTTCATGTGCAACTCTAGGTTTGCACGTGGACACAATTAACAAATCTAATTCTCACATTGGAAATTGGAGCACAGGTCCCACATTGGAAACTTGGTGAATCAATTAACAAATCTAATTCTCACATAGAAAATTGGGACGCAAGTCCTATATAAGAGAGTTGGTCAATTAAATAACCATCCAATCGAAATATCTTTAATGGCCAATTTAAGGAACCTAAATCGGGTCCATGACAATAGGAGACATGATTGGAAAGAGACCAGCTCTGATACCATATTAAATAACAACAAGCGTACCCCTTGGCCTACCATTATGGCGATATTGTCCCAAACTAACCACCTAGTAGGTGCTAGATTTTAATCACAGAAGGTCTCGGTATAATTGGGTGTGAGTCAGTCACTTATAAGTTATATTTTCTTTTGTCACTTTTCTAATGTGAGATCTTTTCTATCTAATGCCAACTCCAAGTAAAGACATGTGTCGGCCCTCCTACCCTGCTACCTTTTTTTTCCTCCTCTTTTTGAGGGAAAAAAAGTGAGGACCAATTAACGTACAATATTGTTAAAAACAAAAACCTAGCGCTCTGTTAGGATGTTGTGCCGCCACCATCGTGGCGGTCACATATGAAACCTTCCTCCATGAGAATGGAGGCTCTAGGATACTTGTGAGGCAAGGAGGTGCTAGGCAATCTTGCGTTGTCCAGCTTGTTTTCTCACAACGTGGTCAATTTTGTGAAGGTCGGGGCTAGAAGATCTTTGGGTGAGGGATTGACCATTCAAATCTAGTGACAAAAAGTGGTGTCTGGTGGACGTGGCGGTGTTGTGTGGGAGTAGGTAGAGTGAAATTCTGATTTGATCTAGAGGTCCACTTTGAGGTCACGTAGAACAATCGACGGTCTCGGTTCATGGCAGTCGGAAAGTTGGAGTAGGGAGGCAGACGTGGTGGTGTCTCGTTGGGGTCACAAGCAAGTCTCGGTGGGGCAACTGTTGATGGTGGCGCAGAGGGCCTGCAACCTTTTGTGGCTGGTGACACTGTGGGATGGCACGGTGAAGAAGGTCTGATAGCTAGGATCCTGATCTGGATTTGGTCCTAGGTTTGGATCTGACATCTAGGTTGGATTTTAGTTTAGGCCGAGTCTATGGATCTTGGCTGGGCATTGTGGCTATTTTTATTTTATTTTTAATTTCTTGGTTCATAGGTTACTTTGGTGGAAGATTGACCTCTATTTGGCGTACTTTTTATGTGGAAGAGGCTAGGACGGTCACATCACTAGTTACATTATTAGAAGATTGCCCTTTTATGGTCAGTGACACTATCGATAATATAGGCGGAAAATTGTACTCTTTTCAGCGTTAAATTGTAGGAGGAATATGCTTGGTCGGTCATATCACTAGTTACCTTCATAGAAGATTGCCCTATTATAGTCGGTCATACTATTAATAACTTTTTAAATAGCCCTGTTTACATCCGATGCATCAATAGATGCATCATTGCATCCAGTATTGTCTTTACTAGGCTTTATTTTCGATGTCTTTTGATATGTTATTTTATTTTCGTATTTGTCATTTTTAGTATAATTTCTACATCTTGCCATTGTAAATTTGTATTCCTTCTTATTATTATGGCTTAATGGCCAAACCCACTAACATTTTCTTCTATTGCCAATTTACACACTAACTTGTCAATTTTACCCAATAACGCACTAACTTTTCCAAAGTCCGCCGATTTCCACATTTTCATTAACTTTCGTCAAGTTCCACCGCTAAGTACCATCATGTGCGAAACATGTGAGGGTATTTTGGTCATGTTTTTTTTATTTTTTATTTTTTATCTAATCTAATTCTTGTTAATGTTTTACATGGAAGAAGAAAATATCTTCTCACTGTTTGTAGATATAGTGGTCTGTATTGTTATTTGGCTCTGATGTCGAATATATATTCTGCTTGAGGGTTTTATTGGTTTGGTATTGTTGTTTCATCTATGGCTTTGTCCATGTTAGAATATGTTGAGTTAAAGTTGTGGTCATGATACATATTTTTGGTTTTATTGTTCTCTCTGCCCTTGATTTTGTTTAGGGTACCAATAGTATTGTACGTACTAGTAACAATTGAATCATTTATGTATAAATTATTTTTTCCATAACAAAATAAAGATTCATGTATAGTGGAATTTATATTTTATTTATTTATTTATATTTTATTTTTATCAAAAATGATAGTGGGATTTTGATCCCGAAAAGAAAAACAGAAAAGAAAAAAATTAAAAAAAAAAGAAAAATGACTAAAATACCCTCACATATTTCGCACACGATGACACTTAATAGTGAAATTTAATGGAAGTTAACGGAAATGTGAAAATTGGCAAACTTTGAAAAAGTTAGTGTGTAAATTGATAATATAAGGAAATGTTATGGGTATTTCTACCATTAAGCCTATTATTATTGATAAAATTGATATTTTCTCTGAAAAATGAGTTTAAAAACGATATACTTTTGAGCTCACAGTTACGCAATTCCTAACGTTATACTTTTGTCCAACCTAACTAATTATGTTTTACAATTTAACTTTCTTTTTAGGTGCCTTGTCTTCGACTGTTTCTTATTAAAACCCAAAGGACAGAAAGCTTTCTCCTCTGCATTTGGTAGGGGATAGGTAAATAGTCTGATATTTTGGCAAAGGATAATGACTTTAATTGAAGAGGGTCGTGACAGACTCACGAGGGAAACCATCCCCTGTCCACTATCAGCATCATCATCCCTACCCCATAATTTTTCGACCTCCACCTTTTGGATACCTACCACCCGATTTCATACCAACATATGGGCTTTGGATTGACACAAATCACGTAATAAAGCGCTTTCTTGGTTTCCCTGCAATACCACTTTATTTTTTTTGTCTCCTCCAAACTTGTTAACAAACAAACGTATGTGTGTAAGGATATAGATTCAAACAAACATATGTGTAAGGATATAGATTCAAAATTTTTAGACCTTCAGTACACAAGAAGAAGAAGTTGCTCAAATTCTAGACCCCTCATTTTCACTTGCTCTGTGGAAAAGGGGATATGAGTTTTGCTGCTGTGTTAATACCCATGTGGGTCTTAACCACCGCTCTGATTGTAACCATAATTGAGGGCAGGCCAGACCCAACAGCTTCCGCCACTTCTGGCCACATTTGCTACTTGAGGAACAACCCATTACTCACTCTTCTGCAAAAATGGAAGCTCAATCTCCAGGTATTTCAGCAATCCAGAGTTTCCTCTGTTTTTAGCTTTCAAGTTGGTTTCTATACTCTACTTCAATTCAGGGTCTTTTTGGGTTAATGGGTACTCATTACTTCCACATTCTGCCACTGAAACTCGAGTTTTATAAATGGGGTCTCAGTGTCAATTTGTTCATGTCAGAAGTTTATTATGTTTTTTCCTTTTCCTTGCTCTGTGGGATGCCTTGCTAGATTACTGATAAAATATAGGGGAAAAAAAAGAGTTGACAAAATTTGAAAATCTCCAGTCTGTGTTCTTATGAAAGTTAAAGCAATAACAAAACTTTAAATTAATTACTTTTACTTTCAGAGACTGCTTTTCATATGCTTTATAATATATTTTTGTCTTGTCCTCTCTTGTTATTGTATAGAGAATGTGGGGATGGAAAGGAATGGATATTGTGGATCTGTACAATGTTAATTTTCTGAAACCCCAAAAAACAATTGTGGCTTGTTAAGCGCAGCAGTGTTGATTACAGTTCCGTCCGGCCTTTTTTCTCTTTTCTTTTCTAGATTACTAATTTTCAGGAAGGAAATATAATTTCAGGGTTGAAAGTATCCTATCTGGATTTTCATTTCGAGAATACTAACTTCTATGATTAAACCTTACCCTGATTCTTGTATGATTTCCCCATTATGGACTTCACATATGCATTTGTTCATATACTCATTAGTATCTGGTTGACTCATCTCCTGATTATTGACTAGAATTTCGGGTATTTTCTGTTAAACCAGGAGTCCCTGAGGTTAGAGTAGTTCACCATCAAGATTTGAACAAGAGCATTCTGATAGCACTCATTGTTGCTTCCACACTCCTTGTTGGAATTCTTCTGTTCCTGTCATGTTGTTGGATCTATAGACAGAAAATGTCGAAACACTCTATTGGGAAAAGGCAAAAGACAAACGGTATCCTCTTCTCATTCAATTTTCATTTAAATTTAAGTTCCTACTTAATTTATAAGTCAATAATGCTCATCATTTCTTTTCTCTTTCTTTCTTTGTATGCATGTGAAGAGGTTCCAATAGGGACGCCATTGAGTGCACTTATGGTTGAATTTAATTCCTTGATGTTGGGGAATAGAAAGGGTTCGGTTGTTGTATTCAATTATCAATTGCTGGAAGCTGCAACAAACAAGTTCAGTGAAAGTAATATTTTGGGTGAGGGTAGTTCTGGACCTGTTTACAGGGCTAGTTTTGATGGAAAATTCATTGCGGCTGTTAAGAAAGTAAACGGCATAAGACAGGATGCTGAAAGAGAATTTGAGGTAATTCCATCCAAAACTGGTTCTGGATTCAGTTTCCTGAATCTGATTCTCTTGTTGAGGTTCTGTGTTTTATGAAACCTTGTTTTGCTTTGCAGAATGAGGTGAACTGGTTGGGAAAAATTCGGCATCAAAACATCATCAAACTTTTGGGTTACTGTGTTCATGGAAAAACAAGGTTTCTTGTGTATGAAATGATGCAGAATGGCTCCTTACAAACTCAATTGTATGGTATGAACTTTCTATTGGTATCAAGTAACATAGATGGAGAAAGACATTTGCAAATGGTTTCATCGACATAACAATTTATTTTGTCCATCTAATTGCAGGACCCAGTCATGGATCAGCTTTGACATGGCATCTGCGGTTGAAAATAGCTGTTGATGTTGCCAGGTAATTCCATTTAACTAATTGTCATCCCCCCCCCCTCTCCCTTTCATTATGTATGCGTGGTTGCGTGTATATACATGCACTTGTTATGGTTTCACGTATGCTCTTTTAGGGGATTGGAATATCTTCATGAGCACTGCAATCCGCCTGCGGTGCATAGAGACCTGAAGTCATCTAACATTCTTCTCGATTCCAATTTTAATGCTAAGGTTAGATCCTTACACAAATCTTTGTTTACCATCATAAACTTTTTCTCATCCAATGTGTTTTTGCTTATTTTAGCTTTCAGATTTTGGTCTTACTGTCACTTCGGGATTGAAGAGTAAGGAGAACATAAAGCTGTCAGGAAATTTGGGCTGTGTAGCACCAGAATATAATTTGGATGGTATGTGAGATTCAGTATGACTCTGTTAAATATACTTGATTACTGGTTTGCTTAGTTACTGTTCACTCCAATTATTATAGGATTTGACACTCCTTGCATTTGCCTGAGATGGTGAGCATAGGATGGGGAAGGGTTAAATCCTAACTGCAAATTTTGAAAAGCAAATTTAAAGAACTTTAGTTGCCCTATGTACCAAAATGTTAGATTCTCTTTGAGAATTCTTGCATTTTTAGTTTTGCCATGCATTGGTTATATATGTAAACAAAGTTATGCATATCTGTACATGACGAAATCTGAATTTGTTGGTGATGCACATTATGAGTATCATTCTATTGCAAAATCATCTGAACATCCAAAAAAGTCTTGAATATACTTGTGTCTGTATAGATTAGCTTGGTTTGTAATGATTTGTTAAAAAAAAGAATACAATTAATACCTGAAACTGCTAATGATGAAACTCTTGTTCTTGTGATCTATGTTTAGTTGAATAGGTCAGCATCCATTTTTTTTTTCCAGCCAAATTCTTCCAAAATACCAAATCATATCTTTCCTCCTGTTATGTAAATTACTTAATGTGCAGTTTGCCATGGGTGAGTAGTCAATGTACTCATCTGCAGACAAATTTTGAAAACTTATCATTTATGGACAAACACCATCACTTCAAACTATCAGACCCACTGCGCCTTTTTTTGTGGGTCCCGATAACTGTTGAATTTATGTCTTGGCTATTGAGAATTTGCAATTATTTTCTGTTCTGGCTCAGCATGTAGTTTTTATATTGCGCTTCTTCCAACTTTAAGGCAAAAAACTGTTAAACAAAATTTTTTCCCAATCATCTGTAGAAAGGAAGGCAAGTAGCTACAAATTAATACCAAATATGGCTTATGAGGCATCTTGTCATGTGAGCAAAATACTTCTGTTCCTGAAAATGGTGTTCTAATCCATTGTTAATTAATACATAACTATATCTCCAAAGTATGTCATTTTCCTTGTGCTTGCATCTTGATGTAACCAATATGGTTGGTACAGTGATTGTGATGGCTCATATAATCTTCTTTTCAGGTAAGTTAACGGACAAAAGTGATGTCTATGCTTTCGGAGTAGTTCTCTTGGAGCTCTTGATGGGAAGAAAGTTGGTGGAACATAAAGCAGCAGATGAATCCCAATCTATTATCACATGGGTAAGGTACTTTGAGTCTATATGCTGGCCCTACAAAAGTAGTTGGAGTTTATTGATTCAATTGATTTCTTGACATGCAGGCCATGCCCCAGCTCACTGACAGATCAAGGCTTCCAAACATTGTGGATCGCGTGATAAAAGATACCATGGATTTAAAACACTTATACCAGGTCCAGTTAAAACACTATATGTTGATACTCTTAGACGTGTTTGTTCTTGTATGAGTTGCTAAGTTGAATTTATTGCAATATGAACAGGTTGCTGCCGTGGCAGTATTATGTGTGCAACCAGAACCAAGTTATCGACCTTTGATAACGGATGTACTGCACTCGCTAATCCCTCTTGTACCTATGGATCTTGGAGGGTCACTGAGAATTGCAGACTGCATACCCTCTGTTTGAGCCAAACCTTCCCACTGATAACCTGTGCTGTATGACTCGTACATAATCAAGGCCACAGATGGTCACATTTCTTATTGGTGGACAATGGTCTGAACTCTGAAGTGGTAGTTCGCACTTCTTGTGTTCTGCCCATCCTTTTGCTGTATCTTTTTCCTTAAAGGATTCAGATCAAGGAAAGTTTTGATTGAAAGAAATTTATGCTCAGTGTTCCATCTATTTGTAAATTGAACCAAATTGAATGTAGGAGTTTCATAGAAATGAGAGAAATATTTTGTTTTTGGGCTACCCCAGACATGTTTTTCTTCAATTCAATAATTCATTTTGAGTCCGATGTTTTACCGTGGTAAAATGGGCTTAAGAGTCTAAGCAAGAGTATAGAAGGGAATTAACAGTGGATGATTTGCTCTCCCTCGGTGTTGTAAGTGGGTCCCGCATCCGCGGTCGGCAGCCTAAAATGGTGAGTTTATACTATACTGAGGTTTATGACTTCTGGATCCCCTATTCTCTAATCAAGTGGTGAGTTTATTCTATATGCTTCTCCTATAAGGTTGATTTCATCAATTGAATACCAGGATCAGCAGTCTGGAAATGCTTCTCTAAAGAAATTGTGGGAACCGTGACAAATGAGTCTGCAAATCAAGTCTTTTTATTATTATTAGTAGCTTGTAGTTTGGCATATTTAGCTCACAGCATGAGACGAACTTTTTTGGTTTTACCAACTGTTCTCATTTGGCAAGCACATTCTTTATCTAGGTTTCTTTGTCTCGATCGATTAATTTCCACGCTTTTTTTTTCTCCAATCACTTGAGCATTTCCAAACTTCTTGTTAACGTTGATTTCCATGATGGAGTCAGCAGTATTTTCACATAAAATACACTTTGACATAACCAAACATTTGGATCTTAGCCATGTAGAAATTCAACCAGAAAATAAAAAAACATAAAGTGCATTTCAGGAAGGATGGTAACATCCGCCAAACTAAGACGGGGATGAACAAAACATGTTACCTATATGCAACAAAGACGTCACGATGAATTAAAACGAGACAATTACTTGACACCTATATGCAACAAAGATGTCACGATGCTATCAATGCTTTGTGTAAATTATTACAACAAATTATTTAGCGTGTTCACAATCGATATTCTCGATTAACACTAGGGAACACCTTCTACATAAACTTCCTTCTAGTCAAAGTACCAAGATTACTCACTCTTTTTGATTCTGTTTGTTCACAAATATTAGAGGGAAACAATGTCCCTTTCAAACTGGCTTTGCACTAAGAGCACCAAGAACATGCTCGTAAAAATTGTTCACCCCGGCGGCCACGTGGAACTTCACGATTGTACCGTTCTTGCTGCAGAGCTCATGCATCGGAACCCAAGATGTTGTGTTGCCTATCCACAGATCTTCCAGCAGCCGTGGGCGATCGTTGCACCGGACACCATGCTACAGCTAGGCCAGAAGTACTATGTCGTGCCCATAAGCACCATCCGAAAGCTTCAACGCCACTCCTTAAAGTACTTGCCTTCTTCGACTCAAGAATTTCAAAACAAGATCACATCACCAGACAAAGAAGAGGAAGTTGATCATCAAGACATGGTCAAAACTTGTTGGTTTTTCACGAATAAAAATTCTCCCAAGTTACCATATGCTTGTTTGGGACATTCCAGCAGTGACGAAAACAACGTGAATAAAAATGAGGAGGGCTGTTTCCAGAGCAATTATTGCTTTGATTGCTTGCTAATGGGGACCAAGATTAAAGAAGATGGTGATGATTCAAAAGGGGAAGCAAAATTATCACCGAGCACCAGTGCTCCTACTAGTTCTTCAGAAACAAAGGGACTTGCAAGGAAAAGGGAGCTAAATTTAACTAAAAAACAATTTATACTGTTGGAGATGCTCTAAGAGACTTGCATCTCTTGATAATTGGCAACCAAGTCTGGAGATCGTTACTGAAGAATGAAGTACAAATTAGCACTAGCTAGAGACATGATACTTTTCTCTTTTACTGTTCTTTAATTAGATTCCAGTTCATTATTTGTTCATAAGATTTATTGTGATCCATTCGCCTTCCGTCTAATTACTGGTTGTAATTATGGTTCTACAAAAGTACTGAGATCTTTGAAGCTGCGCGCATTATTTTCCTTCTGTTATTTCCCTTCACTCGTTTATAAATCTAAAATATTCATCTTCTTCTAACGATTAAGCATCCGAATATCCAGTTGATGTTTATCATGTGGTATGGTCTGCCTATATTTTTGGAATCAGATGCATTGGTAGTTGTGAACCTCTACAGGACAGGTTTAGGGTCCACACTGGGTTCACACACCCCCTCTATTTTTATTTTATTTTAATTTAATTTAATTTTTTATAAATTACCCTAGCCACCTCTCTTGCAATTAAGTTTTTTTTTTTTTTTTCCTTTTCTATTTGGCAATTAAATCATCTCCAAATCCTAAATCTTTATTTTTCCGCACGCACAGAAGACTTCAAAACTCTTTCCGATTCCCCCTTTTTTTTCCATCAAAAATTTCTCTAGCATAGTCATTGTATCTCTCTAGTATGATGCTTTGAAGTTCAATCAAAGTAGAACAAGCAACTTTAGACCCATCTTTGGAGAACATTTTACACTAAATTTGCAATGGAGACATGTAAGAACAATATGAGTTCAGTGATAATTCGAGTCCTTTTGAATCCATTATTTCTAGTAAGATTCTAACTGAAATTATTTGGCGTATTTGAATCCATTGAGCAACTACAGAATTTTACAACAGCCTAATAATGATAGCCTTATGATTATAGACATGATTTGTTCTACTATATTATGCTAGAATACGAAAGATTTTGCCATAGGAAAATTATACAAATATGAGTTAAGGGGGGTTTCAGAGATAAGGAGTGGTTGTTTGTGGGGGTGGGGGAGGGTTTCAGCAAGAGTTTGTATTTTTAATTGAGGGTTGATTGGTTTTGACGCTTCTAGTTACTCTTGTTTTTTTTTTTTTGAAGGGGTTTGGAACCTAGCAAAGCTGGGAGGCTCATCCCCACGCCTGTCTTATTGAATTAAAAGTATGCGTTTGAATTAAAAGTATGCGTCGAGGGGGACGTAGGGCCTTGACCTCGAGTGCAATTACAAAAATCCTTATAGAGGACATCCTGAATAATAACAGGAGCCTCCTCTAACCATACATCATTAAGAAAATTTGAACTAGCAAGATGAGCTAATCTATTAGCTACACCATTTGCTTCTCAGAAGACATGAGAAATCTTAATTGAGTGTAATGATGTCAAATATGACTTACAATCATCGATAATGAGCCCAACTTCAGATCGGTCCTCCAAATTCTGATTCAATGCAGCCACCATCAGTGAGCAATCACTCTCAAGTATGAAGTCGTCCCATTCTTGGTAAATAGCCAAGAGAAGACCTGCCTTGCACTATTGTTTATTAGCTTTTATTTTTACGAAGCAATATTGTGGACTGGTACATTGATTTTTGTTATTTTCTACCAAATTATTTGGGTAATTCATGCTCCAATACACATTATTGAAGTATTTGTGCTGACAGCTTTATCATTGCTTCTAGTTGAAAGGAATTAAATGTGTTGACAAAAGGATAGCTTGCTCTTTGCTACTGTAAATTCATGAGCAACTTTTTACTCTATGGTTTTGCAACCCCAACTATGGTTTATGAATTTCATTTTTATATACATACCAACTTTTTACCATCTATACATTTCAGTTCAGTAACTATAGCTACTGCTCTAAATAACCAACTAGTTATTGTATTAACATTCTCTTCACAATGTTGAATTAGGTCCAGTACCTTTTTACCAAACAATCAGACTATGGAGAGCAAAACCATATTAACTACTGAAAATTAGTGTTACTTAGAAGATTTTCGTATCATAATATCTTAGTAGCAAAAAAAATTGATTTATTGTATAATGATGGTTTATTCATGATTACTTGCCAAATAGAAAAAAGAAATAAGAAAAAGCATAATTGCAAGGGAGGGTTGTTAGGGTAATTTGTAAAATTAAATTAAATTAAAGTAATAGAAAAATTGAGGGGGTGTGTGAATAGAGTAAATAGGTGTGCGAATGGCACCACCCTATATAATTGGTCCTTATTTGTCAAGTACTGGATTTAGGGTTAAAACCACAATTTCCCTTTCTCAAATTAAACGTGGATGGAGGTGTGAATGTTACTGCTGGGAAGAGAGGTGTAGGTGCTCTTTTAAGAGATGAAAATGGTGAGCTATTGTTGGCGGTCTCTAAGGAAATGGTTGGTCGTTTTAGTGCAAAAGCTACTGAATAGTATGCTGCAGCATTAGGTCTCCAAGTCATATCTCAAGCTGGTTTTCAATCGTATAACATCATTCTTGAATCTGTCTAGTATTTTAAAGTGGTTTAGTGGAAGAGGTGAAGACTAGGCAATATTTCACCTTTTCAATTCAGTTGTTTGTACATATTGTCCTAGGAAATATAATCAGACAGCGCATATATTAGGGGTCTTTTTAAATGTACCCAACAAAAATCTTTTTACACCCAACCCTAACAAAACAATATTATCCTTTATTTAAAAAGTTTGCTGCACAGCCTGCACTTCATTGCTAAATTTCAGAATTTTTCTGTTAAACAAGAAACTAGATGAAGACTTCTTTAGGCCCCATTTGGGATTGCTTCGCTTTAAAAAAAAAATCAGTTTTTGTTTAAAATTTTAGATTTTATTAATAAATAAAAAGCAGCTTTAATTGAAAGTTATAGGTCACTAGCAGCAGATTTTAGAAGCAGCCCAGAGGTTGCTTTTAGAAGCTGTAGTGGATCAAAACACGCTCTGAAGTTGTTTTATGTATTGACAGCACTTTTTAAAATATTATTTACCAAACCTGAAACTGTTTTAATTCACAGCTGATTATTCTCACAATATAGCAGAAACAATCCCAATATTTTCTACTCCTATTATTCTATATAAGAGAAGATTTGGTTGGGCTTCTTATCTCTGTAATTTACATCTAGCAATGAGTATATCCTCAATATTTACATATTAATTCCTCAATTCTTATTTGGAATGCATAAGCATCTAGCTCTTGGAAATTAATTCTAATTCTCATATTAGAAGAGAAAACAGATGGCTCATATTGGGGGAAAGCGTAGTGGGGATGCAGATGGCTGCAAGTTCTATGGGGAAGACGATGCACACTGCAATTTTTTTTTCTTTCTTTTTTTCCAATTACATTAGTTGGAATGAAAGGGACAAATCTGGAAATTAGACAAATGTTTGTTAGGGCTAGGTGTATAAAAATTTTTGCTGGGTACATTTAGAAACACCCTATGTTAGCTAGGCAAGCGTTGTTGTTTCCTGCATCTCAAGTTTGGATAGAGGATGAGCCACAATAGCTCTCTCATATACTTACTACTGATGTATATATCTAAGTTGCTTAATACATGCAATTTCTTTTCTGAAAAAAATAAAAATAAAAATAAACTGGACCAAGAAGAAAGACATTAGCAAAGCTAACATTTGGTTTTCGTCCATAAGTGCCAAAAATTTGCACAATAGAGTCCAAATTAGTTTAGATAAATCTATCCCCTTTCTATATTGGTATCATAATCAGAACAATTCCTTTCCTAACTATTTAAAGTTCATAATTTTTCAAAAATTAATTGAATCAGAGATCATTTAACTATCAATTGTATCGATTCTTGAAACACCGAATACCAAATTAATCATTTACCGACAAATTGTCCTAGTGCTTGATACGGCTGAAATAGCCTCACAATTTAACCCTGCAAAATGTAGTTGTCAGTATAGGATAAGCAGGGATCGTTCAGTCCGGGGATTGTAGGGTACACCTACACAAAAAGGTCAATTAACAAATAAAAGAATAAAATGGGGGGTTTTGAATTTTGGTTCCTAATCTACTTAAAATAAAAACAAAACATATAAAACTATATACAATGATCGACTTCCCTAACCTAGACCAATACCACTTGGAAATTACTAAGTGTAAAAACAGAAAATCCATTTCAACATGCTACAAAAATGTGCCCATCTTAAATGCCTAGATAAAAGCTCAAATGAAAAGCCTCAGCGGATCAATCCACTTATCTGATTCATTCTAATGTAGGCATGGATAGGAAAAGTCCTTACCAAGCCTAATACGACTAATTTTTGAAAACACTCAGCATAGTTCTCTTAACTAGTAGTATTATCTAACCCTCGAATCAACTCACACGTGCAAATTAACCATTAGACATAGAATTTAACACATAATTTCCAGAATCGTTTAACCATTGAACATAGTTTTTACCACTTTTTAGAACTAATTGCTACTTGTTTAACTCAGCGTCTTAACAAATACAATTACTCTTGGCAAATTAAGCAAACGCACAAGAACTCTCACCGTTATTCTAGCATGCAAACTTATGAACCTAACTCTGAAAATTACCTAAACACGTAAAAGGGCACAAGATTGTAACATGCATCATAAAAGAATTCTCGAAATAAACTCAATAATAAACTGAAAATCTCAAAAATATTAATAAAAATATTCTGAAAATTCCGTGTCTCCAATTACACAACTCGCAAATTGAAACACACAAAACCGAAATAAAAATTGTAAGTAGAGTCATAGTTACACTTTGAAGCTTTCCTCAATGGCTTGGCAACAAGGTGATGAACTCGTCTCTACTATGGTGGTGGAGCGTTCTTGACTCAGGGCCTAAGAGCTTCGTAGATTGATGGATGGATGGTGGTCACGGTCTTGTAGGTAATGGAGGTTTGAGGAGTGAATTGGGCAGTCTTGAAATGGTTTTTTGGCCAGGAAGTGATAGGCAATGAAGTGATAGGCCAGGAAATGATCTTGGCTGGGAAGTGATGCCAATTCTATTCTGGACATTGCCTATTTATAGGGGAGCATTGGTTGGCTTTTGTCGATCATACCCTTCATCATTGGACGGATGAGATTACATCATAATTCCTTTAATTTTCCAACTGAAACATCTCCTTTAAGGCCTTAACTCCTCTCATAATGGGGCAATTCCTTTAATTTCCAAGCTGAAACATCTTTCTCTTATTTATTTTCCAGTTGAAACATCTTTCTCTTTTATTCCTCAACTGAAAACGTTTTTCTCCTTTATTCCCCAACTGAAAACGTCTTTCTCCTTTATTTCCCTTCTTCATTGCTTGGTCAAATATCTTAATGCTTTATTTTATGACTCCATCATTGCTGTTTCCAAGAGTTCCACCAGGCAATATTTCCTACAACAAGCAAGAGAATATCAGAAATTTCTAGAGAAAATAAAGGGAATTAAAATGTAAAGACCGCAAAAACAGTCGACAGTGAGGAATCCTGATCCAGCTAGAATTTTTCATGAATTTTACTTTTTCCACCTATTTCACTCCAAACACTCAACAAGACTCTCAAAATGACTTAATGACTCAAAACACTAAACTAAGGGAGAAATAAGGCTAAAATGAGGCACATAATCAATAATATCGTCACACTTTTTTGCTCCTATCAGTGCTCTGCTAGGGTTTATTGTTGGCCTCCTCCTTCGACAAAATTCTCAAACCTTCTAGACCTCAATGGTCATGGCTACTGCTAGCCTTCTGGCTAACTCTCTATTTCTTTTTGCTGCTTTTGATCTAGCACTTGGGGTTCGGCCATGGACCGGGATGCCTAGGGGTGCTGGTTGGGTCATGGCTGATCTGAGGCCGAGCTCTAAAGGAGTAGAACTATATTGGTTTATGGCAGATCGACGAGTTTGGATCTTGGATCAAGTCGACCATTGGCATCAGTGGTGGGAGTATTAATGGTGTCTAATTGGATCCACAAACTGCCATTCTCTTTGACACGACGCTGAGGGAAGTGGTGGTGTTGCTTGGTGGGCCGATGTTAGTCGACGGATTGCACTAACGTCGCTGGAGGTGAGGGCAGCTTGCTTTTGCTCAGGGTCTATTTGTGATGAAGATTGCGGTTCAGTTCAATGGCTTCACGGGCATGTGATGGATTGCTGGGATCGAGTTGCAGATGTTGATGCCTTAATGCAATGTCCTGGTGGTTGGGCTAGATTGGGAGCAGTCTCCGGTTGGGGAGCTGTTACGGACACGGAAGTGTTAGTCCGACTTCGTGGGTTGGAGGAAGAAGATGATGGAGCGGTGGCCCTCATGGCGAGTATCAGCGGGGGCATGACCGATGGATTTTGGCTGGAAAGATACTTGTAGGCTTAATGGGCTAGGGCTTTTTTTACCCTACTCTTTGGGCCTGCATTTGGAGTGGCTGGGCCTCTTGGGCATTGAACTGGTAGGTGGGCTTCAGCTTTGGACTCACTGTTCTAGGGTTTCAAGTGGGCTGGATTACCCTTTTGCTATGGGGTTAGATGGATTGGGTCTCTATGGCCCTTCTACTGTTTAATTTTTATTTGGGTTGCAAAAACCAGTGCCTTAGTTATAACCATTTTTTGTTTGCTTTGAGGTTTCTAGGTTTTTGTTAGAATAATGGTGCGTGGATTTCCTAAAAGGTGGGTGTACTGGGGGTATGCTGGGTTCCTATGCTTTTCTAGGATAGGATGTTAGGATGCTCTAATGAACCATTCTTTCTGTCGACCCTATAGGGGTGTTTTATTTTTGTACTGCTTGCTGAATCTAATAAATGGGTTGACCTCTTTCAATAAAAAAAAAAACTATCAATTGTATCAAAGAAAAACACATTATCCCTCCTTCCTATGCTATGGTTTTGTATCGTAAGCATGTCCAGCGATTTCCTTCATAATTTTCAATAGTGAATCGAGTTCCTCCCCTTGATTCTCTTGTGGCTTTGGGTAGAGCGAGCACCAAGACCTTGTCTGTCTCCTTTCATGGTGGTTCTCATTGGCGTTTGTGTTCCTTAAGGTTTAGGATTTTGTTTTGGGGTTTTCTAACTTCTGATGTTTTTATTACTGTGATTGGTGTTATGTGTGAGTTCTGGAAAAATTCAGAGAGCTTAATTAGATCGTCTGAGGAATTGAATTTGTGATCTTGACAATTATATGAATGCTCGAGAATAATTTTTGAAATTTTTTACAAGGTGAAATCTTCAAAATTTGGACTCTATAATAAAGTATTTGACGTGACGAGTCTGTGAGAATTTTTGGAGAATTTCTCGTAGAGTTAGGAAGATCAATCTTTTTCCCTTTACAACCTTCTCACTTTTCCAATTTGATATTCTTAGCAACACAAGGGTATATAAAACATTCTATCCACCCTTAATTTACATAGGAACAATGCTTTTAACCATATCAATGAACAACTTAAGAATTTGCAAGAAACACAAAATTATTTGGATAATCTCAAAAGATAAAATTTTGGATGTATACCGTCAACAAGACTAAAGTCAATACAGAGAAAGACTTTGAAAGTAAGACCAAGTTAGAAAAAAGTTCATGACCAAAATAAGAAATATTTCTTCGTCAACTGAATATTTGATTCATCTTAGAGACATGTAGCACTGTGACGTGCTCAAATTGATAAAGTGCAATTTGGGGTGTTACATTAGGGCGCGCGTGCGCGTACACACACATATAGCTCTTTTTTTCGCAGATGATTTTTTTATTATCTTTAAAGCAGGAAGGGAGGATTGCGAGGCCATGAAACATATACTTACTGATTATGAGCATGCTTCGGGTCAACAGGTAAATTATCAAAAGAGTTACATCTCTTTTAATAAAAATGTTCATCCATTTATGCAGGAAGGGATTGCTTTTCTTCTTAGGGTACAAAGAGTAGAGAAGCATGACAAGTATTTGGGTTTACCGATGGAATTAAGTTATTCAAAGACTGAAGCTTTCGGTTTCTTGAATGAGAAGATTCGTACCCGGACTCAAGGATGGCGTGAGAAAACGTTGAGTGTGGCTGGGAAGGAGTGATTGTTCAAGGCTGTTGCTCAAGTAATCCCATCATATGTTATGAGTTGTTTTGCGCTCCCTAAGCACTTATGTCAAGAAATACATAGGTTGATGGCACTTTTTGGTGGGGTGATGCGGAGAATGGAAGGAAGATTCATTGGGTAGCATGGGAGAAATTGCGTTGCCTTAAGAGTGAAGGTGGTTTGGGTTTCCGGAATATGCACTTCTTCAATTTAGCATTACTAGCGAAGCAAGGTTGGAGACTATTACATTAGCCGGATTCCATTATTGCCAAGCTTCTCAAGGCTAAGTATTTCCCACGGTGTTCTTTCTTAGAGGCATAATTAAAAGGTGGTGAGTCCTACTCTTGGTGAAGCATCCTTTTGGATCGTGAAGCCCTTAAGTTGGGTTTACGATTTCAAGTTAGTAGTGGTAGTAGCATATCTGTGTGGAACGACCCATAGGTACCTATTCCATAATCTTTCCGGCCTTATTCTTCTATCAAGGAAGGCATAGAGGATTTGGTGATGTCTAACTTGATTGATTGGGATACAAAGACTTGGGCTACTGATTTTATGAGTGAACTTTTTACGGAAGGTGAAGTGGAGAGGATGGCTTCTATCCCTCTTAGCATTTGTGGAGTTTGATTGGGATACAAAGACTTAGGCTATTGATTTTATGAGTGAACTTTTTACAGAAGATGAAGTGGAGAGGATGGCTTCTATCCCTCTTAACATTCATGGCAGCGACGAAAACCGGTACTCATTTATTCAAATCTTGTCATGCTTTGCATTGTTTTTGGTTGTTTGGGCCCCTTAGATTACATGCGAGTGCGCTCCCGGCCAAGTGTGTCAGTGATTGGGTGTTGGACATGATTGACTTCCTGTAGGTGGACTAGTAGGACTTTTTCTTCATGAGCTTATGGGCCATCTGGGATGAGCAAAACAATCTGGTCTGGAAAGGTGCAAATTTCTAGCCAATGAATATGATTCACTGGACTACCAAATTGCTAGAAGATTTCCAGAAGTATCATCCCAAGCCAGTTAGGAAGCAGAAGAGACAGCTGACTAAGTGGAAAAATCCTCCTAGTGGTCATCTTAAAATAAATGTTGATGGGGCATTCAGATCAGAAGATGGGAGTTGAGGTATTGGGGTACTAGTTAGATATGATTCTAGTATGGGTATTGCTGCTTTGGATAGACCTTTTCTACATGCACACTCGGTCCTTAATATGGAAGTGGAGGCATGTAGGGCTGGTCTACATCTTGGAATTCACCAAGGTTGGGCTGACATAGATGTTGAAAGCGACTCTGCCATTCTGATTGCTGCTCTCAATAGTGGGGAGAAAAATCTCTCTGAAGTAGGTCGAGTTTTAGATGATTGTAATGAGTATATGAATGCTTTTCAATCGGTTTGAATTCGGCATATTTACCGTGAAGCAAATGGTGTTGTAGATAGGCTTGCTCACCTTGCTAGTGTTGGTTTTATTGATGTTGTTTGGTTAGATGAGACACTTGCAATTATTCGGGATGTTCTCTACGAGGACTATTATGCTTGTTTTTTCTGTAGCATGGGGTTCAGGTTTTATGTCCTCCCCATTGCAAAACTCTACAATTAATATAATAAATGAAACTGGGCGTGGGGCTGAGCCTCTCAGCTTGGCTGGGTTCCAAACCCCTTAAAAAAAAAAAAAAACACACACACACACAGATATATATATATATATATATATATGTATATGGCATTCCATTAAGGGATTTTTTTTTAATCATTTTATTAAGGAATTTCTTGTGAGACCTACTTTTTGATCACATTTCGACATCTCCACCGTTCAGTTAGGTCCCAATGTGTAGATCACTTATGCAATTTTTCAGCCAAATTGACGATCGTTAAAGCATTCATAATCTTGATTTACATTCTAAACATAAACGGTTTAGGTTGGACAGATTCGGTTTGTCTATTGATTTGAACTAGTTCGGTACCTCAACAATCCTTAATTAGTATAAGTGATTTACTCATATGGATCTAAAAACTCATCAAATGGTCGAAATGGTGATATGTGATAAAGAAAGGGGGTCCCACAAGCGATCTCTTAAAATGGATAAAAAATGAGATCCCTCACTAGAAAAGCATATATATATATATATATATATATATGCCTTCTCTGCTAAGGACATCCTTAACTTAGCTTCTTACAGTATGGATTTCCATATTTTGATCATATATTCACATCTTAACAGTTCAGTTTTTAGGTAGATCACTTGTACAAATTTTCAGCCAAATTGATGATAGTTAAGGCATACAAAACTGCAATTTATACGAACGGTTCAGGTTGGACAGATTCGGTTAGTTCGTGTAAATTTCAGTTTTAGATGCCTTAACGATCATCGATTCAGCTAAAAATTTGGAGAGATGATCTAAACATTAGGACCTAAAAACTGAACGTTTAAGATGTGAATATGTGATCGAAAAGTGGTCAAAATATGAAAATCCGTACTGTAAGCTAATTTAAGGACCTATATATATATATATATATATATATATAGAAAGAGAGAGAGAGGAAGAAGAAGAAGAAGATTTCTTTCAGGCATGCATAGAAGTGTACATGTAGATGGCCCTGCACTATTGGGTGGCCCGATCTATTAGGCTGATTAAATCAATTTGGTAAAGCTATTGTATATTAACATTTCTCATACATCAACTATTTTTACCCCTCTAAGGACTCATGTTATCACTTTGAGGACTAATATTACTATTTTCATGACTCATATGGTAAACTAAGAAAATTTACCACTTTAGGGACTCATGTTACCACTTTGAGGACTAATATTACAATTTTGAGGACTCATGTGGTAACTAAGAAAATTTACCACTTTAAGGACTCATGTTACTACTTTGAGGATTAATATTACTATTTTGAGGATTAATATTACTATTTTGAGGACTCATTTTACCACTTTTAAGGCAATTGTATGCATGTCATACGTTAACACATTGTAAAATTTTCCAAACCAATTTGGGTGCCCTTAGCAGGCTAAGGTGCTATTGGGTTTGTACTAAACCTTGGATTTTTCTAAAAGGATTTTGTTCCTCAGGGTTTAAAATTTGGGATCTTGGGAGAATTATTGTTGTCAAGTTACTTCTCTTAGAAGTGATCTTTGCTAGCAAACTTATGGCTAGGGGTCGTCAACAGGCCGATCCCGGCCCATTTGTAGTGGGCTTGGACCGGGCCGTGCCGGGCCTTACAACATTTTTACATAATTACTGACCGATTCTAGTCGGGCTTCATTGTAAATTTTAAGATCCAAACCCGTCCATATAAGCCGAGCGATATGTTTCATGTTGTCTTGAAATGTATCGCCAAAAGTTAAATTACATTATCAAAATATTCCCTAGAACGATAAACTAAGGTAACCAAAATAGTAAATTTTCAAAGTATTCTTCATATTTATATATATATATATATATGTGTGTGTGTGTGTGTGTGTATATATATATTTTTTAAATAATGATATATTAATACAAAATAATATTTTTATTATTATGAAAACGGACTGGATTATTATCGTATCGGATCAACCTAATCCGTGTTTGATCCATTAAGTAAACAAATTAACGGATTTGAATCATTAACGGATCAAATTTTCAATCCAAACCTGTCCAATAACCACGGATTTAAAGCGGATCCGAATCAATATCCGGTCCATTTACAGGTCTACATGTATTGCATTTTGAGGTTTGATTTTCCACCTCCAGATTGAAATCGTTGTCAATCATCACATGCACGTATTGTGTTTGTGTGAGTGTGTGACCCTTCCACTAAGGAATCTTTTTTTTATTTTAAGGGATCCCTCGTAGGAACCACTTTTCTATCACATTTCGGCATCTCGACTGTTCAATTTTTAGATCCTAATGTATAGATAACTTATGTAAATTTTCAGCTGAATTGATGATCTTTAAGGTATTGAACTAAATTAAATCAATGGACGAACCAAGTCTGTCCAACCTGAACCATTCATGATTATAAGGGAAATGCAAACAGTGTCTGACCTTTGGTCCATTAGTAATTTCGGTATCTCAAGCCTAATGTTCTTACCTCGACCTAACATAAGTACTTGAAACTATTAACTCTGTTACAACATTTGACAGGTGGCATATATTGAAGGGCAATTTTGCTCCTTCCAGGGATCTGGATTCTCTGCTATTGTTTTAGTTGCTATGATCTACTATAATTCGCATAGGGTGCTATCACATCACCACAACTCAATCTAAGGGTTAAACATTAGTGTTCCCATGAGTCTAGTTATGACTCACATATATAAACCAAATTCTATCACCTATCTAGTTCCCTCCATTTTTTGTCTGTAACTACTGCCCATTCTCCCTGAAACTGAAAAAAAATAGTTCTAGGCATCCTCATATTCATATTCTCTTTACCATAACTAATTGAAACGAGAGGAGGAGGACATGATGGAGGTACAAAGGGGGAGGGGAGTCTTGGGAGTGTTGCTCGTAGAGATCATATGGGTTGGAGAAGAACGAAATGATGAGGTAGAGCATCGTTTAGATTTGATTTTTACATAAGAACGGAGAATTAGGGTTGTGGAAAGGTTGGGGCTTTGGGTGTAAAGGTTGAGGATTTGGGGTTGAAGAAGAGAGAGCGAGTCTACAGAGAGTAAGAACGAGTTTTGGAGGGAATGGGTGGAGAGGTGAAAAAGATAGCATTTTGGAGAAAAACAAGATTATGAAGAAAGAGAGGCTTGATTGACCAACTTTCTTTATGGGTTTCAACTCCAAAACTGAGACTTCTTCAGTTGATTGTTTTTTCACTAAAGGATATATATATATATATATATATATATTTATATATTTTGTCTGGGAATTTTGTGCAGTGAGGAAAAGACAGTGTCTTTAGTATTGTTCCACTCTTGTGGAGTTTTGGATTTGATCTCTCTCTCTCCCTCTCTCTGATCTGATCCACTGCCTCTTTCTCTCATTTGATCAGGATTTTTCATTTCTATTTGGAAGATCGGAAAAGAAAATGCAAAATAAAAAACGAAATCAATATATAAACTTCAAATTTCTTTGTTTTCATTATTTTGTTTTATGGGTTTTGTTCTAACCTATTTCGTTGTTAGTCTCATATTTTGTTTTCTGGTGGTGAATTCATTTGGGAATGTGGATCTGGTGGGGAATGTGGATCTGATTGGATCTCATTTGGGAATGTGGATCTGATTGGATCACGTACATGGATTCGTCGACTTTGGCGATGACATTGAGGGCGGCGGCGATTTTGTTGAAGGTGGGTAGTGCATAACCATCACCATAGCAACTCAAACTAGTCCCGGTTGCACAAACCACCATTCAACGTCTCAATACGAAAGATCAAGTGCGGTGTAGTCACAGACATCAAACCTGCAGCACCAGCTCCAATAGATGATGATGAAGAAGATATTTATGTTGACCAATGGAAAAAAAGAGTCCAATTATGGAGAGAAAGAAATGCAGAAGAAAAAAAATTAATGGATTAAAATATGAAAAGAGAAAATTACCCTTCAATATATGTCACCTGTTAGACACCGTAACGAATTAACGGTTTCAGGTACAACGGTTTTAGGTACTTATGTTAGGTCGGGGTATGAACATCATGTAGTAATGTGATATTTTTTAAACTTGAGATACTAAAGTTACTAATGTAATACCCCGAAAATTCATCATTTATATATTTATGATGATTTTTCGGAAACTATTAAATAGGATGTTAGTACGTTTACATGGTTTAGGGTGGAGTGAAAGTGTTTCGGACGAATAAATTCTTGAAATGACTTATTTTCGAGGGGTCAAAGTGTGAACTTTTTAGTCGTTGGGTTTTTCTAAAAACTTGTTTCACAAAAGTCGTAGAGTGCGTCGATACGAGTTCATGGATATGCGGCACGCGAAAATCGGAGTTCGTATGTGAAAGTTATGGTCAGTGGAAGTTATTTCCATTTTCAGAAATTTTAGTATAAATAGGAAATTTCCGGAAATATCTTCACAAAATTTGAAACCTTCCTTTGTTGGCAAATTCTAGAAAATTCCAGATTTTAATTCTCTCTCACTTTTCCAGTAAACCCGACCCGAACTCGGATTGAAGACCCGATCTTTTCTTCGATCTCCAACGTACCCAGGTGATGGCATCGGCACAGAACTCTTCCTCTCCTCGTTTAGGTCCTCCCTACGGTGGCCTCTAACGACAATTTTCCTCCATGACGGTCATCAAGGAGGTGAAAATCTGCTGTGGCGGACCCGACTAGTTCTCTCGATTTTGGTGACGGCTGGAGGTGAAACCAATTTTGTTGAGCTCACACAGCCGCCTCTATCTATTCTTGGTGGTAGCTTTGATCAATTTTTGGTGTGGAGTTGCAACTTGAGGTGAACAATAAATTTTGAGCTTGTGGCGGTGATCTAGGCCGAGTTGAGCTTTGTTCTAGGTATTAAAGTTGCTCCACTTGGTATTATCTCCATTTTGGATGGTTTGATTATGGTGGTTTTGAGTTTGGTCCCGCGACGGTGTGCCACCGCCTGTGACGGTGCTTGGTGGAGTTTCTAGCCATGCCAAGGGCAGTTTCTGATTTTATTTATCATCTACTCGTTGATACGAGCATTTTGATATTTAATAGGAATTTTTAGAGTTTGTATGAATTTGTTACGGTTTTTACTGTTTTCGATTGTCTCTATTTTCGGTCCATGAGGATCTGGCCATTCAATCTACTTGTAACTTTAACATATTGATCGTAGGAATGTTCCAAAGACTTTGGGTGGTCTCGGATGAAGTTTTGCCTCGATTGGCGTTACTTTTAGGGTTTTTGTTCAAAAAAAGGTTCGAACTTTAATCACTTTGTGATTCATGTGCTGAGTTGTGACCTAATTTTCCTTAGGTGCATGATAGAGGGTGATATGAAATTCTTATTGTTTCATTGAAGACGCAACTGGATTTTAGGTGAATAAATCTGATGTTGTTTTTAGTGATAAATTAGTTATGTTCTTGTTTATTAGAATTAATTGTTTAGCTGAAAAATCATATTTATCGCAGGTAATATTTGTTTTGAAATATATGAACTTGATCGTCAATGGTTCATGGGTAAGTTAAAATAATGTTTTGTTATAAAATGATTTTCGATTAGTGTAATTTGTGATACTATAGTTAGTATTAGTGTCGTCTTTGAGTGAATGACTACATATTTGGTGTGGTTTACGATGATCATGTCTGGTGTTTCAGCGATTCATGTGTCATCTACGTGAAAGGAGGTTATTATTGTGTGATATTACTTTATTTGTTGTTAAGTAAATTACCATTGTATGTTTTGCTTTAATTGCATATAATCTCCTGAACTAAATCATAAGCAGGGATTATCTTTTTGTTTTTGTACATGTAAACTCCTGAACTAAGTTGTATGCAGAGATTACTAATTTTCTGTATTGTTTTGTCTTCACATAATTACCTGAACGAATACCATATGCAGAGGTTACCTTACTGTTTGAATTGTTTGACTATATTATTCTGGTCTTCTATTTTGTTGACTGGAGTTTAATCACACAAGTTGTCAAAAGCTTACCGGGTTTGTTGTTGCAATCCAGTGCATTATTCAATGGTGTAAGGGTTGATCCTGCAGGTCAGGGTAATCGTGGCTGAAGTAGGGTTTGTGCGATCGTAGCTGTAGGTGTTCGGAAGCTAATTTTGTTGCTTAACTTTCTTTAGAAAATTACACACAAGTGATCTTTTGAAACTTTAATTAGTTATATGGCCACCTTTTTTTTGTATACATAAAGCCACTTGTAGCTTTAAATTATTTTCGACCTGACAATTTTACCCTCTCACTTAAGAAACCCAATTCCATTAGCCTTACATCACATATCTCTCTCTCTCTCTCTATCTGATTACAGTGTCTCTCTCTCATCAACCATAGATTTTCACGTCTTTGGTCGCCGCCTCCAATTCCAGCGACCACCGGCACGGCGCTCTCTATCTCTCCCTCTCTTTCCTCGATCACAGATCACGTCTTGATCTCCGCCTTAGATTCTGGTGACCACCGGCACGGCGCTCTCCTCAATGTCACTCACTCTCTTAGCAAACCCACCTATCTCCCTCTGCCAGGCTTTGTCGTCTCCGCAATGCTGAAATTTTTGCAGACCACTGAGAACCAGATTCAATTCCTCCTGCAAAGCCTCAACGTTGCCAACTCAGACTCTGTTCACCGAGAGCTAACTCAGGTAGTACCTCTCTCCTTCTCGCTTTTTCTTCAATTCCGGCTCTGTTTGCTTCCTATTATCATTTCGGAACCCTAGAATTCTCTGTTTTGGTTTCAGAGTATTCGGAATTTGGACGGAACTTCATTTTTGTTTGGTTTCGGTTTTGGACTTTTAGTGAGACTATTCTAACTCAAAACGCGGTTTTGTTTGTCGTTTTGGCTTGCTCAATGAGCTTCTGAATTGCTTTCTCAATGTAGATTCGAATGTCGTCAACATTGCCTCGCATTCTTGTGCTCTCGCTTGGATCTCCAATCCTCTGCTTCATTGTCTCCCTAATGATTCACGTTTTTCATTTGATTTTATTTGAATTTGAATTTGCAGGTGCAAATTATTTTAAAAATCTCGATTTTGATTGCTGAATTTTCATGCAGGGGCTGTTTGGATGATGACGATGAGTCTTCGATGGTGAGATTAGGCGTAGGGAAGAGCGAGAATACTAATTCCAGAGATCAAAGCTTTGTTACATGTTCAAAACCCAGAATTATGTATTGTTACAGTTTTTGGATTAGGTAGAAACTCATTTGTTGATATTTGTCAATTTGATAGCTTTGGTTTGATTTTGGTAATTCCTATGGATTTGACGGCTTACTCTAATGAATGATGCTCATGGATACAAGTTATGTTGATCGATTATGATATGTGCAATACATGCAAGATTGAGCATTGCAAGCTTTTGACATTGTAAATTCATGGTTGTTTTAATGTTGGACAAAATACTGTTTACTCCCTATACTTATAGGGATTATACGTTTCAGTCCCTCGCCTTTCAATTTCACCTAAAAAGTCCCTAAACTCTCCAATTTCACCCAATTGGTCCTTACCGTCAATTTTCCGTCTAAATCTCTGTTAAACTGCTGACGTGGAAATGCTTACACCCTGAAATGACTATTATACCCTCACTTATTATTTTTTTTTATATTTATTTATCTCTCTCTCTCTCTCTCTCTTCTTTTTTTACCTATTCTTCTTCCAGCTCTTTCTCCTCCTCTGTTTATCTCCTTCGTCTTCTTCCAAAAACAATCAGCTCTCTCTCCATCTCCAGACCTTCAATAAAGAAGAGAAAGATTCAAAACTCAAAAAAATAAAAAGGGTAGAGAGGGCAGAGGAGAGGAGAGGTCATATTATCTTTCTTCAACATGATCACCCTCCATTAACCAGCACCGACTCCAGCTCCCAAGAATTCGACTTCTGAAGGCTCCAAAACCCATCTTGCCCGCAACCTGATCTCACCTCTGCCGATAAGCTGTTTGTCGACGGTGTCATTCTCCCTTTCCGCCTCGTCCTCACCCATGAGTGGCTGCCCTACCCGAACCTGCGACCCAAATCGGAAGAGATTTCTGCTCCGGACCCAGAACCAGAGGCCCTGGTGTCAACTGCAGCTCCGGTGCTTGCCGCATCGAAGCGGTGGAGGGACATGTTCAAGAAGAAGAGTGAGAGTAGTGAGAAAGAGAAGGAGAAGAAGAAGGAGCGGAAGAAGGAGAACCGTTTTCACGGAGCAGATCCGCCAGAAATGCTTGTACCTGACCCAAATTCGGGGCTCTGGGAGGTGAACAGCACCGTGTTCAAGGAGCATCAATGTACCTGATACTCATACTAATCAGGTCTAGATTTCCACAATTTCATATTCGACCCCTCTTTTGAGTCTTTTCAAAGCTTCACAGTAACGCAATAACTACAGCCAATGCCTTGAAACTCAAACCACACGCCTTACTGTTTTCTCAATCGTCTCAAACTTTCTTCTTCTTATTGATTGCCGAAATCAATCTCGGCCTTCATCGCAAATCCTAAATCATGTCTGGCGGGTTTTTTAGGGTTAGTTTGTTTGATGATTCTGAATTGCTTTTGATTCCTTATTTTTGATTGGATTCAATATCTGTTGTTACTCAGATCTTCTCCAAAATTCGCAATTTCGATTGACATCTAGGTACGTCAGTTGATTTAGTATATGATTAGGTGGTGTTTCTTTTGAATTGTGTTCATCTGGGTACGTCAGTTGATTTAGTATATGATTAGGTGGTGGTTCTTTTGAATTGTGTTCATCAGGGTGCGTCGGCTGATCAGCACACGAGGTTTTCTAATGAGTAGCTGCTGAACTAAAATAGCATAAATTTGCACATGAATTGGAACATTTTGTTCGTTTTCGATCCCTATTTGTTGTTCAATTTAGTTTACATTGGTGGGCTTATATGTATTTATTAATGTGTGAGAATTGGTGTATTGGTTAACTGACAAAATGGAGAGAGAGCTGGTTGTTTTTGGGAGAAGACGAGGGAGATAAACAGAGGGGGAGAGAGAGCTGGAAGAAGAATAGGTAAAATGAAAAAAAAAAAAAAAAGAGAGAGAGAAATAAATAAATATAAAAGAAAATAATAAGTGAGGGTATAATAGACATTTCAGGGTGTAAGCATTGCCACGTCAGCAATTTAACGGAGATTTAGACGGAAAATTGACGGCAATGACCAATTGGGTGAAATTGGAGAGTTTAGGGACTTTTTAGGTGAAATTGAAAGGCGAGGGACTGAAAAGTGTACTCCCTATAAGTATAGGGAGTAAACAGTATTTTGTCCTTTAATGTTTCATAGTAGTTTTTGTGTAGGTTGGTAATAGTTTTCTCAGATAGTAGCTTTGTTAGTCTTTGGTGAGAGTAACTTTTGGTGGTGATGATTGTAGCTTTTTGTGGTGGTGGTGATTGTAGCTTTTTGTGGTGGTGATAGTAGTTTTTAACGTTGGTGAGAGTAGATTTTGTCAGTGGTGAAAGTAGTTTTTTGTGGTGATGATAATAGTTTTTTGCGTTGGTGAGAGTAGCTTTTGTTGATGGTGAGAATAGTTTTTGATACAAGAGTAACTCTCTAATGTTAGTGAGAGTAGCTTGTTAGTGTTAGTGACAGTAACTTTTGTTATTGGTGAGAGTAGTTTTTGGTGTTGGTGAAAGCAGCTTTTTCTGTTAGTGAGATTAGTTTTCTAGTGTTGGTGAGAGTAGCATTTGTTGTTGGTGAGAGTAGCTTTTAGTATTTGTGACAATAAGTTTTGTTGGTGGGGATAGTAGCTTTTCGTTTTGGGGAGCATATGTTATTTGGTAAGCAATAGCTTTTATTGTTGGTGATAGTAACTTTTGTTATCTCATTGGAGGTTGCCGAAAATCTTACTAGAGTAGCTTTTGTTGCTAGTGACAGTAGATTTTGTTGCTGGTGATAGTAGCTTTTGTGACCTCGCCGGAGATTGCCAGAAATTTCATCAAAGTAGCTTTTGTTGCTAGCTGCAGTAGCTTTTGGTGTCAGTGACAGTAACTTTTGTAGTAGGCAGAGTTCGCCGAAGGTCGGCCGGAGACTCGCCGGAGTTGACTGGAGAGGAGAGAGAGAATGAATGTTAATTTTGTACTCTAGTGGCATTTATGTAAATATATTAGTTTTTAATATCCAAAATATAACATCTTTTTTAATCTAGTGGCCTTATGAAGGAAAAAAACTAGTTTGTGGCCTTATGGCTAAAAAAATATTATAAGATGCACTTATATGTAATTAACCCAACTTTCTTTAGACTTCGTTTACTTATTATTTTGTTAACGCAACTTAATTCGTAAACTTTGTGTAATGTAATATATGGCTCTAAAGAACGAGTATGTATTGACTTTGTAGGTTCTAGACATCATCATGTACTTGTTTTAAGTTGAAATTTTTACAATTATTTAGTGTTGATATTTGAACGGTCATGCCCTGTGTATTTGTATTTGTTTATTGTTTGTGCTTGAAAATCAGGGTGTGACAGCTAATGGGCCAAAGTCAGACACTGTTTGCATTTTTTCCCTTGATTAAAATTGTAAATTGCCATTATAAATGCCTTAACGATTATCAATTTGGCTAAAAATTTGTAGAGATGATCTATTCATATAGACCTAAAAACTGAACGGTTATGTGAATATGTGATCGAAAAGTAGGTCTAATAAGTGATCCCTTAAAATGGCTAAAAAAAAATAGATCTCTCACTAGAATGGCTCTGTATATATATTAGTATATAATTTGCGGGCTTACAAGCCGGGCTTCAACTTCCTAAACCAAGCCCAGCCCTCAGCATCAACGGGCCGGGCTTTTACCTGTCAGTCCAAATGATGACCCATATTTATGGCTAACTTAGGTTACATACTATGAAATAATTTACATCAGATTAAAGAAATTCCTGAAATACCATAATTGAGTGCAAGATTCAAGCTATTTTATTTTGGGGGGAGGATTCAGTGCACCAACGTGTACTTGCACAGACATAAATGAATGGGTAGAATATATTAAATATACTCATAGGTTATTAATAAAAATATTAAAGGTTGAGATCATTTTATAAGTGTTGGGTTATTTGCACCGTCGGTGCATAGAATAATTTCCATTTTTTTTGTGTGAAATGACTTTACATAAATATGTAAGCTCTTATAATATTAATTGAGCTTCATTGTTACTTGGTTGACCATTAAATTAGGGTCCAAACATATAGGCTGCTTGGTAATGTGATGTTCTACTCTCGAGATCTAATGAAATCTCTTTCTTTTAGTTATTTATATATATATATATATATATATCTTATATAATTAAGCCAATTCTCAGGGAGAATGGTTAAATTTTTGAACTACCTATTTTACCCATGGTTCATGAAAAACTCTATAATTTATAATCTAACACATAAAAGATATATTGGTAATTTAAAATATTGGAAAAAAAAAAAAAAAAAAAAAAACCTAACGTGGGAGGTGAGAGTGAGGGAGTGGGATAGCATTGTCCAAGGAGTGGGATTTATAACTGCAATAGTAAAAAAAAAAGTAGAAATAAAATATTACTAACAAAAAAATATAAAAATTAATTTATGCATGCCAATTAATTAGGATAAAATAGGAAACAACATCTCTAATATAAACTGAGAAATATCCCCAAATATAAGATTGGATGTTCGTACACATGATTTACAATAAGCAAATTGACATGTGCGGAGCACATGTTAAGAAGCTAGTATATATATAAAGTGTATTGTAAATTCAAAAAGAGTTTGTTTATTGTAATTTCTTTTTATATTAGATCAAAAAGAAGAAGGAAAACTATGAGTAGGGTTGTACTCCCTCGTCATCGCAACAGAATTTGATATTCCAATATTGTTCTGTGAAATAAATGTTTACTAGATTTATTTACATTTTTACAAACATGTACTAGATTTATTTATGTTTATAGATTTTAAACATACGAGGCTTTAATAGAAAGTGTTATCCTTAACCTTTAAAAAAAAAAGGATTCACATAAAACAGTGCCAATTTAAAGTGAAAATAACATTTATTGACGTATCGGAAATTGTGGTTGTAAATTCCTTTTACCTAAATTGAAAAAGACATAAAATGAAGCGATGGTCAAGTAGGGAAGCCCACTAGTCCTACTGTATTGTTTCTGTAAAAATCTAACAGAAGAATTGCTTCAACACACTGTCAACTAGGAGTGATTGTACCGGATAATATGTATAAGTACTGTTTGGGTTGGTTAGTTTCTTTGTTCTGGCCATATGGTTGGTTACTTTCACCCCACAATTTCTGTAAGCATGCGCCAGTTGCACCTACTTCTCACTTAGATCAGCCAGTCTCAGTCACACAAGACATCAGAGGAGGACCCATAAAAAGCTCGAGTTCAGATGAACTTGTCATGCGGAAGCATTCCACTCAAGTAAGATTTATGTCTGCATTTTGGATTTCTTAAAATTTCACTTGTTTTCCATGAATATTTATTGGTATTTTCACTTTTTCTTGGTCTGATTTTCAGGTTGAGCTAGACATGCCCATTTTGAGGCCTGCCCCAAATGTTGCAAATATGCCTCAGCCTGCCCCAAATGTTACAAATATGCTCAATTTGAAGCCTGCCCCAAATGTTGCAAATCCAAATCCCTCTAAACGAACAGAGCTGTTAGAATCAAATTTTATAGACCCGACTGAGCCAAATAAAAGTTTGAAGCAGGTTGAAGATGCTTCTTTTGGTTCCATAAGGGTTTCATCAAATGATAAAATTGAGGCTAATGGAGGTACAGATCTTAACAACCTTTTGAGTTTTAACTGCTCAATTTTGTGGTGTAAAAATCTAATTCACTGTTGCAGTTGTTATCTCTTCTCCATATGGGGATTTATCAATAATCAGGGTTTTCATTAGACCATCACAACATACATCCTCAAATCTACTTGAAGCACACGCATCTAAAATGTTGCGTCGTTGAATTACATGTATACCCCACCACAGTACCACACTGATCATTCTCATATCATTTAAAGGTCATTTGGATAACTATGGTCTACGGTTTCTTTTCTTAAGCAGAATGCCTTGAAAGAAAAAGATTTCAGAAAGAATGTAGTTTCCTTTTCTGAAGCAGATGTTTACATTTTCTAACACTTGATATCCGAGAAGGTTGCAAAAAAAAAAAAAAAAATTACTTTTACCTAATTGAAGCTTATAAAATCTATTGAGAAGCCAGGTTGCATCTCTAGTAAGTAGTGATTGTATCCCCAATACTGATATCTATTGATCTGTTTTGCTCAGAGTTGCTTCTTGGACTGTGTTGGAATGTGGGTAATAAGAATGAAGTGGTTACCCCAATTAAGAATATAGTAGGCACCCAAAAAAAGAAACCAGCAAAATCACATCTGCTTGAGATTTGCACTAAACAAAAATGGGAGCCTCCAGTTTTTGAGTGCTGCAAGGAGGAAGGGCCAAGCCACAGGAGAATGTAAGCTGAAAATAAATTCTACAGCAGCTGCCAATCATGAAATTATAGACTTCTAGATAGGATTTTTTTTATAAAATTTATACTTCTTATTTTGTTGCTTTGCTATATGAGAATGGTATAATTGACGTAACCATTTTTATGTATTGTGAAGTTAGTACCTTATCAATCCCTATACCTAAACAGGTTCACCTTCAAGGTTAATGTTAAAGTGAATGATCCCAATACAGATCTCGAATGCTTTAGTTCTCCTCATCCGAAAAAGAAAGCTGCAGCCGAGCAAGCATCTGAAGGGGCACTGTGGTACTTAAAGCATCTTGGTTATCAGTGAAAGTATGGCTGAAATTGATTTTTGGCTCCACAGTTTAAAAATAATAAGTTTGCATGACGCAGACTAATTTTTAGTTTGATCTAGTTTCAACACAGAGCTCTCTGGTCTTAGAACTACTTGTTGCGCAACCAGTTCGACATAGCAGAAAATTCCCATCCTGATTATAACTTCAAGTCTGCTGCTGCTGAGTGTTACATTAATGATTATTGAGAGTTTTACTTGCTCTTAAGCTCATGATCTTCTCTATTATTTGCTACATTATATCCTACATCATCACTTAACAGCCTGGAAATTTTAATTTACATCAGGTTTCCTAATACCACATGTACACTAAAAAGGGGTACTTTCAAAAACACAGTACATATTGAACACGTACAAGCAAAGTCGCAAACACTATTTCATAAACAGTTCAAGTAGGAACCACAACACTTCCTTATGAATATGCTGCCCTCTGAAACTTTGGCATCAATCTCTTGTTGATGAGTCATCCGGGAGAGAACCATGAAAAAATAATGCTAGGAGGCAATGCAATTGTCTGTGTATCTGAGAACACTGACAATTCAGAGTGAATGAATTAATTCTATGGGAAACCAGAATTCTGTGGTGAAATGAAAATAACAAGGCACCTGAAATATATGAAAATATTAAAGAGCTGAATGGCTTCAACTGCATATAAAGGTATTAAGAAATTGGTTATTATCTTCTTATACCAGATTCTTCTCTTACTGTGAAGAACAAAGGAAAAAAAGGAAACAAAATAAAAGCTTCTCAAGTTGTGTAACTGGAAGGAAAAGTTAAAACTTACACCTTTAGGTCTATTATTCCATAAGGCTTCTCATATGCTCACTTCACTGTATACACTGTGTTACAACAAGTGATCTTGAGTAAATATGTAAAATGATTTTTAATTAGCATTAGTCTTTAATTGTTATGTAGGACTAAGTTATGGAAACTGTCGAAAACATATGAAAACGTATAATAAGGGATTATAAATGCTACAGGTGAACTTGGCTAAGAAAGCATTTGGTTGGAGAATTGTGCCATAGCTAGAATCACTAGCTTTGGTTGTGAGGTGTAATTGCACCACTTCTTCAACATTACAGTAGATTTTTATTTTTACTGAAGTAAATTTGTAAGGGTAACGCCAAACAATTGAATATAAGAGAAAGTTTGAGTTGAACAGGCACAAGGTAATATGACGGAAGCGAAAATAGGGAATTTATCATTAAAAAAAATACAATAATAGTTCATACAGCAGAATAGGATTTCTATGTCCAACCTTGGATTGTCTATGACAAATCACCCGTTGGATTATTTAACCCTTACATGCCCCTACAAATCAAACAAAGAACATTTTTCTAAGAAAAAAATGAAGAAAAAGTGATGAACAACTATATTCTCATGCCATGTGCTAGCTTTATCCCTCTTCAGCTTCACCTTGCCAAAACTTCCTGTCACTCAGACAGTGTAGTGTTGCTGAATGGTGTCGATATCAAGTCCTTTGAGTTTGACAACAGATTCCACGTGCCCCTTGAGTGTATGAAGCTCCCTCAACCTGGAAAATCCAAACAAGCAGAGGAAAGATTAGGATCCATTGACTACACTACAGGTTTCTATTAAGGGAACACTAGCTTCCAGTTCCAATTACCTAGCAACTTCAGCTCGCCTCTTGGCCTGTTCGGCGATCTCAGACAGCTCTCGGTAGTTGTTCTTGTCATTGAAGAGTTCAGATGTTTCAGGAGGCTGCAGCCCATGCAGGGTTCGTTGAGCTGTTGCCCATTGTGCTTCCCTCTCTCCCTTTCCATAATCCTTCTTTGTTGTGAAGGCAGTCTGCATAAGAAAGAAGCAATCAAACCCCGAAAAAAATTTCTATGGGAGATGAAAGGCAACATATTTTAAGCAGGAGGTTTTGATCCAATACCTTATTCTCAAGTACAGTATCCCAGGCCTTGCCACTCAATGCATATCGAATTATGAACTTGAGAATATCCAATGGTATGTAGGTGATGATGCTGTAGAGCCAGATAACACCTGCCCATCCCCATCCCATACCTTTGATTCTTGCAAAGCCCCAATTCGCATAAACAGCGAGAATTGTAGCAAGCTTAATAGATAAACATGAAAGCAAAATTAGCTTATGGTTCTTTGCAAAATATACAATGCAAACAAACATTATCATATCTTTTGTCTTGCAACTCACCAGCTGTGCTATGCAAAAGGCAATCATGAGCATGGCACCGGGGCGTTCTACAAAAGACCAGCTTCGGGATCGAGTGACAAAGATAAGTGCCTGACTGATAATACTAACTTGAAGGTAGACAGCTGCCGTAAGCTCCTTATCGCTGCCTCTGATAGATCTTACACCAAACTTGTCCTGCATATATTCAATAAAAGTATATTGTTTAGAATAAGGTTCAAGGACTGCTACAGCATTCGGAACAGTTTCTAAGGAAAGTATTTCTAGCTAAATGTTTGGATTATAAGAATTTTCTTACTGAGAAAAAGTCAGAATCATTAGCAGCCCAGAAGAAAACAACAGTCATGACAGCCATGTAGGTGCCAAGGACGATACCAGTGGCAAAGATCTCCTTTAGCTTCCATGAGTCTGGAAGAGGAGATGGCTTCACCCTATCCTTTGAAATAGTCATGATTGTTCCATCATTAAGTATGGCAATAATGAGAACCATGAAAGGTGAGAAGTCAAACTTCCAGATAAGAGCAAGGAGCAAAAATCCTAGGACGACACGAATTGTGATGGAAACAGCATAGATGGTGTAGTTCTTCATCCTCTGGAAAATGGCTCTGCTTGTCAGCACAGCACTGATAATCACAGACAATCCTGGTTCGGTTAGGACAATGTCAGAGGCGCTCCGAGCAGCGTCCGTTGCATCATCAACTGCAATACCAATGTCTGCCTTCTTTAGCGCTGGGGCATCATTCACACCATCTCCAGTCATCCCACAAATATGCTTCCTGTCTTGCAGCCGCTTCACAATTTCATATTTGTGCTCTGCATGGTTCCTCGTTAATTAGTTTCTATTATAAAGCATATTCAGAAATTTCCATTCAGATTTGGTCAGAGTTACCTGGGAAGACACCAGCAAAGCCATCAGCCTTTTCAATAAGCTCATCAATAGGGAGGGAAGCAACAGACTCGTCCTTGTGTTCACCAAGGAGGGAAGAAGAAGGATACATGTTGGTTCCCATGCCGAGTCTGCGGCCAGTTTCCTTACCAATGGCAAGTTGGTCACCAGTGATCATCTTAACATTAACACCAAGATGAAGGGCACGTCGAATGGTCTCTGCACTGTCATGCCTGGGAGGATCAAAGAGAGGCAAGAGGCCTACAAACTGCCATGGTGTTCCAGCACTCTCTTTGTTTTTTTCTGGCACAGTCTGGATCCAAACAATTGAAGAACAGAGCGACTTCAGTTGCATGAAAGAAATTAAATTTCTATGCTCGAGAACAAGGGAAAGTAAATAAAAACACCTGTCTAGCAACAGCAAGGGAACGGAGACCGCGATCTGCAAACTTGTCAATAATTGCATGTGCTTTCTTCCTTGCATCGTCTTTTAGCTCGCAGAGGTCAATGATCTGAGAAAAGATTACATACCATGCCAAAAGATAAGATTAGAAGGTAAAAATAAATTAAAGAAATGAGCATCAGTAATAGTTGCAAGGGTGACTTATGACCTGCTCCGGTGCACCTTTGCTAACTCGGTGCCAATTGCCATCAGCATCAATGTATGTTATGGCTGTACGCTTTTCAACTGGATTAAAGGGCAAAAAGTGGACCTCAGTTATACCTTCCCTGGCCTGCAGCCACAAACGAAGTACAATAACAGTTAAATTTGGCTTCCTGATCCCGAAAGGACTGCATAGGTTACATAGAAGGCAAGATACCTCCTTGGGGTCGCCCAACATTCCAACAATACATGTATCAATAGCGTCCTGATTCTCAACCCTCGAAGCCCTGGCGCCGAGCAAAATGAGACCATCCTTGTCAACATCCTTTACAAACACCTATAAATCAAAAGAGCTGTCATTAATTTAATTCCCCTAGACAATGAAAACAATATGTCCAAAGAATCGTTTCGTTTCTTCTACCTCAACCATGGTCTTGTCTACTGTAAGCTTGTTGAGAGTCAGGGTCCCAGTCTTATCACTGCATAGGACATCCATGCCAGCCATCTCCTCAATGGCTGTCATCCTCTTTGTGATAGCGCCTTGTGTGGACAGGCGGTGAGAACCAATAGCCATGGTAACTGACAACACTGTTGGCATAGCAATCGGAATCCCTCCAATGAGAAGCACCAAGAGATTGTCAATCCCATCCCTGTACTTCCTACGCTGTATTGGATACATAACCACTAGTTCTATTACCATTCCTATGGCAATAGAGCATATGCAGAAGTTTCCAATAGCTGTCAAAACCTGATCACCGCAGCCAGATTCACATTAGAAACAAAAACATAGAGATGCAACATGTATAATGAAAAATTACTGAATGCTCACACTTTATACCTTTTGGAAGTGGCCTACATTGTTGGTGCTGTCAACCAGGTGAGCAGCCTTACCAAAGAAGGTGTGAACCCCTGTGGCAATGACTACTGCCTCAATTTCTCCTTGCTTGACAGTGGAACCCGAGAACACTTCATCCCCGGGGAACCTTGTCACAGGCAAAGACTCACCGGTGAGGGCAGACTGATCTATCTTGAGGGGATCTCCCTCCAAGAGACGCGCATCAGCTGGGACAATGTCTCCCAACTTGATGCTGACTACATCTCCCGGTACCAAGATTGCAGCCTCTAGCTCAGACCATTTTCCATCTCTTAGAACCTACAACATTACATACAAACAAGCATTAAGCAACCTCGCTTCATTTTAATATATAATGTGGTAAACATGCTTTTATTACTAATTATCACCTTGGTTTTTGGGGCAAGACCAGCCATAAGAGCTTCTGCAGCATTGCCTGCATTGTTTTCTTCGATAAAGCTGATGGTGGAGTTGATGAATAACAGTGAAGTAATTCCCACAAAGTCTTGCCAGTCCGGTGGCCTTCCCTGCATTTGTTCAATTCGTTAAAATTCTCATAAGACTATCCTTGAGAGAGAGAGATAGAATTGTAGTTTCGTTACCCCTCCATTTGCTAAGGCAATGGCCATGATAGCTGCAATTTCCATAACCCATGATAGGGGATTCCACATAAAACCCAAGAACTTCAGAATCTTGTTTTCCTGTTCCCAAGATTATTTATCAACACATCAATTTTTTTTTTTTAATAACGACAATCTTTATTAAATAATACTAAGAAGTACATGGAGCGATGCCGAAATGCATAAAAAATATAGCGTTAACAAAATGAGATGCATAGATAGAATTAATATTAGGAAGAAAATTTCTGGAAAGTTAGTACCTTTTTTTCCTCGAGCTTGTTTGGGCCAAAGACTTGAATCCTCTTCTGCCCTTCATCACTTGACAACCCCTCTTTTGTGCATTGCAACTGCTCAAACACTTCCTGAACTGGAATTCGCTCCTGCGATCACACACAGCAACACATTGTTAATACATGTAAGCGGTTCGGATCATTGAATTGCATTGAGAATTTGTCCCGGTATTTTATATATAATACAAACAAAAGCTTACAAGGTCAACATTCTCCTTCTTGATTTCTTCCAAGCTAATCCCTTTGCCTTCTGCCATTTAATCTCTCTTTTTCTTTTTTCTCCAAAGCACACCAAACACAGAACACAGATTGTTCTAAACAATCACACACTCAATACTTAAATTACACGCCTATATATAAATTGTCACAACTCACAGACTTTTATAGTAAGTGAGCGCTAGTATACAAGAATATAACCCCCAAGGAGAACCTCTTACTCCAATAAATTGTTCTTGAAAAGCTCCTTTATTCCTCTCGAGAACCAATAATCACAGTGTGCATACAAGAATAATATCGTTGGCACTGAGAGACTAAAGCATGAGTTTCTCTTATAAGGAAATGGAATTGGTCTTATTATGGAAAACACAGATTGAACGAACGAGCGGGAGTTTTGCTGTGCTCATTCGACTTTTGCCCCGGTCATTCGGCCACTTAGAAGAAGCATCTAATTCTTTACGCTCACTGCGCTTTGTCATTCTTACATGTCTCAACTATATGGACCAAATCAACTTCTTCGCCTTTGTACTCGGTGTTTGTTTATTGATATTAAATTATTAACTCTCTATTATCTATAAACGACAATTCGGTAAAAAATTGTAAAATTGAATGGGTGTTATGACCAAGTAAAAAGAAGTATTACCGTTAACGTACAAACGACATTTAATTTGTCTTTTGATGAAAAATATTTTACTTTCTTGAATAAAGGAAAGAAATCATAAGAAATCATTTTCCTCCTCCTTCCTCTTATCAGTTTCTTAAATAAGAAATCATTTTACTTTCTTAAATATGACCAAGCAAAATAATTTTTCAAGACCATGAAAAACTCATAAGAGGAAGGAGGAGGAAAATGATTTCTTTTAATTGAGTTGCATGAAAAATGTGGTGGAAGGTATTTTATAGATACAAGGTATTTTTCATGCAACTCAATTAAAAGAAATCATTTTCCTCCTCCTTCCTCTTATGAGTTTTCCAAGGTCTTGCAAAATTATTTTGGATCCATGAGTCTTTTTTAAGAGAGTTCAAACACAATATGAGTTTGATGTTCTTGAGGTTTAGAGTGCTGCTACTACCACAAAGAATGTCGTTGTACTCTGGGAACCATTTGCTATTGAAACTTCTATTTTTGTATGTAGGAGATAGTACCATGTTCAGCAGTTCTAGACTTGATTTAATTGTATAAGATTTTTCTGACTTAGATTGTTTTCACTTAGATTTGATTTACACATTCTATCTGATACTTTTCATTTTGCATAAATGATTTCTTCATTTTCTTATAACATTAGCAATTAGAGCACCATAGTTTACCAGCAAGCTTAATGCGTGGGTGTTCTTGAAGAAAACTATCTCTGTGCAAAGAACTTCGTGTTCCACTCTGCCCTTGTGTAATGATGTACGATAACCACATAGAAAGACTGTATGTTTGTTAGAAGGAGCGATGTTTTCATTTGTTTGGAGTTAACTATTTAGTTCGAGCTTTCATTTTTTTGTTATTTGTTGAAAGATATCGACATAATGTGTGCCTCTACAAACTAGGGTTTAGAGTTGTAATAGGAATGTGTTCTAGGTATTCAATTGTAATCAGATTCTATTACCTTTTTGGGTACCTTGTAACTCCCTATATAAGGGCTCTTATTATCAATAATAAACACACAATTCTATTCTCCTACAACACGTTATCAGCACGAGTTCTAACCCTAGCTTCAAAAAGAAAAGAAAACCCTAGAACTTCTTCTCTGCCGCCAACCCAAAACAAAAAAAAAAACAAAAAAAAAATCTCCATTCCGGCCTGCCTCAGCCTCAGCCTCACCTCATCTCACCTCACCGGCCGAACCTGCAAACCCAGCAGCCCAGCCCGGCCGGCCTCATCCCCAGTGCCCCCGCGCCCAGACGCCTGCAATCCGCACACCGCGCTGCTTCCTTGCACCCATACCACCGGTGAAACTGCAGCAGCAACCCACTAGCAGCACCGCCTCCGATTTGCACCACCAACAGTAGCCTAGTCGATCGTGCCCCCTCCGATTTCCAGTCGCCCAGTCCGCCTGCAGACTAGGAGGAAGAAGAACAGAGGAAAGAAACAAGCTGGAAGAAGAAGACCGAAAGAAAAAGAGAAGGGACCCAGCCAAAAAAAAAAAAAAAAAAAAAGGAAAGCCCAAAGAACAACAGCCCAGAAGAAAAATAACACGCCTGCTCCAACACGCGCGTGTCCTCAAGCAAAGAACAATCACGTAAGTTTTTATAATTAAGGTTGCTGCTTTCTTGTATTTAAATTCCTTTTATTTTCTGCAAATATTGGAATATATGTTGCCAAATGATTTTGATATTTAACAAAGCGGAATTGTGGGGATTCACGCTTAACGAACTAAGAGTGTTCGTATGAACTAAGGGTGTTCATAATTAAACGAACTAAGAGTGTTTGTGTGAACTAAGAGCGTTCACAATGTTTGGACTAAGAGTGTCCGTAAGCATCAAATTGTGACCATATTAAAACATTATTGTTTGGTCTAATCCAAAAGAGATTATTGGAAATTGATTTCTTGGTAGCATAGCTCGGAAATCTTATTATTTTAGTTTTTGTGGAAGTTTAACTCCGAAACTAATATATTTTCTCTTCTTATTTTCAGGATGTCGAATGAACCTAGACTCGACTTTGCCATGCTTGACTCAACAGGCTCGGATTACCACAGTTGGGTAACCGATGTTGAGAATCATCTCACTTCCAAGGGACTATTACCCATAATCCAGGCACCTAACCCGGATCTTGTGTTCAACCGAGCATCTGCAAAGCATGCTCAAGCAGTTATCTTGATGCGACGCCATATGGACAAGGCACTCAGATTGGAGTATATGTCGATCAAGGATGCAAGGGAACTATGGGTAGCCCTAGAAGAGCGCTTTGGCAATGTCCAAGATTCCCTCCTCCCTGACTTGAAGGTTCAATGGAACAATCTGCACTTTGCTGACTTCAAGTCTGTTGCTGAATATAATTCAGAGGCTCTTCACTTACAATCCATGTTGAGATTCTGTGGACAACCTGTCACAGAGCAAGAGCTAATTGAGAAGACTCTCTCCACCTTCCTCATTTCAGCCATTGTGGTATCGTACTGAAGTCAATGCTGGACGGATCACGAGATTTCATCAGCTTATCAATATCATATCTGTAGCTGAGAAACATGATAACATACTCGTGAGGAATTATAATTCAAGGCCCATTGGAACTAAGAGCGTTCATGAGGCGAATTATAATGCACCCAAAAGAGGGCGCAAGGAGCGGAACCCTAGGAATAAAGAACATGAGGGACGTATAGGTCCATATAACCGCCCTAATCAGGAAAGAAACCGCAAGTTTAGAGCGGATACACTTGGTGGCAATGCCACACGTGGGAGAGGAGGTCGTGGCAACCCTATCCGTGGTAATAGAGTCATAGCTCGTGGTGATGGCGCCATGGGTCGTGGTGGAGGCGCAAATCCTCCTAGGGAATGCCCACAACGTGCACCTCAATTGAAGGGAGGCAACCACAATAATATGTGTCATCGATGTGGATCTAGTGAGCATTGTTTCAAGCAATGCAAGGCAAGCGAGTAACTAGCTTCAAGATACAGGGCATACAGGGACCTGAGGGAGCAAGAAGTGTACCTTGCAGAAGAAGAAGAAGAAGAAAATGGTGGAGACGTTAATCTCACCATGGAGGACTTCAAAGCTGAAGATGAAGTGCACAAGGATGCTGCAGACTTTGATTAGAAATAGTCCTCTTTATTTTTCAAGAATCATGTAATAGTCAATAAATGACAATGGTATTAACTCTTTCTTATGTGGCATACCCAATAAAATATGATGTCTAGGAAAGTCATTGATATAATTGGTACTTAAGCGAGCCTCGCTCCACCAACCTCTCTCTACTTTCCTGGTCATATTCGATTGGAGTTGCCAAACGAATAGAGTGACTACAATGTGTCTCAGTTTGATTTTCTTTATTTTGGATTAGACCTTTTTGGACCATTTGATGTAATCATTGGCCACATTTATTAATAAAGTATCATATTATTCAATGTCATGGACATGTTTTTAATTTCGAACTTTATTATTTCTCAGTATGTTTCCTGGAAAGTTGGAATGCCTTGTTGATAGTGGCACCACACATACTATATTGCGACATAGGCAACTATTTCTATGCATGACGCCTAGTCGATCTTCTGTGACTACGATGGCTAGACCATCACAATTGATTCATGATCGAGGACCAGCTCAATTTATGTTGCCAAATGGCACAAGTATTAATGTCACCGAAGCTCTATATGCTCCTAGGGCTGGAAGGACCCTATTGAGTTTTAAAGATATAAGAGCCAATGATTTTCATGTGGAAACACATTGTGAGAATGGACAAGAGTTCCTTTGCATCACCTCTAATGACTACGGACATAAACGAGTATTGGAGAAACTTATGTGTCACTCTAGTGGGTTGTATGCAACCACTATTCGAGTCATTGAATCCAACCATATCATGAGAGATGACTTATGGGATTCTGACACATATAGGCTTTGGCACGATCGTCTGGGACACCAAGGTCGTGATATGATGATCCGTATACTAAAGACTTCACACGGACATCCATTTTTCAAAACGAAAAAAAGTCAGAACAAAAATTCGGTCCAAGGTAGGGCCAGAGCCGCCTACCCCCTACGGCCCAACAGTGGTGTTGACACCACTAATGCCTCCTTGGTTCCTTTCTCTACTTCTAAAGTTAATTGTGACTTCGTGGCTCAACCGGATTCTTCCATGGTTGCTTCTAAAGCCCATCTTTCATTCTGCAAAGCCTGCTCTTTAGCAAAATTAGGATCGAGACCATCCTATGCAAAGGACACTAAACAAAATGTTCCATTCTTGCAACGAATCCAAGGTGATATTTGTGGACCTATCCAACCAGCTTGCGGACCATTTAGATATTTTATGGTGTTGGTTGATGCATCGACACGTTGGTCACATGTCATGCTTTTGTCCACCAGAAATGCTGCATTTGCTAAACTCCTAGCACAAATCATTAAGTTAAGGGCTCACCACCCTGATCATCCCATTAAGTCAATTCGTCTTGACAATGCTGGAGAGTTTACATCAAAAACTTTTGATGACTATTGCATGTCCATTGGGATTGAGGTTGAACACCCTGTTCCTCACATTCACACGCAAAATGGTCTCGCAGAAGCCACCATTAAAAAACTTCAAATGGTTGCTAGAGCATTGGTTATGCACACCAATCTCCCTGTTTCTACTTGGGGCTATGCAATATTGCATGCAGCTGTGCTTATTCGTCTGAGGCCTACTGCCACTCAACCCTTTTCTGCATCCCAGATGGTTATTGGGTATGAGCCTAATGTCTCACACTTACGCATATTTGGGTGTGCAGTTTATGTGCCAATTGCGCCGCCACAGCGCACCAAAATGGGTCCTCAAAGACTATTGGGCATTTATGTTGGATATGACTTTCCAACCATTATCCGCTATTTGGAACCCTTGGCAGGCGATCAATTTACCGCAAGATTTTCGGATTGTCACTTTGATGAGACAGTCTTCTCGTCGTTAGGGGGAGATAAGAACAATAATGTTCAACAGGAACGACATGAATTGTTGTGGTCTGTCGCCACTTTGTCTCATCTTGATCCCTGAACCGTACAGTCCGAAATTGAAGTGCGGAGAATTCTCAATCTTCATAACGTAGCAGACTTTATGCCTGACGCATTTTCTGATATCGCTAAAGTGACAAGATCACATATACCTGCTGCAAACGTGCCTGCAAGGATTGATGTCCCTAAAAATAGTGGACATGGCGCCACCTCTAGGGGTATTGAGCATGGCGCTACCACCACTAATGGTGATGGCAATGTGGCTCAGGCCGAGCTCCCAGCAAGGAAACGTGTGAGGCCCAGAGGTTCGATGGATTTTCGCCCGAGAAAGAAAGCGAGTTTGGCACAAAGAGATCCATTAATCATCGACATAAATAACCCGTCTCATGAAGATATTCCGGATTATGGTTATGTCCAAGAGACATCATTGGGGGACACTCCAATGTCAGAACCAATTCCAGAGAATAGAGAGATCTCCATGAATTACACTAGTGTACATGAGACGTTGAGTCGAGACTCTATTATCCTTGATGCGTGTTTGCATATTCTATCGCTCAAGGAATTAAAGAACATGATGATATCGAACCTCGCTCCGTTGAAGAATGTCAATGAAGAGAAGACTGGCCTAAATGGAAAAATGCGATCCAGGTTGAATTGGATTCACTAACAAAGAGACAGGTATTTGGGCCTATAACGCTGACACCCCCAAGTATAAAGCCTGTTGGCCATAAATGGGTCTTTGTTAGAAAGCGTAATGAGAAAAATGAGGTTGTTAGATACAAAGCCCGCCTTGTGGCGCCTTGGAATCGACTACGAGGAGACATACTCTCCCATAATGGACGTTATAACGTTCCGCTACCTTGTCAGTTTGGTAGTTTCCGAAAAACTTGACATGCATCTTATGGATGTGGTTACAGTATATCTCTAGGGGGTTCTAGATTCAGAGATGTATATGAAGGTTCCAGATGGACTTCAATTACCCAAATCAAGTGGCTCTAAACCACGGAGCGCGTTTTCAATAAGATTGAGACTCTCACTATATGGATTGAAACAATCCGGACGGATGTGGTATAACCGTCTAAGTGACTACTTGATTGGGAAGGGATATGTCAATAATGAAATATGCCCATGCATGTTTATAAAGAGGACAAGTTCCGAATTTGCAATTATAGCAGTTTATGTCGATGACATGAACCTAATTGGAACTCTAGATGAGTTAAAGGAAACTGCTAAGTACTTGAAATTTGAATTTGAGATGAAAGATCTTGGGAAAACACGGTTTTTTCTCAGACTAGAAATCGAGCACCGTAGTGATGGGATTATGATCCACCAGTCAGCGTATACTCAAAAATTATTAAGGCGCTTTAATGAAGATAAAGAAAAGCCTGTGAGTACTCCCATGATTGGTCGTAGTCTTGAGCCTAAAAAAGATCCGTTTCGTCCAAGGGATGAGGACGAAGACCTATTAGAGGCTGAAGTGCCCTATCTAAGTGCAATAGGCGCATTATTGTACTTAGCTCAATGCACAAGACCGGATATCTCATTCGCAGTGAACTTGTTAGCTCGACATAGTTCCGCGCCAACACGCCGCCATTGGATTGGCGTAAAGACAATCTTTCGATACCTGAGGGGTACGATTGATATAGGCTTGTTTTATCCCTACAGAGAGAAGAGAAATAACGGAAGTGTGAGATCGGACTCCACAAGGCAAAATGCCACCTTCCGTGCTCCTCCTCCCCTCCATCAAAATAACAACGATGTCTTGATGGGTTTTGCTGATGCAGGGTATCTCTCTGACCCTCACAAAGGTCGCTCCCAAACGGGTTATGTCTTTACCATGGGAAGCACTGCGATATCTTGGAGGTCTACAAAGCAGACCATTGTTGCTACTTCCTCAATTATTGCTCTACATAAAGCCGTGCGAGAATGTATATGGCTAAGGTCTGTAGTTAGACACATACGAGAACTTGTGGTTTGAAGTCTACCACAGATGAACCTACATGCATTTATGAAGATAATACAGATTGTATTGAGCAAATGAAATTAGATTTCATCAAGGGCGACAACACCAAGCATATATCGCCAAAGTTCTTTTACAATCAGCAACAACAGGCACTTCTAAATATTGAAGTGAACCAGATCCGATCAGAGGATAATGTAGCAGATTTATTTACTAAGTCGTTACCTAAATCCACCTTCGAGAAACATGTGAAGAGCATTGGATTGAGAAAGTTATCCGAACTCCCATGATTATAGCAATCAGGGGGAGATATTGACATCAGGGGGAGGCATGATGTCTACATGTTCGATCTCGAAGAGTGAAGGACGTGTTGTGCTTTTTTTGTCCTTCGACCAGGGTTATTTTTGTCCCACAGGGTTTTTGTTACCTGGCAAGGTTTTTAACGAGGCAACGATCAAAGCGTCATCACCAAGTTTGAGCGGCACAAGGGGGAGTGTTGAAGGATATCAACATAATGTGTGCCTCTACAAACTAGGGTTTAGAGTTGTAATAGGAATGTGTTCTAGGTATTCAATTGTAGTCAGATTCTATTACCTTTTTGGATACCTTGTAACTCCCTATATAAGGGCTCCTATTATCAATAATAAACACACAATTCTATTCTCCTACAACATTATTTTTGTTATTTTTTTTTTTTTTAGTAAAGGTACTGAATTTCATTGATAGTTAAGTAATGGAGTTATAATTCTAACATTGTAAAGGTCATGAGTTCAATTCTCACTAACATATGTAAGGGTAGGGTGGGTTAAAGGTTTCAAAAAAAAAAAAAAAAAGTAATGGAGTTACAATCATGCTGCAGTACATCTTGTATGCATTCTGGAATTAACTATTTAGTTCGAGTTACAATGTTGGTAATTCTAGATATGATGCAAGTAGTGTGAATAGTTGTCATAATAACGTTATTAAGAACTTTAACTCTCACCCTCTTTCAAAAAAAAAAAAAAACTTTAACTCTCATCCTTCCCTTACTATCAGAAACAAAAAACTGGATGGGATTTCTTCAGTCTGTGACAATGAAATCCCGGAACCGGATTTTAATTAAGTCTAAATTTATTGAAATGTCATCTAATAATAAAAGACAACCACATGTCTAAAGGCCCTAAACTAAGGCCACGTTTGTTTCCCCAGATATACCGGATGGATATGACAAAAAAAAGTCCAATCTGACCTCATGTCATGTTTGGAGGCCCAGACATGGATGGGCTGGAAAATTTGAATCCTATCTAACATGGATTACAAATCTAGTTGAAATGGTATCATTAAATTAAATCCGACTTCGTTTCGACCCATCCCCGACAAGGCCAAAACTGCAAAAGCTCATCTCCTTCTCTGCAACTAGCCCCGAATCCATCTTCAAGCACAGCGACTTCATCTCCATCAACAACCCATCGCTATTATCCACCTTGCCGTACTCGACATCGGAGCGGGCTTCTCTTCTGGACCTTCAATGCGGCCTTCTTGGTCTCCTTGACCTTGACGAGCGCGATCTTGACGCTTTGGTTGATGGTGATCTCTCGCTGCTCGAGCTCATCGGGGCTCTTCTTGATCTCGCGCTCTAGGGTTTGGATTTTGCGGTTGATGGTGATCTCTTGCTGCTCGAGCTCGTCGGGGCTCTTCTTGATCTCGCGCTCTAGGGTTTGGATTTTGCAGTTGATGGCCTCCGATTTCTGGAGGAGGTTCTGCTCGAGCGAGAGGAGCTCTTCCAAACTAACATGGCTGTTTTGGCTTATCCAATCAACCATGAATAAATGCCTACCAAACGTGTTATTAGAAAGGTGCAAGACATCTCCAATCAAATCTAGTCAAGTCTGATCAGGATAGGATTAGAAATCCAATCTAATCCATGGCACCAAACACAGCCTAAAGGTTTTGCTAGCAGAGCCAGCCATGAAATTTTAGGCTCAACGTGCACCAAATGAATGAGGCTCACTATCTTTATATACGTTCGCATATTATTTACCTCAAGAATACTCTATAACGAATGTTTTAGATTTGTTTAGAGTTCGATTACAATATTGATATAGTTTAAATAATTATAAGTCATTCTATAAGATAGAATTATGTGGGCACAACCGACAAATTGAATTTAGTTAATTAAGAACATAGAGATTGTTCCGAACAAGCATAAACTCAATATTTTGTTGTACGATGCCGGTCTACTCCCCCATAGTTTAGTTTTGTTCGGGGGTGGACTCTGGTACAGGAGTATGCTGTTGTATCTACTTTCGTTCTTTTCAATAGATTGCTTGTTTACCAAAAAAAGAAGAAGCATAGACTCAATTAGGGCTGCCACTTGGTTTGGTAATTACCAAACCGACTTTTTAGTAACCGAGACCAATAAAATCGAAATCGAAAATTACCGAAAAAGTTGGTTTGGTTTTAGTTAATACCGAATCTACCGATTATCTAAATTTTAGCTTTATATACTATGATTTTCAATACACATACATATATATTAAGAAATAAACATACAATTTTTCATAATAGTATGAACATTACTACATATATCTACTACATTATTAGTACATGTATTTTAAGTAACCTAGTCAAAGATGGTTAAATAACCTAGTTTTATTGAAAATGACTCAAACTTGATGTCATATATACAAAAGAAAGTTATAATTAGGAGATGAGTACAAAGTTTACGACTATAAAATTGAAGAACCTAGTTTTGTTCGTTCTAATTTTAATTACAAAGAATTAGTTATTCTAAAGTTGGTAATACCGAAATACCGAATTTGGTAGTTATGATTAAAAACCGAAAATTTTGGTTGGTAATTGGTAACTCAATTTTGATAATATCTGTCAATCTCCCACAGTATGGTGAAGAGTCAATAGAAAGATTCTTGTCTACTTGTAAAGTTACACTACTATTCTATGTTGAGCGATGATTATCAAGACTATTCACTCAAAAGAAAAACCCATTTGCATTATAAGAAGTCAATCTCTTTGCCGATGGACTAGGAGAATTAGACAAAGCAATGACTTCTTCTGATAACAATACATCACTTGTTCTTTGCAAATTGATAACCTGATTTAGGTAAACAATAGTTAAAAACTGCACACTATAAGACACCGAAAGATTAACTAAATATATCTAATTACAGCTAGCAACATACATGCTCCTTAAACCAGTTTGCAAATTCCTGAAAATGAACTCTCTGAACATAGTGTTCATTTGCAGCAAGAAATTGTTGTCGAATAGTAATAAGATGTTCACTGCAAAGCAACAAGAGCATCATCACTTTTCTGCCCAGAAACTTAGAAACTATCCACTAAGTTTCTTAGTTTCAAAGAAATGTTTTACTTGTCATATATATTGTTGATTATATGTAGATTATAAAAAGACAAAACCAATAAGCAACATGACATACTTGAGAAATGGTGTGACTGCCTTTGTATGGAATAAGATCCATCGATGAGTTTGTGTCAGAGTAATTTCTTCAAGTACAAAGTCTTTTCCCTTGTTTATATCGTCATCATTTTTTTTTCCTTACTAGTCTATTAAACTTGCTTTCTACATCATTGACGCTTCAAGACAAGCCCGATTCTGCACATATTCTTTCAAAGTCAGTAGATACCTCTCAATAGGATACATCCACTGAAAAATTACAGTACCAACAATTAATGGTTCATGAGCTAAATGAATTGGTAAATGCTCCATTACATCAAAGAATGATGGCAAAAATATCTTCTCAAGTTCACAAAGCTTCAACACTATACAAGCACGAGCCTTTTCTAGATCTGTTGCACAATTATCCATTGAGCATAACTGTTAAAGAAAAACTACCCAGATCAATCAATGCCTGAATCACATTCTTTGGTAATGAACTTCGTATAAATAAAGGAATAAGTTGTTGCAATAGAATATGGTTATCATGGATCTTAAGACCTCCAATACTACGATCCTATAAACATACTCAACGTGCAATATTGGAAGCAGCTCCATCTGGCATTCTTGATCCCGATAAGGCTGAAAAGAACATATTTTTCCCCTTATTGTTCATCTCAAACTTAGCTGGATTAGCATACTCTGTATCGAACTCTCTCCTCTTTAGATGATACTGCTCCCTAATTCCTATAAGTTCCAGATCATGATGAGAATTCAAGTTGTCCTTAGACTTTCGTGCAACTCCTAATATTGAGAAAAGAACATTGTCACAAATGTTCTTTTCTATATGCATCAGGTCAAGGTTGTGACATATCATGTTGTCTTTCTAATACAGAAGCTCATAAAATATACTTTTCTTCTTCCAATTATGCTTCTTTTTCTTCAAAGGATCATTATCAGGTATTTGCACCTTAAGCACCTTCCTTCGCTCTAGATCTTCATGCTTGTACTCTGTAAGAACACCATTTGATTCCAATTGTGCAAGAATATCAGCACCAGATAATGTTTTTCTTCTATATTATATATTGCCATTAAATGACCTTGGATCTGCTCGATACTTGTGATTAGGTCATCATAGGCTGGGTTTGGGCTGGCCCTACCCTAAATTTTAGGGCTTAGGGTAGGGCCGAGTTGGGCTTTGACCAAGTCAACAGAATATAGGGTAGGGACAGGGCTTCAATATGTAAGCCCTTACCTGCCTTAAGGCCCATCCTACAAGGTTTGAAAGGGCCGGGCCCAGCCAACCCTTCCGAATAGGGTCGGGCTGAGCCTTTTTTTGTTTAACACTTTAACTCAAACTCTTAAAGTGAAAAAGTAATAAACACTTAAAAAAAAAAAAACAAAACAGAGAATAACATCAAATACAAGTTTACATTCCTTCAATACAATATATAGTCTGAAATATGGATGTCATATTGTAAAATAATCAAAAACTTTCACTGCTCCCATGAATCTGTTAAAAGAAAATACAAAAATATGTTAAAAGACAATACAACTAACCATCTATAAACCATCTATAGTAGACCATCATTATTTATGCACATACACCATCCAAAGTCAATCATGATAACATGGCAACCATGATTGAGAAATTAAGCTCTGTAGGCTGTAGCTATGGCTTCAATGAATAAGAACAGAGAATTTGAGAGGAAATTTTAGCAAAGTTTCACTATTATTATTACCAGCCTTGATAAAGAATTACAACCTGATGCTATTTATAGAAAAACCAATCCTTAACAATGTTGATCAATACCTAAGCAACCTAACAGAGACTAGTACTCACAATTAAGAAGGTACTCTATACCCACCACCAGAAATCCATTAGTTTTTACATAATAAACACCACAACCATACTTGCCAGACTTGCTGAACTAAGATGAACTAATGCTACCATATATAACAGAAAAAACCGGAATTCTCTAATAATTGTACAAATAATGAAAGGGAACCTAATCTATATTATGCAAATTAAAAGTTGGCATTCACTAAAAACTTATTCTTTGCAAGCTGGTGTGCAATTTTGGATGTTCATTTCTTTTCATTGAACTAGGTTAAAATATTGGTACGAGATAAATAGATTTCACAAATCACAACTGATCTCCACTAACATGAATCATGACCCACCTCTCAAACACAGAAGTTTGATCTGAGAAAATTTGATTTGAGATAGTAGAAGCTCTCAAACGTGGAAGTTCAACTACTCTCCTCAACAGTTTCACTCTGTTGGGTGGATTAGGGTTTTGGAGGAGATTGGGGAAGTGGAATAGAGAAGAAGAGAGCAGCGGATCATAGACCCTTATGTGCGAGTTCTCTCTCCAAGTGGTGGCCGCCTGCCTGTTGTTAAGGCTCAGATTAGAAGCTTAGGTCGAGCCTCGATGACCTAGGTTTTTCACTTTGGACTTGGACGTGGACTTGGACTCGGGCCAGGCAAAATGGGCCTCTTACATTAATTGGTTTTAGGATAGATTGACATAACACACACATTTTCTAACATACAGATTACATATTTTCATTTTATAGATTATGGTCGTAGGGTAGGGCTTGACTTCATTTTCATGACCCATACTAGGCCTCATCATTTAGCCTGCCTGGTCCGTAGGGCCTAAGCCCTACCCGGCCCTTGCATTAGGGTGGGCCGGCCCTACCCTTTCTCAAATAGGGTAGGGTAAGGGTCATGCAAATGAAGCCCGACCCTACCCGTTTGAGCCCGTTAGGGCCAAGCTCGGCCCGAACCTTTAAGCCCACCCAATTAAGTTATAATAATTTTCTATTTTTTTCTATTTTTAAAATATGTTTCTCTTTAGTCTATAACATACAACTTATCTATTTTTTGTAATTGATTTCCTAAGCTTTATTTTCTATAATTTTTGTTTCCTTTGTTAAATAATAATTAATTTTGAGAGATTTAGAGAGATAGTTAATTGAATATAACCATCTTAACTAATATTTATAAATGTTTGACTTATAAGTTAAATCCAATATATATATTTATATTAAATATGATTAACAAAAAATAATGAGTCTTGTATTACCTATATAACCATTGAGCTACATTTTGAGATAAAAAATAAAAGTAGGACTAAATACTCGTTACTCCTTATACTTTTGCCTGAAAAACAGTTTGGTCCCTCACCTTTTAAATTAAATAGAATAGTCCTTATTCTCTCTAATTCTCATATAACAAGTCCAAAATGATCTGAAATGACTATTTTGCCCTTCATTTTATTTTTTTATTACTATTTCAATTTTTTCTCTATTTTTTTTATTTTTTTCTCCCTTTTTTTATTCTCTCTCTCTTCTTCTCTTCCCTCTGCAAACACCCTCTCTCTCTCCCTGATCTCTATTATTCTTCTCTTCCCTCTGCAATCACCGGAAAGAATCAATTTCGACCACCATTGACTCTCATCACTGTCACCATCAATTGAACCACAACACAAACCCGACCAAATCCCAACCACCTCATCGCCGATTAAGGCATGACGCTCTCTCCCCACCCCCCGATTCCGATGACCACTGCCTCTAATCTTCCAGCTCTAGTTCAAGCTCTTCGATCCAACAGACAAGGAGAAAAAACTTCACCATATTAGATACGATGATCATGAAGAAGAATGGGTTGAACATGAGCGGTTCAAGCTCTTGCTACTTCCTATTGAAGTTCCTGGTAAGGCAAAGCAGAAAAAATCAATCATGCAAATTACAAGTTCTGAAGAGAGAGAAGGAAACTTGCAACCCAGAAAAGTGAAGAAAAAGATAGACTCGATTCGGAGGACGATAGCTGCATAGGCAGCTGTACAGATTCTGAACCTATTATTTCATGGTTGTCGCGATCTACTCGTCGGATCAGCTCTTCGATCCAATAGCAAACCCAGATCGAGCTCTGAGGACCGAGAAGTAGGACTCGATCTTTTGAGGGACATAAGCTCCAGATCGAGCTCCGAGGACCGATGGTGTGGCGTCAGGGCGCCATTTTAGGTTGGGAAGCCGCAGTTGTGGCGGGGCTTATTGGTGGGAGTGGTGGAGGATGAGGAGAAGGAGGTGGCTGAGTTTAGTAGGGACCACGAAGGAGGTGGAGATGGAATTGTGGCGGCGGAGCTTCCAGGAGTGGTGGAGGGGGCCTTGTTATGGAGGCCATAGCCGAGATCCCCAATCTGAAGAGAGAGAGAGCTGAGAGAGAAGCAAAAAAATATAGATACAGAAAAATTAAAAAAACTAAAAAGAGAGAAAAAAAAAAAAAAAAAAGGAAGTGAGGGCATAATGGTCATTTTGGACCTATTGTGTGAGAACTAGAGAGAATAAGGACTAACCTGTTTAATTTAAAAGGTGAGAGACTGAACTGTTTTTAGCAGCAAAGTACAGGGAGTAACAAGTATTTAATCCATAAAAGTAATATATTTCTTTTTGTTAAACAAATTAAGGCCCATTTCGGCCCTATTTGGCCATATTCGGAAGGCCGGCCCGACCCGGCCCTAGTGGCTCGGGCCTTTTGGGCGGGTAAGGATTAGTATATTTAAGCCCCGACCCTAAATTTTGTTGACTTTGACTAGGCCTGACCCTACGCCCTAAAATTTAGGGTAAGGCCGGCCCTAACCAGCCCCATGATGACCCCTAACCCATGCCCTACCCTATTTGAGAACTGGGCCAGCCCGCCCTAATACAAGGGCCGGGCCGGGCGGGCTTAGGGCGGGTTTAGGGCCGAAGGGCCAAATGATGAGGTCTACTTGTGATCATAGGGTAACCACCGCTGATGAGTCATGTATGAAGCTTTTTGACCAAATTTCAACCGTTGGTAACCACTTTCAAAGTTGCATGATGGACAAGCAAATTCACCTTTTGTACTCCATCCTGATAAGTTGGCATAGGCAAGAAAGTCATTAATCGTTCACAACAATGCAGCACGCATTTTAAACATTTCATTGCTGAATGCATCAAATGTTTCTGCACCATCTTCATACAATTCCTTCAATTCTTCAATGAGTGGCTACATGTAGACATAAATTTTATCACTGAGTGCCTTTGGACCATCAATAAGAACAGATAGAAATATAAAAGGCTACTTTATGGACATCATAGGTGGTAAATTGTAGGGAACCAATTTGAAAGGCCAGGTACTGTGAACTATGTTCATAGACCTGAATGGGTTGAATCCATTAGATGCTAACCCAAGCCTTACATTGCGAATGTCTCCTGAAAAATTTGTGTGTTTTTGTCAAAATATTTCCATGCAAGAGTCTGCAGGATGCCTAAACACACGATTATCAATTCTTTCCTCTTCATGCCATCTCATAAGATTTGTTGTTTTTGAAGACATAAACAACCTTTGTAACCTTAGTTTTAAAGGAAAATATCTTGCTTGTTCTGCTGCTTTTCGTTTCCCAAGTGCTACAACATCATTTGAAAAACCATCGTTATCTTTCCATCAAGATGTCTTGCCTATTCTGCATTCATCTAAATTTATTTCTTCTTTTCTAAACAGCATACAACTGTTAGGGCATGCATTTGCTGTTTTATAAGTGAATCCGAGATCTTTTGTTAACTTCTGGGCTTCATAATATGACTTAGGAAGTTGCACACCTTCAGGCATATATAGATTCTTTTGCTATCTCAAGTAAAGTTTTGAAGGATTTATCTGTCCATTCATGGAGCACCTTTGCTTGCAAAAGATGAACTATGACAAAGCTGTGTGTCTCTTAGAACCCGGATACAATGGAAGGTTTGAATATTCAAGAAGCTTCAAGAAATTCTTGGTAGGTTCGTTTGCCCCTATATTAGGATTATTTGAGTCTTCTTCACTGTTCTGATCATGTGTTCCTACATTAGGAGCTCCTAAAGCTTCTTGGACAAGTCTAACCATATCATCCTCCATATAAAAATCCACCCCAATACCATTTTGATTTCCATCCACTGGATGAACATAATGATTAGGCTCACCATGCTTATCCCATTTCCTATGCTTCTTAAAGAAACCATAATCACGAAGATGCTATCGCACAACTAATCTTACATAGAGATAACGATTTTCGCACTTTCCATAAGGACAATAAATCCTTGAACCCAGATCCCTATTGATGTATGCAAAAGTCAAAAATTGATCCATTGCATCATACTATGATGGAGAATGCCTATATGCTAAATCTATCCATGATTTGTCCATAATTATCCTTAAGCAGTCAGACTGAACATCTACGTCAAATAGAAAAGAAAATTACAGTTTATTAAATTATAACCATACTACTAACCAAACAAAAGACTTCAAACAATTAACCAAAGTGAACAAACATTGCCTACAACTGAGCTAGCATCAAAATACAACACAAAAACTATAAATCCCCAACATCAAAAGTATAAATAACTATCAGCAAGTTCAATCCCTAAAAGAAAGTAATTAATTAAGCAAAGAACATATATACCAATTGCAATAAACATATAAGCTTTGTTCAAAAATACATTAAAATATATATATATATATATATATATATATATCAAAGCAGCAAAAAAAAAAAAAGATAAAGTGGATAGCTTCTGCATTTACACCCAACAATCTCATCCAAGACACGAAAAAGATAAAGCTTACCTTGAATCAAACTCTATGATGAGTGGAAGATAGATGATAGAGAATAAAGGACAGAGCAGATTAGCCACCAAGTGATATTCAAATAACCTGCAAAGCCAAACAATAAGATGCCAATAGATGCCAATAGGTTATGAAGGATCAAACCTTAGTGCTTCAGGCAAACAAAACCAATTAAATGAAAGGGAATGAAATTCAGCAAAATCAGTAAACATGCATGAACCAAACAAAATACAAAAGTCTTTGGTGCTTTGTTGAAGATTTCCACATTTTTGGAGGCTTCTAAGTTTTCTAATGACACTAAGAAAACTGGACAAATTAAACTGAAATAGAGAATGTATATATATACTCAGTAATGCTCGACACAGAACTTATAGTTAGAAAAAAAAAGAATAATGTCTGTAACAATCAAAGTATGTGTGTGTATATATTGGAAGAGGCCGAAACGCTCGTGGCAAAGTGTCAAACTCAAGCATGTCCTATCTTATAAACACTCATCGTGCCATATCTAACTCACAGACAACATGAAAATCACAAAGAAGTGGAAATCAACCATAATTCAAAACAAAATGACCAAAACTAAGCATTCCTCCAGTGGGGGCACATGTATTTGCCACATGACACTACTACACAAAAAGCTTCACACGACGGTTTAAAACTGTCGTCTCACATTTTGCATTTCCGTGGTCTATCGAGGCGTCGTCTGATGAAACGTCGTCAGACGACGGTTTTCAACCGTCGTATACCGATCATTGGGTAGACGGTTTGCAGCTAACTCCGTCATCTGATGGATCGGCAGATCTGTCGACATGCTGTCGACAAGCTATCGACAGAAATTTTCCGTGGTGTGACTTTTATTCATACCACAGTTTTATTTTTAAAACGTTGTGCAAATTGTATTCACACGACAGTTCTTCCAGCATAGATGTGGTGTGACGACTTAAAAATTTAGTACATATGTGCTTTCACACGACAGATATAACTCCAACCGTTGTACTGTGATATTTGAGACAATGGATTTTGCTAATACTTGTTGTCTGTGTGCGCATCCAACAATGATATCAGTAAGAACCGTCATGTGAATTGTAGAAATTTTGTTTGATTCCACCCTAAAATCCTCATCAGACGACATATTTTTCATTTTTCCTACTGTTGTTTGATTTGGTCATGGCAAGATTCAGATTTAGCTGGAACCAAAAATTGATAAATGAACAATAATTTTCTTATAATAAATAGTTGTTATAATCCCATAAATGGATCCAATAATGCTAATTGTATCCAATAAATAGAAAAGATAATCTATGGGTCTCTCATACAAAAAAAAAACATCTACAAATGTGGCTAAAATAGTCTCATCCGTACATAATCACATCTATAGAAGAAATGCAATTCAGGCCAACCCAAAAAGGACCAACATCTTGCCTAATGCACTTCAGACCTTGCATACCCAAAAAATATCAGCAATGATTCATCCCAGCACACTTCCCAACTTTAGCAGGTTCTTCACCTCATAATTTGCGAGTTCATTACGCAGTTCATCAACTTCAGCGTTTGTTGCGAACTAAAGAGAGGTGGTCGATGAGTGCCCCATGGTGATCCTCATTGATGATTTAATGTGTGCCAGGCAAATCTCCATAATGCAGATTCCCCCTAAAAATAAAAAGATGGAAACGTCACATAACCCATCTATGATGATCTATCTCCCTCCAGAGTCTAATCAAGAAGGGGAAGAGAGGTAGAAGCAATAGAGATATAGACAGCTGGGAAGAAAATTAATTGTTACAAACAACTTCTAACCATGTCATGCAGGGATAACATGCATACCTTTGTTAAGAATTCTGAGATCAAGGTCCTTCTCATGGAAAAACACTGGACTTTCAAAATCTTTGAATAAAATGTAGCAGGCCCCATTGTCCATCTAAATACATCAAATTAATTAATAACTCATATAGTAACATTAAGAAAAAGGATCCAATTACTCCTGTTACAGATGCTTAAGACTGTAATCAAGTAAATGACTATTTAAAAAGTCATGGATATATAGTTTTTTATGTCTTTTCACAAGCTGAACCAATGATCTGTACCTTACCTCAGGGAAGGTCCTGTTAGACAAAATGACAGGAAAAGTGACATATTCCTTTACTACATATTGGATTAGGTGGCTTCGAGCAGCTGCTAAACTAACTGAACTGCCTGACAGAAAACCCATGACATGGAGCTGAGGATACCTACAATAAAGCACACAGGTAGATATGAGAGAGAGCTTTAGTATGAATACCCACCCAACCCAACTCATCAAGATTAACAAAGAGAAACATATATCAAAGAATAACAACATATTCCAACTAACTATCAGGTTCTAAGTGGAAGAAACTTTAATCATATTTTGAGATTTTGATACCTCTGTTGAAGTGACTTCACTTTTTCTAACATCACAACAGATTCACAAGTTGTTAAGAAAGTTTCACACCGACCAGCAAGAACCAAGAAAGTTCCATCTCTTCCAAGGAAATGTCTGTTACCTTTGGACCTATTCAACCAACAATGGCATGGGCCTGTACATTGTTAATACAGAAAGTACATAAGGGACAAAGAACAATAACAACAACATAATGAAACAAGGAGTTACTTAAACAAGAAATGAAAATTTCTACCCAGGAAACCATATAATCACCAGCACCTAGCAAAGAAAGAATGTCCAAGTAATTTGAGTACCTTCACGCTCATCCAATGACGATTTAATGAAGGACAAAAGATCGAGCTCCTGGGTAGAGTTGTATGAAATTTCTGAAGTGGTTGAGAACCTAGAAAATAAAGCTCCAATTACAAAGACAACGAGAGCCAAAAACGACAGACAATCCTGTTACTCATCCAAAGTTCCTACTGTAGGATACACAGCTTTATATATAGCAATCCTGTTACTCAAAAGAACCACATGTTTTGAATAGATTAATCCCTGAATTAATGTTGTGATATATCTCTGCAGTAGTGCTGTACTAAGCAATATAAAAAACATACCGCGCACGTGGTGCCATTCCACTAGCTCGTCCATAACTGAAGCCATTCACAACCATAGGAACTCCAACATTTCCAGCAGCAACTGATGCCACATGACTGAAAAAAGCATGCGCTTCATGAATCTCAATTTATAGGGCTAGTGTAGAGAATATATAGTACAAACAAACAATTGCATTTAGGGAGTTTAATCTGATCCACCTAGGTTCTACATCATCATACTATATATTATTAACCAAACTATTACTCCAATAAAACTAACTAAATAATATTATCAAAAGCATTTAAACTTTTAAAGTCACTCAAGCTACCTGCCATGTCCATCTGCGTTGAAGGTGAAAGAAAATCCACCGAAGCGTTGAGAGTAGCAATGGCTCGAGCCCCAGCTGAGAAAAACTTAGCTGAAACAATTTTACCATTGCATGAAGTTGCTGGGAATAGAGGAACAGTCTCACAAGCGCCCGAAAAATGAGAAATATTGGAGGTGAAAGGGCTCAAAGGATTATAAGCAAAACTTAGATGTGCAGGATTGATGCCACTATCCACAAAACCAATCACAATTCCTTCACCAGCATTACGTTGGCCTCCTTCTTGTGTCCATACTCCTTCAGGTAACTCGAGGAAGCGAGGAGTGTACGTTGTCATCAACTTTGCTCCTCTATCTCTCTCAACCAGCTTTACTCCTGGAGCATATTTGAGCTTTTCAACCTGAAATGTTATTCGATCATGATCGCTAAGAAATGCATGAAAGCTTTTGTTTTCCTTCTTCTTTGTTACATTAAAAGATGAATAAAATACAAATTGATCATATAAATATTATTATAATATTTAGTCAGAAATGCAAAAAATAAAACAGATTTAGTTTGAAGTACCTGAGAAGGGGTTGTATGGACAGCAAACCCGTTCGCAACGTGTTTAAAGCTGTAAAGCTTGCTGTAGCTTCCGGTCTCAAGATTGCTCTGTAGAAGTTGACCATGAGAATCCTCCAATTGCTTTACATGAGCCTTCGAAACTTCACTGAAATATTGTTTCATGCATGAAAATCACACGATAAGAAAAGCAAATTCTTTCTGTAACCAACAAACATGTTCTTTCTCCTACCTATTTAGGTTGAGGCGTGAAGATGGAGAGCCTCCATTGATTGCAACCGAGTCTTCTTCCATCAAAACCAAGTATATTGCTCGATCTTCTACTGAAACCAGTAAACATCGCAGAAGCGAGAAGCGCTATGAAACAAAACGAAGGCAATAAGACATTGGCTCTTGCAGTTGCCATGCTTGATTGCATTAGACAGCTGAGAATGTTGGGGCCTATGATGTTTAGTTCAATTTCAATTTTCACAAATGAATTAATGATGGTGTAGAAGTACTTTCCATACGAGTCTGCAGTTATGAATTATGGCTTGAAAACTTAGATGTCAAACTCGAGATTAAAAGTAATGAGGTTGCCATAAGAGACATGCAGCCACACCAAAAATGTGAATGGACATTTCTTAAGCCTGGGGATAACCGTGACCATTTATGTAGTTATGCTTATATGCAAATCTGAGAGTATATATGCATGCTGTTCATGCCATCACACCCCAAACAACCTTGAGTTCATTATAGGGGGCGTTAAGAGTGAACAAGAAGAAAACTACGACTTCCGGTGTGGGACTGTAGTTCATGATGCCTAAATAAGCAGTTTTAACAGGAACAGCTAGTCACGAAAATCACTTACAAGAGTTCAGAAAAGTTGCCATGAGATCAGATGTCTGATCTGCTGAAAAGGAGGCTGCACAAACTTGCCATCCTCCAGACTGGATGCCCGCATTTTCAAGGCCTCAAACAGAGAGACGCAGAAAGCTAGGTTACTTTTAATAGAAACTTAATGCTACAAGTACGTTCATGAACAAAGTTTTGCAACAAGCTAGGTCCAGACTCCAAACTACTTCTAATGCAGACATCAGAATCATTCAATTCATCCCGACTCAGAAATCCTAAACCAGGCCTTTAAAAAGGATTTCTAGTTTATTATCTGGAAAATGGAAAAGGCATACTGTTCCTTATACCCCTATTATATCCAACGTGTGGCAGTAGAACTGTCATCCGTGGACTAATCCAGAAAGCTTATAACTAGGCGTATACATATGTTCCAGTAAAACAAACAAAAAATGTTAAATGAGTACGAGATAAACTGATTGGCACGTTAATAACTTGATAGTAAAAGGTGGCAACCAGCAATTTGTCAACTATCCAGAGATCCTAACTTTGTGCTCAAATTTAGACCCTCTGTATCAACTATCCAATAAAAGAACATTTTCTTAACCAAATTTAGATAGATATTAACAAGTTTATGCCTGTAAAAAGCTTGATAGCTATTGGCACACTCCCACGTTGTGTAACCCAAAATTCCAAAAAACATCAGCTTTCTTTGTCATAATTATGGGTTGGCTCTTTGAAACTTATAAGAACACAACACTACCAGTTCTCACACTCAATAAAAAGATCTAATCAAATCAGAAAATGTATGCAGTAGAGCTAAGCAAATCACAAAAACCAAAACCCAATTCAATCAAAATTAAGAATCAAAACATAAGAAAAATCACAGATCATGAACCAATACTCAAAACCCAATTGACTCACCGTCCTGAGTAACAAGTGGATAAATGAAAGCACTGAGATTGATAAACCAATCCCAATTCACCTTGACAAACAGAAAGTATAAACCCGAAATCTTCAAAGTTACACAGTCAAGTGATGGCTCAAAGTTCCAATCTTCAAGGGGAATCAAAAGCCGAAAAAAAAAAACCCAAATCAAAAGTGTGATTTCTGAAGAACCCGAAATCCTCCAGTTAATCAAAATCTAAAATCAAAAGTAAAGAACCCGAAATCAAGAGTGTTATTTGTGAAATCAAAATTACGAGAGGACGAGAAACAAGAAACCCCAAATTTTAGGGCTTACCAGATTCTAAGAGAAATCTCCCATTTGGGGCTTCGAAGGCTTCGCCTTGCAGGCGGTGGATTTAGGGTTTAGGATTGTGGAGTGAGTCGGGGTAGCTGTGGATTGAGCGAGAGTGAGAGTCGAAGAGCGAGAGAGTCAGAGAGAGAGTCGGGGTCAGCTGTGGAGTCGAAGAGCGAGAGAGTCAGAGAGAGAGTCGGGGGAGTTTTGTGGAATGCCGTGTCGGGGTATAGCTGTGGGCATTAGTTTGGTCTTTTCTAAAGTGTTCTAAGAGCATCTCCAATGGCTTTGTTATTTGGCTTTGGTCAAATTTGAATTTGACATATGACATGGCAAATTTGATATAGCAACATTTTGACAATTTCTAGCTCCAATGGAGATGTCAAATTTGAATATTACTTTAACATATAAAATTCTATTTATGTTGTTTTTCCTTTTTTTTTTTTTTTTACTTGTAATCTAAGATCATACAATGAATGGTTCCATTTAAGAGGCATGAAGAGATTATGAGAAAAGTATGCAATTGAGATTATGAGAATACATCAAGATGGGAATACATAGTAGAAAACAGAAACTGAAACAGCAAAAAAACTAGCAGTCAACTAGCAACAAACAGAAACAGCTTGAATTTGATAGCAACAATCTGCTGCAAATCACCAGCTGCACCTGTTGTCACCTCTGGCTCACCAAAGATCACTTCCTCTGCTGCTCTACCACCAAGCCCACCAACAATTCTTGCAAATAGTTACTGCTTGGAGATCAAGGTAGGATCATCTGCAGGAATGAACCATGTAAGACCACGTGCTTGATCTCGTGGAACTAGGGTCACTTTATGAACGGCATCGTGCCCTGGAGTCAATGTCCTGTATTGAAGAGAAAATGAGAACAATAGGTGGGTTATTAACTTTCCTTGAGAGTTATTAGAGCCACCAGCAGAACCAAAAAAAGAAAACTAAGATGAGTTTGGATATATTGGATGAAAGCATGGGTGAGCGAGTGTATAACCGAGTTTAAGATGAACTTGAGCATCATCATTGTTAGAAAACCCATAAAATATTGAAGAACCATAGAATTTGACTACAATTTAAAGCCACAAAATTATTTATTGATTCAACTTTATCAACTAACATTTGATAATAATGCATTTAACTGTGAAGGTTCATGATTCAGTTGAATGTTTTAGGCTCACTAGCTCAGTGATAGTCAAAATGAGTTCAAACTTAAAAATACCAAATCTGTTTAAAATTCTAATGCAATTAGTAATATTATACTCAACAAAATTCAGACAGTTAAATAATTTATATCAATATAAATTTACCTGAACAATAAAGTAACAAGGCAAACTCACCAACAAAATAATCATTGGTGCAATATGAAGAAAAAACTAGTACAAAGAATGTACCATGGTTTGCTGAAAACTAGCACATAGAGAATTCTAAAAATAAATGAAAAGTCAAAGACTAAAATGTGACTTACCCACAGATGGCGTGCCCAACTTCATGGTATGCTACCAGACTTTTGCTCTTTCCGTCTGTCATTACAACATATCAATCCCCTCATATTAAAACCCCATATGCAGAAAACTTTTTATGCTGCGAGAAAAGTACCTCTGTGCTGCTCTTTTGGTAAACTGTGAAATGTTTGGTCATGCTTCATCCGCAAATGATAAATCAGCCTGCATCTTTTCATATCAAGACACACACAGATAGCCCTCCTAACTTTTGTTGAACAAACCTGCCATATCGAAACTGATCACATACACAGGTTTAAGATTGAGCAACAATGTGGAATGAGATATTAGGAAGATAACCCAAAACTGTGAATGAAATCAAAGCCAACATCTCAGATGCAACATGTATTGAAGTGACTCAGAATTGATATATTGCGCATTTCAAGTAACCATATATGTCAAAAATGTGCCTTTTGTAAGTTATAAGAAAAATTGAAAACGTTAACAGCATTATCTTCACATAGCAAAAGTGGGTAGAAAGTTTTTACTTGTTACTTTTTTCTCTGCCAATTCAAGTAATGATTGCAGGAAACTCATAAAAGAAAAGCATCAATAACAAAGATCAAGTAATGATTAGAGTGAATATATAAGGAACATACTGTATAATAAGATACTTGTTGCCAGGACTAAGATCAAGAAAAAACCAAGCCCACTTCATCTAGGAGACTTTGCTATACTCATCAGTTGAAGAGTGTGCTAACTTTAATGTGTAACATGTAAATCTATATTACATACCCTCCACGACTCCAATGAGTAATTCAAATCATCAATGACTCCCACTTTTATTTCAGAATTGTCCCTTTGTATATGGAATATGATAAGATGAGATTAATGAGGGGACTACGAAATACCTGCTGCAACAGTTAAAACAACAATATTTGGATGAGGGTTCTTGCATATCTGATATATCAGCTTCTCTACCACATCACCCTGTAAAGCCACCAAACCTTACATTCAACTGAACAGTCATCAAATTAATCAGAACACAAATAAACAAAGCCGAATAAGCACACTCGAGGAAGCCATGAACAATCAGCACATCCCTAACAACTCAGCATTTCAGCTAAAAGAAAACCATACCTCTCCAAACTCTCCAAGCTCACTATCAAATAACAACTCACCCAAAATCCTAATTCCCTCCAACACCAAAAAAGTTCCCTCCTTTAAGCACAAATAAACTGACCCACTTCCGTCTTGCTCCCCACAAAATCACAATTCGAAGCATTGATTCCAGCAGCAACTGAAATAAATAGCGAGAAAAAGACATTAGCAATTGCTTTCTTGTTTTCTTCACAAGAGCACCACAACTGTTATTTGATCTTCCTAATTGTTCCGGTAATTCAAGAAGAGAGAAGAAATTTGCAGACATGCAAAGTGGCTGCAGGTTCTGGGTGAGATGAAGGAAGAAAAACGGTGAAAGGGGAGAGAGAGTCGACGCACCGAGAGAAAGTAAGAAACAATAAAAAATTAAATGACAGAAAGAGAAGAGGCTGTCAAATTTGACAGAGGAGAGAGTTTGGTCTAATCCACGTGTAAAAAACAGACGGGTTGGAGAAGGGTTTGGGCTGTCAAATATTAACGTTGGGCTTCCACATGGCAATTGACATCTCCGTTGGAGATGGTCTAATAGTTTGGTATGAATAGATGCTATTGTGTAGTTGTCCAGCGCTAGGACGCATGGCCACATAAGCCATTAATTTTATCATGCAGGCATCAGACCATGGTTTTCCATATATCTATTGTCTGAATATCACTTAAAAATTTTCAGTTTTGCCGCCTCTTGTTACCTGCTGAGAGGGAATCAAATTTTGGGGGAGAGAATGCGGGAAATGTTGGAGGGAATGTCGGTGGACATGTTTGCACTTGCAAATCTATGGATTCATACCACGGTTTTAAACTAACTGTTGTATCGTCACTACATGCTAAGAAAATTTAAGTGGTGGGAAACTTGCTACCCCTAAAACCATTTTAAACTCACACCACGCTTCCATTTATAAACGTCTTCTGAAGCAATATACAATTTCAGCATTAAAAACACCCGTTGGTTGAATTCATATTAGAAGACGGAAATTTTATAACCGTCGTCTCAATAATGAGAAATGATTCACACCACGGAAAACAGTCTACCGTCGTATGAGATGTGTCGTGTGAAGCATTTTATGTAGTAGTGTGACCCTAGCTACTATGGCACTTGATATTACAGAAAAGAAAGAATTCATTATGTGACCTACACAACAATGGTGCTATTTAATTTGTTGGTCATAGTAAATATAAGGTCAGGGCCATTTAAAATTGTTACAAAATATATTTAGGGGATTGGCCTCTCTTAAGCCCCGTTTGGAATTGCTTCGCTTTAAAAAAAAAAAAAAAAAAACTTTTATTCAAAATTTTAGATTTTATTGTGTTTGGTAAATAAATAAAAAGCTGCTTTAATTGAAAGTTATAGGTGGGCAGCAGATTTTAGAAGCAGCCTAGAGATTGCTTTTAGAAGCTATTGTGGATCAAAATACACTCTGCAGTTGTTTTATGTACTGACAACACTTTTGAAAATATTATTTACCAAACATGAAATTGTGTTAATTCACAGCTGATTATTCTCTCAACACAACAGCAGGAGTTTTTTTAAAATGTCACAGCAATCCCAAACTAGCCCTTAATATGGTGGTGTACGTCCACTAGGATTATTAAGAAATAAAACTAGCTTCTAATTCCAATTATTGGACATATTCGATTTTGAAAGAGGATACATTTTCATTGTTGGGATCTTTCATGAATTCAAGTAGCAGCTAGATATCATAAATTCTTGTTTGGTTATTCTAGATAGCTGGATTCATGAGGAGTATTCTAACATGCTATTAACTTTAAATACTTGTATAAACTTTTGATTGGAACAAAAGTTTAATAGAAAATTATAATTTGCTGTCAACACTCCGATATTCCAGAAACTAACCCATTAAGTCTATAAATTATAGCTCATTCTTTCAACTATTTGCCTAAATGACACTGACATAGTTTGATGTTTCATCTACAGCAACATTGTAGTTAACAATTAATATGATTAATTAGCTTTTCAATCTATTACTTCATGATCGGGAGAGGGCAATGAATGTATGGTTGTTGTTTTCTTCCTAAAGATGGTGGCCATTGACTTGGTTAAAATAGCTAAAAAAATGTAATAAATAGTAACAATCTTGATATTATTGCCATTAAATCATGCTTGTTGTATACATGCAGCATACATCATTTTGAACAACTTCTGAGTGAAAGTGATCACAGCTAAACAAAACTCATTAGTTGATAACAATTATTCACTACAGATTCAGCTACTTTTGTTGGGCACATGCAACTTGGGCAAATGCTAGAAAGGCAAAACACTAAAAGATTAACAACAATCTTAAAATGTTTTGAGGCATGTCATATGTAGGCATAGAAGGATAAGAATACGATAAGAGATATGCACGATACCAAAAATTTACCGAGAAAGGAGGTTCGAAAGCCGGAATTTCAAAACTAGAATGTGCAGAAGCTATAGAAAATAATTGACATATTATAGCAACCAAGGAAATATCAGATGCTCTGGCTAGCTGGCCTCTGATTTAAGTGCTTTTGCATCTGACGTGGCTTGGTTTATCCTACTGATTACTCCAAGGGCTTGTACCTGTAATCAACTGTTACAGTTCTTTAATCACTCCAGCAACCAAATAGTAGAATAATAAGGGGAAGAAGAAAAAAAATGAACTTAGGGGGAGGACTAAGATACAAGTATAGCAAAGCCAGTAAAGAATAACTGTTGTATTTTTTATATATCAAGCTAATCAATCAACATCTGAGCGCGCAATACCAATTAATCATTCAATGCTATCGATTGACATACCATACAAGAAATTTTGACAAGCTTTTTCAATACCAGATCGACATATCAAAACACTCAATTTGACGTATCCAAAACAGAAAAACATAACGGTTCTTCCACAAATAAGCAAAATCGAAAGTAATTTCAGATACACAATCAAATTTTCTATACTTAATTCCTCTCAGACTACAAAAATCATATCTCTTCCATTTGATAATTTGAATTAACTGAATTGAACCCACTGATGGAAGAGAGAAGATACTTGAGAGAGCGAAAGAGAAGAGGCCGGGTTAGTTCTGACTATGGGGTATGAGGTTCTTCAGATGCAGAAAAGTTTTAGGGTTGAGGAGAGGGGAAGATGGAGTATGAGATTTCACTCATCGGGAACTAAAATCTATGGTACGCCTAATTTTCGTCTCTTGGCGCCTTGTAGAGCTAGGTTAAGTTTGATTTTGATTTTAACACCCAAATAGTATATCTGAAAAATAAGTTGAAAAGTAAATAAAGGCTACAACATTATAGCGAAGCAAGAATCAGGAAAAATCTTGCTACGACATCTTTAATGCCGTCGCAATTGAATCATATTTATGCTACCGTGCTCCTTTGCCGACGGGCAAACTAATTTTAATATCATGACGCCTTGTTTCCGGTAGCAAATCTACACTACACCATGATAACTTAAACACACAACACTTTTTGCACAATGAAAAAAAAAGTGTGTTGTGTGATGAGGAAAAGTGAATCATACAACACATTTACAAAACTTGCGTTGTATAAGGTGGTTAAAATTATGAACTTTTTAGCTAGAAGGCCATTGCACAGCGATTACAAGAATAGTTTGTTGTGTGAATGAAAAAAAAAAATTGCGGTAGATTTCCCTCCTAGCCCGACTCAAATTTGGCTCCAAATTGGTACTCTAATGTACAACAAAAAAGTTATATCAGTTGTATGAGTTTAGCTTGTAAAATATCATACAACCGTTTTTTACTCTGTGTTGTGTGATATAGGAAGATATATCGGGAAGGTTTGAATGTGTGTAGATTTGCCCCAAAATGGTACTTATTCCCCTCTAAAACCTGCAAATTTTGATCAAGATATATCTAGTGATTGCATGCTCCCACAACTAAATTACTTATTTGTGTTGTGTGAATGGATAATGCCTAAACCTAGCACCAAACTACATGCAATCAAAGTATATATCAGAAACTTCCTCTTGTCATAATAAATAAATAAATAAATAAAGACTTTCCCTCTTTGAAATCTTAATTTAAGTTTAATTTTTACATAATTAGACAACATAGCATGTTTTTGTGTTGTCTATCTTAGACGAAATATTAAGTCATTTTCAACACTAGGGACGAAATAGAGTCTTTTGCTCTTTTCTTCGGGTCATCTCCTCAAAGGCTCAGAGTCTCAGACCCATTTCCTGAAACAGCCTTTCCCCAGTTGATTCAATTGAAATCTCAAATTACCAAAAGTTCAGATGTCTTCGTCTTCTATTTTTGCTTAGTTTCCTTTTCGTTTCATTCCCAAATTTCATCCAAACCCTAATTTCTCTGAATCCCAGTTTCCTTTCAACTTCGAATCTCGTCGTTACCGGCGTCTTCAATCTCTCGCCCAATGACATCAGGGCTACAGCGCGTCTCTGATCTATTGCCGTCTCCACCACCTTCTTCTTCGTCAACGTCATTCTGATGAGCTCAGACCAAAAGACGGAGAGAGAGCTCCTCTCGTCTCTCTAATCACCTAATGCCTTAATATTTTCTTCCTTAATTTTTCTTTCTCAGAGAATCAAGGGTTTCTCTGATGCTACAGAAGATCAGAAACTGCGAAAATGAAGAGGAAGAGTAAAAAAGAAGATACTGGCGAATACTCGGCCATGTGGTGGTCGGAGGTGAAAAGTTTGGGGCCTTTGATGGTTTGTTACTGGGTTTGCTTGTTGGTGTTTTATGAAGAGCTCTGGGGTTTTTGCTGGTTTGGATTTAATTCCGTAGCAAAAATAAGGGGGACTTATCTCTGTTCAAAATAAGGGATTTCTCCTTGCTGTTTTCACTTTATAGACTTTAATCAACTTATTTCAATCTACTTCTCTAGAAGCATTGATGCAGTTTAAACTCATGCATGATTGAATTAAACGAAAACATAACATGATAACTACGTAGTGTTGGACATGTCTAGATGCATGTATCAAGGAAAAAGTAAAGAGGGTTGTGGTCGTGTCATCTGCTGGTGTTGTTATTTAAAAACCAAAATGGCCCAAAGATAAACACATGGATAAAGAATGTTGGTCTGACCACAATGCCTTAAATTTCAGGAAAATATAGGCTAGGTAGTTCTCCAGAAGTGAATGTTATTTCTCATTTGCATTATATTGATCTTCGTTATCATTTTGGTTGAATTCTTGTGTGGTGTTAAGAACATTACAGACCAAGTTTGGCAACTATTGTCTTGCCAAGACAATAGCAGAAACTGAAGCTTTGGAGTATGCAAAGAAAAGTGATTGAAATTCATTACTATTTGTCCATCTATTGTTTTTGGTCCTAGTGACTTTTGACAAGCTTATGAGTTGTACTTCATCTTTGTGTAGGTGCTGTTCTATGTGTTTTTGGTTTTGTTGTGTATGTCTAGCTTAGTATTTTGGGAGAGAGAATTACTAAATATAATTGCTTATAAACAAGGATAGTTAAATTGCATGTAAATAAATGAAATTCATATTGAAATTTTGTTTTTGTGTTTGTTTTGATTGTAGTCTAATTTCTAGATAAGGTAGCCTGAGCATTATCCTTGTGACTATGAAACTTTAATTGCCAAGACACAAAGGTGTATTTTTTGAGTTCTGTGAGCAGATTATGATTCTAGGAAGTTAGACATCATAATTATGTCAGAGATGCAATATTGATTCGAATAGATAAATCTGAAAACTTATTTTACAATAAACTGTAAAGAATGGGATCATTCTTCTTGAGCTACTCTTTCTCTAAGTTGAATTGCCTTTGTTTAATAGCTACTTCATCTGTAATTTTTCTCTCTATCGGTGGCTCTTGCATGAAAAGATAGTTTCTGTTTCTTGTTGTTGTTTGCACTCTCCCCCCTTAACTTGATTTCTTTATGTTAATACTTATCCATCCTAATAGCCAGACCTCAAAGGTAAGGAAAAGGGGGCATTCATCAAGTTGTAGAACGAAGAAGGCCAAAGTACTGAGCTCTACATTCCCAGAAAATGTTATGCAACTTAACTAAATTAAAATGCTCCAGCATTACCTGTTACGTAATTTTAGAGGGTTTATCTAAACTTGTGTGGTATGTGGATGCAGCTCAGCAACTCTAGCTTGAAATTCAAAGAGAACTTGTCTTTGCAGCATTCCTTAAAGCTTTGTGCAGAATTCCTTATAGCTTTTCTATAACCAGTTACAAGCATGTAAGTATCACCAGTTCATTTTACTTGAGTGTTAAGTATTATCGTCAACTTAAGCTATTCCTGTTAGCTTTCTAGGCCTTTGCTTGTTAGTTTCCCTCCCATTGTCACCTGTTCTGTTAACAGATTTCTTTGGACTGAGCAATATAAGTTTGCCTTTGTTATAGCTCTGCTTCTCTTTTTGGGTATTGCTGCTATAGGTTTAATCATTATGCTCTGTGTTAGAACATGTGCTTTCAGATTTGGTAATATTAAATAAGATATGTTTCTGATTTAGTAATATTAGATGAAGTTCGTGTGCTAGTGTTTAAGTTAGCTCACTAAAACGGATGTTCCTATATGTTTTGCTGATAGAATTGGATGGCAGAACATTAAGTAGCAATGAGTTAAAGGTTGTCATTGGGAGACCTAGCTAGAAGGAACATTTTTGGACACAGACTTTGCATTGCGTGATTGGGAGGATAATGTGAAGGCTTTGTTTCTCCATGGCTAGGTAATGTTCTTCAATTGAATGAATAATGTTTGCTGGCTGCTATTTATCGTCGAATTCCCTTTGCAAAAGAAAGCTTTAGAATCTGTCTTTGAATTAGTCCCTCCCTGCAAAAGAGAGGGATAAAGCTTTATAAAATCTGATAATGTAAAAGAACTAGTGTGAGTGATTGATTTGTCACTAAAAAGTACTCTTCCTATATGTTTTGCAGACAGCATTAGAGGACAATGAGTTAAAGATTGTCATTTCTAGAAGTCGAGAATACTGGAAAGTAAAGATGCTAAAGGATTTGTTCAAGGAATTTGCCAACTATCAATGAAGACTTCATAAGAGGCATGTTTTGGAACAATGTGTATCAGCTTTTGATGTCCCAAGTAGATATGGCATTTACTAGAATGCTTTTCTTGTTTTAGTGTTGGCTTGGATGATTGGGAAATGCTCCCTTTTAACATTTTAGGTATATGGAATGGTTTCGATTACTCATTTGATGATTTGCAATGTGTTTTCTTGCCAATTGATCACTGTTCATTAGGTAAAATTAAGCTATACGCAGAATATAGCAAATAAAATTGATCATCTCAAAAGTAAATCATACAATAGAAGCAATTGAATTCTGTTGTCCCAAAAGAAAATCATACAACAGATATAGTCCAAGAATTTAAGTTTGAAGATCAATCAAACAACAGACAAAATAAAAGTATGTTGTCTAACAAGCTTGACAGACAATGGCTTGAAAACAAGCAGTGTTGTTTGAAGGCAGCGCCTCAACTGCTACGCCTAGCATCTGCCGAGCCATCTGTCGAACTATCACACAACGCTTATAACAAATACCTGTTGGCTATTTGTTTCTCAGACAACTGTGTTCCACCGTTGTCTGAATTTTCAACATACAACGGCTCGCTTTACAACGGTGGCACTCCAAATCACACAACAATTTTCTCCCGTCATCTGATAAGGTTTTTGGTTTAGTGCTATGATCAATAGCGACGAAATTTTTGCGCCGACGCTAACTCTGGTAGCCATTGCAATTTTTTTTGTAGTGAAACTCGCAAGTGCATGAATTTTAGTTAATATAGTGTGCAAGTACGAGGTCGTTCCAACTGACGATTGATAATCAATTTAAATCCTAACTCAATTAATCCAAACTAATAACACAAATTACATAAAGAATCAAGATAAAGAAGGTACGATTTTTGGATTTTCGAATAAACAAATAAATGTGAAAATAAAAGAAAGAAACAAACAAACAAAATATAAGTTGAAAATCAAAGATGATAAAACCTAGGGTATCATAATCAACCACTAACAATCTAATTTATATTTCGATGCAATTAACAAATTCTTTTGTTTCTTTTGATGACAATTCTCGTATCTAAATTCATGTACGACACTTAGACTATAGTTTTTCGTAAGTGTATGATTCTCTCCAGGTAAGGCAAAGGTCGTATATTCTAACATGCAGTTTATCCAGGTAAGGCATAAATTTAACACAAAAGACTCATTACTTCTTAGAAAACAAGAGAATCATGCAAACCATTACTTCATGTACGACAATAATGTAATTCACAACTCTTAATGACAATAAGCTAATTTGAATTATATTGCTGGTACGCCTCAAATTCATCTTGTAATTACTAGATGTAAAGCCCTAAGGTGATCAATTAAAGAACTTAAACATAAAGCATCAATTTAAATTGTGTTTAAGAATTCATCATAATGAAACTATAAATCCATCAATAAAACATCAAAATACATAAACAATCATGATAGGGCATCATCCTAACCTTACAAAAAGGTTTAGCAACAGATAACTAAATAAAACATAACAAAAACATAAAAAGAATGGCAAGGAAAAGAAAGGGAACATGGATGAGTCGTCTCTACTCCTTTGGCATCTTCAATGAGCTCTGAGACCTCCTCATGTAAAATTCATGCTCCCTTATACAGGGAAGATTCCTACTCATCTTTGGCTCCAAGTTTCCTTGTAAGACTTGAGATCGGATTCCTTTCTTCATTTGGAATGGGAAAACCTTGAAATATCTTCAGTAAAAGTATGATTAAGTTTATCCGTGAATCCTCATCTGAATAACTTCCTTGAAGCATTAAGGTTGATGATCTTATGCCACAGAACTTGAGTTCTCCACGAATGCTTGTAAATTCATGAGCAGATTTCCTGTTCTAAGCTATCTTCACTCAAACGACCATAACTTGCTCCAAAAGTATCGAAATCCATATCAGTAAAATTCAACAAAAAGTAGACATCCGTAGATTTCCATGTATGTAAGGCTCATTGTTTGATTCGATCTAGCAATCTCCCATTAATTCGGTAAAGTTAGAAGTTCTGCACAGGCAAATTCTGGGCCCTGGGATTACAAATTGCCTTTCAATTCTAGTTAGCACATTTTAGCTTCTTTTCTTGTTTCTACGAAACAAACCTACAAAAACACAAAAATAATGCAAATAAATCATAAATAAGGAGAACTAAACATAAAAATCAAGATTGAGAGGCATAAAAATATAGGATAATATGAGCACATCAAATAGCCCCACACATAGACTTTGCTAGTCCTTGAGCAAAACAATCCAAATGAAACACACTAAGCCTTTCAACGTTAGTCTAAAAAATCTTATACTTTCATGATATCAAGATTAACACAACAACCAAGAATCAATCCAACAATTATTTGAAAGTAAACAAAAACATATAACTTGACATATAAACATGTAGGACATAGGGGTGACATTAGTGATATTAACCTCAACATGCTTCAAACAAGTTATGACTTAAATCCTCACTGGTTTACCCTCTTTCTTTTCTCAGATTCATTGGCTCATGCAAAAGTAAATATTCACTCAAAGTTATATATGAGAGAAATAATATATAAGACAAAAAATATAGAAAATTACATATAAGTAACAGACCAAAGATAGAAAATCAGAAAATCAACATTCTATAAAATTTAAACAAATAAGGACATGGAGCTCACATGGAAAATAAATAAAGCTGGCCTACTTATGAATTTTTATGAAAAATTACCAAAATTTTCAGTTTTTTTTTAAAATTTACATTGATGCCATTGAGGATTAGTTAACCCTAAACACATTATTGTCCCCGAACACAGAGTTCATCGCTGCTACTATAAAGTATAAACCCAAAATTTTGGGATATGAGAAATCTCTAATTGTTTGAAAATGAAAATCCAGAGGAACTGTGAGAAATCTCCGATTGCGGATCATCCTCATCCTCCAATTCTATCCTAGGTGGGGGTGGTCATCCTCGTCCTCCAATTTTTTCCTCAGTAGCGTCGTCAAAGAGGAGCGGGTTGGTGGGGGTTCAGTCTGGGTAGTTGAAGTGGTGGGATTAGGAGTTGAAGTGGTGGGATTAGGAGTGGAAGAGGTGGGTGTAGAGGGCATAGAGGAGAGAGGAGGAGAAGATGAGGAGTTGCCTTAATTTTGAAATTATTTTGTTCATTTGTATTGTTGCTGGGATTAATCCCAACCCATCATCATATAAAAGGCTTCATATAAAAAAAAATTAAAAAAGTGAGCTATGCCTCGTCAAAGTCTCACTCTTATCTCTTTATTGTGAGAGCAAGCATGTCGGTGAATTGTTTACATAGGAGTGAATGGGAGATTGAGTATATTAGCAGCTAAATTTCCAGCGAGTGCAGTAGCAGCTTAAATTCCAGTGAGTGCAATAGCAGCTAAATTTCTAGCTAGTGCAGTAGCAGCTAAATTTCCAGCGAGTGTAGTAGCAAGATTGGAAGAGTATGAGTGCAGTAACAGAATTGGACGAGTACAAGTGCAGTAGTGAACTTGATGAGTACAAATATAGTAGCAAAACTAAACGAGTATGAGTGTGCTGCAAGTGCAGTAGCAGGATTGGACGAGTGCAGTAGCAGGACACGAGTACAAGTGTAGTAGCAGAACTAGACGAGTATGAGTGCAGTAGCAGGATTTCAACAAAAAAGAGTTTGGATTAAAGAAAATAATTAATATTTGGTCATCCATGCATGAAGGTTAGAAATGGAAATGTCTTATTGACATATGGCAACAAAATAACAACTTTTCCTTATGTGTAAATTTTTTTTTCCTTATAAGCTCTAAATAAATTCGTAAGGATGTATTTATGAATCAATCTTTTGTCAAGGGCTTAATGGCTTATGTGTGGTTTGCTCATATATAATAGAAAGAAAAACCTTTTTTTTTTTCTGAAAATATTTTTTCAAGTATGATCTCATGAAGGATACCAACTACTTGCCCAAAAGGACTCAAGCCATAGATTCAACTCTTATAACTCATCTCCACATATCAAAGGCTACTCTTTTCAAGGATTAAATAGGTCTTATAATTAAGGTTGTAATGGGGCCAAGGCTTAGGGTTTATAGAAACGAAGGGATAGGAAAATAACAAAGTATCCTAAAAACCTAGTGGAGCTCTTGTTGATGTAGAGAGACAATCTTGAAATTCCACCAAGTAAAAACGTCATAGACTCCTTAAATGTCTTTATAAAGGGTCAAATGTCATCATATTAAGCCCATGCTTCATTCTAAACTTCTTTTGAACACTTTTGAATTGGACAAAGACCAAATTTTTCTTGAATGGGCCTTCATTTTATAGCAAACTCCAAATCCACAATGGGGGAGACTAAAATTCATAAACGCTCTCTTTTTTTTCCTTTCATTGCCTTACACTTATAACCATTTTCAATTTCTTTATTTTTTTCTTTTTCACTTTTCACGGCACATACATACATTTATATATATTTTTTTCTATGGACAAGTCTTAACCCCACACTTGAACTTATTTGTCTTCTCCATCTTCATTCTTGACGCCAAAAACCTCATGTATGTCTAAAAAATTAGCTCCACTAAGTCTTTAGAACAAAGGATAAAGTTGTAACTATACTAAGGTTTAGGGGTTAAGGATTATGAGGGTGATGAAAAAAAAGCTCAATGTAGGCTCAAAGGGGTTTATCTAGGGGGTGTACATCTTGTGTACACAAATAGGGACACATGGTATTTTGGCAACGGTGATAATTTCATAAGGTACCTTTATCATTTCCAAGGTCCAAGCATGTATTGATAAAAGTCTCAACAAGTATAAGAGTGAATTCTAGTATTCTAAAACTATGGAAAATAATCAATTAAGACGAAAGAATAATGAGATCAACAAAATCATCGCCAAGAAAATAAGATGACATATATATTTTTTTTTCATTTAACACGCAACAAAGAAAAGGCAAATAGACTCAAATATCACACATAGGTTATGTATGGAATCAAAAGCTTATCCTAACATGCTATTTTCTGTACCATGTAAGCAAGACCACATCCACTACACATACATATTACAATCATACATCCATATTAACCAAAGAATAAAGTCAAACATCATCTCAATTTTATCATCCTCTTAAGCCATGATTTCTGAAATTTATACTCATCATAGTTGTTGTAGTTGTTGAAATACATACTAAGACTAAAAAACAAAACCAAAAATAATGACGCAAAATTAACATAGAAAACCCAATTTTTTTTTTCTTCTCATTTTTATGATTTTTTTTAAATTTTAAATTTTAAATTTTTATTTTTTATTTTTTATTTTTTATTTTTCATAAACCCAGAAAACTAATGACTAATAGAAACAAGATTCGAATTCCCTTGACCATCATGACACAAAAAATAAAGTTAAGACCTACAAACCATGCCCTATCCAAACTTGAAGCCCTAGCCCAAAAAAGGGTCTAGACCAAAACAGCGTTGTTGAGGACACCCAACAAGCAGTTCACCATAGCCACTGCTCTGCCACTGCCGTTAGCTGCAAAGCCAACATCGCCTGCATTGAGACCGTCGTCCCTAGCGTCAGACTCGCCTCCAGATCCGCAACCATCTTCCGTCTCAAGAAAGACTTGTCCGGCAGAAGCAGCCAAACTTCAACCTATAGCAACACCTTCGACACCGTCGCCAGTGACTTGCCACCCCCAAAGCCTCAGCCCAACAAACTAGGTCAGCCGAGCTCCCGCGTGGAAGAAGCCCATCATCAGGTCCTTTCCAGCCGTCAGCGTCATCACCGTATTTGAACCAATCCTATTGCACAGTGCCTCCCCATGACTGCATCACCGAGAGCACGACAACGTCGAGACCAAACCCGCAATTCCAACAACCAGAAATCACCTTGCCTCCTGTTTAAACTGCTACCCAACCAGCGACGAAAAGAAAGAAGAAAGGAAAGAATCTCAAAAGCCACGACGTCAACGACTTCCGATCAAAACCTATGAGGGAAATGGCATCCATAGTCATGGATGAATTGCTAGGTTGAAAAGAAAAGTTTTCAATCCCAACCCTAACAGAGCGGCGCTAGGTTTTTTAATTAATACATAAAATATGTGTAATCTATATGCATGTAAGTTAGGTTAAACTAAGTTATGCAATATGATTTAGGGAAAAATGCACCAACAGTGTCCAGACACTGTGAGGACTGTCAAAATGATACCTGAACTTACAAAGTTATCAATGTCATACCTGGACTCATTTTTTCGTATCAACACTATACTTACGACCAAATTCCGTCACGGAACCGTTAAATTTTGGACGTACCACTCACGTGAGTCACTTTTTATGGGTAAAATTGTCTTATTACACATTTTTATTAAAAATAAAACATAAGAAATTTCTTATTTCTTCTCTCTCTCTCTCTTCTCACTCTCCTTCTCTCCACGCCAACACCACCGTAACCAACGCCAATACCAACACCACCGCCGCGCCCATCGAGCCCATTTCCTTTCTCGATCTTCGGCGAAACCCTTTTTCTTCCTCATGGTCCTCTTCTTCTTCACCATCGTCCTCTTCAGCAATGGGCAACCTAACCCCCTGCATCCTCGTTTTCCAGACCTTCGTCGGCATCATCGGCCTCCGACTTCACTCTCAATTCTCTGGCCTACAATTGCCTCTGATTGAACCCAAAATCCCCGGCTTAGCTCAGAGGGACGACCAATTCAGTGATGAGGCTTCACCCATTTACACACTCTCTTCGCCCAATGGGTTTTGGTTGAAGCATCGCGACTATGTCAGCTACAATCAGCTCCAGAAGGTACTCAAATTGATTGGAAATTATTGAATATATGCTTGCCCAATGGGTTTGAGATTGGTATAGATCACTTTTGTGTGCTGTGTTTCATTTGATGAGTTTTATGGGTGATTAGAGTTTGAATTGGATCTTATAATTTGATGGATGGGTTGTTGAGTTTCTGTATGTGTGGTTGTTCATGTTGGGAATGACAGAGGTGGTGTTGCATGTCAGGAATGACGGAGAGGTTGTTCATGTGGTTGTTGATGGTGTGGAGGTGGTGTTGCATGTCGGGAGTGACGGAGATAATGGCAGGGTGGGATTGGAGCTATGATTTTAGAGTGGAGGGCTGGCGGGGTCTGAGTTTCTGATCAATGGTGTGTACAAGGGGGTCGGAGAAGAGAACGAGAGTGGTGGTGGCTAAGCCATCGACGGCGGTGGCGGGGGTGAACTTGGACGAGCAGTTCGACAGGCGGAGCAGGGTGAGGAGGTGTCGTCTGTGATTCACTGTGGCCGTAATCGCTTAAGGGGCCCCGGTGTTCTTCAAGGCCATGACGTAGCCGGAATGGCCCGCTATTGAGATGATTTGAATCTTGATGATTCAAATCAGGGGAAGAACTCCGAAGAAGAAACCAAAGAAGAAGAAGAAGAAAGAAAGAAAGAAACAAAGAAAAAAAACTTTTGAGGGTAAATCAGTCTTTTTGTCTTCATTAAGTGACTCCCGTGTGTGGCACGTGCAAAATTTAACGGTTCCATGACGGAATTTGGTCGTAGGTACGATGTTGATATGAAAAAATGAGTCCAGGTATCACATTGATAACTTTATAAGTTCAGGTGTCATTTTGACAGTCTTCACAGTGTCCAGACACTGTTGGTGTATTTTTTCCTATGATTTATTTGAAATTACTCCATCAACTAAAAATAAGATGACATCAAAAACAAAAAAATGACAACTTATGTCATTCTATCCCTCCAAACCGATCTCGACCCCAAAACTCTCTATGCTCTCTCTGCTCGCCCCACACCCCCCCCCCCCCCCCCGCGCGAATCCTCAACAATGCTATCATTCGCCACCCTGACGTCCATGAATCCCTCCACCATATCACCAATAGAGACCTCACCCTTCGCAAGCTCTTTGTCTACCCGGACGGTCACCAAATTCCAGGACTCTGCCCGGATAATCTCCCTTTTCAACGAGGAGTTGAAGTCCCAATGTCTTGAACAAAATCTCTCTATCCCAAAGATAGAGATCTACTTTCGCCAAAATCGAATCTATGCCGCTCTGAGTCCTGAGCTTATTAACCTCGAAAAAATTGGGCCTCTTACATTTTTGGGCTAGCGAAATAGTGTCATCAAGGGTATGGGAGATAGGGAGGAGAAGGTCGAGGGTGAATGGGTTAGAGGTGGAGGTGGGGAAGTCGGCGAAGTCGGAGAGTTGGGCCTGGAGGTTGGTGAGCTTGGCTTGTATTAAGGCCCATTCACCTTTGAAGGTGTAGATAAGCGGGATTTCTGAGGAGGTGAGTGATACCATTTTGTCATGCCTCAAACCCAGTTTTGGTGGATTTTAAGTACTTGAAGTAGAATCCAAGGTATGAGTGCTAAAAGTAAAATAAAATAAAAACAACACCAAATACTTTTTCTGAAATTATCAAAAATAAAAATTTAAAATAACAAAAAGCTAATCATAAAGAGAAATAACGCATTCAGCATTCTAATCTATCTCGCTCTAATGTTTTGTAATGCTTTTTGAGATACCATTTTGTCACGCCTCAAATCCGGTGTCGGTGATTTTTAAGCATATGAAGCCGAATATGAGGTGTGAGCGATAAGTGTAAAATAAAATCACTGTATACTTTTTCTGAAATAGTAAAAAATAAACGCATTTGAAATAACAAAAAAAATCTACAGAGAAATAACACCAAAAAATTTAGAAATTATGGGGTTTTACCAAATTTTGAAAATGATAAACGAGATCGAGATAGGGTGTCAGTGACATGTCATATTAGCTACATGGGACATGCAATATTGCAGATATCGTGCAAATGTTCCATAACTTAGCTCATGTGGAAGAGCAGCTAAAAGCCTAAAGCCATGTGCACATACACTAACAATTATGCACTTCGAGACAAATTATTTGGATAAAATGGTTTGCTCATGTGAAATAATTGGGTGAGACAAAATGAAGGAATTGAACTGCAACGGGGATCACAGTACCAGGTTAATGCAGTGCATATAACAGGAGAGGGAAAGGGGAAGCGAGACGGAGAGGGAGAGATGATACCATTTGGTCCATTAACCCCACATCATAAAAGGAGGGTAGCCAAAACCATGTGCATGTGCTTGCTCTAAGATCATATATATCCATGGAGGTACTCATCTACTTGAGGGTAACATGGCTATCCATGTGAAGGGACATGGGAATGGAGGAAAATGATCAAGGGGGGAACACACATTACATGCATGCATGCTCATGTTGTGAGAGAGAGAGAGAGAGCTTTGGTTTGGTTAGGTTTGCTTGTACGTACGTGTTCTTGTCAAGATGCAATGGAATTTTGATTAAAGATGTATTTTGGGTTATGGGAATTGTTTGCTCGATCACCAACCTGCACCGTACCGCAGACAAAAAGCCTTTTCAAGGAGTTTTATTTCCAAGACTCGATCACTAATTGATTCATCATATCTGAATCCAATAATGAGGAAATCCAAATTTTGAATGTATAGATAGACATTTAATTAACATATATAGGGATGATAAATGTCATAATATGTGATGATTTCCTCTGACCCTATGATTAATTTTGGCTTTTGGACACATGATCGAGATTCCATGTGTTATGACTTATGACTGCTTTTTTTTTTTTTTTTGGCCCTCTTGATTAGCATGATATGGAAAGTTGAATTTGTTGGAACCTGGATCAACTTTTTAATCAGAAAGAAATGCTCTATTGGAGTAGATTTTTGTTGGCTTATCAATGAAAAACTTGTCATCTTTCGAAAGTGTACGTAGAGGCTGAGCCACTCGAAGATCGAGCTTACACACGACGCAACTTTACCTAAAGAAGTAGATACAATGTAAACTGGACCGTTCCGGAAAAACGGAACGCATAAAATATGTAAGTCCATATATATGACTGATCAAAGAAAGAAGAAACTAGAAAATTGGCCCATTTTGGGTTATTATAAGTCGACAAGACACTCTATAAACAATTGTTCCATGAAAAAAGGCTTAAATTATGAACTCCAAAATATGTCAATTTATTTTCGACTTAGTTACCTTATCAATAAATATACATATACATGTATATGGGATACAACTTGTCAAATGATTAAACTGACTATCAAGTGAAAAGAAACTGTGACCGAAAAAATTGCAAGAAAAACCACTAATTAACCTAGAATCAGTCTCAATCCAAAGTGATTGCAACTATTTTGCTAATTACAATATCTGTGAGATAAATCTCTCATTATATTGCCTAATCATTTTGATAACATGCGGGTCCATCTTGTTGGAAGCTGCATGACCTTGTTGACTAGCAAGACAAGCACACTCCTAAAGTATCGGGCAAAGTTCCATTTCTACCTTGACCGTCCCAAACCACTGATCAGTACGTTGATCACGTCGGAATTATGTGATATTAGTATCATGCTAAAGCACATTAATCTACTCATGAGCAATTTCTAGTGGATGACCATCACAGTACAAATGTACTACTCGATCATTTGCTCCTGAGTTTAAACAATGATCGAGTTACTCCATGGAATAATATGGTTTACTGAGTTTGAAGTATGGATTGCTCTAATTTCTAGCATAAAATTGGAGACGATGCAAAGAAATAGAGGAAGAGAGAGAATCTACTACTACACTGTTGTGTCTTTTTTTGTAACTTTGGTCAAAAGTGAGGCTTTTTGGCTAGGGATGAGTGGATCTAAGGTGGAAGGATAACAAAGCTGTCTAATCTATATATCATCTGAGAAAAGCAAGTGAGAAAACAATGAGAATGTTTCTGAACAAGGGAAGAAAATCAATCATCAAAATCCCTTCATATTTGGCTCTATCTGGTCAGTGCGCAATAGTTATTTGGCTCTATCATACACATGCTCCTTGACTAGTTCATAATTGAACCAAAGCATTATTGCACTGTGTCGCGCGCCTTCTTGCTAGTTTCAACCCCCACAACAGTTGACTGAACTGGTTGCCTGCTTCATACATTAAAAGGAAACCGAAATGGGCAAGTTTTGGACAATCAATCACATGACAACTACTTATTGCAAACATATTTTAGAATTGGGAGAGGCTCGCTAGTTTACCAAAGATTTTCTAGCATGCTGCATGTATGCGTTGAAAGAGATTCAAGACTCATTATGGATTGTGTTAAAGGTAATTAGCAATTTTAAGAGATTGAAAACTGTCATTAGTAAATAAATCTCATTTACTTGATCATGCAGTGGTTGAATCTAAATGTTGGGAAAGTGACATTCTTTTTAGTGTTTTGCCATTATTCAGTTTTAACTAATTAGCGTTGGTTACTCTCAGAACTTTAGGTTATAAATTTGTAATTTATTTTTACTATAAAAGTAAAAAGATTTCCACTATATAATATTCCATCGATATTCATGTTAACAGGTTGCTCTTTTGTGATTCACATTGAAGCTTTACTTATAACATAATCAGCGTGCGCAAAACAAAAGATGTTACAAAAATATCTTATTCTTGTTAGACAATGATACCCAAATTTCCAAAAACATCTTCTTCGTGTTAGACAATGAACTCCCAAATTTCCATATCATGTTTTATACCCTCACTAATATGTTTGTCGTCTTTTAATTGTTTTCCAATCTTTCTGGCCTTTTCTTTTCTTTTCTTTTTTTGAAAAGTTCTGGCCTTTTCTTTATGTTGTCCATATCAGAGCACAGGGTTCTCTTCTTTATGGAGTAGTTTGCAGACCAAAAGAAACAAGAAGTAATTTAAAAAGACGTTAAGGTTCCGCTCAAGATTAATTTCAGTAACACTTCTACTGGGTCTTCAAGAATCGATCAAGATAGCAAGTTAGGAGTATTTAGTGTCCATTTATTGGCCCGAAATAGAAATTAAAAATAAAAGCATCAAGTTCTGTTTCTCCATCTTCTGATTACAAAGAAAAAACGAGGAAAAAAGATTCGAACTCTCGCCTTTGGGATGTGTGGGGCAAATGCTCGCTACTAGTAGAGCTATACGAGCACCCACTTACATTCTATTTCCAATAACAGTGTGTGATATAGCTGCATATTTCATTCTAGCTAGCTAGCTAGCCAGCTAATTCTTCCATAAGTTTGGATACATACTACTACTCATCTAAATCTAATTACTTTTATTAAATATAGCTAACCCAAAAAGTTTTCATTTTCCATGTAGAAGATGCTAGAGTTTAGTACTGCCTATGCTTGAACCCCGGGACAAAGCTCAATGTATCCATAATCAAGCAACTCCTCTATCATTTGCTCAATGTGATCCTCCTCAAGCGGCTGAAAAAGCTCCTGATGTTGATCATGATTCTCAACTTGAACACCCACCTCACCAACCCAATTCCCCTCACCCCATTGAACTCCACCGTACTTCCTCTTCTCCGACCAATCCAACCCTGAAAAGCCGCTATTTTCGACAATGCAGCTACTACTAGAAGTGACGGATGGCACATACTGTTGCTGCAGCACTACTTGTTGCACTGGCTCCTCTTTTGGGGCTGGTTTTTTCGTCATTTGTAGAGAGGCCATGTTGCATTTGTGAAGCTTTGCTATCAAAGCTGATGAGAGAAGCTGGGATGAATGTGACATGTGGTCGTTGGGATTGAATGGGAAATTGGTACGTGCTTTTTGACCGCACATGAGTCTCGCCGCTTCGTCGTAGGCTCGCGCTGCGTCCTCCGCCGTTTCGAACGTGCCTAGCCAAATTCTTGTCTTTCTGTAAACCAAAGAAACGCGTTTCTTGTTTAGACTAATTAACACAAGCAGCAGTGAAACTTCTGTTTGAATAATTGTGCAGATGGGCATTGCTTCATTACTCCAAAGACATGAACCAACGTGAAAAAAGACTTCCTTTTAGTGAAAAAAAAAAAAAATTAACTATGACAGAAACGTTTCTGAAGAATAGGATATAAACAGTGTATAGACTATATATATGTGGTAGTTGATAACTTACAGTAAAGGGTGGCGAATTTCAGAAACCCAAGAACCCCAATGCCTTTGTCGGACGCCGCGATAACGCTGTTGGGACCTAGCCATGGTGGTGGTGGAAAGCGAAACGTTTCGAGAGTTTCAAGGGCCCTCAAGTGAGTGTAGCTTTGGGTGAGTAAAACCACAAGAGATGACTAGTGAGAAGGCGAAGGGGGTTTATATAGGCGATTTTTGCGGCCTTTTGAGCAATGGGGGACCCTCTCTATTCCGACCCTTTTCTATTATTATTTTTTTTTTTTGGTTTACCTTTATAATTACATGCCTAAAAATATTTCAAACCAATAGTTGGATGTTGTCTCTTACTTTATTGATTTTGTACTAGTAATGAGGGTACAGGGTTTTAGTTGTCCTCAAAATAAACACAACTAGAGGACCATAATTGCACAATTTTTTTTCCATTTGATTTCTATTAAGGACATAATAGAACTTTTAAAAATTATTACAATTTTTTTTCTTTTTTTTTAGAGAAATGTCAACTCATTTCATTGATTAACGAAAGTACACATAATGAACTACCAGTGGGCCTTTCAAAAAAGTCACCACCTAAGTAATTCAACATTTTTAACATTATAAAGCTCAATCAAAATCTACCCTAAAACATCTTAGAAAATCAAGGGGCCAAGACATCCCAGTTATTTTTAGCGACCTCAGAGAAAACCTATGGATCCCACCCACATAAAAGAAGGAATCCATATAAAGTAATACAAGAAAATAAAAACCAAAGCCTAAGCCCATGCCCAATTGCATATGTCACCAGCCCATGAACTTAGGACAAACCTTAGACCACAGGCCAGTCGCCATCAGCCCTACACCATCCGTCGCACCTCCGACGACCAGCCTGACACTGCCAACGTTGACAAAGCTAGGTCCAACCACCGCTCGATGCAAAACCAGCACACCTTACCAACCTTTTCTGAGCCTCAACTACGTCAGACGTCGATCATCCCCATTAAGATCGAGCCACTAGCCTTTCAGCCTCGTAATTTAAGAATCAGCAGGTCTCCTTTTGACCACGTCGACGCCGAACGTCTGACTAAGAAGCAGAGCCCGAGAACATACCCTGATCTGGTCAGAATACCACACACCTATATCGCCCGGTCCTCACCTAGAAAAGTTTTGAGAAGACGACGACAACACACTTTGCCGCCCTCAGTCTAATTTGCAGATCCACCGCTAAAAGGCTACAAACTCCACCTACCTCTTAGAGAGAGTTTTAGCATCGTGTGAATGTCGAATTTTGAATAATAAAGTAAAATTTATTACAAGTTGAATTTTGGCCACTTTACTTTATGTTACTTTCACTAGAGTGATGAATATGATTGCAAGAGATAAACATAAAGTTTTCAAAAGGACTAATTTCAGTTTACCCCCCCTAAGGTTTGGGGTCGACATCATGTTAGTCTCTGCAGTTTCAATTTAATCAGTAACACCCTCATACTTTTTAATTTCATCACCAGTGTCCAATTTCTTGAGTTCCGTCCATATTGGACGTTATATCTGACGTTGGGGGCCCACTATAAGGGCTAAAATGGTCATTTCAAGACACAAAAAATCAGAACAAAAAATACCCATTTTTTTTATCCAACCTTGTTTGGCCTCTGCTCCACCATCTCCATCCTCCTATGAACAATTACAGACCAGAAGAATTCAACCGAAGTATGGCGGACGACGAGTCGTTTCCAAAGGAGAAGAGCGTGGCATTCTCGACCCCAGTCAGAGCATTGCACTATCTTCCGAATTTGAATCGGATAAGACAAAAGAGAAATCACACACTTTCTTATATCTTCTTCTTCCTCAATCTAATGAATCCCCAGAAAACAGAGGAAGTCATCTTGCACCACCACCACCACCACCACCTCATAACCATGATCTGGACCCACCATAACCACCCCCGATCGTCCAATCTGAGCCATCCAATCTCCTCTCGAAAAAAGACGTCGTCAACCCCTTGTTCACTGCTCTCCCAGAAATCGACCTCTTCCCCTCGTCCTTCTCGACCGACTCTTCCTCCGATATCTCGCTTGTGAACCCCCGAAAATTTTGTTTAATTTTTAAAAGGTAATTTTTCCCCAACCAGATTTTTCACAAGGTAATTTAAGTGAAGGAATTGATTTTGGCAATTATTTTGGTACCGAGATCACGATTTGGGCCTTATGATTTAAGTTTGGGCCGAGATTCTTTCATTTGGGCCTAGAAGGTTACTAAAGTTCATTGAAGTAAAAGATCGTTGAAGCAAATTTGAAAGGAAGGCGAATTGAGTTGTAAAGAAGATTTGAATTATTAGTTTTAACGAAACCGAATTTTGGGCCTAGTACGAAGTTGAGAATTAACTTAGGAAGTTTCCGATGAAAAACGAATAAAAGAAAAGTCACGAGCCGAAAACCGAAAGCAATTAGCTAGAAGAGTTTCGTAATTCGTCGCAAAGGTAAAATGGGTATTTCTCGCACATAAGTATAAATACGAAATTGGAAACCCTAAAATCTAAATTCTCTCCTTTTCTCCCTTAACCGCGACACACACATTCTCTCTCTCTCTCTCTCTCTCTCTCTCTCTCTCTCTCTCTCTCTCTCTCTCTCTCTCTCACCCCGACCTCTCGCTCCCTCTCTCTCTTCTTCCCTTTGCCACCACCAGAGACTCTAGCTCCTACCACCATCTCACCACACCGCCTCCACCAATCGATGCAGCACCCAAAACCGATCATAACCCGAGGCTCGCCGTCGACATGCACCGCCTCCAGTCTCTACCCACGGCCACCAAAGCCGCGACGCTACTGCCTCCCCTAGTCCTCTGACTTCCAGCTATCGATTCAAACCACCACCACTACTACCATGAAACGAAGCATCAGGTCCTAGAAAGCGGAAACCAAACCATGGCCTCAAACTACAATGCCAGAAAACACCGCACGAGCTCGCCGGAAACAATACATCTGCATGTCTTCGTTTTTCGACCTCCCATTCTAAACGAGCGAAGTCACCTCCAAGGATAGAGTCAAAACCTCAAGATAGACCAAAGCCCCCTAGTTTCGACCTCCAACTCCGGCAGATGCCACAGTACGCGCAGCCACTAGCTCGTGAACCACTGAGAGCCACCATGATGGCCACCAGCTTACTCCTATTCATTTGGTAAGCTGGATTTTTATCCCTTCTTTTTAGTTAAGACTTCTTCTTTGATCTAGATTGGAGACCCTAACTCGATTTCGTAATTTTGAAATCTATGAGGATTATGGAATCGGTGTTTTGGAGATTTTGGAGGAGGGAGAAACTGTTGGTTCAGCCCAACTAATATTGGAGATTGGTAAGGATTCCCGAACTTTGTCTTGGTTGGGAAATTGGTCGAGTGTTGAATATTGATTGTATTGTTTTCTACTAGAGGTCTGAATGGGTTAATGGTGGTGAAGTGCAGCTTCCACGATTCAGCTTCTAATTTGGAAAAGAACAAGGGTAAAGGTCTTGGTACTTGGAAATTTGTTCTGCTGTGAAATATTGGTGCATGTTGAAGTTGTGGTCTTGTGGATTACTTGAGATGAAAATTGGTTGAATGTATGGACAGAGTTTATTTTCTCAAAGATGATGTATATGGTTTTGGAAATGTCCTTTTGCCGAAGGGTTTATTTTGGTGGTAATTGAGAATTAAAACTCAATGTGTTGAGTGAAGTCAAGGAGATTAAGTAATCACAATTGTTTGAGAAATTGATTATGAAAAATGGTGGATTTTATTTGATTGAGCTAAATTAGGATATTGGATTAACGTTCTTGAAATAAGGTTAAAAATCGGAGTATTCTAGTGTCGTCATATCCCGAAGTTATCGTGAGATTGTGATAATTTGGGAATGGTAATTACTATTTATTTGCTACTATTTAATGATTTAAGTAAAATAGGTCAAACTGGTTGACTTGGAATACATTAAGGAAATAAGTATAATCACCATATCCCAAAAGGATTTTGAAAGGCGAAATTATTCGGGAATGGTAATTATTATCTAATTGCTTAATTTTTAAAAGCTAAATAAAATGAGGTCAAACCCGTTGACCAAAATTTTAACATGGAAAGAAGTGTGATAACTATCTCCCGAATGAGCTTACTACGTTAAGTGAATTGTTCGGGAATGGTTATCATTAAATATCGATTCAAGATAAATTGGTGAATCATAAAGAAATTGAGCAAATGAGTTATGAATTGAGTACTTATCGGATTTAGTTTTTGTTAAAGGACTCGAGCTTGTGCACTTGGATTTGGACAAATGATCGAAAGTTGGGAACAAACCCTAATGTGGACGAGCACTCCATATCCAGGTAGGGTGAGCTGTCCCTTCCTTGTTAAAGGCTTTTCTATATGTGGAATGCTCTAGTATAATAATATGTTGCATGCAAGTACGTTTTTGGTTGTTCATTAGTCGATGCCTCGTGATATCCGTGTTTCTATAACTGATAATTGCTATTGAGAAAACCGAGGCTAAACTTGCATGTTGAGATACTGTACCCCTCATATGTTTGTACTTGTGACTTGAATGTGAATGGGACCTAGACGCCTAGATTCTTAGGGATCACACGGTGTCGATAACCGTGAACCTCCAGAGAATGTTGTGCTCCTATGTTTGTCGAGGAAGGGTGAGTATCGACAGTGAACCAGTCATAGGAGACCCAGGGCCAGGAAATTGATACTTTCGCTACTTGTAGTCATAAGGACTACAAAGTAGTTGACCGGTTCTTGAAGGATGACGAATCGAGTCAGTCACCAATTGTTTTAGATTAGCCAGCAGTGTGCAGGTTTTGAGCATGTGGTCGGGGAGCGTATAGAGAAGACACATGGCCCGGCTTGGCGCATTTCTCTTTGACTTTATTGAAATGAGGTCTTAGTCCTTTACCGGATTTTGAAGTCACTTATTTATTTACTTTCTTACTGATTTATTTATTTATTTATTTATTTTTTTGTTTCCTACTCGCTTATTTACCAAACTTCGAGAGGCCCCTAACCCTGGGATGCGTCTCTCATACTGGTTGTTACTTAGTAAATTGTTTTCCAAATTGGGCTCCGATTGTAAGCCCAAATCCTTTAGCCCCTTTTAAATTCCACTTCTGAAAATACATTGTTCGGTTGCTAGAATGATTTGTCTAGGAAAATGTTTTGTAAACCAACATCCTAAACCCAAAAGGCCTTGCAGTTTCGGGTTGATGAGTTATCTGCATGTCATTCGTGACATGTCGGTTTCTCATTGGCTCGGGGTCGCGGCACTGTGAGACCCCTCTCCCGGGTCACCTCATCGTTCTCTGATTATGAAATTTAGGCCTTCTTATCCCCATGAAATTGATTGTCGATTCTCTTCTTTATAATCCTTCAATTTTAGTTTTGGTAGGAGATCAGTCGTACCAACTGTGAGCGACTCTGGTGTTCTTTCTCATTCTTCAGGTAATTAATCTTTATCTTTTGCTCCTTGTATGTGTTGAAATGGTTATACACATATCTGGATATGTATGTTTGTATGGTTTGGAAACTGGATTTGAGCTAGATATAATTCTTGAGTTGAATGCTTCGATTTTATGTTTGTTTACGTGAATTTGCTCTAGAATTGCAACTTATGATTGCGTTTCGGACTGCGTTAGTGTAAGTTGCATTGCTTGTGTAATTTTTCTTAATAGGTTAAGCACTGGTTCTACATTGGTTAGGCGAAGTGTCTGTTAAAGCCATATATACTCATCTGTATCTCTACTTAATTAATAGTTAAAACTTAAGCTTCCAGTAGCTGTTTATGTAGAAGCAGAAGTTCGTCTCGCATTGGTTGGGTTCTTGTGTTTCTGCACCTGATAGCTTATGCTTTAGTATGGATTCTTTAAGCAGCGTCATTTTCTTTGTTTTTATATTTTGTGAATTCTTATGAATTATATCATATTTCAGTATGTAATTCATCATGTTCAGGCATATATTCACTGTGAAATATAGTAACCAAATATATAAAAAGAGTAGAGAAATTGTAGGTGTATGTGAATAATTTTTGTATGCGTTGCAGCATTTTGGAGCTCATAGAAGATGGATGACCTCAAAGAGCGGCTGCTTGCACCAAAAGTTTCAAAACCTGCATCTGCTATAATCCTTCGGGAATCATCTTATCAAACATCGGCCTTTGGAAGGCAACCTTTTCAAGGTGTTAATGTTTTGGGCTTGAAGAAGTGGGGCCAAGGTTTTTTTTTGTCGAGTAGAGGCTGAGAAGAGGAGGACGGCAATGATGGAGAAAGTAGCGGCTTAGAAGAGGAGGATAGTGATGGTGGAGCACAGGCCAAACGACGTCGGATTAGCCCTTATAATGAGTATTTTTTGTGTGTCTTGAAATGATTTTGGCCCTTATGTGGGCCCCTAACATCATATATAACGTCCAATTTGGACGGAACTCAAGAAATTAGACACGGGTGATGAAATTGAAAAGTATGAGGGTGTTACTGATTAAATTGAAACTGTATGGACTAACATGATGTTAACCCCAAATCTCATGAGAGTAAACTGAAATTAGTCCTTTTCAAAAATATGAGAAGATTGTTGAAATGACTAATTAAAGTAATTAATTGTTAGTCAAATTATACAGTTAAGAACTTAAGAATATGTATCATTTTTTTTTTATCAAAGAAAAAAATATGTATCGTTCGACCATCATTTTTTTTTTTTTTTGAATAATCATTCAACCATCATATGGGTACAAATACAAACCAGTACAGTCTTACTTCAATTGATACAACCAAAATTAGTAACTATAATTACGAATTTCATAATTTTATAGATGATGGGGTGCCTTATCTGAATTGTATCAATTTCATCAATACAATTATATCCAATGTGTACCATATTTTATCATTTAATTGAAATATTACTATTTTTAAAAGAATTAATTAAACGCATACCTTCTCACCATTCTTTTTCATTTTTAGTTGCATTGTCCATTTGTCTTTTTTTTTTTTTTTTTCTCATTAAGAGCAAAAGTGTTACCAAATTCCTAATACAAGAAATATAAAATCCTTCTAAAAAATGTTATGAAGATCATGCATGTGTGGAGGGGGACATGGGTTTTTTGTACTCATTGTAGTGGGTAGTGAACATGAGTACGTGGCTTACATCACAATTTCTAAACATAGGAGACCTACCCATATGCCTCAATGCAAGATCAAGAGAGAAGGCCATGTTTGTTGTAATTTTCATGCCCATCCCTCCATGGTATCCCTCCCTCCATTCTCTTTCTCTCTCGTGGCCTTGTAACCTAGCTATCATGCTAGCTAGTAGCTTCTATATGACCCTTTTGTTACAATAATATCGGTCACAAAATTTTATATTGTTATAGCTAGAGGGAGTCTCTTAATGCATAAAAGCCATACGATTTAATTAGGTCGTTCCCTGAGGCATACTAATTTGGTATTTTTAATTAGGTAGGAACAGAATGCCAAAGCAAGAAAGGTTTTCACTCAGTGAAATTGCATCTTGTATTAAGATTTGAGCTATGGTAGCTTAGGTGATATGTTTACATTTTGCATTTCCTACTGGAGCTGGTTTCTTCGATCTCCTATAGAGCCCTAGCTTGTTATCACCAATCCGTGCAATTTCATCTTCATAACAATTAACAGAAGAAACTTGTTTCTCTCTACTTCTTTTCTTTAATAAATTACAATCTAAACCCACAAATATTAGGTTAATATATATTATTTATGCTACATGACTATCAAAACGTTACGGTCTGTGTATTCATAAGGATAGATTGTAGTGTGCCACATTTTAAACTTTTCTTCATACAGAAATTCGTCTTAAAATCATCGTCTTCCTAATGCAATTACGTAGTCAATGCTCTCTCCATCTTTACCGTTACATCATCTTGCTAACACAATCATCGTCTTGATAATTGAATATAGTGTAACTTTTTTTTTTTTTTTAATTTGGGGGAGGTTAGCGTTAGATAGTTAGCAACACACATCCTTCGGGGGGGGGGGGGGGGGGGGGGGGGGGTATCCCAGCAGAGCCGGACTAATCCCTTCCGAATGCCATGGGGCATATATATATAGTGTAACTTGAGAAGCAATTGTGTTTAAAAAAAATAATGTAGAAATAATAAAAATAGGGTATCATTCAAATAACACAGAAATAAATCTATCTTTTAAGCGAATAGAGTAGTGAGTTCCTTTTGTGTGCCTGGTCTGCCCTAGTTAGGCAGCGAGTTCCTTGTTTTGTCAAATAGTCGCAACCTCCTACTAGCAGAATAAAACTAAGTGCTACCGGATTAGTTTTCCGGCAGCAACATAGTGGGAAAACTGATCTTATTAGTATATTATGGCTTCGAGTAAGCATTTACTTTCCGGTATGTCGCCATATTTGTAAAGCGAATAGAGTAGCCAGAAGTGCACTCTTCGCTAATTGGTGCATGTTAGAATACATATTTTTTATTGTGACTCTCGTTATTATCTCGAGATGTTCTCCTTATGCTTATTGTAATTTGGGGTTCATGTATCGTGTCCCCCCCCCCCCCCCCCCCCCCCCCCCAATGTATTCTGTGGTTTCATTAATGGTAAATGCTTAAGGATAGCCGTTCTAGTCCTCTTTCAAAAAAAAAAAAAATCTATCTTTTAAGTCACAAAAAAAAAACCATTACCTAAATCTCTTTCTTTTAATCACAAAACAGCCACGAATAAAGATATGATTACTCTTGTTCATGAGGTTGCTTTCTTAATTTTGAGTGTAATTATCTCTTGGTCATTTACCGGCTTGGCACTCGTGCATGCATATATGATGATGTAGCAGGAAGCCGGCCAAATTATTATCAATAAACAAATATCTTCAGGTATCTTTCACAAATTCTGTGTACGTCACAATTTTGTAAAGGGCATGAAAATAGATATGTTTCTTTATTTTCAAGGCAATGGGATTATCCTATTCTCCTAATAACAAAACAAACTAAAAGAATGTTTTCAGATGGCGCAGTGCAGTGGATTAGTCTGCAGTGTAGTGGATTAGTCTGGCTTTCGCCGCAATGTCGGTGCAGGTGTCCTAACGTTAGGATACCACTGCATGGGTGTGTGAGTTACTAATAACTCACTGCCTGATAAAAAAAAAAATGTTTTCCGATGTCAATTTTTCAATGTATATCTTTCTTAGGGTCTCTTGGTTTTGAATTAATGGATCTCTAATCAGATTTTTTTTTTTTTTTTTTTTGTGCTTTTGGCAAAGAGATTAATTTTTATTTTAAAACAGATCTCTATGCGGAAGGAAAGGACATGAAGCACTCGCACTTTTTTTTTTTTTTGAGAAAATGAAGCACTCACACTAGTTAGCCAAAGATATGCAAAGACTGGGTCACTTTATTCGCATTTTCATTGGTACTATAATAAAAGAAAAGAAAACAACTAGGGGCCAAAAATGACAAAATTTTAACCAACAGAAATTTTAGAGAGAGAGAGAGTAGTACAGTTAAAATTTTATGCATAAATGTTCTTGATTATTTTACGAGTGAAGTCAGAGTCTTAATTGAACAAGGGCTTTTAGTGCCGGTGAGTTTTTTTTATCCCTAAATGAATGCTCAAATACTAATTTGTTACTGCTGGACATAGTATATGGGTGGTAATTAACTAGTAACTTAAGATGGATCGAGAGGTTTTGACTCTAGGGTTTAGAGAGTTATGAACTTTCCGTGCTAGTCCACAATAAAGTAAAAATATGAGAGCTCTCGCTCTCTCCCCTCTGCAGCGGCTAACCCTAGGTTTTCGCCGTCTAATTTCCTTGGCCTGCGACGATGGCATTTGCGGTCCTTTGCTGAAGAGTCCTTTGCACTCGAGAATCTCTCTTCTTCAACCATCGGGTTGCTGCACCCTAATCTCGGCATTTTGGATTTGGGATTCAACCCCTACGGGCTTTGCCCGTGCCGCTGCTATCCCTGTTTCAGTGATGGTGGTGGACGAAGGTGCCTTGGTTTGGTGGATCCAAATCAGACATGGGATCCCGGTCCTTTCATGGGAAAAGGCACTGAGTTCGGGTCTTCTCCGAAGGCAGTGATTCGGAGTCCTGGTGCTAACGGGTTGCTTCGGCGGTGGATCGTGACTTTGTGTGCGGATCCTCTCCGGTGGCGGTCCTGGTTACAATGGATATGGCGGTCGAGATCTTTGAAACCAGAGGGTTGGAGCGCTTGGGCCAACAGATTGCTATGGGATTCTCATTCCAGTGTCAGCTTGGCCTTGGCGGAGATGCAGCGGTGCTGTTCGGTAGGGCAGCATTGCGGATCTGGAAGGGTGGCCGGACGTCAGACTGAAGCCAGGGTACCCAAGTGCTTGGGTGCCCAGATCAGATTAAGTTGGGCATGGGCCTCTGTAAAGTTTGACCCGTTAGACTTGATTTTGGATTCGGACATGATTTGGATCTGTATTTGGGACTCGGGTCAGATTCAAATCAGGATCTTGGATCCGAGACAGCTGCTTATATTGATCTGGTATTTGTTCTGGTTCTTGAGAGTTCATTTGCTAATTTTCGAGTTTATGATACCCTCGGTTACTTTTGAACTCCTGGTGAGCGAATCACCTCTTCTAGGTGATCATATCACCAGTTGCGGCTACGGTTACTATTATATTTACACTGCTCTCGCGACATATGCAGTGCAGCGATGTCGTTCGACATCAAGTCACATGGTTACCTTTCATTCTAGATGCGTCTGTGCATCTTGTTATCCTTTATTGTTTTCCTACATTATAGATGCATTTGTGCATCTTGTTATGCTTTATTGTTTTTCTTTCAATGCTTTTGTTTCGCTCCATGTACTCCTCAATATCACTTAATATAGTTTGTCGTCTTTCCCTTAAAAAAAAAAAAACTAGTTGGATTGATTTTCAAGAGACACTACTATAGAGGATCAATAAAATCAGAAATTAGATCAAACAAATGGACAAAGTAAATGACGAAACCTTGAATTAGTGGCATGCATTGATGTATATATGATGATGTAGCACTGAAAACAATTACGGTTTAAGTGAATTATATAAGAGTGATCATATTAAGGGATATAAAAAAATAAACGATGTCGGCTATAAGAATTGCACAGTGTCAATGGCACAACAGAGTAGCTAAAACTTCAATAACGTACAGCCGACATCGACTTAATTTGAAATCTATAACATTACTTTGTTCTTCTTCTTGGCAATAAGTGATTTTTTTGTTCATTACTAATAAGGATAAATTTCAGTTTACTACCCTGTGGTTTGCACTCAATATCATGTTAGTCTTTCCTCTTTCAATTTCATCAACAACACCCCCGTACCCTTAATTTTGATCAACCATGTCCAAAATTTACTGAGACATCCAAATGATCCGTTAAGTGATGATGTGGCAGTGACAAACTGATCGTGTGGCCCACTTGAAGGGCAAAAATGGGCATTTCACTCTATTTAAGGGGTAAACCTTCGTGGCTCTGCTCTCTAGCATCCAAATCCATACCACCCTTTTCCTCTTTCTTTTCGGCACCTGAACTTGCAAAATCACCGACACTCAGATTAGCAAATACCTTGGCGTCATAGGAATCACTTCCCTTATTCAAATTGGATCCCACCACCGGCGGTTCTAGGTTATCTTCCACCAATTTATCAAAGATATCCTTATACGTATCCTCCACTTGAAATGGAGGAGGATTCAAAGCCATCTAACCTAATCCCAACAACAAAATCAAAAATTCAACCCCTCAAATCCCTATAAAATTTACAAAAAGCTTCAAAATTAGAGCTAGAATCCTCCAAAAAAAAAAAAAAAACCTGAGATCCATAACTCGACTCCTCAAATCCCTATGAAGTTGGATTCGGATCCAGACATCCTCAGTGTCATCGTCACATTGTTCTTTGAAGTCGGCTGCCGGTGCGTCAATCTATCATACAACGGGCCGGGAAGCTTCTGATGCAAACCTGGACAAACTCATTGCCAAGCTCGATCCCGAAGTGGTAGATCTGGTCAATCTCCAACAAAATCGGCTCAACGATATCGTGTTAGATCAGCTCAAACTTTGGGTTTCTGAAATAGTGGGGCAGGTTCTCTTTTCTATCGGATTCTGGAATCGGGTCATCGAGGAGCATGGAAGACAGCGAGGATGCTAGCTCTAGGTTTGAAAAGGGGAAGGCAGTGAGGAAGAGGGTCGCGATGGCGATGCCAATGAGGACGAAGATGATGCGCTGCTCACGAAGCATTTAGCGGATTGGGTTGGTTTATGAGTTTGATGTTTTGCTTTGTGGGAGTAATTTGAGAATAGGGGTGTATTGCAGTTCTTGATTGTGGTTGTGGTGGCCAGGTTCTATGAAATAACTGATCCGGGTCCATAGCTTCAAAAACTACTCGGTGTAGATCGAAGTTCAAGCTGGCCCCCTAAAACGGAGTGAAATGTCCATTTTAACCCTTTAAGTGGGCCCACTCGATCAGTTTATCGTTGCTAATGCCTCAACAAATTTTGTACACGATTGATCAAAATTGAAAGCACGAGGATATTGCTGATGAAATTGAAATGAAAATAACTAACATAATGTTGAGTGCAAACCATAGGGTGGTAAACTGAAATTTGTCCTATTAATAATTTGAAAGATTCTAAATACAGAATTGAGCTAAAATAACAAAAGATCGATAATGAAGCCCATTCAAATGAACAGACAAATAGAGCAAATTACTTTCGAACCTGGCACATGGATCATCCTGCTCTAGAAAAAAATTACTGCTTTGACACTTGGCGCTTGAAGAGAAATGTAATTTAAATCATGCAAAGGTATTTTTGTTTTCTGTCTATTTCAAGCATCAATTTACTGTATTATTACTGTGAGGTAAATTTTTGTTTTGTATTTTTTTTTACCAATGTCTTGTAATTATTTACTGTAATGTATTACTGTTGGGTTAAATTTTATACCACATATTAAGGTTTTCACCATTCATGTGGAAAACAAATTAACTCTCAACAGTAAAACTACAGGGTCACAAGTCATAGGGTTATTTTTGTTTTTTGTTTTTTAAATAAACTTATAAGAGTAAGTGTCCTGTCATGAGAAGAATATTCATCAAAAAAATGTTAAGTATGGCATGTAATCATGCATAATTAGGTCTACAATTATTGATATTAAGATGTTCTCTTCTTTGATTAGATATGCCAGGGCCAAGGAAATTCAGTTTCCTAGCTAGTTAGAACATTTGTACCAATTCTAGCCATTTTTTATTCAAATTTTAGTCAAAATAACTAAAAGGTCATTTTGACTAGCCAGTTTAGAAATATGTCATATCAGTGCTATCTATTTTAACTAGTTTTGAATTTATATTATTTTTTAAATGAAGATTAAATAGTTTAAATGTATTTATAGATTACATAAAATAACTCAAAATGAATGTGTTAAATTATAGAGAGCCTCATCTCGCTCTCTATATTTAGAAGCGAAATAGCTAAGAGTTATAATGCAGAGCCACTTAAGTCTGGTGCAGCTGCTAAAATTTATAAAAAAAACTAAACATGCTCTCCAAAATAGCTAAGGAGCAAAAAAAAAAAAGAGTGTGTTAAAGATGCTCTTAATTCAATACAATTAATGTTGACATATACTTATGTTTTGATGGAATACCTGAATTTTCAAAACGAAGAATGAGGAAACACACAAAAGTCAAAACAATCAACCAAGCAAGTTTAGCAAATCACATTATTAGAAATGGAATAATCACTCATGATTAAAAGCTATTCATTAATAATATCTTGCAACTGATCTATTGCAAATTTAGTAGTCTGAATTAAAATGGTTGTAGTTATTGCCACCCTACCATTTTCTTTGTTCACCCTACATGCTCATTACACCTTACATATTAATTTCAATTATTATATTTACTTATCTAACTCATTTCTCTTTTCAGAAATATCCTTATATGACATATCCAATTAAAGAATTTTTTTTAATGAAAATCTCTCATTTAATTCATACCAATAAATAAAATAAAATATATTAAATTTCCTAATAATATTATAATCTGATTCACTTCCATTTTTTTTCTTTCAATTTCAATGTTCATCTATTTTAATTCATGTTAAAAGATTAGTAAGTCAACTATGAGCAACAAAAAAGAGATTGATTTTTTTTTTGTTTTACAAAGGGTATTGCAAAGTTGAAGAAGTTAACATTCTATGGCACGTTTACTTACTTGGAATGGAAAACAACCATGAATCGGAGACAAATGGAATGGGAGAAGAAAGGAATCGGTATTGATTCCGGAGGATTGATTTCTAAACCCATCTCCCCCCTTTGTAATCAAGTTCCTGAATATTCAGGAATCGATTCCTGATAAATAGGTGGGACCTACACCAATTCCGATTTCTTCATGTGTTAGTAAACACATGAATTCTTTTACCCAGAATCATTCCGATTCCTTTATGTGTTAGTAAACACAGGGGTGTTTTTACTCCGTAATCATTCCATTCAATTCCATTCCATTCCAATGAGGAAGCAACAAAAAGATTAAAAAAATATTAATAAATTCAAATTTGGGTGTGAAGATGAAGATTAATGTTATTCAATGAAAAACTAAGTAGTCTTTGTATTTAATTAATCAGTTATGTATTTAATTTTCCCTACAGATTAGGATTTTAGAAAATTAGTGTACTTATTAGTCATATTGCACCTGGTAATATAGTCTTTCAATAATTCAAATGTTTGTAGGATGAACTAAGAAAATGGTATGGTGGAAATAGCCGCACCCATTAAAATTTAGGCTAATTTCATTTTACCTCCTTGACCTTTACACTTTAAATCAGTTGTGCCCCTACACTTCTGATTTCATCACATGTATCCCTGTGCTATCCAATTTAATTAATATTGTTCAATTATTAATTTTTTCATCAATTATTTTTGTAACTTGAAAATATGGCTTTATTGGAATCCATTGAAAGATGACGATTCACTAGCGTGAAATGCAAAATTATCGCCTAACTAACATGAATTTCAAAATATATGATACAATATTTTTTTTTTTTTTTTGAGAAAAGGGCGGTGCGGCAGCCCTCAAGCCTTGATAGCCTTAAGTAAAGAAACTGTCGAATACAAGGGAGGGACATCGAGCCTAAACCCCTGATTACAATAAGGGCATGTTTACTTACTTGGAATGGGAGGGAATGATTACGGGGTAAAAACATTCCTGCGTTTACTAACACATAAAGGAATTGGAATGATTCCAGGTAAAAGAATTCCTGCGTTTACTAACACATGAAGGAATCGGAATGGATGTAGGTCCCACCTCCTTATCAGGAATCGATTCCTGAATACTCAGGAATTCGATTCCGAAGGGGGGAGATGGGTTTAGGAATCATTCCTCCGGAATCAATACCGATTCCTTTCTTCTCCCATTCCACTTGTCTCCGATTCATGATTATTTTCCATTCCAAGTAAGTAAACGTGCCATAAGTAGAACCTCCTGAAATACTATCCTGATTTTCTACTAAATGCTTGTACTCAACAAAGCACCAACTAGCAAAGAGCGCACAAATGGCGACTCTATTTGCTTTAACTGCAGTAACACAGCGGTGACATAACGGAAAGATAACTTGGTCTGCAACCCGACTGCAGCAAATCATAACTACCATATGCACAGCTTTCCCATTATGATGCCACCGGACACTACATCTAGTGACACTTAAATTCCCTCTGTTACTAAGGGGCAGCGACCATTTGCAAGTGCAAGGAACTCGCCGCCTACCTAGAGCAGAGTAGGCACACAAGGTGCAAAGACTGGCACACAGGCCACTGCCTCCTACCGGAACACGGTTGGAGGTTATTACCGACAAAGTAACAACTGAAAGAAGAACAAACAAACAAGCATAAAACAAAAAACAGCAGCAAAGCCAAACAACCGAAGCCCGGCCCATCCACCATCTCTCCCATAGGCCCAAAGCAGACGCCCACCAAACAAGCAACGATCTGCCAACGCCGGCACCAGACCGCCCCCAAGTAGCACGTTGCAGCGGCGCAGCAACCCTACACCGCCGCATCACCATGACACTGTGCAGGCCCTTCTTCAACCCGATTGGTGCCCGAACCCCGATCCAGAACCGACCGGATCGAGATCTCAGCGACCGTCCCCCAGCCCCCAGTTCCCGCAGAGCCTCCACGATTTGCCGCAGGCCGTCCGTATCCCAGAGCCACTCCAACTGCCCCAGAAACAACACGGAAACACACCTGCAGATCCCCGTCCAACCCCAAAGCCAGATCGAACCCAGCTCCACCCGAACCCAGATCGAAACAGCCTCCTCCCACCCTGGACCGCCCTTCAACTCCTTAGCCCCACTGAAAACCCAAACCAACATCCTCTCCCGGACCGGAAACGCAACGGCCATTGCACCGCCGACGTTCGGCCGGGAGAGATCGATACAATATTTAGCAAACAAAAAATAAAGATTAGACCAGATTAATTGAAATTAGTAAGTACAAAGGCACCCGTGATGAAAATTAAAGTGTAAGGGCATAAGTAATTCAGGGGATAAAGGTCAGGGAGGTAAAATGAAATTTCCCTTAAAATTTTAATCCAATGTAATATAATTGACATCAATTTTAATTATCGGTTGCTCTGATCGGTTACTATTATAGTATTATGTACTACATTAATACTAGGGATGTAAACAAGTGGAGTTGCCCTGGAAAATATATGGCTTTTTAGATCAAGCATCATTAGGTTTTTTTTTTTTTTTTTTAATCTAGGAAATAACTTTATAGATAGAAACTCAATAGAGATTTTTTTTTTTTGAAGAAAAAGAGAAGCTTTATTACTAAATACGATTAACATCATACATAAGGGCATCCAGGATAAACTCTAGAGCATTAACAAACCAATCACAATGGACATTGGACTCATAACTAAAGTTGGCTAATCTACGAGCAACAATGTTGGCCTGACGAGGGACAAAACAGATAGTAATCTCCCTACTTGCAGCAAGTAAGTTCTTGAGGTCTGTGATTAAAGCACTTAAAGGAGAGAGGTCTACAACTACAAAGTTTATAGCCTGAACCGCAAGTAGGCAATCACTCTCCACAACTACTTTTGTGATCTGCATAGTAGACAACACTTCTAGTCCATTCTTCAATGCAAGTAACTCTATATGTAACGGAGAACTGACAAACTCCATTCTACAAGAGAAGCCAGCAATGAACTAACCTTAATAGTTCCTAAGCACGCCCCCCGTATCACCACACTGAATTGAAGGCAAGAAAGCGCCATATATATTCAACTAATTCACCATATTATCTTCTGGAGGAAACCACTTTTTTTAGGGTTTCGACTGGTCCTGCTGGGGACTGGCTGAAGACTGATTTGCTTGCAAAAATTCTTCATACCATGCCATAGCGGTGGCCACAAGCTGAGCACTAGTTTGAGTGCGCTCTCTCCATAGAATATCATTCCTATGCTTCCATATGCTCCAAAGAAGAACTAGCAGTTAGTCAAAAAACACAGGGGCCAAGGAGGTAATCCGAGCCAACAACCACTCTTTCCAACAGACAGTAGACCTAGGAATGGAAAAAGAAGGAGTTCCCACAATCTCCCTGGCAAAAGTACATTCACAGAATAAATTCTCTAAGGTTTCCACATCTCTAAAGCAGACCACACACTAAATTGGACCTGAGTACCCTTTGGAGATTAGGGTTGCACGACTCGGGAGGAGATTATGCACTGCTCTCCACCCAAATATTGCCACTTTACTAGGGACTTTAGCTGTCCATGGGGCTTTCCAAATAGGACCGTATGGATCTCTAGAAAAAGACGTAGCAAAAATGTTTCCAAGAGAGAAAACACAAGCTATTCTATAAGCAGTCTTGACAAAGAAGTAACCTCTTTTCTCAAACTTCCAAGACAACCTATCATTACCGAAACGAGAACTTAAAGGGATGGAAAGCACTTGAGCAGCTACCTGAGGTTCAAAACAAACATGAACAGCTGCATGATCCCAAGTCAAGGAATCACCATGAAATTGGTCAGAGACTCGCTCAATGATAGTGTCTTCCAGTCAAAGTAGTGAATGATGGGAGACATTTGGAATCCACTCGTCATTCCAAATATTCACTGACTACCCATCTCCAATGCTCCATTCTAGCCCTGCCTGTAACACCGGCCTAGCCTCCAATAAACTCCTCCACTAGCAGGAAGGACGCTCACCCATATCCGCTGTAAGAAAAGAACCAAAAGGATAATAAACTACTTAAAAAACTTGGGCGACAAGTGAGCTCGGCTTGGAAATCAACCTCCATCCCTTCTTCAAAAGCATTGCCATATTATGAGCATGTAAATGTTTAAACCCTAAGCCCCCTTGGTCTTTGTCTTTGGATAAGCACATTCTTTCCCATGATCTCCAGTGAATTTTTTTTTTCTCATCGGTACTACCCCAAAAAAATTGACAACATAATTGTTGCAACTCATCACACATTGATTTAGGCAGAGCATAACAATTCATAACATAATTAGGTAAAGTTTGAGCCACCGCCTTAATCTACAACTCCTTACCTCCAAAGCTTAAGATCTTGGATCTCTAACTAATGAGCTTCTTTGACGATCGCTCTTTTAGATAGGCAAAGATGGCTTTCTTGTTTTATCCAACATGAATAGGAAAACTAAGGTATAAACCATGTTCTTTAACACACTGCACACATAGCAACAAGACTGTTCTTTCTATGCAAATTGACGTTACCACTAAACACTACACTAGATTTTTGCAAGAATGTGTTGTCTAGAGGCTCATGCATACACTGCAAGTATTCACTTAAAAGCCTGACATTCTCGCACTGATACTTCCCCAAAAAGAAAACAATCGTCAGCAAAGAGTAAATGATGCATTGTAGGAGCAGTAGAGGCCATGGTTAAACCTCGAATAGTTCCATTATGAACGGAGGAAGAAATCAAGGCTGAGAGTCCTTCTGCACACAAAATAAACAAATATGGAGACAAGGGGTCTCCTTGCCTAATACCTTTGGTAAGCATTATAAAGCATGTAGGAGAGCTATTTATCAAAATAGAATAGCAAACAGACTTTACCGTGGCTAGTACAATAGACACCCAGCTTCGACAAAATCCTAACCTGAGAAGAATAACCTCAAGATACTACCATTCCAAATGATCATATGCCTTAGAGAAATCTGGTTTTAATGAAAAAAAATCCATCTGCCTGCCTACGAAGCTTTTTCATAAAATGAGCAATCTCTGTAGCAACCAAAGTATTGTCCGAAATTAATCTTCCCGGGACGAAAGCACTCTGTAAGGGGGAAATAATGTGAGGCAAAATTACCTTGAGTCTATTAGCCAGAAACTTCGAAGCGTTACATAACGCAATTGGTCTCAGATCAGAAGGAAGCTTTGGTTTTTTAATCTTCGGAATAAGAGTAAGGTGAGTAAAATTTGATTCCTGGGAGATATTACCCGTAATCAACACTTCCCTAACTGCACAACAGACATCATGTCCTACCACATTCCAAAATTTTTGGAAAAAATACACGGACATCCCATCAGGACCTAGAGATTTTTAGGGGTGCATTTGAAATAAGGCCTTCTTTATCTCCTCATCAGAGTACGGAGTTGAGAGACTCGAGTTCATCTCTTCAGACACCTTAGGCTACAAGCAACCCAATATAACATTAAGTGCTTCAGCTCTGAAAATAGTCTCATAATAATGAAGTAAAATATCTGAGATTTCCCCCAGTGAAGAAGTCCATTGCCCGGATGCATTGGTGAGTCCCTTTATGCGGTTCCTAGACCTGCAATTCGAAGCCCTTCGATGAAAGAAGGCAGTGTTACGGTCCCCCTCCTTCAGCCATTGCATCCTGGAACGTTGCCTCCAATAAGTTTCATTAGCAGTAAGTAACTCATTCAGTTGAACTTGGAGAGCTTTTTGTTCATCAAAGTGACTCGGCTCAAAAGTCTTCTTCATTAGATCTTCCAACTTACCCTGAATCAATCTCATCTCAGTTTGTCTCTGCTGAAAAAAGCTAGAGTGCCATTTCAAGAAAAGATGACCAGTATGCTTGATTTTCCCACCAACTTGTAACATGGACTCACCAACGGTTGGAAGCATCCAACCTTGCTTAACAACTCTAGAACAATCTGCATGAGCCAACCACATCTCCACAAATCTAAAAGACCTAGGGCTACGATTTGATATACCTGGTTCAAGATTCACATCAATCAAGATAGGACAGTGATCAGATTGGCTGAGAGCAAGGGTGATAACTCGAGAGAACGGGTAGAGATCTCTCCATTGTATTGTTTGACAGGCCCGATCAAGCCTCTCCTTAGTGAAACGATTAGACCAAGTAAAGCGTGATCCCACAAACCCTATGTCAACTAAATCACAGTCCACAAGTGCTTGTCTAAACCTTTGTATTTGGCCTAAAGGCCTAGGAGGACCGCCAGACTTATCAGCATGGCACAGTATCTCATTGAAGTCTCCAGCAACTAGCCAAGTTAGATGAGATTAGGTGGCTAATAACCGAAGGAGGCTTTAGGTAATATCACGATTCGATGTAGTTGCCACTCCATAAATACCAGTGAATCGAAAGACCCCCGCTGAACCCACCACACCAACCTTAGCATCGATATGGATTGCAGAATAGGTTTGAAGATGGACCGGGATCTCATTACACCAGAAGAGAGCTAGACCGCGACAATCATCCTCCTTTGGTGCATAAATGACACCATCAAAACCTATTCGATGTTGGACTGTCGTCAACAAATCTGGAGATGCCAAGGTTTCAGAAAGGAAGACAAGGCTAGGGTTTTGTTGTCGGACAATGCTGACAAGAACATCTTGTGTTTCTGTGTTGTTCAGGCCCCTACAGTTCCAAGCCAGAACTTTGAGCTGCCACATAAGGTTGGAGAAGGAAGAAATCCCCCTGCCGGCTAATCTAGAATCAAACTAGGGTTGAGAGGGTTGCTCTCCTAGGGTTTTTTTTTACTCGTTCTCATAGAAACTCAATAGAGATTGACAGAATAAGAAGATGTGAAAGTGGCCACGGTGGTACATAGAGATAGATTAAGCGTCATTAGTTGTGATCAAGTTTGAGTTGCAAATCTTAGTCCACATTTGAGTTTAGCTTGGCTAAATTTGGAAAAAAAAAAAAAAAAAAAAACATGACAAGCCATGCATCCCCAATACAACCACCTTTTAACTAATTCATGCACCATTATTCCAAACAAAGTACAATAATCCCCGACGCAAGAATTAAAAAAAAATCCTCAGCGATTATGATCTTTATGACCTAGAAAAATTTAAATACCTTTCGGAAGAGGAGTAACAGGCTCCCCTTCCATTCCTACTTTCTCTTCCAGATCCTCAACCTCAGCAATCTCAGTATCCTTGGACACGCTTGTAGTTCCAAATTCACTAGAAGAATCGATATAACTTTACCATTTCCTAGGTTTTTTCTCCTGCAACTCTTGCACCAAAACCCTAACAATCTTGGGTTTATTATTGCTCCCACGTGGACACCCAAGCTTCTTCTTCTTTGGTGAAATAATAATTTTACCATTCTTATGCTGCAACATCAAAGTTATGTTCTCATCCACCTTGAGTGCAAGAGTTGGAAGTGACAAGTACCTTTTGCCTGCATTGAGCAGATCATAACTCGCCCTTCTTTTTGTACCCACTAAAGCCAAACTAGGCATTTCCAAGTGTGGTCTAGGCTTTATCACCGCTTTTTTCACAGTAGGCGTAAACTGCACCGGCATCATCTTGGTCGTGGTGCTAGCAGGCACCAATCACTCCCAATTTTTTAACCATCCCACACCACCATTACCTGCCAGAACCTGTGTAGAACATATGGACTTTCTGGTAAACTTGGAACCCTGCGACTCATCACCTCCTAGTGACGCATGGAATCCCACCCCCCCTAAAAATCTTGGAGCCATGCAGGCCATCTTCCCCAGCTATTTCCACCTGCTGCAGTACCAACTCCATACTGTCCCCAATACCATAATTAGGTAGTATCTACTCCAATGGTGTTCCAGAGCCCATATCTAAACCCAGACCACCCACTTCCAGTGACAGTCCTGCTAATGCCACTTCTAGCTGCCCCTGCTGCAACTCCCCTTTCTCTTTCACCAAAAATCTATCACCGCCCATAGCATCATGCTCAAACAAGCCACAATCTCTACAGAAACCCTTGACTTTTTCATAGATCAAAGTGATCTCAGACTGAACTGAGGGATAAAATTCAAAAGGCATCCAGGTTCGGACCCTACACCGGGTGTCCAAGATCAGCCTGATTCTCTGTTCCTCTTCCTTCAGTCAAAGCACTGGTTGATCAAACTAGATTACTTGACCAATGGCAGACCCGATCAGGTTTAGTACCGCCTTATTTCTGAGCGTCACTAGTAACCCTTTGACCACCACCCAAATCTCTATCTTCCACAGGGGAACCGACTTCACAGAGCCAACTCCGTTGTAGTCCCCTATCACTAGCATCGTGTTTCTGTAGAACCACGGTCCTCCATGCAAAGCTCTATTATGGTCAGGTGTAAGACCAAATGATGTAAATAAAACAAAAGGCAATACATCAAATCTGAAATCATGCAAGAACACAAAGGATAATAACCATAGGATATAAGTTCCATAGCCCACATGAGGATTACCATTGTTCAGAGGTTCAACATATTGTCCAGCCATTTCTCTGTTCTTCAGTAAAATCTTGCTACACCTTACACAATAGAAGTCCCTTGTCTGCACAACAATTCCAGAAGTTACGAACTCCAGAAACTCCAATGCACGAACACAGAACCAGAAACAAACGAGGAAAAAGCCTTCTATGTTATACTACTTTAAGCTTTCAGAATGGGATTGAACTCAATACTAAAGACGTGTAGTTAACACAGGGACTTAATCTGCTATATACAGAGGCCAGTATCAATCTTGTGCTCATCCCATAAGGAGTGTAAGATTTCCTAAAGATTTCATCTGCAGATACTTGATGTTTATCATGTATATATCCTTAATGTTAATCAGGTTCATTAACAGATAAGTCTCCTACTTCAAATGAAACATAATTTCAAATTGATAATAGAATAGAGTTTTAGATATGTATTTCTATTAATTAGTTTCTCATTAAATCAAAACTATTATCTGAATATATTTAGATAATGACAAGTTCAAATTATTTTCCAACATCAGGTTCATGATCGAATTGAAACAGAAAAGGCTCTCCAGCATCATGGATAGACAAGATTTGATGTGCCAGATCGAAGGAATGGTCCCTATGAAACTAGGAAGTGAGCCCGTAAATCGAGTAGACGCCCAACCATATACTAATGGTTGTCCTGCAGCACCGCCATTCCCGAGGCTTCTAAAGACACCCGTGCAGAATCTGACGAATTGAGAGTAGCCATGATACTAGCAATAGCCTTCGACATGGAAGCTAGGGCAAGATTTTGGAGATTTTCTCGAAAAAAGTATTGTGCGAGAAACCCTAGCAGTTTGATCCGTGGGTACATTCGAACTTGAAACTTCATGCATGATTACTACTTATCTGTCAACATTTGAGGGTGTTTTTCTCTCATTTTGTAATAATAAGATTAATACATGCATTTTCAAATTTCAATTCATCGAATGCAAAAATAGTTCAAATTAATATAATATTATTTTGAAGGTGTTTGTTTGTTTAGGGTTTTTCTTTTGTCTTCACAACCAACAGGTCGGTTTCTTGGCTAGGGTTGACAAAACCTTATGCTTCTCCGATTGAGCACGTACGTTCCACTTACGGAGTTTCTAATCCTTGACCCTGTTTTAGCCATCTTAGGTTTCTTTGGTGACTGTGTGGTTGTTGAGCTCCATATATGTTTTCATTGCCCATGTTTGAAACCAATCTTGGTTTGCAGGTCTACAAAGGGTAGTCGTGTTCTTGGGGTTATAGTTTTTACTCCGGATTGGTTGGTGTACCTAAACCGTGGCTCAACTAGGTTTGTGTGAGTATTTGGTTTTTGTGTGTATCTTGATACAGCTCTTAATGTCATTTCAATGATTTATATTGTGTGAATGAAAATTTATATCATTCGATGAAAATTTAAAATGTGGGATGCATGTAATATCCAAAAAATTCACTTAATATTATTCATTAAAAACAAAAGACTAAAAAATAAGTGAATTCTTGCTTAACCCCCCCTCTTTTTCTCTAGCTGGTACAGATTTTAAAGCATTTTTTGAACAATTTATTTGCCACCATAATCATGCAAGACATAAAATTTTCACAAACTACCAAAATTTACAAGAGAGCCAGTTTTTGCGCTTGCTCCAGACCTTAAATCGGCTTGCAAATAAGCTATAAGTTAGTTTCAACTAAAAGTCTTTTGAGACTTAAAACTACAGTTGAATCTACTTAAATTTATTTTGGTGTAATTTTTTAGAGTCATATCATTTAATTGCTTTTATAGCAGAATGACACATATATGAATTTTCGAAGTGCGAAACCAATATTCTAACAGTTTAGCAACTACAAAAATAAACAACCACCACTTATTTAGCGGATTCAAATTTGCTCACCACATTTATTTTGTGGTGATATCACCACTCTATTAAAACTTGTCATGTCATATAGACTTAATTTAATACTTAAAATATAATTTTTTAATAAAACATCATGATTAACTATAATTATGTTTCATAACACATGACAACTTTATATTGAGTAGTGGTATCACCACCAATATTTTGGTGGTGAGCAAATTTGAATCCCTTATTTAGCTATGTTGGCTCGTCTTTTCAATGAACCTACAAACATTGGTGAGCAAATTTGAATCCCTTATTTAGCTATGTTGGTTCGTCTTTTCAATGAACCTGCAAACAATAACATGTCTCAAAAACACCAAAATAGCCGAACCAATGAATCTTCAATTGTCAAGGCACTCAATTATGGTGCAATTGAAAAGTCATTAACTAAATGAACAACAAAACGTGTTCGCATTTACAGGCTTAAGAGAAACACTAAATTATAATTTAGGGTGATAACACTCCCTCCATTAGACTCCAAACCATCTTCATAGGCCCGAAAGCCTCACCCAAAAAGCAACAAAAATGACCCCACCCTAACGGCCACACAGGCTCTACGTCACCCAAAAATTGTCGACGTGTATGGCTTGAAAATTCGCCACACGTGCGGGGGCGTGTTGAGAATATATACATCCCACATGAGAAAAATTGAATCTTGCCTATTGGTTTATAAGGGTTTGGACTACTCTATCCATTGTCAATTGGTTTTGGATGTGAACCCCAGATTACTTTATCATAGTATCAGAGCGGGTTACCCACGTGTACATGCCTCACGACCACACAGACTCACCACACAGACTCCACGTCACCCAAAGTTGTCCACGTTTATGGCTTGAAAATTCGCCATGTGTGGGGGCGTGTTGAGAATATATACATCCCACATGGGAAAAATAGGACGTTGCCTATGTGTTTATAAGAGTTTGGGCCTCTCCATCCATTGCCAATTGGTTTTGGATGTGAACCCCACATTACTTTATTAGATCAACAGTACCACCCATTCGAAGAATCAACTTCGGTGATCTCCATGGGTAGGCTAGGGCCAGCTACGAATACCATCCACGTCCTTTTTTTGACCATACATATTAATTTTCAATAATTCTAACAACCATACATGATGAATAACAAAAAACCAAATTTAAATTAAACTTTTGAAGGCTACGTCCAAGTGTCCAACTGTCCAAGGGCGCAAGAAAGCATTACATAGCTCGTTTGGTGTATAGATTATAGACCAAGAGAAAGTTGATTTTGACGAAACCTTAGAAGGCTAGCTACAAGCCTAGAAAGCCTTGTCTTGTGACTTCTAAGAAGAAAGTAACATAACGCATGCTTTTGATACACGATCTGATTCAGCTGAGACTTTTTGTTTATTTTTCCTCCAAATGAAGACATTTTTGTTTGGCATTATATATATATGTTCCTTTCTTGACAAATACTCAAACAACTGAGACTTTGTGATTCACTTTAGTTTCACTGGCATCCATCGATCTCCATGCACACCTTATACGTCTAGCAATATCTGCGGGACCAACCCAAAATCTAAGCCATTGACTTGATGGTGGGGGATGAGTTCTTAAACCAGAACAGTTGTGTAAACACTGATAATGAAATTTTATATATATATATATATATATATATATATAACCATAATCAGTGCGAGAAGCTTTGGCATTCAACCTTTTCAGTCTTAGATTTTTCTTTTTGATGGTTAATATTTTGTGTATGAATTTGCTGATCTGACTAAGTAGTCTTTTGGAGCAAAGCAAGAAAAGAGAAAAAGACAAAAAGACAAAAAAAACAAAAAAAAAAACGAGAGAGAATTAAATTCTTGTGAAGGTATGATATTGCAGGGTTAGTTAACACAAAAGATTAGGGCTCTAAATCCATAAGATCAATTTGGTATTTGAGTAAAGTAAAAGCAGACAGGATTGATTTATTTGGAATCATAACAAGATTTGCATACATCTCCCTAGCTCATGCTTTATGAAAATATGTTTTCATTTTGTTTCTTTGCTCTTGTTATTTTCCTTTGAATAATAACTTCACATTTATTCTTTGAACAAACTAAAAATAATTAAGAAAACTGTTATAGAGTAACGATAACATAGAAAGAATAGGAATCTATTTGTTGAAAAAGCACATATAGGGTTTCTCCCTAGCCGCGTTGTTTGGCTACACTGTTGAAGGCTTCTAGCGGTGTTCGACACAGAGGCAAGGGTCGCACCCGGCGCTGGCTCTTAGGAGTTGTTTTCTGGCGAAGCTAAGCATGGAAGACGAGGTTATTGGTAGAGGCTGGCGTGGATTTGTGTTGAAATTAGATGGAATAAATTTCTGGTGGTGATGGGGCACCTACGGCTGTAGACAATACTTCTTATGGCGGCAACAAGTCTGATGGCTACGACACTTCTTCTGGAGGCGATGCTACAAGTGGCGCCAGATTGCTTAGTGCTGGTGTTACAGTTCTGGCTGGATTTGATCAGTGGTGCCTGGGTGCCCCACATCTGGGTGTCCAAATCAGAAAGATGGAGTGCACGGCTGGGTTCTTTTGGGCCAAAGGTATACCCCAGTTGGGCTTGAGCATTTGGATTTGGGACCTAAAGAGGGGTTTCACATGGTATCTTGGTTATCCGTATTATTTTCGGTGTATCGTGTTTATGTGGAGGTAGATTGCTCATCTCTACATTCTATAAGGGATCTCAGTACAATATTGATGTGAGTACCACAATTGCGTGCCTGGCGAACAGTGTTACTTGTGTTGGTCTACTGATCTCTTGCATGCCAGAATTGCAAATTCTGATGGTTGGGTCTCCAAATCTCAAGGTCGTGGCAATGGTCTTATTGTTGGTAATTATCTTGAGGAGGCTGGAAATTTACCTTCAGGTTTTTGCTAGTTTCTATATAAGTGATTCAGAGCAGTATTGTATTGTACATGAACAACCTATTGGTGTAGTACACCTCCTGGTTTGTTCTAGCTTAGCTCTAGGTTCAAACCATTTGTGGCTTGTGTCTGCTCCCAAGGTTTTTTTGGGTGTCATTCTAAACGACTGTAATCGTTAAAATTTTCAATGAATTCACTTTTCAAAAACGATAACATAGAAAATGAATAGACGGATATAATATAGGAGGAAAGAGGAATGAGAAATATTAAAAAGTGCTTCTATTCAAACCTCCACATTTGGCATGTGAACCTCCTCTAGTTTTTGTACAAATTTTATTTCCATTATGCCTATCACGCTCTTGATTTTTAACACAAATATAAATCGATATACAATCTCATAATTATACATACAGTGATCGTTCAGCCATCAATACAAAATACCTGGAAACTTTTTCCCTTAAAACCAAGTACAAGCTGATGCCCTGAACCCACTATGTCAATATTGACCCGCTCCACAGAGTCATATATTACATAAGTTAACGAATTAAATTGTCAACACAAAATAAAAAGTAAATGCTCCTCAGAGCTTACTGCACAACGGAAGTCCTTATCAATGGTAAAGTCACAAAAATGGCTTTCTACTGTAAAGATGCAAAGGCACTACCTCAACTTCAGCCATGATTATCCTGACCTGCAGGATTAACCCCTACACCATTGAATAGTGCACCAGGGTGCCACACAATAAATCTGGTAAGCTTGTATGAGTAATCAAAACCACCACAAATCAACTCACACCAAAACTAAGGCAAACAACTCACTCCTTGATTCCTTAAACACCAACTAAAGAAAGCAACTCAAGCCTTGTTTTCTTTCAAATCACGAAATAAGGAATCAAACTCACACCTTGATTTCCTATTCAAATCATGAAATAAGGAAAGCAACTCACACCTTGATTTCTTAAAATTCGTATATAAGGAAAGCAACTCACACCTTGTTTCCTTAAAACACAAATTCATGAATTAGATATAACCTCGTTATCCCATGAGTTACACTGGCAAACAGACTAGATCTCTAACTAAAATTGTAAACACTAGTCTGGCCAAAGACGTGATTACTCGATATTTTGCCTAAAAGTCAACTTGTGACATTAAATCCTTGGGCCTCTCGGTCCCTCGAAGTAAAACATTTAAAGGAGTGACTCATGACTCAAAATGTTACACAAATCTCAATGCTTTTCAAAATAATAGAAATCAACATTTCCACAATCATTTGTTTTCCTAAAAGCCACACCACAAAACAATAAAAAGCTCCATTCATGCATATTGTTTTCATAAATCAACGAAATCCACCAACACATATATTTCACCTATATATATATATATATATATATACGTAGTCATCCGTTCAAGAATGTCTACTAATACCAACTATAGTTTGCAGTTAAATAAATAACTCTCAAAACGATAAAGGTAATTCCGTTCGTAAATGAACCTTGTGAGATTACTCACCTCTAAATTTCCGCTCGTCTTCAATACAGAAAAAAGTAGCTCAACCACAAAATAACCGTCCAAGAATACTTCATCAAGTACCTAATCACATACGGTCTCAACTTAGTAACAATTCACAAACGATTTAAGTCTGAAACCCCTGTTTCGAACTAAAATCCCTAAAGTGACTCCAATAGAGGAGAAACCACATCCGAGACCACCCAATGTCTCCGGAATACTTCTAATATCGATATGTCAAAATCACAAGTTGATTGAACGCTCAAATCCTCAAGGATCGAATCATCGAACGGTCCGAAACCGTAAAAATTACAACATATTCATACGATCTCCAAAAATTACGTATTATATATTGAAACACTCGTATCGACGAGTAGATTATATATAAAACCAGAAACTATCCAATACATGGCAGGAAGGCCGTCAAAATGCCGCCACAGTCGGTGGCACAACCACCACCGGCCAAAACTCAAAACTAGATTAATCTAACTGTCCAAAATGTCAAGAACATCAAATAGATCAACTTTAATACCTGGGGTTTAAGCCAACACAGCCTAGATCGCCTTCTATCACCGCCATAAACTATTCACAGTGAGTTGATCTGATTCCAACGTGAATCGATCAAAACAAATACCACAGATCGATCAAGGAGGCTTCTATGAACTCAACCAAGAAAACTTGAAGCCGTGACATCGCCGGAGCCAGGAATTCTGGTCATGTACAACTGCACCAAGTTTCGCTGTCTTCTAGCGTCGTACACGGTAAAAATCGTCGATAGAGGACGTCACAAGTAGGAAGAAGTCGGCCTGGGCTTGCTTCACCAGAAGAAGTCGCCGGAGATTGCCGAAAAATCCGGGTCAGTTGGGTCGAGCACGCTGAAGAGAGAGAACAGAGGTTTTGAAAAGTTTCCGAAACGGGAAGTTTCCAAAATGAAAATAGTAAGTTTCTGAAAACGGAAACCTCTATTTATAGAATTTTTCCCAAACTTCAAACTCTCATTGAAACATCTAATCTTAAGATGTTAAGGCAATTGATTATCATACAAAGTCGGAGCCCCAAGGGCTGCATATCTAGTGGCTGCAGAGATATACGTATTGTATGCACCCACCCTGTGGTGCTAGCATTCTGCCTACTGGTTTAAAGTCATCTTCCTGAAAACAAAACTTTATAAATCTTGCTTCTTGAATTAAGAATGTGACCAACAACTTATTATTATCAACGAAAACTATGAACCAAAACTATAAGTATAAAATGGAAACTGATCTATAAGATTAATAATACTAAAAGTAAAGGTCAGTTATGCTGTAACTTGCCTTGGGTGTTGCTCGATCAACAACTACATTGGAACCCCCCAATTCATGGGTATCAGCCATTAAATTTTCCACGGAGTCTGCAATTTAGAGAACAATTATACTTCAGTAATTTTTTCATCACAAAATATATGCACAATGAAACACAAACAAAATATGACACAATCAAATCTCAGATACTCTATCCTCATTAAGCCAACTCGGTATATTCACAAAATTGAGGACCGATAAAGATTGCTATATCGATATAAAACAGGTTATTTACTATGTGAACAAGCTATAAAGGTTAAGCTACATAAGCAACACAAGCTCTAAGGGGATGAGAGCTTTATGGTAAATTGAAAATGCAATTAGCCTCTATTATGCACAATTTTAACTGCAAGTCAAACAGAAAAGTGAAATTATCTGACCTGCATTTTCAAAAGTAATAAACCCAATTCCTCGATGCATTTTTGAGCCTTGATCCTGAAGTAACAGATAAACAGAAGTCATAGGACATCAAGTCCAAACCAACAATACTTGAAAACATAAATGAGTTGTAGAGTACATATGAATCTTGGTGGTACGTGAATGTGTATAGGTATGGACTATGGATACACATACTTAGAATGACTTGAGTGCATGTGTCTTGAAAAGTACCAAAAGAAAGTATACATAGATAGATAGAGAACCTTCGGCATGTATAAATCTGTTATCTCTCCATATTTCCCAAAATGACTGCAAAAGAGATTCAAAGAAATATAAGTTTGATTCCAGACCATGGCAGAAGAAAATGATTAAATAAGAACAAATCAATGAATGACATTAATACCCTCGAAATTTTGCTTTTGTCACAGATTGTGCGATCCTTGCAACAAATAGCCTGATAACTTTTCTTGCAGGTGCTCTCATCTCTTCCTGCAAACAAAAAATATAAGCACAAAGAACCCATTACTGCCGTACCCCGTGATTTGTAGACCATTGGAATCACCGTCAGCAACTCCTTAAGAGACAGATTTTTGAAGATTAGACCCAATGCATCGGGTATTAATTCGTCCCATTGCCGAGAATCACTTGCCTCACTTGCCACTTCCATTTATTTCACCTTCAGAAAATGAGAGACCAGTAAAGACTAATCAATTTCTCAGCTTAGCAGAACCATTACGAATAGAAAACACATACCAGCACTGACCATGTTACGTCCCGAACCTAAATTTAACGGTTTACTAGTCATTTGGACGGTAAACGACAATTACTTTCACTTTTTACTCTGTTTCGATACTTTTAGTGGCCCTAAAAGTTTACTTTTTGTTCGGGTCAAAATTTGAGAAAGTTTCCTTCATGGAAGTTGTAGAGGACGTTAAACTGAGTCCGTGGACGTGTGGTACGTAAAAATTGGAGTTTGTATGTGAAAGCTATGAGTGAAATACGAAAGTTACTATTCATGATAAAAATTTAGTTAAATAAGGAAATTTACTGAGGTAGGTTTCCAAAACCGGAAACCCACCCCTTCCCTCTCTCCTCCCCCCGACTTTTCTTCCTTCCCTTTCGGGTTCTTCTTCCTTCCTTCGATTCCACGTCTTCCGGCCACCAACCGGCGTGCAGTCGGCTACCACAGGAGCGCCTCCCTCCTCTATGCACCCTAGTGGCCTTATATTGTGGCGATTTGGCCGAGGAACCTTGGATCGAAGCAAAGTTCTTCACAGTTGCAGTTTGGGGTTTTCGTCGATTTCCGGCGATTCCAGTCACCAAACCGGCATCGAAGGTTCGGTTATTGCCAAAGATCTTTCATTTCAATTTGCAGTGTGGAGGTCGAATTAACGATTGCAATTTCTAGGGTTCTTGAGTTTTCTGGGTTTTTCTTCACCGGCCGGATTCAACTATTTCAAGGTAAAATTGGAATGTGTTGTAGTTGAGAAAATTGTTGGGTCTGTTGTGATGTTGCTGCTGCCAAAATTTGGTGGCCATTGGTGGTGGTTGCCGGTGGCGCGTGGGGCCCACGCCCCGCCATTGTGGACGGCGCGTGGTGGCGCGTAGGGCGGAGCTTTAAGTCCAAATTTAGTTGTTTTAAATAACATTTGAATTATAGAGGTGTAATTGTGATTTTGGTGAATTTTGGAGAAGCTTGGAATTAGTTTTGAAGTTTAGGGTTTCGATTATCGAATTACGAAAATCCGACCGTCGGATATCTCTTGGTTATGCCTTGGAACCTTTAAATTAACGAATTGGTATTATATACCATTTGGGTTGAATCCGAGAAGAAGTGGAGATGTAATTATAAGGAATTGATTTTAGAATCGTATTTATTTGCTAAACCGTTATTCATGAATTATAATTGTGTACAGGGTGACGTACCGAGCGATTGCTCGACGAAGGAACTCGTATGCATGATCACCTGAATAGTACTGTGAGTGGACTTTTTTTTTTAAATAATGATGCATGCGCTTATTTTCTTGAATTAATGTTTTATTTAATTATCATATTACTTTTCGAGCATATGAATTGTTTTCGGAATTTGATTTCGGTTTATCTCGTGCTTTTGCTTTCAATAATGATTTTCAGAGATTAATTATGATTTTATCTCAGAATGACTTTCGGAATTGGTTTTCGAATATATGATTATTATTTGGAAATATGATTTACGTGATTTTTCGACGACTTATTTTACTGAGATGATTTTCGGATTACATATTATATTTAGTAGTCAATTTTGAGATATTTTGGAATATTATTGGAAATGAGATTTTTTTTTTTCGAAGGAATTTGTGCTCGTACTAATTTCTGGGTTTGGTTATGAAATTGAGAGTATTTGGCGTGCGGGCTCACGTCACTTGAATATACTTATTGTTTTCTCGTGAGATATTGGGGAAGCTTTATGGATTTACTGGTTTTCGATTGTTTTTCCTCACCATACTCGGGTCATTTGATTAGGTCTCCTCCTCACTTACTTTGTGTTTGTGAGTGGCAGTTGAGGTAGGTTATTCTCCTCCTCACGTGGGTGGCAGTTGAGGTTATTAGTTCTCCTCCTCACACAATCTATGTGTGGGTGGCAGTTGAGGTTATTAGTTCTCCTCCTCACACAATCTATGTGTGAGTGGCAGTCGAGGGTAGGTAGAGCCTAAGGGGCTCCTTTACTCTTTTGGTGACATCTCTGCCCCATATCCTTTTATTGGTTACTTGACTAGCGGGGCTAATCCGATTCTTTTAGCTAGCAGGGACTGGTATGTTTTCACGAGACTCCGAGTTTTAAACACATACGTTTTCACTACACCAAAAACGTTAACAGGCAACACTTTTTGCACAACGAAAAAAAAAAGTGTTGTGTGATGAAGAAAAGTGAATCAGACAACATGTTTAGTAAACTTACGTTATATAAGGTGGTTAAAATTTTGAAGTTTTTGTTTAGAAGACCATTGCACAACGGTTATAAGAATAGTTCGTTGTGTGAATGAAAAAAAAAATAGCGGCAGATTTCCCTCCTTGATCTACCCCAAATTTGGCTCCAAATTGGTACTTTATTGTACAACAGAATAGTTATATCTGTTGTATGAGTGTAGTTTGCAAATTGTCACACAACAGTTGTTTTTTTTGTGTTGTATGATCAAGGAAAATATATTAGAGGTTTCGATGCGTCTCCATACGCCACTCATTCATTCGCTCCCAAACTGAACTTTACTTACACATAGCGGGAACTTTCCCTCCTTGCTGCCACAACTCAAATTTAATGTGTGCGGAATCAGACAACACATAGTAAAGTTATGTTGTCTGATACATGCATACAAAATGAAAATAGCCAGCAACCGGTGCGTTTGACAACTTAATTGGCTAGGGCTAGTGACTTTTGTCTCCCACTTTGTTTATTTCCAACACCCAGACAGATCACCATCACTCTCACTGTTTCTTCATCACTCTTCTTCTCTCCCCGAAAGACAAGTACCTTCATCTTCATCCACAACCAACCTCCGTGTCCGACTCAAATGAAAATCGAGGTTCCAATCGAAGCGCCCAGTGGATTTCACTATCTCTCCACTGAAACCTGCATCCATGATCTCTAATCATCAACCCCTCAGCTCTTGACCCCAAAATTTCATCAACCATCAAAACCCTAACTTGCTCTCTCCAACTTATTACCCATGCGGGGTCCCCATCGCTCTGAGCGCAAGGTCAGTGAAGCAGCAAAAACAAAATCGAAGCTCTAGAGGCGGAGAAGGACTCCCTCATCAACAGCGAAGCTCTAGAGGTTGAAAGCCATCTACAACGAAGCCCTACTTCCCCAATCGGTACGCTCTCACTGCTTTGGTCTCTTTCGCATTTGGGTTTAGGGATTTAGGGAATCGGGGTCTGATTGGTTTTTGTTATTTGATTTGTTTCAATGCATTTTTGCAGCAGTGAAAGAGGATTCCAAATCTACCGAAGCTAAATTTGTGGCCTCCATTCTCTCGAAGAAGCAAAAGCAAAAGCAGAAAACCACCAAGCTCGGAAGCTCTAGAACCCACATCAACAACCTCCCCAAGCTCTTCTCCTACGTCACCCTAACCTCACCGCCTTAGTACTTCAACACTTTGTCAAAATAGCTGTTTCCTTAACTCGCTTTCTTCGAGCAACTCTCTCAGCATCATCAAAACACCATGGGTCTCTCATCAAAACACCATCTTCCCACAATCTTTCACCATCTTCTAGCCATATTTTAAAAGTCTGGATTAGGGTTCTTGGAGGTGGTAAATTGGAGGTTTTTCGTTCTGTTGAAATTAGGGTATTCAATTTGGGGGTTTGATGGGTAAATTGAAAGAGGAGGCACCCAAGAACATTGAGTATGAAATCGGAGGGATCCAGAACGATAGCTCCGTTATGGTCTTAACAACGTCAAGAGCAACCTTGTTGGTTCTCACCCAATCAAATCTGCTCACCAATCGGTACTTGTTTCATCTTCTCTTTCTCTATGTGTTTCGGTTTGTTTAAATCGAAGGCATGCTGTTAATCGGTTAATTTTTCCAGGGTTTTGAGCTTGTTCTTGGGTTTCAGATGAAGATGCAAGATGCAGGCCAAGACTTACGGACCTACGTTTCCGATGAGGATGGATTGCCAACACTTACGATGGCTTCTGCTAGTGGCCCACTGAGTACACCAACTATTGGATGAGCTCCAGCCGGTGGAGGAATGGCGGTGGTGACGTGGTGGGTGAGCTCGCTGAGGCTGCTAGGGACGCAAGTATTGGATTGAGGCTTTACCTTTTGTCATGGGATTGACATTGGAGTATAATGAATATATGGCCCAAATGACAGAGTTCCTCACAAGGTATTCTTTGGTTCAATTTTGTAGCTTTTATGAATTGGGTTTTAGTCATAAGTTCCTAACCAATTCAATTGGTTTGGTTTGCTGTATTTTTTTTTTTTCTTTCTCTGTTTACGTGTGTGGATTATTGTTTGGTTTTATTGAACCTGATTAGTTTTCTCAAGTTCTTATTAATCTTGAATCGGTGAGTATTTTCTGCTATCAGTTTGCAGTCTCTCCAATTTAATTCCTTTGGTGGTTGAGTCTATTTTATTATAAGCAATTTATAGCTCCTTATAATACCACTTGATTAATGTTTAAAATCTTTTCTCTTGAGAATCAATCTTTTGGATGTCTAAAGTGTGTAGTGCTTTATTTAGTTATCTGCACCGCACCTTGGTATTCCATTAAATGGGCCTTGTTTTTGAATCCATGTTATGTGTTAGTTGGGCATAGTACGTATATATAGTTGGGAGGTTTAATAATGAATATGTTTTTTGAATGGTTCATTATCCAGGCAAATTACTAGTTGGCAAAAGATTGTGTTATATATAGTATGAGCACACCAGAAGAAGAACCACAGTGCCGCATGTGTGGGTGGTATTTTACGAGGTAGGAGATAGAACATTATTCTCCATCTCAGAGGGATGGGATTAGCAGGAAGAAAGAGACAGAATTGCGCGATTTATGTTGCTCGTATCTTAAAGAGCATGGCATGAGGCTTGAATTGTAAGTTGAGATCATACTTGTATTGATAGCGTCTCAGATTAGTTATGGAAACTTTATTGTTTCTCTGACTGTATGTTGGATTTGTGTAAGTTGGATTTATCAATTGTGAAATATATGTGGCTGAGAGTTTCACCAATTGATAAAGATGTAAGTAGCAGCATATCCCCTTTGATTCTCTTTTGTAGTTATGTATTTGTTTCCTGTTATAAATCCTCTCTCTCTCTCTCTCTCTCTCTCTCTCTCAGATTCATTTGTTAATTCTATCGAAACATTTCATTACTTGTTTTCATGTTTTGTGTCTTTTTTCTTTCCACACAGTTTTTTTATTTAAATATGGTGTTACTAAGTTAATTGTTTTACTACTAAGATAGAATTGAGTTGGGTGCTCTCAGTTTGTTTTACTACTTAAGTAGCTAGTTCTCCTTAGTATGTACCAATGCATTCATCGAGCCCCTTATGGGTCTTCCTCTGTTTGTTATTTCAATTTTAACAAGAAGTCCATGTAAGCAGAAAGAACTACCTTAGTGTAGTTGTGGCTGCCTTAATATTATTCTATTACATGTTAATTTTTATATGGGATTCACCATTGAGAGCTTTAACCACAAAAGGTCGGATATCAATGTGGGAGAATTGGTTGGTCAAATATCAGCTGTTTTAGGAATATGTTGGTTTCTAGTTGATATATGGTATTCAAATTTCCTTTTTGCCTTTTGGAATTATAATATTGTGTTGCTTATAGTATGACTAATTACTTTCTGTATTTTTTTGGACATCATTGAATAGGTTCCTAAGGGGCATGTTGGATTCAGGGAGACAACACTTAGTCCTCCTTTGATTCATTGTCATATGGACATGTGCCTTACAGTCTTACTCAAGGCAGAGTGTTTTTCAGGGTAATGCTATTTCTCCTTTCTAAAATGTATAAAAGTTCATGAATTCAGTATTTTTTATTTTTTTTGAATTCTATCCCTGGCTATAATAAGGTGGGAGAGAGAATTGGCTTAAGTTGCCTATTTGCACTCCTCTTCGTTGCACTTCTTAGTACTGCCTATGAAAGTCAGTTTTGCACTTTAAGTTTGTATCTTCTCCTCTGTGTTCTTTGCTGGACTCGTATTTTGTAGGTAGCATGAAATCTCTTTGCTAACTATGGTTCTTACTAGTTGGTTGCAGAGCATGCAATGATATCAGATTGTACATGATTTTCCAATTGATTCCATGTATAGCAATTACAAGATTGTACATGATATCAGTTTCATCTCGAATTTCATAGGTGAGACTTCAATCTTTTATTCTGTGCCTTTTCTCATTTAAGTATATTTCTCGCTTTAAAATAGGACAAGTGGAAGTTATTTGTGACTTTGTGAGAATGTGATTTGAAATTGTTTTTGGGTGCTGTATTTGATGGTGAAGGATTGGAATAGTTGATGATAAGGAATGAGGTTTTGAATCATTTTGTGATTGCTGTTGATGAGCCACAACATCCTTCTTTTTTTTCTTTCCGACCTCTCTCTTCGCTCTTCTTTTCCTTAATCAACGCTCCTTGATATTGACGTTAAAATTAAACTAAGTCATTTTGTTTCTATGAATTTTTTTTTTATTCATATTCTTTCTGGGAATTATTGAAGAAGTAGGGATTTAGACCTTCTTGGCTTATTTCTGAGGATTGATGACTTTTTAGGGGCAATTGCTGCAAGTAGTCCTAACTTTATTACTAGAATCCTCTGATGAGTGCTATGTTTTGTAGAATTCTGTAACTGTTGTAATTAAGTTACCTTCTCAGCTTGGTTCTTTTCTTTGTATTAACATTTGGTTAATGCCTCATCATGTGCACTTTTGTAGACAGTTAACATACATGTCCCTTAATAGAGTCATTGATGCCTTTTTGTTAATCTTCCACAATATTCTTAATTTCAAAGCTTAATTCTATACCTGAACTTCAGTAGTTCACTGTTGTTCCCTTCTACTGCATTATTTTGTTGCTGATATTGATATGAGTTACAGATTCATAGTTAGTGTTTAACTTTCAAATGAATCTATGGGATATTTTTTGGAAAATGTTCCAGCAGTTGACCGTAACCTAAGATAGCCTATTTTTTAAAACCTACTATAATGGAAAATGTTGCCAGTAGAAACTTTGATAAGATCTCAAAGCTAGGGCATGATTTAATTCATCTTTTGTTTTAGATGATCTGCAGTGATCATATTTTACTCTTTTGTCATATTGTACAATTTTGTCTGAGATCCTTGATTTATAATATAGCAATGGTCTCAAGACAATTGAAAATAATTTTGTTGTCCTTTAAGTTTAGTTCTATTACATCTAATTCATTCATAACGGTACATCCCGCAGCAAGCTCGAGGAAGTTTTCTAGTGACTTCTATTTGGACAACTTGACTTGCAACTTTCAATATTTAAATCATAAGCATAACAATTGGATATATGCACTTTTGGATGGCATGTAGAAGGTTGTGTTCTGATGGATAGAAATGAATTTCAACTTTCTGAAGCTTATTTGTTTGTATATAGGTTCTGGACTGGCTTTTTTGGCTGAGGTGTCTTTGGTTGGACATTTGGACAGAAATTGCAAACCACTCGCTTCAACTTTAAAAGTTTGACACCATGGCTGCACAGACTAAGTTCCTGGAATAGTGGGAAGACAAGAGTTTGTATCAATATGTTGGCTATTGAAACCAAGTTCCTGCACAAACTCTATATGTGGCATGTTTTACGTAGTTGTATCAGCTTTTAGGAAGTGCTTTTAACATTAAGAGATATATGGAATAGGTTTGATTACTCATTTGAGCATTTGCAATGTGTTTTCTTTCCAATTGATCAACGATCTAGACATACCATTATTTAGGTAATAATGGAGCATTAATTTTGCCTAATTCTTATCACACAATGATTAGGTAACAAAAATAGGACAAAAACACATTGTAATCAATCATATCACACATCTGTTTTTAACGAATCAATGTTTTCTGATTTATACTCAGACAACAAAATTAATTGAACTCTGTTGTCCTAAAAGTTAATCATACATCAGAATTAATTGAACTCTGTTGTCCTAAAAGTTCATCAGACAACAGAACCAATTGAACTCTGTTGTCCTAAAGTTAATCACACAACAGATATAGTCCAAGAACTGAAGTGTGAAGATCAATCAGACAACAGACAAAATAAAAAAATGTTGTCTGATACGCTTAACATACAACAGCTTAAAACTGGCACTGTTGTCTGAAGACAGCGCGTCAACTGCTGCGCAGCTGCGCTTGGCATCTGCCGAGCCATCTGCCGAGCTATCACACAACAGTTATAACACATATTTGTTGTCTGTGTGTTTATCACACAACTGTGTTCCACCGTTGTCTGATTTTTCATCAGACAACGGCTCACTCTACAACAGTGGGTCTCCAAATCACACATCAGTTTTCTGCCGTTGTCTGATAAGATTTTTGGTGTAGTGTTTATAAACGTTGCATGCATCGAAGTTTTACGAATTTAAATTCGTGGGAAAGTGATACAGCTTCTTTTCTTTAAAATTATTCATTTATTTGTTTATTTTTGTCCACTCACTCTAACGTGTTTTTCAATCACTTTCCCCTGGGCCCTTCGGTTTCAAATGCCCAGTTTGCAGGCAAAATTAGTTGAGGTCGGGCGTACATTAGAGTTGAGGCATAGTCAACAGCATGGCGTTCGCGTTTTTCTTTGTTTTAGGTTTTCCTTGACTACCCTTGCTATTAGAATTGCTCTGATCACCTGAGGAATTAATGTTATTTAAGTTGTGATTTGTGTTATGTGAATTGGGATGATGTTGATTTGAGGAGTAGGGTGGCTCCAGGAGCATAAGGATGAATTTATTTAGAAGTGTAAATGTTTTTCTACAGGTTTTGGGTAGTCTATTTTAGAGGAAGTTCCGCCAAATTTTTGGTAGAATTTCTTCTAAGGTGGGCCCCGCAGGGCTACTTCGGATTTCGGGGTAAAATCTAGGGCGGGTCCTGTCAGACCACATAAAGAAAACAAAAGGATGAAGAAGAACAACTATCTTTTATTCTGACGAAGAAATGAAACAGAGTTGGGGGAGTGAAGAAAAGCCAAGAAATTAGCAGTATGTGAAACAATACGGCAAGAAATCAAACATTAAGAGATCAAATTAAGACCAAAATCTTCTTGCAGATCCAACAAAATCCATATGTGAACAAGAACACCATTTAATGGAATCACAAACAAGGAAAAAATAAGCATAAAGACATAGATTTCATACCAAATGAGAGCTAAAACAAAATGAGACCTACCAATCAAAGACCAAGATTCAGTACTTTCTTTTCAAAGGGTTCATTGAGTGCATGAACAACTCTCCACAGATTTAGATGCAAGGCCAAAAGCTCCAGTTTCTGTTGGTCATCACTCTTTAACTGGGTTGGTAAATCTCAAATTATATACAAGCCATCACATAGAATAGAACAAAAGCATTTATATCATACCGTATGTTCCGACTATACCTTCTCCTTCGTTCTCTTAGTCTACAACAAGAAAAAACCATTTCTTAGAAATACGCAACTTTTGAAGATACCAAAACAATTTGAAACAACCAAATCGATTCCAAACTCGATCTCTACAACCCAAATGGTAAAACCCAGAATCTGAATTCCGCAAACATGAACCGCAAAGGGATTGATAGATCAAAAATTAATTACTAGTACTATGGCGCCATCATCAGTGATTCAAACACTCAGAGAGAAAATACTACTCTCACCTGGCGGTTAGATTCAGTAGGGTGAGCGGCGAAGCCAAGAATGAGAGTGAAAGGAGGAGGGAGGAAGAAAAGCTGGGAAGCAATGCCTGTAGACGAAGGGGGTCTTCTATTTCAAGACACGGACCCAAACGACGCCTCTTTTAGAGTACCGGAACACCAAGTCATTGAGCCAGAGGCCCCAATCAAGGCTGAGAAAAACCCAAACCAGGAGGAGGCTCAAGCTATTAAGGAAGGTGACGGCGAGGGAGAAGAGGCCGAGGATGAGAATAAGGAGCGGAGTACTAAGCTTGAAATCAAAGCCATTTGCCGGAAAAGGGTTCGAAAGAGAGATGGGTCTTTTGTCCAGCTTTGTTTGGAATTTTCAATCTGTGAAGGAGAGGACTGAGATCGACATGGGTTTGTAAGAGAGATGAGTTTCTAGGTTTAAGAGAGGACTGAGATTTTCTTCAGGGGCAAGAGAGAGCTGAGGGTCGAGATGAGGGCTTTGATATTTTGTTTTTTCTCTTTTGGACATGAAGTAGCAATTAAACCTAGCTATAAATTCTCAAAGTTATTCACACAACAGAAACCTCACCAACTATCGTCTGAGTGTAGCATTAAAAATCAAAATGTGAAATCATGGAGGGAAACATGGCGCCTATAGCATTTTGGCTTAAAATGTTGCCGCCCAGTTTCAAGTTCTCACAACAGAAAATCTTAAATCTGTTTTATAATTTCTACAGCGTACACTAGGCCTATCTAGGGGAAGACATTCAAGCAAGCTTCCTCAAATTTTGGTGCTTAGTTTTTCAATCACACAACGGTAATAGTAAAACCCGTTGTCCTAGTAGCCCAAATTTCAATGTTTCAAGAACCAACCAAGACTCCAAAGTGGAGGGAAATCTGCCGCTAAATTTTTTAAGACTCAGACGACGGACAATACTTAATTCCGTTTGCAATGTAGTTCTGATAAAAAAGTTAACACTTAGTTGGCATTCACACAATAGAATACAACTAAAACCGTTGTATGATAGAGCTTACTTAAACACACAACATATCATTTATGTTCTGTTGTGTGATTAACTTTTTGTAGTAGTGATTGACACGGTTGAGGAGAATTAAAAAGCTCGAGGGGTAAACTAATTAAATTGAGAGGACAGGGACTAACATGAAATTACTCTCAAACTTCAGGGGGTAAACTGAATTTAATCCTTAATAATTCATATATTGGCCACTAACCCATTATGGTGTCTGATGAGTTTTGAAGGTGAGAACTATGTTGCCAATTTTACAATTCATTACTTTCACTAATATTTAATTTCATTGCAACATTATTTTAACTGTATAAGTTATTTTCTTGGCTTATGAATTATATTTTGTATGATTTTTATATTATTACAGTTGATTTTATTTATTAATAAATTATTTTATAGTAATTTATTTGCGACAATTTATACTTCTATCTCGACCCCCCCCCCCCCCCCCCAAAGTTTAAATCTAGTTCCGCCCCTGATGACTTCATCATTTGGGCAGAGTCTCGTCGGCATTGTTCTTATTTATTTTTATTATAGGGGCATAAATGGAAGTTTAAGAAAAAATTTTAACAAAAAATTTGAGGGATGTGAAACAAGTAAATATGGGTGTGTATTTTAGAAATGTCTTATCCATAAAAACATAACTTATTAGTATTTATGTGAATAACACATACAATAATATGTTCACAATGTTAACACTTCTCTTAGATGTCCACCAATCAATGACATTGTCACCCCCCGAATTTTGAATACAGTAATTCAAATCCGAAACGCGAAAACACACAAGGAAACACATAGAAAATTTTTCATTTAAAATAAGTAACTAAACAGCTGAGCTTACAAATTAAACTGAACGTAAATTCAACATGTAACCACACTCACCAACTCACTACACAGCGGAAGACTACAAGTATAAGCGTACTTCTACACCCACGTGACGGAAAGTCCACCTCAGCTTCGACGACGATTAATCAATAATCTAACCTACACAAAAACCCCTACACCATAGAAATAGTGCACCGGGAATGAACAAAACAAACCCGGTAAGCTTTTCAGCCCGTATGAGCAAACTCAATTAAAGTGACTCACGTCACTCATGCTTATAATTCCTCAATTCGTGAGACAATTAAAGCATTAACATTTAATTCCACAAAAACATGCTTTCACTATCTCAGTCTAACAAAATCAATAAGCAATCATTACAACAAAAACATCAAGTTCAAATAAATCTTTATCATGTTCAATAATTTCAACCCAACTAAAACCCACAAGCTCTGTCTCTCAATTCATTTTATCTCACTTCCCACAATCTCCAACTATACAATTAACTCCCAATATTTTAAACATTTTACGTCCCCACAATCTATCTGATCACCATTCCTTTGCCTCAACGGCACAACCACTACATCATGCTCAATGTCTCACAATATAAACCAACCACCAACCTTAGGGCATCACAACTCATTTCACATCACTCCAAATCCCACAACACCACTGTACTCACAACAATAATTCAACAAAATCATAGTAATCCCTGCTTAGAAATTTAGTTCAGGAGATTACATTAAAACAAACAAATAAAATCATAGTAATCCCTGCGTATAGTTTAGTTCAGAAGAATACATTAAAACAAACAAAAGAAATGAAAAGGATAATAGATAAAGAAATCACACAATAGCAATGAAAAAGGAAATAAATTAACTAACCAGCAACTCACACGAAAACATACTTTTGCAAACATGTACTCAAGAGCACGATAACACGAAGTTATCTCCCAAGCAGTACAATGTACTCAAGAGCACGATAACGCGAAGTTATCCCCCAAGCAGTACAATGGCAGACAGACTAGAGCTCTAACTGAATCGTAATGTGTCACCTTGGCCGAGGTTCAGTCTTACGATAATACTTGCCTCAGTAACATGTACCCAAGAGCGCGATAACACAAGGTTATCCCCCAAGCCGCACAATGTACTCATATCATCACACAGATCCTCAAACACGCCATCACACAGGCACTCACACAGATCATCACACATGCCACCACACAGGCACTCACACAGATCATCACATAATATTGTTTCCTCATCTCCCACAACCTCAACGATATCAAGACCAATTCCAAATAATATGTTCTCATCTCCATGCTATTATCAAAATCGAACTCCACATGCATAATAATTTCCCAAATCAAATCATGAATCAATCAAGTCAATACTTCACCCAATGCCATATCATCCAATATATATATATATATATATATATATATACATAGTCACCCACACAGGAATGACTACTAATACCAACTATAGTTCACACGTAGTAAAAACCGAGAAATTCATTTTCTTATATACTTTAAATCTCATTTTCTTAAAAATCATTTTTCAAACATAACAACAAAATGTAATTAAAGAAATTCCTTTCGTAAATGAACTATGTGAGATTTACTCACCTCTAATCCCGCTGCGTCTTCTTAACAGCTCGAAATATGAATCACAAATAGTCCGCCAAATCAAACCGTCAAACACCTAATCAAATGTGACTTGAATTTAGCCAACAACTCATAACAAAAATAAACGATGATCTAATGGTCGGATCAAAATTAATCGATGATCCAACGGTCGGATCCTCATAGATCGCCCTTGGGATCATCCTCCTAAACAATCACGAAGATCCAACGGTCAGATCTTCCTGAATCACCTTTATTAACATCTCCACAAATTTATATGAAAATCCGACGGTCGGATTCTCACGAATCACCTTCCAAATCACTTTTTCACAATTATACGGAGATCCAACCGTCGGATCTTCGCCCGTGACCACACAAAGTCATCGGGACAATCATACGGTCATCATAGCAAAACTATAAGTCGATCAGACGGCCTGATCCTCACGGATCACAAACTGAACGATCGAAATCGATCGAAATTGTAAAAAAATCATAACTTAATCATACGATCTCCAAAATTCACATGCTATATATCGTAATGATCGTATAAACATGTAGAACATAAAAATGGGTAGAAACTGCCCTTGGGACCCCCGGAAGTGGCCGGAAAAATCCGCCGGAGTTAGAGGCAGAGCCGCCGCCGACCACCGCCAATAGCTTCGGGTCCAGGCTACTTCTCTTCGTTTCATCGATCTGAGAAACTTTCATAACTAGCACTAAGTCAGAAAATGAGTGGAAGTGGTCGAAATTACCTAAAACAGTCTGGTTTGGCCGGAATTTTTCCAGAAACCGGTGAGAGCTCCGACGAGCGTGAAAACGTTCACTTCAGGTCCGGTCCTTCTTGGATATTTATCAGGAGGTTGAGGCGAGTTCAACAAGCCAAGAAACTCTAGTTTTGGTGGCTGGAGCTAGGAGAAATCTTAGTTGGAACTCAATTCGGTCGGAAATGGAAAACTTATTCCCGCCGCCGATACCGGAAGTTCCGCGGCGCAAGGCTGCCACCGACAGCTGCGCAAGGTTGAGGCGAAGGCGTGGGATGTAGTCTGGCGTCTTGAGGTTGCCTGAGGAGGGAGAAATCAGTCAGACAGCCTTGTGCTCTGTTTTCGGCTCGTTTCGGCCTAGAGAGAGAGAGAGAGAAAAGTCGGCTGACAGAAATGGAAACCCTAAATTTGGAAACTTTCCATTTATATATATACCCAATTTGGTAACTTTTCCAAATGTTATAACTTCTTCATACGAATTTCGATTTTTGCGTTCAGCATATGTACGAACTCGTATAGACGAGCTCTACAACTTTCGTGAAGGAAGTTTCCCCAAATTCCTTACGTAAAAAAAATCGATTTTAGTGACCCCCCCTAAATAACGTTCGTTTCGAAAATGAAATCATTCGAAACCAAATTTCTCACGCAACGACATACGAATCACACCCACAATTCATAATTCATATAACTGAACAAATATTGAATTACAAAATATTTAACTGAAATTTCGGGTCTTCACAGACATGGTGTTGGACACGTTATGTTGTCTCATCAAAATCTTATTAGGTTGCGAAAATCCCATTGATACGCTAAAAAACAAGCGCTCAACTTAACCCTACAAAATGTAGTTGTTAGCATAGAATAAGTAGGGATCGTTCAAACTAGGGATTGAGGGTACACAAGTAATTACATAATAAATAAAGATCAAAGTATGAATATAAGTATGTACGAAAATAATGAAAGAATGTATGAACATGAAATCGTAACAAGTGGGGTTTTAGGTTTTGTAACACAGAAAATTAAAGTAAAACATAAAAGCAATGCAGGATTTATAATGATATGAATGAAGATGTTAGAGATTCAGAAATCCACGACCAAAACATGCTCAAGACAAATTTATTATCCTAGTTTCAATTACTAAGTCATGAAAAGGGTTTCAATCAAGAACAAACCGTGAAACGCACTACATAAGTTCTTATTACTTCCCTAGATTTCTTAAGCAAGATGAACACACCATTACTAAGCTTTTAGAACAAACAATCAAGGTATAGAATGCTATCCTATCAACAATTTATTCTAAGCATTAAGCATATGTGGAAGTTTGATCAAAACTAGTGTGGAACGCCTACCTAGCATGCAATCCTTTCTATTTGGTTTCACCTATTATCCTATAAGTTTTACTACTATTGAAACAAGCATTATTACCTGTTTAGGAGATTAATACACCTATTTCTAGCCCCACTTAAAAGTTCATAATGTTCTATGCACGCGTTCATGAACATAAACAAGTAAGAGATATCCATAAACCAAAACCAAATAAACAATTTCATAACAAAGTAGTTTTGAAACTAAGAATCAAAACAATGTCAAAAACATGTCTTAGGGCTTCAAACCTCGTCCCTAACAAAAGTAATTTAGTTATACATTGTCTTGAAAATCACAAGCATAAAACATAAAAATAGATAAAAAGAAACAAATGGTCGCGGAGGAAAAAGAAAGAGAGATAGAAGAGAAGGTGAAAGGTTCAGTCCTTTTCATTATGTTTCAGAGGCTCTTTATATAGGGAATACACAACCCTAGTTTCCTTCTTCAACTCTGCTTGTAATTTGCTTGAGGTTTCCTTCGATTGATGCACAATTTAATTACTTTTAAGCCAATAAAATAATTCCATGTCATCAAGATTTGGAGATGTCTCCAATTCGTATCCAAGTATGACTGGGGAAGCCTTTGGACGTCATAAACTCTAAAATCTTCATGTAAATATAAATTCCAGTGAAAACCCTTCAAAAAAAAAAATCCTGTCAAAAACCCACATTCACGCGCAGCTTGACCTTCCTATACTAAATCGGCCATAACTTCTTCTAAATAAATGATATCTACAAACTGTAAAAAGCTGTGGAAACTAGACATCCTAGGCTTTCCAAAAATATAAAGAAAATTATCTGGTTCATTCTGAGCTACTCTCAGTGCTCTGTCGAAGTTGACTGATTTGCACAGGCAGATTTCCTGATTTCGCATTTCATGCGTCTTTTCTCCTTTATTTTCTCCTTTACTCCACAGGAATCCTAAAACAATAAAACAAACATAAATACTTTCTATTAAGAGAAATAACATGACAAAATGAAAGGAAATATTAACCTAAATGTCGCACATTATGCTCCTATCACCCGTGGGATAAAAAACAACCTTGGTTGAAGGAGAAAACCAGTACAAGGCGCATATGTCTTAGGTAGCATATTTTTGTATGTTTCCCTTGATGAGAATGTCCCAATGTAGTGCAAGATTCCATCATGTATGTGTGACAGAATACATTCACCAATTAATTAACCATGTATAGTAATTAAATGTGTCGGTTACTGAAGACGGATCATGTGTATAGGGGTTCATCATTAATTTTTTCATACTTGTAAGGTTAAAGCAATATTAACAAAACTACAATATTTGTATTAACCGTATATAGGCATGTAGCTCACATAATAAAGTTATAAATAATTTCACATGCAATAGAAATGCATTAGAGAATCTTTAGTAGACTTTCTATCTTGACTCCTTGGCTATTTTGGAGAGCATACATGTTTAGTTTTTTATCAATTTTAGCAGCTGCACGAGACCCCCTAAGTGACTCTCTATGTTAACTTTTGGCTAATATAGAGAGAGCGAGATGTGACTCTCTATTATTATTGTTAATTTAAAACAATCATTTTAAGTCATTCTATATAACTTATAAATACATTTAATCTACTTTTTCTTCACTCAATAAATAATCTAACTTCAAATCTAACTAAAATAGAGAGAACTGATGCAAAAATATTTCTAAAGTTGCTAGCAAAAATGACTTTTTAGCAACTTTGGCTAAAATTTGATTAAAAAATAGCTAGTATTACTAGATACTAAAGATACTATTAAGGCATTAGTTGAAGCATAACAATAATGAATAAGAATTGACATATTACATTATTACAGATATTTTGAGCATTAGAAAATTAACATGGGTTAACTAGCCATAAATATAAATATTTGTACATATTGATCAATTTTATATCTCTCTTCAGGAGCTCTCATTAAGTTCACAACTTCACGAAAGTTATAATACGTTACAACATAATTCAAATTTGAAATTATTCTTGTTATAGTATTCACTTAGAATATTTATATCATGTTTAGAATGAGTATATATAAGTTTTAGACTCTTTCAACTTCAGGCTAATTTAGTCATTCATGAACTTTCCAGATATGTAATATGAATGATTAAATATATACAATTTATAATGTTTGAATGATCGCTTGGTAAGTAAGAAACTATACGACATCTAAAGCCACAAAACCTAAACGTTTTAGGTTGTATACAGCACGACTTGAGCCCCATACAGTTACCCTTTATTTAATTAGTCTCTTAATCTGTTTTCTTTTCAAACGCGGAGTTCTTTATTTTATTAAAAATTCAAAAGGTTAATGATATTCTAGAAGTTCAAACCAATTTGATTAAACTATTTTTAAATTTTTTATAATAAATAAATTATTTACCAATTTTTCACCACTTTTTCACTATCCCAATATTGTATTTCAGCAAGTAGTACAAAAATAACTGTAGAGAGACCAAAATAATCTCTCTCTCTCTCTCTCTCTCTCTCTCTCTCTCTCTCTCTCTCTCTCTCCTCTCTCTCTCTCTCTCTCTCTCTCTCTCTCTCGTGCCCTTCCTCTTGGTTTTGTCAGAAAGTATGTTGGAACGTGACTACCTAGTTTTGTTCATTTAGTTTGTTGTTGTGATTTTGATGTTTCAACCCCACGTTTGTTGTTAGTGGTTCGGTTCCCAGATCGTGGCTAAGCCCACGTTTTTTGTTAGTGGTTTGGTTCCCAGATCGTGACTAACCCCACGTTTGTTGTTCTTACGGTTTCTCTTTCTCGTCAAACTTTGTTTAGGTTATTATTCTTGTTTTCTCACAATTTTGTCTTTCCAAGTCTCTAACAATGGCTACAGGACCTTCTTCAACCTCTCATCCTTTAACCTTAGGGGAAGGTGCAGGATTTCGTGCAGATAACACAAATTTGCGGAAGGAGAACAAGTTCCTTTTGGTGACTAAGGTTCTCACTGATGAAGTTCTTAGGCGGGATGACTTCATGCGCCAGATTACCAAATTATGGAAGTTTGCTAAAGGATTGGTGGTGAAGGCCACTGACAACAATCTCTTCCTATTTCGCTTTACTTTGATGAGCGATTTGCAACGAGTTCTAGACGGGGAACCATGTTCATACAATAATATTCTAATACTGATGGCACCGGTAACGGCAACATCCTCATCTGCAATTCATTTGTATGAGGCTAATTTATGGGTTCATGTTCATAAACTTCCTTGGTTGAGTATGACGGAGTCTATGGCAAAACTTATTGGGGACACTCTTGGTCAGTTCATTGATGTTGATCGTGGCAATGACTTTGAATGTATTGGAAGCACTCTTCGTATCCGAGTTCGTCTGGATGTTTCCTTGGCACTTCTCCAAAGAACTACTGTGCCTCAAGCAGACAATGGAGATTTAGAGGTAGAGTTTTCGTATGAACTTTTGCTAGAATTCTGCTATTTTGTGGCGTTCTCTCATATACAACTGGTGGTTGTCCTAAGAGTGAAGAACATCCAAAAAATCTGATGGATTTCCCACATAGCTCTTCACTGCATAATCCTTCAAGAATGCTTCCGGGGTATCGCTCTGTCCGTTCTCAATCGCTTTCTGTTAGTTTGGGGGGTAAACATGATGGAGGTGTTGTCGGAGATAGACATGTAGTAATTGCGGCAGAGGCTGTGGTGGTTCATAGTGAGCGGTTACCAGGAGTTGATGGAGGTTACAGTCGAGGTATACACACTCAGTTTGGTGAAGGTCATTTTTCATGGACTTCGTCTTTTGTTTTGGGTTCCTTTTTACCCAAGCAGACCCAATCCATTTTAGGCCCGTATGAGCAGCCACGTGGTTTTTCTACATCATTTGCCAAACCTGTTGGCACTGTGTCATTGCTCTCTACTCCTGCTCTTATCCCCAAGTCAGTTGAGAAGTCATCTTCTTATCCCTTACCGGTTATTGTAAAACCATATACATGCTCACAACATATGCAACACAATCACAAAAGGGATCAAGTCTTACCTTCAGCAATCACTAGCATGGATTCCATCTTATGCAGCTGCTAAACTCGATCACTGAATATGGCCTTCTGTTACTTACCAACTTGCTTCTCAATGGACAGAACTTATGCAATAATCGTGATAGCAACAGGGACAAATTCATCTTATTTATATAGGTGACTTAACCCTCAAGAAGCTTCCTATTAAAGCATTCCTTATCGGATTAGGTTTCCTAGTTAGATTCTTAATGTAACACTTCGTTGTAGTCTTTCTTGCAGACCAAGAACTGGATTACTTACCTTAATGAATTGATACACTCTTTCATTAAGTTACAAGTATTGATTTAAGTTTGTGTCCATGTTAAACTAGATTTGACATTTAGCTATTATCAATATACTTAATGTTAATGTGTGACAAGTCCATATTTGATTCTAGCAATCTCCCCCTTGGACTGACACATATTAACCTTGATAACTTGCACCAGAAAATGACATAATCTATTTAACTTATTGAAGTGCGCGCCAGACAACAATTCAAATCAGAATTCCATTCCAACATTGTCATATCACAGTTACTTACGCAGGGCAAGAAACAGTATACATTTTAACAAAAATGCAGAGTTTCAAAACCACAACATAAGCTCTTGCAATCCACATATGTCAAACCAGAAGTGATACAATATATGTTAAAGTGTATCAACAAGTAAACATATATTAGGTCCTTCTTTATGTTTCTAAAACCAGAAACTCAAGCAACTTTACTGAACACTGATGGCTTAAAAATTATTGCTTGAACCTTAACATCATGCTATACATGATTTAAGCCATCTGATAGCAAGTATAACTTTAAGTACAAAATCAACAATTTTCAGAACATTTAATAAAAGCTGCAGCAATAACCAAAGTCTGAAAACACCTCAAAAATTTTATTGATAATAATAAACTGCCATTACAAATAAGTTGTGATAAATAAAGTCAAAAGATCACAACTGAAAATACAAGAACTCAAAAACCTTAGAAATTTAAATTGCTCCAACTGGACTAACTCTATTATGAACCTAAGCATCTAAATTAGCTAAAATTCCAATGCTTACTGTATGTTTCTGGAATGCAGGCACTGACAATGCCTTGGTGAAAGGATCTGCTAGCTGTGAATTTGTGTCAATACTCAAAACAGCTATTTCACTATGCTTTACTCTTTCTCTAACACTGTAATACTTTAGATCAATATGCTTGGAATTATTTGACCTTTTACTGTTCTTGCTAAAGAAAACTGCAGCCTCATTGTCACAATAAATCACAAGTGTGCCTAACAGAATGTGACTTAACACTTTGGTCTGCATGAGAAAATTCCTAATCCAAAGTCCTTCACACACAGTTTCATAAACTGCAATAAATTCAGCTTGCATAGTAGAAGTTGAAACAAGAGTTTGCTTCATGGTTTTCCAAGAAACTACACCTCCTGCAAGCATGAACACATATCCACAAGTCGACTTCTTGGAGTCTGGATAATTTCCTGCAAAATCAGAATCTGAAAATCCAACAAGTTTCAGATCCTCCACTTGCATATAAACTAGCATATGACCCTTAGTTCTCTGCAGGTACCTCAACACTTTCTTCCCAGCTACCCAATGCTCATGGCCTAGATTGGATTGAAATCTTGACAAAATCTCTACTGCAAAAGACAAGTCTAGCCTAGTGCAGACTTTTGCATACATGAGACTTCCTACAAGTCTGGCATAAGGCTTTGACTCCATACTTTCCTTCTCAACATCACTTTTAGAATTTTGCTTCTTGGTTAATTTATCTCCTTTGGACATAGGAACTTCTTCAGTTGCACACTTCTCCATACCAAACATCTTTAAAATTTTGGTAACATAATTCTATTGAGACAATCCAAGTAGTCTCTGTGCCCTATCTCTTTTAATCTCAATACCTAGTACATAGGATGCTTCTCCTAAGTCTTTCATGTCAAAATTCTTTGACAGAAAACTCTTGGTGTCTTTAAGCAGTTTAATGTTACTGCTAGCCAAAAGTATATCATCCACATAGAGTACCAGAAAATAAAATTATTCCCAACTGTCTTCAAATAAACACACTCATCCACAAGATTTTCTGTAAATCCAAAAGTGGAAATCAGATAATCAAATTTCATGTAGTCACTCTCTTCCCCTCCCCCCCCCCCCCCCCCCCCCCCCAATAAGTTGGTTTTCTTGCTCTCCGTGATCTTCTAGGCTGAGGGTGTTCAGGATTAGATTGAGCTACAGGTACTTGATCAGTTACTTGACCAGTTACAGGCACTTGATCAGTTACTTGGTCAGTTACTTGACCAGTTACTTGATCAGTTACTTAACCAGATACAGCTACTTGATCAGTTACTTGGTCAGTTACTGACCAGTTATAGGTACTTGATCAGTTACTTGGTCAGTTATTCAACCAGTGACTTGATCGGTTATATCTTGTTATAAAGGCAATGCTACACTTACATTCTCATCTGACACAACTTCCTCAAAATCTAAGGTTAAATCCTCAAGGTTTGTATTGTGAACTTTTTCACTTAGAAATTTTACTTGATGTGTTTCAAAAATTCTAGGTGAATGATGAGCAGAATATAATTTATAGCCTTTAGATTTACCTGGATAACCTATAAAATAGCAACTAACAGTTTTGTGGTCAAGTTTATTCAAGCTTGGATTATAAATCCTAGCTTTTGCATGACATCCCCAAAAATGGCAGTGATGAAGACTAGGTTTCTTGCCGCACCAAAGCTCAAAAGCAGTCTTTTCTATAGCTTTGCTAGGTGTCCTGTTGCAAATATAATTTGCAGTTTTTAAAGCCTCACCCCACAGAAATTTAGGCAAACCAGTTGTACACATCATACATCTAACCATGTTCAAAAGAGTCCTATTCTTTCTCTCTACAACACCATTCTGTTGTGGGTTATAGGGTGTTGTGTATTGAGCTCTAATTCTATTGTCTTGCAAAAACAAGGAAAATGGACCCTTTTGTTGGCCGGATACAGTGTACTTGCCATAGAACTCACCACCTCTATCTGATCTCACTGTTTTGATTTTCTTTTCTAGTTGATTTTCTACCTCATACTTAAAGATTTGAAAGACTTTCAATACTTGTGCCTTTTCTGAAAGTAGATAAATATAACTGTATCTAGAAAAATCATCAATGAATGTGATAAAATACACATTCCCACAGCTAGTTTGATGCTTAAATGGTCCACATATATCAGTGTGTATGAGTTCTAATAAATTTTGGCTTCTATATGCAGTCTTCTTTCTAGTATTGGTTATTTTTCCCTTAAAGCATTCCACACAGTCTGTTAGATCAGAAAAATCTAGTTCATTTATGATTTTGTTTTTCACCAAAATTTTCAGCCTCTTTTTTGAAAGTAAGTAAGTAACTGACCAAGTAACTGGTCAGGTACCTGATCAAAGTAAGTTACTTAATCTCTTGAACCAGTCGCAGCAAACATAAGAGCCAGGCCGAAAACCCAACCCGAAGCCTTAAGAACAAATGACCGTTGTTCTACAACGGTCAGTTTCGATCAAGAAGAGGGTATGGGACTGGATTCGGAAGTGTTTGAGGTGTTTTCATCTCAGAAGGGATTCAAACCCCGATTGCTATGAATCAAGATACCAAGAGAATTGTTTTGCTGTATCTGGTTATCAAATTCACACTTCCGCTGAGATTTTTTACAGCAAATTGGGGAAAAAGCAAAAACAAGTTTTTATGTGAAAATTGTTTTAGATTCATAGCATAATTATTAAGGTTTTTTATTGTGCTCAAGGACCCTAGTAGCATTCCCTGCGTGCGTTAGGCTAGAGTAGATGGTGACCAGATGAAATTTACAATTTCTTGATTATTCTATGGTTTCTTGGAATCGAAACAATTGTTTGTGCTTGAATATGCATGATAAATTGATTGCTTGTGTGGCATTGTATCTATGATTGTGTAAAACTATATGAAGAACAAAAATCTCCCAGAAATTGTTTACACATTGTTAAAGTTGGCAGATAAAAGAGCTTATTTTCTTACAAGGATGAATTTGAATAGAATATAAAGTAAAAGAGCTCATATGTTTTGTGGTTTTCTGTTGGTATAAGTGATTATGATGCACAAAGCATTCTTTGATGTTGGCAGAAAATACTGATCAGGTAACTGACCAAGTAGCTAGTCAGGTAACTAATCAAGTACCTGATCTAGGAACAAAACTGAAATTGTGTTTTGTGTTTTAAAACTATGCTTCAGGTTTATCTTCCAAAGAAGTGGTCAAGTATGGTTTTAGAATACAAAACAGCAGTATGCATGCTTGATGAAAATAAATAAGGATACTTAGAAAATTTTCTTCTGTCTAAAGATGTGGATAAATTTTTTTGGATAACTTGTTTTCATTGAACATGGCATATTGATAAAGAACTCCAGGATGTTATGCTTCTGCTCAAAAGTGTTGCTTAACATTATTTTTGGTTATGGACTGACATGAATGCAAGTATGGATTGTTTAGGTTTTTTGTATGTTCTTGTTTTGGTTGCCCAAAGCTTAATAAAACATAGAAAACTTAAAGTTATTTTCTTTACAAATTGAGAACTCACATGAATTTTGTTTTATTCCTTAGGTAACTCTTACATGAAATTGAACAGTGTATTGATGTTAACTGGAACCAACTATAGAGCTTGGCTAGACTCTGTGGAAAATTATATGGAAATGCATGAGAACATATACTATTGCTTTACTGAGGATAAGCCGCCTGAAGAGTTGAATGAAAAGAGCACCAAGAAAGATACTGACCTTTACAAGAAGTGGTATAAATCCAATAGAATGGCTAAGAACCTCATTCGTACATCTATGTCTAAGACTGTCAGGGGAAGTATAGAAGAGCCTGAGCTAGCATCAGATTTTCTGGAACTCATAGGTGCTAAGTTTAAAGAGAGTGAAAAAGCAGATGCAGCTAGGCTGACCAAGGAGTTTCATGATTTGAAGTACATGGGTTCAGGGGGAGTTAGAGAGCATATTATGAAGATGATCAATATAAATGGCAAACACAGGGAGCTCTTGATGGGGGTTAGGGATGAGCAGGTAGTGCATTATGCACTACATTCCTTGCCTAACAGTTGTAGTCATCTTAGGACCAGTTACAACTCTAAAAAAGGAAGTTGGACTCCAGATGAACTTATATCCATCTGTGTGGATGAGGAAGCTAGGATCAAGGAAGAGAAAGAACCTGCTACAGCAATAAACCTCATAGAGAAGCCTAAAAAGAAAAAGCCCAAGAATAAGCTCAAGCCTATCAGAGCCATAACTAAGAGTTCAATAACTGCAGTGGCCAAGGAAAACAGGCCATTTAGGTTCAAGTGCTACTTTTGCAAAAGAGTAGGACACATGAAAAAGGACTGCATTTGGCTATAAAAATTGGTTAGCCAAAAAGGGGATTCATAAGGAGGAGAATCCCAAAAAGTGTTGAAGTGAACCTGTGTGTAGGCAATGGCAAGAGAGTGGCAGTCAAGGCTATTGGAACCTTAAAGCTCGATTTAGGATTAGGAAAATTGTTAGTTTTGGACAATGTTTTTTATGTACCTTCCATGAGAAGGAATTTGGTTTCAATTTCTCTTTTAGTAAAATCTGGTTGTAGACTTGTTATGGATAGTAATGGAATTCTTATTTCTAAAATTCTGTTCAAATTGGTTCTGGTGTTATTATGAATGATTATTTATAGTTAAATTGTTCAATGGCTCAACAAGAAATTTTACTTGTTGAAAATAACACAAACAGTACTAGCACTTTAACAGGTGTTAAAAGAACCAAACTAAATGAAAAATCTGCATTTTTATGGCATAGAAGGCTCGGCCATGTTTCAAAAGAGAGGCTGAAAATTTTGGTGAAAAACAAAATCCTAAATGAACTAGATTTTTCTAATCTAACAGACTGTGTGGAATGCTTTAAGCGAAAAATAACCAATACTAGAAAGAAGACTGCATATAGAAGCCAAAATTTATTAGAACTCATACACACTGATATATGTGGACCATTTAAGCTTCAAACTATCTGTGGGAATGTGTATTTTATCACATTCATTGATGATTTTTCTAGATACAGTTATATTTATCTACTTTCAGAAAAGGCACAAGTATTGAATGTCTTTCAAATCTTTAAGTCTGAGGTAGAAAATCAACTAGAAAAGAAAATCAAAACAGTGAGATCAGATAGAGGTGGTGAGTTCTATGGCAAGTACACTGAATCCGGCCAACAAAAGGGTCCATTTGCCTTGTTTTTGCAAGACAATGGAATTAGAGCTCAATACACAACACCCTATAACCCACAACAGAATGGTGTTGTAGAGAGAAAGAATAGGACTCTTTTGAACATGGTTAGATGTATGATGTGTACAACTGGTTTGCCTAAATTTATGTGGGGTGAGGCTTTAAAAACTGCAAATTATATTTGCAACAGGACACCTAGCAAAGCTATAGAAAAGACAGCTTTTGAGCTTTGGTGTGGCAGGAAACCTAGTCTTCATCACTGCCATTTTTGGGGATGTCATGCAAAAAACTTAATTCATATTTGTGAGCCTTTGCTTTGATACCAATTGTAAAACCATATACATGCTCACAACATATGCATAACAATTACAAAAGGGATCAAGGCTTACCTTCAGCAATCACTGGCATGGATTCCATCTTATGCAGCTGCTAAACTCGATCACTGAATATTGTCTTTTGTTACTTACCAACTTGCTTCTCAATGGACAGAACTTATGCAATAATCGTGGTAGCAATAGGGACCAATTCATCTTATTTATATAGGTGACTTAACCCTCAAGAAGCTTCCCATTAAAGCATTCCTTATCGGATTAGGTTTCCTAGTTGGATTCTTAATGTAACACTTCATGGTAATCTTTCTTGCAGACCAAGAACTGGATTACTTACTTAATGAATTGATACACTCTTTGATTAAGTTACAAGTATTGATTTAAGTTTGTGTCCATGTTAAACTATATTTAACATTTAGCTAATTATCAATATACTTAATGTTAATGTGTGACAAGTCCATATTTGATTCTAACAGTTATTGCTCCTACCATTTTGGATCCATTTCATCTAAACTCCGATTTGGTGGAAGTTCCAATTGTCTCAGAAAGTCTTTCATTTTCTTCTGGTCGTGTTACTTTAAAGAAAGCTGCTCGCTCAAAGGCCATGAAGTCAAAATTTTTGCTTGAAACTCCCACTACTTCTGCTGACCATCTTTTCACTTCTCTAAAGATGATTAATCCTTGCTCTCGCTCGTGTGCCTCTTCAACTGAAAATCTAGTGGGACTTCTTCAAGAAGATGGTGATTGCAATTCCTTAGATATGGCTTCCGCTCAAACCTCCAAGCATAAAATCATGGTATGTGCTACTTCCCGTTCTATTTCTAAAGGAAATAATCCTTTGGGTCCAGCTCGGTTGACCCATTCCAAAAAATGAAAGCTTAACTTGGATTGATCTAGGATTGGTTGGTCAAGAAGCGATTATTTGTGGCTCTTTGATCCAATATTGTTTTCTTTTGAAAACAATATTACCAATGAAACAAGTTATTGTTATGCTTGTTTGACTCATTTTGCTGCTTGTTTGACTTTATTGCTGGTGGAGGTTGATACTGCTTTATTGTGAAATTTGGTGTTGTAGTGATTTCATGTTACAAATGGGCTATCCCCTACTCCTACAATTGAAGACGCCATAAAGCTTAGGGTTTTGTTTCTTCGTTTTCATATTGCTGATGTGGTAGTATTGGTCTACGACAATTATAAAGAGGACCTCTGGTGATATATGGTACTTGGGTTAGATAATTGTGGACCTTTTCAATTATGACTTTGCTAACCTCTGGAGTGACTACATCGAAGTATTCCCCTGTTGTTGTGGCTACTTTATTATTGTGGTTGCTATCTTATTAACTCGGTTGTTATCTTTGTCATGTGCATCTATTGTGTTGATGAAGGTGTAGTGAGATAAGAAGCAAGGACATTTTTTCTCGCTTCTTCTCTACAGTTATATGTACATATTACCCCTTAGGAAATGTTTTCAAACAGCGCATTTTTAGTTAGATTCGCTCTTTTGTTTCCTCCTTTCCAATTTTAGGGAAGAGGATTAACCACAATGGTGAATCCGGTGTACTTATTTCTGTTGTACCTATCTAAATTGCTTATATATGCAATTCCTTCTTTCTTCTAAAAAAAGGGGATCGTCAGAAAAGCCATTTTACAGAATACCCTAAAACTTTATTATAAAAAAGAATAAAAACCCAGCATACCAACAGAACACCCACATTTTTGTAAGTCACCTAGCAGCTCTGGAGTAGAGATAAAAAAAAGTCAATAAAGCAACTGGTTTTTGAAACCTAATAAAATTTAAATAGTACTATGGGCCATAGAGACCAAATATTCAACCCCACAGTGGGGTAGCCCAATCAAGATATAGTCTCAATCAAAAGAGCCCAAAGAATGTGCCAATGAGGCCCACCAACCATAACGAGGCCCAAATAGCTCAACCAGCCCAAAATTTGGAACGAGCATAAGGTGCAAGCTTGTCGTTGTACTAGCCATCCCTTCCACTACTGCCACCGCCACTACCATGAGCAGTGGCATCTTTGTCTTCAACCACCATGCCGCCGCCAGCCGCACCAAGATCTAGATCACCTACTCTCTATCGTGACTTGATCAAGCCACAGCCATCCACAACGCCATCGTCCACCTCAGCCAAACCCATTGGATCTGCCTTAGATACCATCCCTCCCAACACGGTGATGCCATCACGAAATGGAAGGTTCCAAAAGAAATCTGACCGAGAACCTTGCTGCACCATTGCATTTGTAGTAGATCTATACTATAGTCCAGATCCTCCCAAAATTTAAAGGATCCCCATCATGCCTAAAAGCCACAACATCCACCGCCGGTCTTTCTCCAAAAACCACCATAGCCAGAATAGCCATTGAAACAAGGAGTAGATAAAAACCCAAAAACCGGGAAGCACAATGGAGAAAAACTCCGTCGTCGCTGCCCTCCACCCAAATAAAGAAGAAAAGGGAACAGATCCCCACCCTCCGAGTCGGAGGTTCACCATTATCGGTCATGTTTGAAAGGTTTACCGAAAGTCCATGCCGTCGTCGTCGAGTAAACCCTAACAGAGCTAGCTCTGTTGGAACTAACAGAGTCACATTCACAATTAAGTGGTTACGGAACAATAAATAAGTGGTGAAAAATTAAGATAAGTATTACATCTCTCTGACCTAGCTCTGTTAGGGTTTACTCGATGGATGATGGGATTAATCAAAATAATATCGGGTTAAGCTAATTTTCCTGAATTATTAAAAGCAAGATAAAGTAACTTTTTTTAACACCCTTATTTCGAATTTATTGTGGTATCATGAAGGGTTCCTAAACTATATAAAGGGACTTGATGATTATTGAGTGAATGATTCAAAAATTCCTGAAAAAAGGTGGTGAATTGGAAGAAACTTCAGTGGCATAGTCTTCAATTCAGAACATTGAGCACCCAGGGGATGTGAATTAAAAACCAATGGCATGGGAAACTTGGTAATTAAGAAAATATCCGGCACGACAGTTCATAACTACCTCTTGGACCTCCTTTAGGACCTTTACCAAAATCACCATCAGAGTCTCGGCTAAAGCGTACCTTGCCTACCATTTCCTCTTGGAATTTATATCCACAGTACTCTCTAGTCACTACAAAAAAAGAGATCTTTTGCGACGGAACAAAAGTGTCGCAAATATTGAAAAAATCGTCATAAAAAATCTTTTGCGACGGATAACAAAGCGTTGGAGAAGAATGCGTAGCATATACTCTAGATGCTTTTGCGACGTTTGTCTACCGTCGCAAAAGAGTTATTGCGACAGATTTGCGACATTCGGCGTCCGTCGTAAATATTGGTGTCGGATTTCATATTTTTTTGCGACACTCTATTGCGACATTTTATTTTGTCGCAAAAAATTACTTTTATGACGTTTGGTTGGTGTCGTAAAAAGGCATATTGTACTCGACATTTTTTACGACGTTTGGTTAGCGTAGTAAAAAGCTGTAATTTATCTGACATCTTTTTACGACGTTTGGTGTTTGTGTCGTAAAAAATCATATTTTATATGATATGATTTATTTTACGACATTCATCAAATGTCGCATTTAAAATCAATGCACATACTAGAATCTATTTATAATCGTCGCTAATATCTTTGTGACATCTTTCATGTCATATGGTATGTATTTACTCAATTGAATTATTATTAAAAACAAACAATCATTGATTCATAACACAATTTTCTAGTCACATAATTTTTTTTTTTTTTGGGTACAATGGAGGCAAGAAGCCCAAACAAGAAAAGACAAACTAGCCAAGATGACTTTTACAGACTTGCCGAGGTCTAGAAACACCTAAAATATCATCAAGCAAGGCTTCCACAACTAAACTAGGAGGACTTTGAAAAGTGCAAATCCCAGAAGCATGCTGCACACTTTCTTTGGCAAGGATATCAGCAACCACATTACCCTCTCTATGTATGTGCTTGAGGTTCAGAATATCAAATTGACTCATCAGTATTTTGCAGTTAGGTAGAACAGTTCCAAGAGGATGTAAATCCACATTCTCACTATTCAATAGTGTCACCAAATTTGCAGAATCAGAATCAACATCTAACTTGTTGATATGTAAAGCAATAGCAAGCTGCAATCCATGAATTAAACCCTAGGCTTCAGCCTGAAGCACCTCACCTGTCCCAATGTTCACCATGAAACCACTAATCCACTCACCATTAGAATTCCTTATAACTCCCCCAGCACCAATAAGACCATTAGATGAGCGAGAACCATCAACATTTAGTTTGAAACATCCCATTCCAGGCATGCACCAAGAGATCATTTCAGTGTGCATAAACTTTTGATTATGATATTTGCAACTTGCAGTACTCCACTCAGAGGCATAGTTCAAAATAGCTGCAGGAATATTGTATGGCATAAAGAAGGAGGGCTCAAAAATCATCTTGCATCTCCACTTCCATATGAACCAAATGTAGAAAACAAAGAAGATATTCCATTATAGATTTCCAAATTAAGAAACACTTTTTCTACTTCAAATTCGCAGTAATCCACTCCCTCCATCCTAAGGTAAAGGTAGCCTTCATAGTTGCAGGGATACTAAAAGTCATCCAAACCTGTTTAGCATTGGTACAATCACGCAGCAAATGAGCCATGTCTTCCTGGATATCGGGACAAAAAGCACAATTAGGGTTGGTAGCAATGGGTTTTCTGAATCTCTGGTCATTAGTTAATAAGCTACCATGCACAACAATCCAAAGAAAAGTCTTCAATTTAAGGGGAAGGGCATATGACCATATCTCCTTCCATCTAAAATTTTGATCACTTTGATCCTTGTAAAGCTGAAGATAAGCAGATTTCACAGAAAAAACACCAGTAGAGGTGCCCCCCAAATTAATTTATCCACACTATGATTAATGGATATCGGAGTGGTGATGATACTATTCACAACATCAATGGGAAGGTAAGATCTTAACAAATCCAAATTCCAATGACCATTATGAAGAAAATCTTTCACAGTAGCATTAACATTAATATTGTCAACATTGATAGCAAGATTTCTCATAAGACCAATATCAGACCAAGCGTCATTCCAAAAACTAACATGAGCACCATCGCCAATCCTCCATTGAAGACCTTGCTTTAGTAACTCAGCACCATGAACAATGCCAGACCAAGTGCTAGAGCACCTTTGAGGTTTTTTATACTGCGAGGACAACAGAGAACAATTATTCAGATATTTCGTGTTAAAGATTCTACACCAAAGACCCTTATCACCCTGCAACAATCTCCAACTGACTTTAGCCAACATAGCTTTATTCATTCTTCCAAAATTTTTAACTCCTAGGCCACCAAAATCCTTAGGTCTGCAGACATTTTGCCAATTAACCAAATGAATCTTCTTCTGTTGTGCGGAATCCCCCCAAAGAAAATCTCTGTTTAACTTGTCCAATTTATCACAAATCTGAAATGGAAGTTTAGCAGTTTGCATGGAAATGTTTTCAGGCAGCGCATGAAAATCGATATATAATCCCATAATTACATATGCGTAAACGTTCAACCATCAATACAAAATACCTAGAAACTTTTTCCCTTTTAACCCAAGTACATATTGATGTCCTGAACCTACTATGTCAATATAGACCCGCTCCATAGAGTCATATATTACAATGCTTACGAATTAAATTATCAACAATAAAATAAAACGTAAATGCCCCTCAAAGCTAACTACACAACGGAAGTCCTTATCAACGGTAAGTTACAAAAATGGCTTCCTACCATAAAGCTGCAAATGCGCTACCTCAGCTTCAGCCCCAATTATCCTAACCTGCAGGATTAACCCTAACCCCTACACCGTTTGAATAGTGTACCGGGTTGTCACACAACAAACCCGATAAGCTTTTGCAAGCCCGTATGAGTAACTCAAAACAGTTAACACAACTCACACTAGAAATAGGGAAAACAACTCACGCTTTGATTCCTTAAAACACGAAATAAAGGAGAATAACTTACACTTTAATTTCCTTTCAAATCGAAATAAAAGAAAGCAACTCACACCTTGTTTCCTTTTAAAACGAAACATAGAAAACAACTCACACTTGAATTCTATCAATTGTACCAAAATCGTACCATAGAAAACAACGCACACTTGAATTCTATCAATAAAACATAGAAAGCAACTCACTCCTTGATTTCTATCAGTTGTACCAAAATCGTACCATAGAAAACAACGCACACTTGAATTCTATCAATAAAACATAGAAAGCAACTCACTCCTTGATTTCTATCAGTTGTACCAAAATCGTACCATAGAAAGCAACTCACACCTTGATTTCTATCAAATCGTTAATAAGGAAAACAAATTGCACCTTGTCCCCTTAAAAACCGTTAATAAGGGAGCAACTCACACCTTGTTCCCTAAAAGCACATAATGTCATGAGTTATCAATAACCAGTTCCCGTTACCCCATGAATTATCTATATGGTAGACAGATTAGAGCTCTAACTGAAAACGTAACCACTCGTCCGGCCAAAGACGTGATTGCCTAATATTCTGCCCAAGGTCATAGACCTTCGATCCTCGGGCCGCACAGTCCCTTAGAGAAAATCATTAAAGCAGTCGCACATGACTCAAAAACATTACACAAATCGCAACGCTTTTGAAAACAATCGAAATCAACATTTTCATAATCATTGTTTCTTGAAAAGCCATAACACAACAATAAAAAGCATCAATTCATGCATATTATTTTCATACCCAAATCTCAACACTTTTCCCAAATCTAAACGCTTTCCAAAACAAATCGAAATCAATCATTTCCACAAATCATTTGTTTTTCAAAAGCCACACCCCAAAACAATAAAAAGCATCATTTCATGCATATTGTTTTCATAAATCCACAAACCACCAAAACATATATATTTCACTTAAATATATATATATATATATATGCAGTCATCCGCTCAAGAATGCCTACTAATACCAACTATAGTTTACAGTTACTAAATAACTCTCAAAACGATATGGTTAGCCTGTTCGTGAATGAACTTCGTGAGATTACTCACCTCAAAACTCCCGCTGCGTCTTCAATACATAACAAAATAGCCTAACCACCAACTAACCGTCCAAGAATACTTCGTCAAGTACCTAAGGAAAGTACAACCTTGATTCAGTCAATGAAATACAAGGAATAACGTTCGAAACCCTAAATCGAACCAAAATTCCCAAGGTGACGCCAAATCAGGCGAAACCACATCCGAGACCTCTAAAAGTCCCCGGAATTCGTCCACGATCGATGTGATCAAACCACAAGTCGATCGGACGCTCGAATCCTCACAGATCGAATAAATAGATCGGTATGAAACTGCAAAAATCATAACAATTCCCTACGAACTCCAAAATTTGCATATTATATATCGAAACGCTCGTATCAACGAGTAGAACATATATAATACCAAAAATAATTCCTTAAGTGGCTGGAACACCGCCGGACAAAACTCAATATTTCCCAAAACTCCCAACATCAAAAAACTTCATCTAAGCATGCTTGTGAATTCTCATAACTAGATCGAAGTCAGAAAACAAGCATAAATGGTCGAAAGCTACCTCACAAGCCATGAACAGTAATCCAATCTGAGTTGAACTAAGTTTTACGTGAATCAATCCAAACAACCACCAAGGATCGATCAAGGAGGCTACTCTGAGCTCCCCAAGCTCAACTTAAAGCCCCGCCGACATCGGAGATAGGAGAACCGATCGGGTCCGAAAACACCCAACTGCACTGCCTTCTACCGCCCCCACCACCGAGAATCGGTGCTAGAGGACACCACAGGGACGACCAGACAGAAGAGACAATCCTATCTGGAAAGTTTCGTCGCCGAAGACCGCCGCAGTTCGCCGAAAAAGCCGGGTCAGGTCGGCCGGGTCCGGGTCGGGTCAGTCGAAAATCAGGAGAGAGAACGGAGAGAAAAGAGAGTTTCCAAAAATGGAAACTTACCAAAATGAAAATACTAACTTTCCCAAAAGGGAAACCCCTATATATAGTAACTTTCCAAATTTTCAAACACTCATAACTTTCTCATACCAACTCCAATTTCCGCGTTCCACATATCCACGAACTCGTATCGACGCGCTCTACAACTTTCGTGAAGGAAGTTTTCGGAGAATCCCAACGAATAAAAAATCAACCTTTGGCAACCCCTCTAAAACCATATTCTTCAATTAATTATTCGCCCGAAACACTTCCGCTCCATCCACGAGCCACGAAACTGTCCAATAACCATAAAATTAATTCCGGAAAATCCTCAGAAAATAATTACGAATTTCCAGGGTATTACATACCAATTCAAAATGACTAATTGGTAGTAGGATGGTAGACACAGATAATGGCTCATTTAGGCGCCAATTCTCGTTGAAGAGTAATCTGAGTTCTCTCTGTCTGGCCATCTTGTGAGAAACTTTTAGAAGTTGCATTTGTGTCTTCAGCTCATATATCTTTCTGCTGCTCTCTATATCAATGCTTGTGGGTTTTTCACCTTTAGAATTTGGCTTGGTTCTGTTAATGCCAACAGCCTAGATAAAAGAACAATGGTTTGTAAGGATTACAATAAGATAAAGTAGCTAGCTTGTAAACTACATTTCAATTTAGTTTCTTTATCCACAAACAGATCGAATTGCAACTATAATTTTCGTTGCAGATCATATACCTAAAAGTATACAGCTTCTAATATTGATGTGCCTCTAACTTTCCTTGCAGATCATAAATTCTCTATACTGTGAGATTAGATATGACGATATCTTCATGGAAAACCTTATTCTCAATTGGAGCCTATAAACTTCTGGGAGTGAGGGTTTCCTGCTGTTTTTCTTTCAAAATGACGCAGTCGGAAGTAACCCTAGGTTTACAAGCAATAAACCTAAAACAAGAATTTTGGAGTCCACTAGAGATAAATAAAAAAACTCTCAATTTTGATTGATAATATGATAAAAGATAGGTTCTACAACTGTTTAAGGTTGCTTATATATGAGAAAAGAAACCCTAGGGCTACTAACAATGAAACCCTAAAGCCCACGGATAAAAACAAAACAAATCCAAAACAAACTAGAAAACCAAAAATTCTAAAAATTAGTAAATTGTAATTTTGAGGCCCTAAACGACCCCAAAAGCCCAAAAAAGCCCACACATCGTGGCATAAAGATGAGTTTTGTTCCAGGCGTCGTTCTCTTCACTACTATAAAAATTGAATCAAACGACAGCTAAAAACCGTCGTCTGATGTGGAGGCTAACCGTCGTATATCGAGGCGCTGTCTGATGAAGGTCAATTGTATGGAATTGTCGTGAGAAGGGCTCGGCAACATGTCGACAGCCTGTAGACAGCATTAGCTGTTGTGTGACTGTTCTTCAGAGAATGGGCTACTTTAAAAACTGTTGTGTGATTGCGATTCAGATGTCGCTTTATTTTATACCCGTTGTGTGACTTTTATTCAGACGACAGTTTTTATTTTTGGGTCATTGTGCACATACGACAGTTTTTGTGTGGTTATTGTTATCTCAATAGAATGATTCAATACATTTTATATGCTGGAACTGGAATAAAAAATTATCAAATTAATAGTATCTATTAATATATAGAAGAAATTGTTGTAATCCACATCATGGACCAAAATGGATTGTGCAAAGGAAATCTTTCATTCACAAAAGGAATACATCGATCTAATACTACTCTCCTAGCAATATACATCCAGAATTTACTTAAGGAGTCTAGTTTGGCTGCTCTCATGGCCTCATTGTGGTCTAACTTTGGAAGCTTCTATAGGTGCTTTCTCGCTGCATCACTGTCTCTACATTCTTTGCTACAATCTAGGTCTCCTTCACATCCCTTGCTTGTTGTCATTGCAATATAAATAGCAGATTCTGAAGAGAGTTCTGTAACTCAAGAAGTTGGTTGCTGTATTTATACTTTTTAGTAGCTTTTCCAAAAGGAGTGTAAAGATGGAAGATGAACATAATGATGGGAATACTGATAGTTTGTCAAGTTTGGTCCAATTTCCAATAAAAGCAGGTATTTTCCCTGAGACAAGGCAACTTAGGGATGAGATTACCATTTTAACAACAAAGTACAAAAGGAAGATAGCAATACACTACATAAACTTTAGCTAAACATGTCAATTTTTGGACTTTCTACAGCTCTAAAAACTCATGTTGAAGGGTTGCCACATGCATTTACCAACTTTTCCTGCAACAATGTGTTGATTCTATGTTGGAGACAAATTAGAATATATAATGACAAATAAAAACCTGAAGAAGTCCAGTCATGAACAAATGCAATGCCTGTGTATTCTGGTCTATTAGAATTGTAATCCGACCAAAAAAACTTAACCACACTATTGTCATTTATGCTTCTACTACATGACATAGTTCATTCAACTCTTCAACCATTTATCACCTAAACCCCAAATATTGCAATTAGTGAGTCCAAAAATACAACAAAGATAAAAATAAAAAATAAATACTGAGCAATTCTCCTAGACAGATTGGAGGCTAGAATAGGGATTGTGATAGCTGCAAAACTTTGAACTCAATCATATTAACAGACAAGAATTTAGTACATTTATTATGATTCAATTAGTTAAGTTGGTATATATTAAAGCATATATAGCTCTCACTTGCACAATTGGGTGATGGATAGTAATACAATTAAAAATTGGCGAAGCTGAACACTTTCAATAATTTAGACAGCTAAATATACATTCTACATGAAACCTCACAATTAACTTTCCCCACCAAAGGGGAGCTATTATAATACATTCCTTATGATTCAATCAGTTAGGTTAATTAAGATTAGGGCTAAATACTGTTTAGTACTCTATGGTTTGGATCCAAAATCAATTCAGTCCCTGAACTTTCAATTTCATCAAAAACACCCTCACACTATCATTTCTCATCCAATAGATCCCTCTGTCATGATAACGTCAAATGGAGCCGTTAAGTAGCCGATGTGGCATGCCAACTTGGCATAGGTGGGGCCCACATGACAGGAAAAATTCCATAATTCTAAAATAAAATTTTAGAAAAAATAATAAAATGGATTCTCTCTCTCCTCGGTTTCTCTCTCTCTCTCTCTCTCTCTCTCTCTCCCCTCAGTTTTTCAGCAATCTAATGTGGGGGCTTGGCCATCACCACCGGGTGCTTCGCTGTCAAGCCCTCCTTCCTGAATTTCAGTCCGGGCTGGTTAGAAACTGGACCCATTATCGCCTCAGTCACTTACTAAGGAAACGACTCCAGTATTGTGTTAAGCAAGAACAACAGGAACCCCCTACCAATTTCATAGAATTTCCAAAAAATAAAATCTAAAAGTCTTTGAATTTTTGTTCTAACTCTGCATATGATCACCATCATCATCAACTGCTGCTTCACTTGGAGTCGAATCATGCGAATCACCAGTTTAATATGAATCTTCACTTGTTGCCCTTATAAAGATGCTGACAGAAATTCCAGGTTCATTCTTCTTCTCCAACTCTTCTTCCTCGTCCGCTAGCATCATGAACCAGCAAACCGAGCAAGTCCCGTGAACCTTCAACCACTTCTCCACACAATCCCCATGAAACAAATGACTGCAAAGTATCTCTTTGGTCTCTCCGCCAACCTCAAACTGGTCGAGGCAAATCGGACACTCGCGGCTGCTTTCTGCAACCTTCACCGTCGGCATGGTGGCAATGGAGGCCTTGGGCGTCGGCGGGTGGCCGTCCTTGGTCAATTCGCGCATCATAGAGACTATTCCGCCAGATCCGCTCTCAATCACTACCATGTTCTGCTCCTCGCGATTTATGACGACGAGTCTATTAACACGCTCTAGTCTACCATCGTCGGTTTGTTGTTGATCGGAGTCTGTCGTGGATCCGGTGACGGCAAAGCCCATGATGAAAGGGATGATAGGAGGGAGATCTCGATCACGGCGGAGGCGGTCAAAGAAGGAAGCAAATTGGAAGACGGCAGCGTCGGAAGCCATGAAATCGAGGAGAGAGAGAGAGAGAGAGAGAGAGGAGAGAAAATCAATTTTGTTATTTTTTCTGAAATTTTATTTTAGAATTTTGGAATTTTTCCTATCATGTGGGCACCACCAGTGCCAAGTTGGCATGCCACATCAACTACTTAATTGCTCCATTTGACAGAATCATGACAGAGGGATCTATTGGATGAGAAATGATAGTGTGAGGGTGTTTTTGATGAAATTGAAAGTCTAGGGACTGAATTGATTTTGGACCCAAACCACAAGGTACTAAACAGTATTTAGCCTTTAAGATTAAGGCATGGTTCTTGCTTGCAAGTTGAAGGATTGATAGATAATGTAATTCAAAAACAAACGTAGCTATACAATCTTAGCAAATACATTCTCATGGTACATCCAAAAGCCAAAACAGAAGAAATAGGAAATAATGCCCATCTGACCTTCTCTTTTAGCCCACAAATGCAGCAGCTAACTCCAAATCACTAGGAAGTAAAGGACACACAGTGTCATTGAGACCACCATCAATAGAGCCATCCTTCTCAGTCTTGCAAGCTCCCCGCTACCACTTCTCATCCACCGGAAACCTCCGCATAGCACAAACCTATTTTCAGTTAAGAATATGACTATTTGTTAAATGGCTAGTTTTAAAACAGGATAACAAAGTTATTTACCTAGTTTTAGGAACTAACAGTAGTGGTGAATACTAATGGCTTGAACTAAAATTAGTACCAATAACAGATCTAGCTAGAAGTATGGTAGAGGGGTTTAGCAACTTCATTTTGACCTTATATTTTATCAAAGCATAGCTTTATATTGTGATGATAGATGGACAGTCTTAAATTCAGAAATTAAGAGAGTGTGACTGTTAGGTCCATAATTACCTAGTAATTATTCCCCTAATATTGCATTTTTGCTTAACCTTTGTGTTTATTTATATATATTTATTACGTTTTCCTTATCATGCCAGGAAATAATGGAAAAGCTTGGAAATGTACTAAAAAGTCAATCTTAGCACATTTTCCTACTCCGGCTAGGAGAAACCGAGCTAGGCAAGGAAGGAGGAGCGGCAGACTGATAAAATGGACTCTAAATGAGTTGAAATTTTCCAGATCTGTTCTAGACATCCTAAGGATCATTTTTTATGAAGAGTTCAAGAGCTAGTTCGGAATGGAAGGCCTTCAAAATATTGGTGCAAATTTCTGCACTAGAAGACAAAAACTGTAAAACTCGACCTGTACAGATTCCGGCAGCATTTTCGGCCATACCACTGCGAACTAAGCTCTGAAATTTTACAAGGATGATGTACACTCATGGAGGAACATTTGGTACGAAGAAATCGAAGGCTAATTCGGAAGTCTTAGTAGAGATTAAATTGAAGGAAGAAAGTGCAAAAACATGACGAAATGAGAGTAAAAGCCGGTCAACGCCGGATTCCGCCCAAGTTGGCCGGCCAAGACCATGTGTGGAGGAGAAGGAAGAGCTGATTAGGGTTAGAGACTTTAGGTGGGAAGACTTTAGGTCTAGGTTATTTTGAAATCCAAAATTTGAAATATGACAAGTGGTCCCATTCTTACACCTTATACCTTTGTCTCCTATTTATTACCTTGTTCTCGTACACAATAACCCTTCTCTTTCTCCTCCACCAAAATATTTATGGGCTTTCTAGGTCATTTCTATGTGGAGTTAAAGACTAGATCCATATTTTGTGCTTACACATTTGTCAATCACATCTAGCCCTTCATTTTCTTTGATCTCCACTCTCCATTCATCACTTTTGGCCTATAAAAACACCATCCCTCATTTGGACGTTTTTCATACTTTCCTTCATCCATTTCATCTTCTTCTTCTCTCCATTTCCTCTCCATTTTCCATAGTTCTTCATCTTTTAGGTAGTTTAGTTTAGCTTTTGTGTAGAAAAAAGTGTAAAGTGTCTTGGGTTTTTACCAAAAACCGAAGATCCTTTACATATTTGATCAATCACACCTTAGTTTTATCATTTCAAGCCTTTGTTCTTCATAGCTTCTAAGAGTTTTGTGGATTTTTATGGCAATTTGGGTTTGAGAAAACCAGAATTTCCATACTTTGAAACATCTCTCACTAGTTTTTCATCAAGGGGAGCTAGTTTTGTAACCAACCACTTTCTCTACTCTTCCTCTCTTTTGCTTGATGTTATTATGTTTATGGGTTTGATTTATGTAACTATGGGTTGTGAGTAGAATAAATTTGGGGCTAGGCCTTAGCCCTAGCCAAACTCATGTATAAAATAGTGTGATGCCATGTTTTTTATGAATATGCATGTTTTGAATCTTTTAGCTACTTTACTTTAATGCTTTCTTACATGTGTTTTTGGATTTGTCACCTAGAAGCATGTTGTAGGAATTAATGAAATCGGAAACTTAAGCTTGACAATCTTTTGTAACCGAGAAGCATGTGTAGCTAATAAGGTGGTGGTCTAGCTTATTCTTATGGGAAGAACTAGATTGCTTGGGTCCTTACCTTAAAATTAATGCTTGGTGCCATGAGTTTAAGAGTCAAGAGGCCTTAGGCTTTACGACATCAAAGCCCTTTTATGTTTTAGCGAATGTAAATAGGACTAAGGTTGTGTGATCTAGTTTTGCTCTAGCGACATGGTTAGGTTGCATGATTAGTTGGTATCTCAGTTTCTCTAGCGAAAACCGAGGGGGAATTTATCAAAACATATTGTTATTAGAAAATGGGTTACATTATATGCATGAGGGTGGCTAGGTGCAAAAACCTATGCTCCTATTTATCTCATTGATCAAAGTCTCTATTTTATTTTGTTTTTATTAGCTTAGTTTATTTTTGTGCAACTTATTTTACTTTATAGAAATTAAAATCAACAAAGCCGATTCACCATTTTACCATTGTAAATATCATTATTGATAGTTTTGGCTTCCAAATGGCTGAGACTATTAATTTGTAAAAAGATAGATTCACATGTGTTTTCTAGGTTTTATTTTCGCGGTAATGTAGTTATGGTAGAGTTACTCAATCCCTTGGGTACGATACTCTTACTTTTCCCCTCTACTAAAACTTGGCCTCTTATACTTGGGAGTAGGAGATATCATTTTTGCACATATTTTTCTACTCAATGATGTCTCCAACAGTGACTTGCAGAAAGAACCAATTAACATGAAAGAGAACAAAAACAAAACATCCCCCAAATTGGTTTCATGTAGCCATTCGTTAGGTAAATGGACAACTTCTTTTGTACAAAATAACATACAACACGTCAACCAATTAACAAATTCTTGATCACAACTTTTCTAGGCAAAAGATTCATTGTTACAATCGAAACCAGCAAAGGCTTAGTCATGGTCAACTTTAGGATAAACTGTCATTGGACAAACTATCATATTCATGGAGAGATACAGCTTCTATTTCATATACAAAGGGCTTTCAACCTTGCCATGATAAGTATTAATTGTGTCTGTTAAAATGTAGAGCCATTAAGGCATTATTTATTTTTAACAAGACTGCAGAGTATTAGGTATGTTGCTTATCCAACTTGGCTCACAGAATACATAGCACACTAATCTTCATGCATGAGTAGTAATTATCATGGCAAGAACACTTGATGAATCTAACAACACACTAGAACAACAAAATAGAACCGCCCAACTAAACCTCACAATAACAAAGGTCCAAAGCTAGAAGACAATGAACTATCAATATGCACTAGTAACTTAAAATCAAAATAAATCTTAAGACTTTTCCTAAGAACACTAGTCTGGGGCAATTGCAAATTACAAGTGCTAAACTAGAAAAAAGGATCGAAAATGTGGGTTGTGATCAATACCTGCATACTCGCACACAAACCAACCTTTTGTGATGAATTGGTCGACATACAAACCTTACCCTTTTCTTCTATCCCTCACAATCTTCAACTTAATGTGAATCCTGGTCTGAGTTAAATACAACCTAAAACAAAACTCTGTGAATCTGAGAAATAATTACTTATTTAATCAACTACAAAAGTTAAATTAATGATATAGATTAAACCAACCTCTTGTAGCTATCGTTAACATTGCAACGCAGAAGCAAGAGAGCCGACTCTCTCAAGCACATTCTGCAAACTCACCATATACCTGAACAAAAACCCGACAAGAATGGATTAACGGAACTCCGAAATATGGAAGCTTGGGAATTTACAGTGGCTGATTTGAAATTTCAGCGAATGGTAATGATGGAAAGGGAATGAGAGTAGTGGTGGAGGTGGTGATAGCGGAGGAGGCGGCGGAGGGAAAGAGTACCTATCACACACCAAAACCCACAGAAATCAAACATATAAACCAAACAAGGGCTTGATTTATATTGAGCAGCCTAGATTCAAAATCAGAGAGTGAGAGAGAAAGAGTACCTGGTGTCGTTGGAAATGGAGTAGACACGGTCTAGTGGTGAAGATTGGATTTGATTAGGTAGAGATGTGAAGAACGATAATGTTTAATGAATGCGAAGCAAAACCTAATGGATTTGGGGTCAATGGTCGAGGTCGATGCAAATCCAAGTATGAACAATAACTAAACCTAGATTACCTGAATGACCTCTTTCAATGACCCAAGGCAGGAACCCGAACCCTTATCTTCCCAAGTACTCGAACTCAATGCCCATAATCGAGCCATTCATTGGGTCAAAGGAGCTCGAGCTTCTGTTTCTTCTGCTCATATATAGAGAGGCCGCCTTGGATTATGTAAGAGAAAGAAGACTCGAAGAATTGGAGAAGAGAGGGTTTCCAATCTAGGGCTCTATCTGATCTGTTTTGAAGTGAGAGTGATGGGATGAATTCACCATCAATCCTATGAGGCGGAAACTGGTTTGGTTGTGGGGGAGAGGAGAGAGGAGAGAGGTCCAAGGTTTAAAAATGATGGATTTGGGGTCTAGGGGCACTACACCAATTTTTCAATCAGATGACAGTTTTTCACTGTCGTCTGAATATAGAGTTTGCTGTTGTCTATGTCAATGCCGTCTGATACATGAATCAGACAATACCAGAAAACTGTCGTCTGATAAAGTTTACTACAACAACGACTACTATACTATCTGTTGTCTGAATACCACAAAGAACAACAGCAATTGGTACCTTAACTCTTGTGCAAAGTCATCTCAGTTGACAAACCCTGGAAGAATGTTGACGTGTAACGAACATTTAGAGGACATTGATTTGTAAAAAAACTGTTGTCTGAAGGAAGCTTGTAGATCAACAATGTAGTTGAATACTATTGACTAACTTTGAACAAGACAACATCAAAACTATTAAAGCCATTGTGTGTCATTGCTTCAGACAACAGTGTTTTCTTTCTTTTTTCTTTATGTTCATTTGTTAGACAATAGTTTTTGATTGGTATTGAATTGTCTGAGATAAGAGAGAAGACATACATTCTGTACAATATAATTAAACAACACATCCTTGATTCCAAAAACCATTTCATTCCATCAGCAGTATTCATCCCAACATTTACACAGGAATTAACCTTGCCCAAGTGCCTATATCTATTTCTTTAGCTTAACAGGCTTTCAAGTTTCATGAGCTTTACATGATAATAAAAAAGAATACAATTTGCCCCATCTCCCAAGATAGTTGTAAGCAAAATCACTGCAAGGAAAGAAAAGTGGATGCAATTAATAAACTGTCAGCGTATTGAGAGCATCATGATCAAATACTAAAGATCTTATAAAAAGTAGATTGACATTCACATAAGTTGACAGCAACAAACTGAAAAGGGAAATATTGAGGAAAAGAAGAGTCTACATAAAGGATAAAGAGAAAGCATAATTAAATCATTCATAGACCGGAGTACAAATAGTTCCTAAACTCATCTTTCATAAAATACCCCAGAATTGGCTGGCTTTATAACTACTATAAATGGTAACTTCACACTTGGCATCCCGCAATGTTGCTGATTTTACCACCTAAACGAGGAAAGTTTACTTGTTTGTAATATATCTGAGTTGCCCTTAGTTAAAACTGCTTACAGAATCAGTAAGACATGCATAATAGATCCATGAAAATTTAGGTTTTTAGTCCAGTTGATGTCAAATGCAGCATGCAACTGTATCTTACATCGTCCTATAAAAAGTATGACTTTCTTTAGAAGGATAAAACCAATAACCAACCTTTGGAAGATAATTATCAATTATACGGTGGAGGAAAACACTATGCCAGCACAGAAAACATATCCAAAGCATGATGGAAACAAACAACTGCGTACAGGGTTCTATTACCTGTCAAAAGTTGCAAGGACTGCAGCAGCTGGCAACTTGAATTAATAGATTTGAGCTACCAGAGCTTCCAGTTTGAAACAATGGGGTAACACCTTCAGAAGAACGAATAACTCCTACATCTCTTGGCACCAACAAATCTCCACAACCCTTAATGGTATCTTCTGGTGCACATAAAAGAAGCATATAATCACCAAACACTAAAAGCCTGAAAATTTTCAACCTCCTAATGCAAATCAGGCAGTGCATCCAAAATTAAACTCTAGTGCTCCAAAACAGAGTGAATAACTGTACCTTGCAAATAGGGGAAGGCCTCTTCGGGCAAATATAACAGATCCGGACAAGACAGCTAGTGCTTCTTTAGTTGCATTTGAATCTGAGAATGCATTGCGACATAAAACAAGTGAAGAACGCTCAATATCAGCAGCAATAAGTGCATTATCTCCTTTTAATTCAAGGCCAATAATGTCACCAATTTCTGGACTGCATGATCAGATCAGACATACAAATTGGCTTAGGAAAACGTAGGTAGCAACAGTAATAAATTTCACAAAAGAGAGGGATCTTATAAAGATTGGCATTTCGACCACTTAATATATATATATATATATATATATGTATATTGTGAGGGATCTTGTAAAGGTTGCATTTCGACCACTTAATATATATATATATATATATATATATCCTAGTTGACATAAAACTATATGTCAGCAGTTGTGGCTATCATATCATGTACATAAAAATGAGAGAATGTAGCCACATAAACTGTTAAAGGACTAGAATCATGAGAGACTGCACAGGTGGGTGTCTCCAACTCTGGTGAATTTTATATCACATAAGCCGTTCGATGCCAGCACCCCTTCTTCACTTATTATACATCATACCAAAAACATGCTGAAAATCCAAAAAGAGCTGATGTGCGGCATCAGTAATAAACAATTGCAGGGGGATTAAACTAACAGTTCACAGTTACATAGACAACCACCAAAACAAATGTCGACTGATCGAAGTCATTTTTTTATGCAACTATAAGTTCCCATTTACTTACCTAACTAACTTCCTCACTTCAGAATAAGAGTTGATATTGAAGCTAAGTCGTTCCCATTCACATTTTTCTATACAGGTCGTTCTTAAGGAATCATTAAAGAATAATTTCATTTTGGCCCAATTAAATCCAGTATACGGCAGCTGTTGCCCATGTTAGTATGAACCATGAGTCAAGACTATTCCCCCCTAATACAAGTCATTTTCCTGCCTGATAGATCATGTATTTAACATTATTGTGCTCATATATTTTTAACATTATTTTGCTCACCCCAGGCAAAACATCCTCTGCTGCTTTTTATAGAAGAAGTTCCATCTCTTGAGCCTGTTCAATTAAGATATGAAGCACCAATTTCTTGTGAGAAAATTCAGATTACAGAAGAATTCTAAGAACATTTAAAAACAAAAAGAATAAGTAAATTAAAAAAGTACGAGTTGACCTCATGCCGTGGGATCCTCTGTTTGATATCCTCATAATATCTTAACCCCAACTTCTGTGAATGTGTCAATGAATCTTCATTCTTCAAATCATCTAATGTGCGATGTCCTTTTTCAAATAATTTTAGTGCAGTAGCTGGACCTACACCGCATATTTCCTCAAATAAGCTAATTGTTTTTACCTGCAATTAATTAACAGAAAGTAGAAAGCAGAATCGTCACAATATAAAGAAATGAGGTTAAGACTCATAGTTAGCTCAGATATTGAGTTCTGCCATTCAAACTGTGGCGATATAAATAACATTTAAAATCTACTTGTGAAGTGTACATATATAACACGCATTTAGATTAGGGTCAGGCTCGAAGTAAATAGTGAACATAACAGAAAGAAGAACTCAAATTTCAACTTAGCAGTAGAATATTTAAATCACAGAAGTGACAGAACTACTGAAAACTATTCCATTACCTTTTCATCTGTTTCAAAGTGCTCCAACTTGGATAGCTTTCTGGTACTCACTATCTCTTGAATCTGAAATCAAGGATGAAAAACTTTAGTTATTTTGAGGATTCACCAGTCCATGGACAGGAACATGTACTCTCCCACGATATGAACTAAAATTTAACCTCTCTAAATAGACTATTGATCGATATCTGATTGCAGTTAAAGTAACTGATCACAATCTCTCACCCTGATTCCCAAACCTTCCTCACAATTTATCAAAGAAATGGGTTTGTGACAAAAAAAAAAAGGCATAGAAGCATCCCAAAATTTCGTCGCAGCTCATTAAAAAAAAGTAAGTTGTAAAAATTTACGTTGGCTCTTCTATCCTCCAATCAATCAATAGAGAGAGAGAGAGAGAGAGAGAACCCTGAAAACAAGAGATTAGAGTTGATGAAACATTGCTTCACCACTGGGGCCTATAGAGATCAGTGACCAATAGCAAGGATCGAAAGCCTTCTGCTGGAAATCCTGTAAATATATTTACTGGAATGTCAGAAATGTTCACAAGTTAATATATTCAGTCCCCAAATCCTGAAAATTAAGTAGAAAAACCACTAGAAAAGTTCAATTCTTTTCTGTCCCCAATCACAGATATATCAAAATTATATGAAGCAAAACGAAATGAAAACAATTTAGATCTCCTTATCTTCTTGAAAAATGGAAAACATTCTTAGCAAAAACTCAGATATTACCTATCAACAATCTACATCCAAAAATAAAACAGAGCAAATTCACTGCAATATTCACAAAGTCACTGCGAAATACAATTGAGGGAGAAAGAGTGTCAGTACCAGGCCTTCTGATTTATACAACCAGAAACGAAAGCAAGGAAAGGTTCTTTACCCAATTTCTCACAAAGAGAAGTAATATGGCAAATTTCAAGCTTCAAATATTGAGAGTTTCCTCCTAGTTGAAGACCCAAGCATGACTCCATCACCAAACCGTTTTCCATCTTCGAGTCCATCTCTAATTCGACTTGGCAAGAGTGCAAAGCCGAGCTCGTGTTCTAGCTGGTCTTCGATATGAAATTCTGGGTCTCCTAATTAAAAACCCCCAAATTACAAAACCCACATCAGAAATCTAGGGTTTGGAGATTTACTTACATCGGGAGTAGAGATCTTCAACCAGTTTGTTGGGCGTCTGTATTGACCCTTTCATCTGAAACATAAATTGATGGGGCGGCGGCGAGAGAAAGCTAGGGTTTTGCAGAAAGGGGCGAAGAGAAAGAGTAAGAGAAATTTGGGTTTCGATTTCTCAGTCATCGTCTATTTGGCGCTATATGTTTCCTTCTTCCCACTTTCTCTGATTTTTGTAAAGGCGAAGGAGAAAGATGAGAGCTGTGAGAAGAGAGAGGGAGCTTTGTTGAGTGGAAGAGAGAGAAAGCTGAGGGGGAGAGTGGAAGAGATAGATGGCTGGTGAGATCGGGAAAATGAAAAGTGATTTTGATAGAGGGAAGCGTGAGCTCGGGTTTTGGTCGAGGGAAGTGAAAAATTGAAAATTTGGCCGAGTGTTAAAGTCAATTAAGAAGAGCGCCAAGCATATATTGAACCCTAAAACTCAGACAACATCAACTCAAGTATATTGTCTGAAAGAGAGTGGCACAATAGAAACCTAAAAACTGTTGTGTGAATTAAAACAATCAGACGACATCTTTCAGCAGGCATTGACTTAAAAGATATCAGACAACAGACACCTAAAATAAAATAAAACAGTTGTGTGATTGAAAATAATCAGACAACAGCAAAAATCAACTATTGTATAAATGAACCTTGGACAACATCACATTATAACTGTTGTCTGAATTAATTCATTCAGACAACATCAAAAAAAATCAACCATTGTCTGAAATGCTATTGCACAAGAGCCAATAAAAAACTGTTGTCTGATTCAAAAACTCAGACGACATAATATTTCTTGCTGTCGTTTGATTAAATCAGACGACAGTTAAAATGTTTGCTGTCGTCTGATATGTGTTGTCTGATTCTGAAATTGGTGTAGTGGGGTAGAAGATAGAGGGAGAGAGGGCGAGGGCGCTGATGGTTGTGGGTTTTGGTTATGGGTCTGTGTCGAGACTTGTGAGGCGCTGTCAAGAGATTGAGGAGCTGTGGGTATTTTGTTATTCTTTTGCTCAAGTGTTAGGGCTTCAAGTCCGGCTATATCAATTTGGACAAAGACTTACACAACAGAATTTTATAAAATGTGGTCTGAAGACTCCCATTTTAAATTTGGAATTTGTCTCCTATCAATCTGACTTCCCTCTTTAGGGAGTTAGAGAAATATGGTGGTGGGAAATCTCCCTCCTTCAGCCAAATATATTGATCAAACCACAGTTTTATTATTTTTCATCGTATGATTAATACATGTTTGGGAGGAAATTTGGGGTTTGAGATGGGATTTGGCACCACTACATGGTGGGAAAATTACCGCTCAATTTTTTAAGCATCACATAACAGTTTTGTCCTTAAACGTCTTCTGAACTAACTCATAAGTCCATATCAGACAACAAATTTTGTAAAAACGACGTCCGAAAAAATAAAAATCAATTAGACGACATAAAAGTATGATGCGTCGTGTGAGAGGCGTCGTCTGATTCAATTTTTGTAGTAGTGCTTTCCGGAAATCTATAGCAATCGCGATTCGGACACTGAATGCCAAAGTTGCAGCAAACCGGGTTTTCGTCCTTTTCCACGATCAAGCTATTCTTCAATTCGGACTGCCATTCGTTCTTCATCAGTCTCCTCCACCTCCAAAGAACTCTATCCTGTGTTCTCTTCAAGATAAAGAACCTCATCTTCACGAAACTCATGCAGATCAGCAACATTAAAGGTGTTAGAAATGCCCATGGATCAGGAAGTGCAACAACATAAGCATTGTCGTTGATCTTCCTCAGCACCTTAAAAGGACCATATTTTCTTGGCATCAGCTTGTTGTAGATACTAACAGGAAATCTCTATTCTTCCTCAGAAACACCATCACGTCATTGCCCTCTTGGAACACTTTAACTCTTCGATGCTTGTCAACTGCAGCTTTATACTTGGCATTAGTTTCTTCCAACTTGGTCTTGACTTCTTCTCTAACAGACTGCACATCCCTAGCCATGCCCTCAGCAGCAACACTAACACTAGGAACTTTAGGAAGCTTCACTAAATCAACCACATGTCGAGGAACAGTAGTATAAACTAATGAGAATGGTGACTTCCCTGTGGCACTATGCACAACACTGTTATAAGCAAACTCCACCTGTGGCAAGGCATAATCCCACTGTTTGGGCCTATCTCCACAAACACTCCTGACCATGTTACCTAAAGTTCTATTAGTAACTTCTGTTTGCCCATCAGTTTGAGGATGAGCTATGCTGCTTCAATTCAAAGCTATTCCAAACATTCTCCACAACGTAATCCAGAAGTGACTAAGGAACTTCGTGTCTCTATCAGAAGTAATGGACTTGGGAACTCCATACAAACAAACCACCTCCTTGAAAAAAAGTTTGGATATATTGGAAGCATTAGCAGTCTTCTTACAAGCTATAAAGTGCGCCATCTTGGAGAACCTGTCAACTACCACAAACACAGAATCCACACCCCTTTGGGTACGGGGTAATCCCAACACAAAGCCCATAGCAAGATCCTGCCAAATATCTTCAGGAATAGGTAAAGGTAAATAAAGACTAGTATTTTGGGACTGACCCTTAGAAACCTGGCAGGTGTAGCACTTCCTCACAATAGCTCCTACATCCTTCTTCAACTGTGGCCAGAAATACCTCTCCTCAAGGCTAGTAATAGTTTTGTCTCGCCCCAAGTGTCCACTCAAACCCCCTCCGTGCATATCTCTAATCAGTTTCTACCTCAATAATGAACTAGGAATACATAGCTAATTGCCCTTGAATAAATAACCATCATTCACATAGAAATCTGCAACTGCATGATTGTTACTGCACTTGGTCCAAATCTCCTTAAAATCAACGTCTTCCTCATACAATTCTATCAAGAGATCAAAGCCACAATCTCCTAAGCTAAACTGACCAGCAAGGAAGTCCTCCTACTCAAAGCATCTGCCATCCTATTAAGGCTGCGTTTGGGGGAGCTTTTTTGCTCCCCCGCTTATAAGCAGAAGACCATAAGCGTTTGGTAACAAAATTTGTGAGCAGCTTTTTCCAGAAACTGTTGTGGCTTCCTTCGAAAAGCAGAAGTAGCCTCAACCTAGCTTTTAGAAGCCAGAAGCTTGGCCTTCACTGTGGCACTGGTGACTGTAGATTAATGAAAGTTCTAAAATACCGTTCTTTACCCTTTCTTGGTGGAAGCAATTACTCGATATCCCTACACCGCATCCAATCTCTCTCCCTCATCACAGACGCCGCATCGATCTCTCTCCCTCTGACGCTGCCTCACGTATCTTCTCATCAGGATCTTGGGTTGGAAATCGAAGCCCCCCCCCAAAGCAAGGCTGCTTGGGAATTGCATTCAGGTTCATTTCTAAGCTATTTCAGTTTCAAAGTTTGATGATTTTGATGAATATTTGTGTTCAATTTTGTTCTGGATTTTGAAGATGAGTGGTAGAGATTGTGATTTGCAGTGTGTGTGTGTGTGTACTGGGCAAGGTTCTAAAATAAGGCCTAGGCGGCCGCCTAGGCACTCCATGTAGTTCCGATTATGGCCTAGTCGATCGAGCTAGGCGAGGGGTTGAAAGTCGGCCGCCTAGACGGTTTAAGCGATTCTTGGGAGGGCTGGGCGGGTCTGACTGGGCGTTGGGCGGTCAGTGATTAAACCTCGCATGTCTCCCTCTCTCCTCTTTCTCTCTCTCTCTGGCATGGCCGCATGGATGCCTTTTCTCTCTTCAACGGTGACACCGAGCCGGACTGACGGTGGTCAGTCTTCAATCTTCCAGAAACACCGAGATAACAAAATCAAAACTTTGCTGAATTGTGCAACACAGAAAAGAAGAAATACAAATTGGGATTTGATTTTGGTTTCTGGGTTTTTGAAATTTCAAATAGAGCACTGCAAAGATTGAAAGTTTATGATGTGGGAAAGAGAATATGGATTGGGTTTTGTTTTAATTGTGATAAGGGGTGTTGGGTAGGCTACTGGGATGGCGTTGGGGATTGGAAATTGAAAGATGGCACTTCAAAGGTTTGAGCTTTCCAGGAAGAACATGAGAGACAGAGACAGAGAGAGGTGATGTGTTGACTTTTGGTTTTTCAGGGAGATGGGAAGTTCTGATTATTTGGTGGGCCAAGGGAGGTAAGGCCTAATTATGGAGGAGAGGTCCGGTTTAATTAGATGGAGGAGTTATTTTTTATAAAGTAGGACTATTTTTAATTAATTGTTGGACTTTAAATATATTTATTAATATATTTATATATCATAAAAATAATAAAAATTTAAAAAATTAAAAACCACCTAGCATAGGTATGGGAAAATATTTCAATCTGGGAAAAATATATACCCTTTAACACCTGCAACCATAATGCATCTAGTTCCAGAATAATTTGATCTCCAGCACATCTTGATTACCATAGGTATCACGGTAGAGAATTTTTGTAAAGCACGTAGTCATCATTGGTATTCCGTAATCTTGTCCAATTATGTAAGGCAGTAGGAGTAGTTTGATTGCTGAGATTATTGATAGTAAATGTAATCATAGTCAGCATGCACTATATTTGTATATGGGACAACACTGATTTGATAATAACCCAAGCTTCCTTTTCTTTTGAAACAATCAACTATATGTATGTAAAATTGTAAACTAAGGATTAGCTAGATGAGAACAACTCCTCATTGATACGATCGATTTGGCCTTTTCCCCTTGATCATGAAGGAGAGAGGTCCATCACTTCTGGGAGTCCTTTGATCAAAACATCTATTTTACTCAATTTCGGGGATTTGCTCAATTCTCTTTGCCTATGTTTGTCTTTGTATTTTTAACTACAGTAGCTCACTTCAGCTTAAACTCTTCCATCAAGCAAAACCTCATACCAAATAGAACAGCTAATGCTTCACTAGAGTAGGCTGAAAGGCATCCCAACATATTATGCATAAATGCCCTTTAACTTTCCATTCTCATCTCTGACCACTCCACCCAACCCAACTTTGACAGCATCAACATTTAGTTTGAGGAAAGGAGGCTTCGGTGGAATCCACTTGTCATTAGTGCTTGGTGGGTTTGTTACATGGCTTCTATAAGCCTTTCTAAAAGAATAATGGATTACTGCTTCATTTGTTGTGATATATAGTGATCATTTAATTCTAGTGGATACTAAAGATTCATACATTTAATTCTTGTGGAAAAACCAGAACAAGAAAATGATCTGGGACATAATCTCAAACATGAAAGCTATTATCCATTAGGTTGATACTAGATGCACTGAAGAATGGAAATTTCTTTGATGAACTATAAGCTATTTCAATTGTTATTCTTGTTCTTATGTTTAGCTTGGTTTTTGTCTAAATTGGTTTAAGCTTCTGCAAAGTTAGTAACCTAAATGATTTTCAAACATAATGCAATCATAGAAACAGATTAAGATGATAAGAAACTTGGATTTCTAAAGGTGGGTGTCTTGAAACTTGGTAACTTTTACTTCTTCTAAAATTTTAGATTCTGATGCTGTAAAAGCTTTCACCTTTGTGTAGAATCGACAGAAAGATGGAGCTATTAGGACAAAAGTAAGCTCTTGGTTAGATGATACCCACAATTGTGCATTCGACCAACTGCGAGTTGTCAAAGTAAGTGACATTTCCGACATGAAATTGAAAGCTGAACTAGCACTTATCAGGTTTCTGCTTTTAAATTCAGTTGTGCTTGAGAACATGATTGCTGATGATTGGTTTGATACCTTACTTGATGCAAAAACTTCCCTATTACATAAATTTTTTTGATAATTTAATATTGGGATCTCTTCTATTGTCCAAAATCATGGAGACAAGCTAGTGTATTGGTGGGTATGAGATACCCTCATTTACAACTATTTGAACAAAAATTTACAAGTATTTGAACCAAAATTACAACATTGAGAACAAAAGTTACCATATTCATTTACATTATTTACATATAGTTAAACAAAAATTACAACATTGATAACGAATTTGTTCAAAATCTTGTAAAAATGTCATAAAATGTGTAATTACCATTATTAGAACTAAGATTACAACATTGACAACGAATTTGTTCAAAAACTTGTAAAATGTCGTAAGATGTGTAATTACCATTATTAGAACTAAAATTACCCAAAGTATGACTCAAATTACAACTTTGACAACAAAATTTGTTCTCACTTTTGTAAATGTGGGTATGAGATACCCACCACTACACTAGAATTTCCCCAAAATCATGACGAGTTTTTTACTTTATGTTTTAGAAGGTTAGGTAGGATGCACAAGTGAATGCAGAAAAAAATGAAACCTTTGATGAGTTTTTGTTAAATTAGTTTATCTTCTATTTGCATAAACAACAACGCAGACATTCAAGATTATGACATGAAAGTCAGTTGGTAATATAATGTGTTAATTAGGGTACCGCTATCAGTTATCATAGAGAAGAAGAAGAGAAGAGAAGGAGAAGGAGAAGGAGAAGAAGGGGAAGGAGAAGGAGAAGGTGAAGGTGAAGAAGAAGGAGGAGGAGAAGGAGGAGAAGGAGAAGGAGAAGGAGGAGAAGGAGGAGACGAAGGAGGAGAGGGAGGAGGAGAAGGAGAAGGAGAAGAAGAAGCAGAAGAAGAAGAAGAAGAAGAATGGTCATGGTGCACAAAAAATGGAAATAATAAGAAATACCATTACTCAAAGTTTGATGAGTGCGCGTAATAACGTAAACATTTGAATATGTTATAATATTTTTTGTGGTTACTTGATGCGAACCAGAAATCAATTGTTATTAATGTTACTAATATATTGTCTAATATTAATCATATGGTTACCATGATTTATAAAAATTGAAAGTTGACAAAAATTAATAAGGACATAATAAAGATTAAAAATAATAACAAAGCATTCGAACAACATTGTATTATCAAACAATCAAGGCAAAATAATCTATTATGTCCAATTTGGTCATTCCAAAAACAAAAAGCACAAGCCAGTTTGAGTTTACCAAACACTTTGCCACTGCTTTTGACACTGAAAGCTCTTATAAAAAGCCAGTTTACCAAACACATAGTTGCTTTTCTTTTCAGCCACTTATTCTCAAAAATAAGCAGAAGCCAGTTTTTTCTGAAAAGCTCAGCCATACAAATCATGGCCTAAGAGTACCAAATTTATGCTAAATCACAAAATGAAATTTTTGTAGAAAACTCACCCACCTTGCATGCATCTTGTTCACAGTTTTCTGACTATTAAGGTACTTCAAGGCCTGATGGTCAATGAATAATACAAATTCTCTCTGAATTAGATAGTGCTCCCATTGCTTTAACGCCCGGAACACAGCATAAAATTCATGATCATAAGTACTCCACTTTTGACGAGCTTCACTCAATTTTTCACTAAAGAACACTACTGGCCTCTTCTCTTGTGACAACACTACACCTACTTCCACGCCACTAGCCTCACATTCAACCTCAAACACCTTGTCAAAATTGAGAAGAGCAAGAACCAGTGCAGTACAAAGTTTCTCCTTGATTAAAACAAAGCTCTTCTCTTGTTCTTCACCCCATTGGAATTTGTCTTTCTTCAAACATTCAGTAATAGGAGCAGTAATGGTACTGAAATTTCTTACAAATCTCTTATAAAAGTAGCCAAACCATGAAAACTCCGCACCTCAAAAACTGTTTTTGGAGCTGGTCATTCTCTGATAGCTCGTACCTTGTCTTCATCAAGCTGAATGCCTTCTTCTCCAACCACAAAACCTAGAAACAACAGCTTGTTGGTACAAAAAGTACACTTCTTCAAGTTAATGTACAGTTAATTTTCCTGTAAAGCACCCAAAACCTGCCTCAAATATACCAGATGTTCTTCTTTGGTCCTGCGATATCAATATATCATCAAAATACACCACAACAAAAAAACCAATAAAAGGACAAATAACCGGGTTCATAAGCCTCATAAAGATGCTGGGTGCATTAGACAACCCGAATGGCATCACCATCCACTCATATAACCCATCATTGCTCTTAAAGGTTGTCTTCCACTCATCCCCTGGCTTGATTCGAATATGGTGGTAACCACTTCAAAGATCTATTTTTTGTAAACACCTTGGAACCCCAGCCTCTAGCTCATCAAGCATGTCCTCCAAACGAGGAATAGGAAACCTATACTTCACAATTATCTTATTTATAGCCCTCCTATCAACACACATCCACCATTGATTGCCCTTCTTAGGAACAAGGAGGACTGGAACTGCACAAGGACTCATACTTTCACGAATGAACCCTTTCTTCAGCAAGTCTTAAATCTGCTCCCTCAAAATCTCATTCTCTGTAGGACTCATGTGGTAATGGTTTAGCAAACTAGCTCCAAGAACCAAATCATTCTGATCCTGAATGTCCCTCATAGGTGGTAACTTGTTGGCAGATCATCTGAAATCAGCTCCTCAAACTCTCCCAACAAATTCTGCACTTCCTTAGGGATCACCATATATATCTTCCTTTTCTGCAGTCAACAACCCTTTAATCATCACTGGACAAATAACTTCAGATTCTTTAAAGGCTTCCTCCATCTCGAATTCACTGCTAGACAAGGTCAGAAAACTCTCCCCTTTCTTTACACCAGATCTCTCAAATTGATAAACAAGAGCCATGGCAATTTTATGACTATTCCACATAAACATCATCACATTATCTCTTCCTTTGTAAGACACATCCACATCATATTGCCAGGGTCGCCCAAATAAAATATGACAAGCATCCATATCAATAATATCACACAAAACTTCATCTTTATAATGCTTACCAATGGATACCGGTACTTTGCAGGACTCAGCAATTCGAACTTGTGGACCTTTCTTGACCCATCCCAGAGAATAAGGTGCCTCATGAGACTATTTAGGTAACTGCAAATACTCCACAAACTTTCTGGCTACGAAATTTTCGCAGCTCCCATTATCCACAATCAGATTGCACACTTTGTTATTAATGGAACAAAGTGTTCTAAAAATATTGCGTCGTTGCCCATCTTCCTTAGGAGATAATAAGATCCTCTGCAATATTAACCTTCTCAGGAGTCTCCTTCACCGCAAACTCAACCCCTTCATAATCATCACGTCTTCCAACTTCTTCATCATAATAATCCATAAGGGCAATTTGTCTCCTCTTAGGACACACATTAGACCTATGTCCAAGCTTGTTGCATCTATAGCAGATTTCTATTGTAGGCCTCACATAAGGATTATTAGGCTTCTGATTTGGGACCCTATTTTGAGCACCACTAGAACTGCTAGAACCGCTAGTCCTTTTAAAAGGAGAATTGGAAACCCTAGGTCTACTCTCTGTATTCTGCTATATGGCTTTACCCTTGCCAACTGAGGAGTTCACCAACTCTGTGCTCCTTTGATAGGTATACCTTTGGAAAGAAGAAGTTCATGAAGGCTTCTCTAATAGTTTCGCTTTCAATGCTAGGCTTGAAGTTTCTGTCATAGTCCACATAGTTTGCAACCAATTTTCTCCTGAATGGCTGGCTTCAGCCCACTGATATAGTGAGCCACCTTCTGACTTTCAGTTTCTCCTAGTTCATTACACTCTGAATAGTTTAAGAACTCAGCAGTGTACTCAGCCACAGTCCTAGTGCCTTAGACACAATTAATATATAACCTGTACATAATCTGCTCATAATTATCTGGCAAGAACCTCTCCATCATCAGTTGTTTCATTCTTTGCCATGTTTGAATGCCCTACTTTCTCTGCTTCTTTCGAGTATTCTACAACTTATTCCACCAAACTGCAGCAGTACTCTTCAATCACTGGGCAACATGTTTAACCTGCTTGTGTTTAGGCACCTCCATAATCTCAAAGAATCTATCCACCTGAAGCTGCCAATCTAGATAATCTTCCACACCTAAGTTGCCCAAAAAGAAAGGAATTTCAGCCTTGACTTTGTAATCTGGTCAGCTTATCCTTGTTGTTCATGTTGCACAATTTCTTCTTCAGAATCAGATTCTGAATTATTAACAACAACTTCACCAAGTGGAGCCCTACCTTGTTGGCCTCCTTCCCCGCCTCTATTCCGATTGTTGTTGTTGTTGTTGTTCCTCACTCCCAACAATCCACGAATTTCTCCAAACTGATTGTTCACGGAGTTGATGGCAGCGGTAAACGCTGCGGTAAGAGAAGCAGTAAGAGCATCAAGATCTGCTCTTGTAACATCACCCATTGCTACTAACGTAACTAGGAGAGACAGGGAAGACCTGCTCTGATACCACCTGACGCAGTCGGAAGTAACCCTAGGTTTACAAGCAATAAACCTAAAACAAGAATTCTGGAGTCCACAAGAGATAAATGAGAAAACTCTCAATTTTGATTGATAATATGATAAAAGATAGATTATGCAGCCATTTAAGGTTGCTTATATATGAGAAAAGAAACCCTAGGGCGACTAACAATGAAACCTTAAAGCCCACGGGTAAAAACAAAACAAACTAGGAAACCGAAAATTCGAAAAAACAGTAAATTACCGTTTTGAGGCCTTAAATGACCCCGAAAGCCCGAAAAAGCCCACACATCGTGGTGTAGTGACGCGTTTTGTTCCTGGCAAAAGGAATTGGGCCATTCCATGTCCTTGAACTAAACTTGATGGCCTAACCATATTGTAGTCACAGAGGAATATGTAGGCAACATCTCCAAGAATAATTGCCTATGGCGGAGAATGGTGTGCGTAGTCGCACTATCCACAAGACATTGCAGTTCTCCAGAATCAATTCCTAAAAGAAAAGGCTCGTAATTAAAAAGGAGTCTTAATGAAAAGAACTCAACTTTTAATAAACCAAAAATAATTACATCATTGTCTCTTGAGCCAAATAAAATCTAATCCAATAAACTAGCTAATGCAAAACAATGGCATTTGTCTAACTTCTTTCGGTAACTCCAAAGAAAATGTGACCAGGTGAGTAGAGAGATGTCGGTGGAGCAAGGCTCGTTTAAGTACCACTAATCTCAAAATTTTCCTAGATATCACACTTACTTTGGATGAGCATAATTTGAAGAAAGGCTAAACCATTGGCATTCACTACAAAAAATAAGTTGGCAATTACCTACAACTCTTGGAAAATAAAAAGACTTAATCAAAATCGCCAGTCTCTTGGCCCTTGAAGTCTTTCACCCTAAGAGCGAGATCGTCATCTTGATCTTCTTGCTCCATGTAATGTGCTTCCCTTACTTCACGATACGCCTTGTATGCATCTGCAACATTTTGGGATACTCTACATGCTTTGGCCCAATGTCCGGACGCTCCACATCGAAGACAAGCATCATTATGGTCAGGCTCCCTTGATCGAGACGCTTTAGGGGCGCGTTGAGGACGGCTTCTTTCCTTAGTTGCGTCACCACCATAGCCGGAGGCTTGGTCTCTCTCTCTTCACATGTTGACCTCCACTGTTCCGTGCATGCTTATCTTGGTGGTTTCCTTCCTCTTTGGGGCGAGAATATGGACCTAAACGTCCAGAATTATCTCTACTCTTAGGATTTCGCTCTTTGTGTCCTCCCTTAGGGGCGCGACTATAATTAGACTCCGGAATAGACTTGGTTCCCACAGGTCTAGAGTTATAGTTCTTCACAAGGATATTGTCGTGCTTCTCAGCTACGTTCATGGCGCCAATAAGCTCATGAAACCTTGTGATGCGTCCTACATTTACATCAATCCGATAATTCTTTGCAATCATTAGTGCAGAGACGGGGAAGGTAGAGAGAGTCTTCTCAATCAACATCGTATCAATGATGGCCTTGACACAAAACTCCATCAAAGACTTGATACGAAGGGCTTCCAAATTGTAGTTAAGCACGGACTTGAAGTCACAGAAGCGGAGGCTATGCCATCTCACTTTTAAATCTGGAAGCAAGGAGTCATAAATGTTGCCAAAACGCTACTCGAGCTCTACCCATAGTTTTCTAGGGTCTTCCTCATTGAGATACTCATTCTGGAGCGGGTGATTCATGTGCCTTGTCATAAGAATTATGGCTTTAACTTCATTGGCCTCTCTCGTAGCTCTATTCGCTTCATAAGCGATTGTATCTAGGATTCCATCAGCCTTAAGATATTGGCGCACATCACCGACCCACATGCGCTATCTTGCGTCTGTTGTCTCTAGTGGAACAAAGTTCAACTTGTTTAGGTTACTCATCCTGAAAAACAACAAAAGATTAGGGTTAGTTTCGGAGCGAAAAAGGCTACCACGAAAACAATAAAAATTTCTGAGAGTAGTCGCTTCCAAGAAATTATGGATTTCTTAGCGTAGTCACTTCCAAGAAATCCAATTCCAAGATATTGGATTAGATAGAAACAATGATGTGTTTGTGGTCGATCATAACTTCTCAACAAACTCTAAGTTTGGAGGACTCTACAAGCTCCAAGCTTGGAGTGATCACGAACCCCTACAGTTCGGCTTTTTTGGTCTCCTCTATGAAGAAGAAGAAGAAGAAAAGGGGGGGGGGGGGGGGGGGTAGAAGAAGGGGGGTTGCAAATCCCAGAGAAAAAGAATAAAAACTTCAAAAATGGAAACTTTTAATAAAAATTACCTCGAAATAGGTCGCCGGAAAATTTGACCGGAAAAAGTCATCGAAGGTGGGCCTGGTGCATCAGTGGCTAGTGGGCTGCGTCAATGGGCCAGGTGGAGTGCCTCTTTTTTCTTTTTCTTTTTTAATGTTTTTGGCAGTGGGCCGCACCAACCTTGGGCCTGTTCTTCTCCTCTCTGGATCGAGCTTTCTTCTTCTTTAGGCTGGGTTGCATCACCTTTTTTTTTTCTCTGGGCTGACTGGAACAGAAGGATTAAGGCAGACGACGGTTCAAAGGGTGTACCTGTTCTTGTGGCCAGTTCAGGGAAAAAAAATTTTGGTTCCCAGAATCTAGAATCAAGGCGCTGATGGTGATGAAATATGGTGGTCGGAGGCGGACTAGAAGAATGCGAACCTGGCAGGGATCCTTTTGTTACTTCTGGAGGCCAGTTCGGTATTTTTCCGCCCGGTTCTGCAAGTGGCGCCACCGGTTCTGGACTCTTGGGATTGAGGGCTTCAATATATGCGGCGGTGGTTGCTAGGGTTTGAAGGCTAATATTTTAAGGTTTCAGGGTTAGGGCTTCGGATAACGTGTTTTAGGGAATCGATATTTGAGAGAGAAATTAATGTGCTTTCATTGATAATAGGGGCCTCTTTATATAGAGGATTACAATGCATAGAATCAGAATTGTATAAGGAAAGGTAATCATACATTGATTGGATATCTCTAAAATTCTCCGAGATTATCTCTAATTCTAACTCTATTTCAACTAGAGTAAGTAACATCGAGTTTAGACCAGACATAAAATCTAGATTTAATTGAACACCTCAATTTATTTCGTATTTATCGTTCGGAAATTTACATAATCAATGTTGGATCCACTTACATTTCTCCCAAAGCAAAAAAAAAATCCTTTTATTACTTTTTTGAGTAATAACTAGACTGAAGACTGAACCGAACAGATTTCGTTGTTGTGATGCCGACATACCCATTTGAGTTCAGCTTTCTGTCTCATAAATACTTGACTCTATCATATGTAACTTTAACCTGAACAAAATATTAACGTCACAAACACGAACGGTAAAAAGTGAAACTCAGCGGGGGACCCCTTTTTCCTTTCAGTCATCCTACGCCGCCCACCAAATTAGTAAAAAAAAACAAACCAGTCAGCCAATAAAACACCGCCACGTCATCACCTGCCCCCTTTCAAACTCGGAGAAAATTAAAAATAGAGGCCACAGGAGCCCCAATATCTATCCCACCTCTTCTCTTTTTCTCTCTCTCTCTCTCGCTTTGAGCGACCATCCTTGACAGAGCTCTAGAGCGACGAGGCTTCTGGGGCTCGCTTGCTCTCGACTCTCTTTCTCTGTTTTCTCTCGTGTCTTTTTCCTTCGCCAAGATGAGACGCTCCGGTTTGTAATTCCGATTATTATTATTTTTTGTTTAATTTAGCTTTCAATTCTTTATTTTTTTAATTTTTTTATAATTCTTTAGTTTCGTTTCCCAGTAGTTTTGATTTATGTGATTCGAGTTTTTTTTTTTGTTTTTGTTTTTGTTTTTGGTGTTGATGATTGAATTGATGAGCGTAGGAGTGCAGATCAGGGTGAATTGGAGGTTCATGCAAAGCATGGAATTGGTTTTTAGTTTCGTGGATAGTGAAATTTATAGGAATCTAAATCAAGAAAGGAAAGGAAAGATCGGAAGTATGGGGGTGGATGAATTTACTCGGTAGTTAGATTCTGGATTGTTGACATCAGTGAGCTGGTTGACCAGAAATCTGTGATTGCATAATTTACGGCCGTTTAGTAATGTTTCCTGTTTTGTGTTTTCTGAGTTGAAAATGGGAAATAAAGAGAGGAGCGACATAGAAGAAAGAATATAGATAACATTAGAGTTACATATAGTACACCGTTTAGAATTCATTTTGGATGCCTAGCTAGGATGATTTATTGACACCCACTTTATCTCTTTTTTGTGAAATTTCCATTCTCAATTGAAGCCTTATTGTATATGACTTTGGAAGCTCCTGAGTTGTATCTTTCCACCTGTTTGGCTCTCTAACAATTTTTTTGTTCCACACCAATCTTCTTACTATCAAGGCTGGAAGGCCGGAATAAACATCTTCTACTATATTGTCAACTAAGAAACATTCACATGGTCCTTCAACTTGTTTTTAAAATCTCACACAGAACATCAACTGCCCTGGGAGAAGTGGGACTCTGATTGGTTCCAACACGCAGAGTAAGTGACCTAGAATTTACCGGATGGTATCATACCCAGTGGATTTGAATGAACAGAAATTATTCCCTTATGGAGGGCTCTATCCTGGATCTGAAATCAAGAGCCACTTGAAAATTTTCATCAAGTATCCTTCAACCATGAATTGACAAAGTCTTTAAAGATAATTAACCTGGTTATTGCTGTATCATTCTAATTAAATCTCCATTTCCTGCTGATGAACTCCAGAATCACCTCTGTTGATGGCTTTCCATAGAGTTAGAACCTCGTCAATTGAGAAGGCATTCTAGGATTAGATTTCTTCAGCTACATGGGTGGTGCTGGTCTCTCAAACAGAGAGGCAAACGTTTATGGGCACAGAGGCCTTTGCCAGTGTTTGCATTTTTCCGCTTGGTACAGGACTCCTCCTTTAGCACTTGTGGATGAGAACCACTAGGGTCCTTGGAGTCTCAATCACTGTGGTCTCCCTAGTGATTATTATATGCTTGAGGAAGCACATTACTTAATGAAATCTTGCTTTATGTTGAAAATATTTCTAGTTTAGTGGAGATATTAGTAGTTGTAGAAGTATGTTTCTAATTTTTTCAGAAATTCACCTATGCTTTGGATATTATCTGCTGAATTCTTGTTGAGTTTGCCTTCCATATATTCTTTAAATATAACTAATCCAATCTTAAACTGTTCAGCCATTAAAGCAGCTTCTAAAGAGTTGGAACGGATTGATAATGTGTTCTATACCTATGCAAATACAACTTCTGGTTTGATTGAGTAAGTCTACTCCATCAGAATACTTGTTTGGATTTATGAATTTGGTCTCTGCTTTTGTTGGAACAGGTCGTGGAAAGTTGTACTTTTGGTCAATGAAAGGTTTAGAGCATAGTGACAGAATAAATTTAGCAACTTCTTTATGAAGTCAAGATCTTGTTGCATCTATGAATCTCAAGGAACTTCAGAATTTTGAACACTATAATTAAGGATATTTTGATCTTGAACAGTTGTCATGTCATAACTATAGGTCTTCTTCAGGAACCAAAGCAAAAGTTGCATGGAAATCACCATTCTTTTAAACTAACTCAGCAAGTCAGCATCATAGTAATCCTATTCACCATAAAGGGTTTCCATGCTATTGTCCATAAAAACCTTATGCCCTATAGTAACCATGTTTATTATTTGTCCCTGAAACTTGAGGGAATCATAATTTATCTTGAAGACATACAGAAGAGAATGCTCCTACAAATTATAAATATTCTGGAAAAGAAACATCATTTCATAATTTTAAGTTACAATTGAATAATTGCATGTTATAGACATGTGATACATTAATCCCACGATATAATAATTCTTGTATCAACTCCACCATATAATATTTCCAAATGTGAGAAGCTATAATTTCATTAATATATATGTGCCATGCTCTTACAAATATAATTAATTTTCATTTGCTTTTCTGAACAGCCCAGAGGGAATTGAACGTCTTTGTTCAGATATGGAAGTTGACCCTACAGATGTAAGGGTCTTGATGCTTGCCTGGTAAGTTCTATCTATAGTCATTTGTGACATCACTTCATAAATTTGGATTCATTCTAATGTGTTAAAACTGATGGACCAGGAAAATGAAGGCTGAAAAACAGGGATTCTTTACCCTGGTAAGCAACACCTTTTCTAGTATGTTGATCAAAATTGATAGGCCAGTATCTTTTTCTTGTGCTGTACAGTTGCTTTTGCGCCTCAATTTTGTTGTATTCTTATTACTTGAACAGTTGTCTTTGTTTTCTCTTATATATATATATATATATATTTGTGGCCCCTTCTAGAGTGGACCTCCATACTTTTAAATTTGAGGATTTTTAGTATTTCACTAGTATAAGACCTAATTCAACGTTTTCAACCGTTGATCTTTTGGATTCCTATGCAAAAATTGTGTATACAAAAAATCAACCTAATCCATAATTATTTGGTCATTAAAATTGTGTAAACAAATGTAGTCCGTTAGATAAAATTAGAACTATCATGGTGCTAATCAAATGTTTAAACATTTTTCGATTTGACTAATTTTTGTAGGATTCATACTATGTATATACAACTATGAACTATTGAATGAATGGTTTAGATTATTAAAGTAAATGCTAAAAATATAAACATCCTCAAGTATATGAGTCACTTGTGGCCTGTCGCAAAAGTAAATCCTATCTTTTACTATATGAAATGATGAAAATTAAAGAATCTGATATTTTCTAGATATGGTGTATGTAAGGCCATGTGTAGTCACATTTGAACAACCATTTTTCCCATCATTAAGAAATGCTAATCTTATAACAAGATATCTGCTTGAAGTATGTCATTGTTAGCACTTCTAGCCATATCTAGCTTACATTTTTAAAGAATCATTGTATTTGGCGTATTCATCCTACTGTATATTTGTCTCTTATGGATGATACCTTAATAGTTACTAGTCTTTTATTCCCATGTGTTGTAATTGATAGACGAATGTCATGTTTGACAGGAAGAGTGGCGAGTTGCACTTAAAGCATTAAGGGCGGATAGTTTAAGTAAATTAAAGAAGGCACTTCCAGAGCTAGAGAAAGAGGTATAATATTTCAATTTAGCTTCCTTCTAGAGCATTGTGATAATTTAATAGATTCCCACATATAAGATGGAAGTCACAGAAGATCTGATTTTTTTTCTTCTTCCTTTAATTGTATCATTTAAAGGTCAGGAGGCCATCAAACTTTGTGGATTTCTATTCCTATGCATTCAGATATTGCTTAACAGGTAATCGTTATCTTGGCATGTTGTTTCATCTTCAAACATAGCTGTGTCCTTTGTTTTTACCATTCATATATGCATGCTAATTTCAACCTTGTGTGATTTGTTTTTGTTAGAGGAGAAACAGAAGAGCATAGATATAGAGAGCATATGCCAATTATTACATATTGTTTTAGGATCTCAATACCAAGCGCAGGTTGACTCATTTGTAGAGTACTTAAAGGTAAGTGACTGCATTTGTGTCATTCTGCAGTCATTTATGTATGTGGACCTTTGATGGCTAGTCATAGACAGCACCTTTTCCAGAAATATATATATATATATATATATATATATATGGGAAGTAAATTTGAAAGTGTTTGTTTGCTAAATGCAGACTCAGAATGATTACAAAGTCATAAACATGGATCAATGGATGGGCTTTTACCGATTTTGTGATGAGGTAATCTCAAACTTTGGCTGCTGATTTCAAAATTGCTGCTTTTGCTTCTTCTGTTCAATGGATGGGCTATTATAATGTTATTAATGTATAAAATGTTCTATAATGCATGCTAATGCTATCATGGCTTTAACACATGAAAATTTTGCACTAATCATGTATGTTCAAACTCTAAGACTGAAGTTTGAGTCATACACCCACTTTGGGTAAATGTAACTGGCTACCTGATTTTCTATAACTATTCTGTAGTTACAGTTAGTGCCTCAATGCATTTGAAACCGCTCGAAATTTACTAAGCTGAGCCAATTTGAACTATGCCTTGCTCCAAAAAACGAAGCATGCCTGTAGTTTATTGTTTTGCATATTGCTGGTGGCCATGGCCTTAACGCTTACCCTTTACACAATCTTTTGCACAGATAAGTTATCCAGACCTTAGCAACTACGATCCTGAACTTGCATGGCCTTTGATCCTTGACAATTTTGTTGAATGGGTGCGAGAAAAGCGGAGCTAGAGCCGATGATTCTTGGTCAACTTCAGTCTCTGCTGAAAACAACAATTCCTCCTGAAGTACTCTTTGTTCCCACTTTTCCCAGTTCGACCCAATATTCTGTGGCTGCGTTGACGTACTTACCTATATTTCTATAGTGAATTGGCCTTTTTGCAGGACATCGGATGGCCCCAGGGATTTTATTTTGGTTCTCTTTTTCTCTTCCAAATATGAATAGGTTCCTCAAAGTGCTTGGCTTTGGAAATTGTATGTTTGTGATATGATTGTTCTTGGGAAAGCCTTGTTAAATGTCACAGCGGCTTCCATAATTAATTCTGTTGAATATTCAATTAATTGCTCTAAGTTTCTTGAGCAAATGGTGTTAAGGCCGCTGAACTACGCTGTCTTAGTGTTAAGCGATTGTATCATGAATGTGTTTGATAGAATAAAAGACACTTTCGTCTGAATCTATAATCATGTGTTGGAATGTGTTTGATAGAATAAAAGACACTTTTGAATTTCCTGCCAATAGGTTTCGTCTGAATCTATAATCATGTGTTGATATGGGTGCACTTCCCTGTTACCATCTTATAAAACAATCCTGAAATTGCGCTCGGTTTAATACATATTTCACCGTATGATAGCAAATTTTATCACCTACCAGTCTCAGAATATTCAAGAGTAAAAGTTGCAGTTTTTGTGCTTTTATCGTTCTGTTTTACCCAACGTAGGACTGGATGTGCGAGAATCATTGCTTGAATAGTTTTTTTATTTTTTTAATAATACAATGAATTGCGCAACAACTAATCGTCCGTGAGATCAAATTATCATGGGCATTCGATACTCCTGAAGAAATGAACTCGCCTGTATCAATTCAATGCCTACAGATGGAGTTTGGTGCATGTGTAACTCACTTGGACTACGGATTTTGGTGCATGTGCAACACTCCTGGACCGTCGAGACACAAACGTGCCTCAATTGTTCCAACAAGTCAAATAGGCAGTTCTATAGTTGATAACCGACCCTAGTTAAAGACGAGGAAAAGAGAGCAATGAGATGACTAAAGTGAGCGGCGTGAGAGATTTCTGATAAAGAAAGAAAGGGACATGATTTTCAATTCGAAGGGCATATGATGATCAAAGAAATAGTGAAAGAACGTGATGGCACATTGCGTGGGGCATTCAACATTCCTTTCAAAGCAGACACACTTTCAAAGCCTTTCTCCAAACTGAAACAGTCCAATGATATCACAAAAGTTCATGGTTGCATAGCTTTCTTTAAGCCAATAGGGAAAACCTTTAAGGAAAACAGAACCCAGACGTTTCCTTTGTTTAATCTTTATGTGACTAGGTGCATCTTTTGCTTTAATAAAGCTACACTTTTAGACCAATGTGTATAATGTTTATTCTCTTGAATAGATTATATAGACAACTATAGATTGCTATAGATTTATAATCACTCTCACAGCACACTCGCTGCTTTGTGAGTACAAATCAAGTCAGGAAAACAGACTTAGGTGCCATTTTATCATCGTAAGAAAATCAAACCAGAGGGATCAGCTTTCATTTCATTGTTTGCAGAGAAATATCATCAGTTGCTTAAATTATACATGTACATAGTTGGCATTTTCAGGAGCACAGCTAAAGAATGAACGAAATAGTAGAAACAGAAACATGAATTTTTCACTTTGCCTCTTTCCTTTAAGCAATTCTCAATAGAAACGAAAATCTGTGCTGCAAACAACCATGATCAGGATGAAGAACCAACAATCAAAGGCGACGAAGGAGGATGAGCACGTCTTGTTCGGCTTCTACCCCTGCGGGTTGTTGGGCCGGATGGAGAGGAAGATGAAGATGAAGAAGAAGTAGAAGGTATTGCCACATTGTTTGCTTGGCTTGTTAGTTTCTTCTCGTCTCCTTCATATGCCTTATCGTCTATTCTGTGATGACGAACTTTTGTTGAATTTAAAGTTACAGGAAGAACACAATTGCAGAGGAAGCCTGCAATTTAATAAATGGTTTTCCAGTGTTATAACAAAATCAGCCACACAATTAAAACAAAGAAGAAATCCAATGCAGAGTAGCGGAGTTTAATTTGAAGGACTTCATAACAAGGTCCATAATCTATTGTGAGAAATAATTAAACAAAGAAAAATAATAAGATTAGGCTAACAACTTGAAGTTGGATTGCTGTGTTTTATTGATAAGAATGATTCAACGGACAACAACATCCCCACTAATTCAGGAGGAGTTCTAACTTCTAACTACTAAGTGCATCCATGTCTACAGAAGCTCATTGAATTATAATTTGCCATTTCCCATGAAATATTACAAACACTGCAGGAGTTAGAATGAAAATGCAAAAGTCAGATAAGTTCTTACCGATTCTTGCAAGCCGATTAACCCAATTTGGAATTGGGTTCCCAGTCAATCTCATACAAGCATCATTGCAGAAATGGTTGCAGTTTTTGGTGATCAAGTTGTATGCATTCCCTCTATATTGCTCAGCAAGCTGTTCCATCACCGTTCTCACCTCTAAAGGCCCAACATCCGTTTTCCCAATCAAAATTGCTTTCCTAAATGTAAATCCCTCACACTTTTTTGGTTCCCCTTCAAAAATCCCAGTTGTTGGATACTCATGAGCTCCAAATGCATACTCAATCCCATGGACTGCAAAAGTCAATCCAATCAAAACCTCCACAAAACTGAACAATGACATACAAAATAAAGGTCCAAACTGCTAACCTCAAACACTATCCAGAAAAATCCCATAAAAATAGGAAAAACAAAACAGTATCTTAAGAGAATGCTCATGACTAATTTCTACCAAAGCTGTTAAAAATTATGAAACTTTCAATTGCAGATCATTCAAAATCCAGAACTTTTTGTCATCAGCCAAAATAATAGAGATTGAATCTACCAATCTGCGCTGAACCAAGTCCAAAGATTAAGTAAACGATCCACATTACATAAGTACCATCTCGAATAGATTTCAGCATATCTGACAGATCGAGTACACAGTTAAAAATTTTCAAAACCCAGATAGATTATTAACAAGACAATGAGGATTGAGGCAAGTAGAACAAACCTTGTACACCAGAATGGTAGACTCCAAGACCAAGCCAATAAGCGTAGCCATTATAAGGTGTCAGATCATAAACGTTCAAGTACACAGGCATGGATCCAGTGTCATCAGTGGAGACACTCTTTCGACACAGCATTTTTGTCCTCTTGTTGTTGCTGCTGCTGCTGCTGCATTTAGAGACTAGAGCTTATATGGGCACTGTCATTTTCACACAAGCACCCATTTCCCATTGAAGAACAAGAAGAAGAAGAAGAATGTAATCGATTGCATCAGAGTTCCAAGTCACTTTTTAAATTGTGGGTTTTTGATTTTGAGTTTGATTTGTGGAGATAGATAAGAGAACTGAGAAGAATCTCGTTGATGGGTTCCACACAGTGAAAGGTGGTGGTGGCTGTCTTTTCAAAATAACATAACAGGGAGAGAGAAAGAGACTGTGGTTATGATTATGGTTATGGTTGGTGTTGGTGTGATGTGTTTTGTTATATAAAACTTGCATCTATGAATAATTGGACTTCGATTTGATTGGAATTACAGCGAAAAGCCTCCTTATCTCGATAAAGAGTTTGAATTTTTAGGAGAAAGTGACGTACACTCATTATGCTACATAGTGGGGTGTCATATTAAAACACAATAATCCTGATTAGGGTTTGTTTTTTAAAGAAAAGGAATGATTTTGGGGCAGACAACTACTATAATTTTGGCTTTCGGGGGGCACAACATAGAGAAAGAAAGGGCAAAGGACCCAAAGCCAGATGAGATGAATCATGAATGTAATTAATAATAGATTATTAGTACGAGGCTGATTATCAGTCTGTCTGGGGATTTATGGGTTTTAATTCTGGTGCCAAGGTCAAACTCTGGCTTTTAGATTAGCAAATTTAGCAGGGTTTAAGTGATTATTAATTAGCAGGATTTATCGATTTTACCAATGCTCTCATTTTTCATGTCTATTAATGGAGTACTAATTTTATACCACCGAAATTACTCTCAAATTAGCCACAATTATATTCGTTATAAAAGTGCTAATTATCATAGAGTGAAGATTAACCAAATGAGATTAGCAGTAGAATCCAAGTCAAAACAAATAATGAATTGAATATATCATGATTCACCACTAAAGCAAAAGAAGTGTTTTACAAGGATAAAAAGTACATTTTTTTAATCTAATTTGAGAGATCATCTTATAAATCTAACTTCATTTCTCCTCTCTTTTGGATGAAATGGTGTCCAACATGTTTTTTTTTTTTTTGAGGAGATGGTGTCCAACATGTTGATAGGGTGAATTACTCTAGGATTGAACTGATTTCATTTATGAGAACTCGACCTCAGTAAAAAATGTGAATTTAACGAGGAGTCAACTACGATGGTCTTAAAGAAAACGGGAATGGAGAATCAACTCAATAATCATCGATAATAATGGCCAACCGCCATGACCCCACCTTAGGTCGTGCTATTGCTCATTTCCCTCCCAATCAACATCACTCGTGCTTTGGGAATATTTCATCTCTTTCATAATTTTTTAGAATCTAACTCGTCGGATTCACGCTGTACAAAAGACAAACACTTAACATAAGCATTCACTATTTCTCATATTGCTCAGATTGCGCCCAATCTTCCTAAATGGGTGCACAAGCATCCTCCAATGCATGCCAAAAATATATTAAATCTTGTACACCCATGAGGTGTGTACAATTAATGAGCTTAGGACATCCTAGAACCTACAACCATGAGATGTTGTGTAAGGCTAGGAGGCCCTAGAAACTACAACTAAGAGGTGTCTACATGAGGTTAACTACGGGGATCTCGGAGTCTATCCCCAAGAGGTGTCTACATAAGTAAGACCCAAGAGGTTCTAGAGTCTACATACACAAAGTGTCTACTTGAGTTGGACGCATGACATCCTAGAGCCTTCCCTCATGAAGTGCCTACTATTGATGGAAATCTTAGAGGTTGCACCATGAGGTGCCCACATGAGATAGACCCACAAGGTCCCTTACACTCATAGCTAAGAGGTGCCAAATGAAATTGCATTAGTGTGACTCATGAAGTCAATAATGTTGGGCCCAAGAGGTCCTTAAGAATGCATCTAAGAAGTGTCTAAGACTAGTTGCTTGGGTTCCTTAGGCCACCTCCAATAAGGAGGTCTAGAGGGCCAAATGTTATAATTTAGCCCTTATTTCATCTCCAATAGCAAGTTTTAAAAGGGCCAAAGATGGGCTATCAGGCTAGTGAGAGGGCTAAGTTTAGCCTTTTGGCTGGCCTAGTCCAGAATTTGTGGTCCCAGTAGCAGACCCAAATGTGGAGAAAATGGGCTGCTAGAAGAAGGAAAAGGGGGGGCATGTGGCAGCTTGCTATTGGTTTAAATGAAACCAATTTGATTCTCAACGGTCATAATTGATCAATGACTATCAATTAAGCAATTATCACCATAATTGCATATCAATGGCCAATATTATCTAGCCGTTATTTACGCAATGGCTAGTTGGTTTTTTTTTTATTTTTTAACAAAACTGTTATAAATTAGAGAATAAGAGAGAGATAGAATAGAGAAACAAAATGTAGAATGAGGTAGAAGTGTCTATTTCATTCTCATTAGACTCCTTTATATAGGACTAATGTTTACATCATAAGGACATAACTAATGAATGTTTACAGTGGACAATCACATTTATATAATATTTATAACACTCCCCCTTAGATGTCCACCACTAAATGATATGGTGTTGGACGCGATTAATGTTGTCTCTTCAAAAACCTTGCCAGATAACAAAAACCCAGTGGGACAAAAACAACCCTGGTCGAAGGAGAAAAATAGTACAACGTGCATATGTCCTAGGTAGCATATTTTGAATGCTCCCCCTGATGAGAATCTCACTCTGATTGTTGCAAGCTTCAGTCATGTATGTAATAAAAAACATGCACCATGTATATTAGATATGGTGTGTCGATCACATAGGTGAGACCACGTGTGCTTTGCATAAAGGGGACTCATCTTGAATTGGAATTCCTGCAAAAATTAGGGCATCACCAATAAAACTATGATATTCTTAATGAATCTTACCTGACACGATAAGGGTAGAACCAATTTCATTTGCTCAAATTATAGATAAAGATATTAGTTAAAGAATAACAATATAAAGGAACAATAATTGACACATTTACCTTTATCCAAGCATTGAAATTTAAGTATGACATACTTATGGCTAAGTATCAATTTGTGTAATTGATAATTTCATATAGGCTCAATATGAACTCTAGATAAATTCATAACTTCAAGAAAATTAGAATATGTTGCAACATTGTAAGCATGATTCGAATTCGATTTCTTAGTCTTGTCATAGTATTCATTGAGGCAATAAGTCACTTTAACTGTAAATGAATGAGTATATATGAAACTTTAGACTTTTTGATTCCATGAGTGAGATTTAAGCTCTTTTATTCATGGACTTGCATTTGGTAATATAAATTGGTCAAGGATTTGATTAAGCAATATGCTTATAATGACACATTTGGGGATTTGCTTTTAGTAATTTTCCTTTAAGATCTTCATATTAGCTAAGACAACATGCCATAAGTCTCTCGTCAATATAACACTGTATTTATAGAAAAGTTGTCTCTCATCAAATTCATTGGAATTTCCTCTTTCCAATTTGGCCAATAGTATAATTTATCAACACAATGAAACGTGGTAGTATACAACCCTTGATGATATTTAGTAGCTACAACAGATGAGATATCATCAATGATCATCAATTAGAGATCTATCACACATTCAAAATATATGTATGCATTAGCTATAATAAACTTATTCATATCAGGTACTCATGCATCTTTTAGCATTTGTTGTCTCTTAAGGAAAAATTAATTCAAGAATGTGGATCTTTGTATAACCTCATGAAGAGTGTTACAGGGCTTGTATAATCTTCCCTTATAGAGAGCTTGAAACATTGGACTTGGTGGCTATATTTCACATAAATTCACGCTGTTACAATAACATTTCCTCCCCCTAATGGCGGGAAGACTATCTAGTTTGACCATTCGCAAAATATGTGTGCAAAAAATTGGATTTATGATATCCACTGGGGATAGCAAGCTCAAACCAAATTTTAGGTCAAAAAGATAACGAATTGAGATTTTTTCTCAAAATTAAAATGAGACACGGTGGATAGATATTACATACCAATGCATGTCGTTTTTTATAAACGATATTGCTCCCCCTAATAGCGGGAGGATTGTCCCATTAAAGTGACAACTCGCAAATATGCGATAAATTATAATTTCAGTGTTAGGATGGTTTGCAACTATTGTTGTATTATACAACAATGTAGAGTATGTATATAGATGAGTTTACATGACATAGTAATGACACATTAGTCACGCCAAAATAAATTTATTTGGCTCAATGAAAATTTTAGTTCATGATATAGTATACAGTAGTATACTTATAGTTAATTAATACAACTTAATTTATGTGAAAATTTCATCACCAATATATGTAATGGTATTCCATATAGGTAATATAATATGAGTTTAATTGGAGTCATCAATCAAGATCTGCAGCTTTTGAGATGATTGTTACCTTAGCTTTTTGAAGCATCAATTGTGAAAAATAGTCAACAATTGCAATGGATCATGTTCATAGTTGCATTATATGCATGCAAGACAACTATGTTTGTTATTATATTTATCATGAACTTTCATGGTTCAAATTGAATTTATTAATGAACACATGGTTCATATTATTGTTTGACACTGAAAACAAATGTCAAAATTATATACTCAAATTTTGAGTCTGGGACAGTAGTCCATATGGGCATAAGCATATACTCGAATAATAATAGATTTAGGAACCATAGCCCTCATACTCAAAACATTTGGTTTGAGTCTTCACAATTAGAAGCATGTTCTAAAAGTAGAGTGAACAGAGGTTCACATGTACTCATAAAGAGAAGGGACAAAGTTCCTGACATAATTGGAAATCAAGAAATAAGAGGTTTCGATCTATTTGATTGTATAACAATCAGTGGAGGAAGTTTAAGTCCTCATATAATTGGATCAAGAAACATGTAGTTTCAATCTCATTAGAAATTGACAACTTTATGTCAAATTATCAAATAATATAATAATAGGAAATCAAAATGAAGTCGTCGAACTTATGAAAATACATACCTCGATTTTGTTGGAAATATAATTAACATTGTTGATACCATTATGTGAGTACCATATGCCAAAAATAGAGGGGGTACTCATTTAAGGTCAATAATTGATACATGCATTAATATAACAAAATAATTGAAAATCTGTTGTAATGTAGTTGGTTAGAATATTTGGTTCTCACCCAAAAAGACCTGGGTTCAAGTCCCAACGATGGAAAAATAATTTTGTTATTTTTTCACAAACAACATAGTTACTTATAACAATAATTACCGGAAAATGGTAATAAAATTGATAATAAAATGAGTTATTAATAACAATAACTACAAGATAATGGCAATTAAAAATATTATCATGATAATTGGTAACTCTTGCAACAAATTCTCGTGACAAATTCGGTTATGAAAGAATTGTAATAAAGGTAATTTAAACGTAATAAATGTGATTAAACAGATAAAGATAAGGAAACGTAATTATATTTAATCAGTGGCAAATCATAGGCTTAAAATGACTAAATAAAATAATTTTAGTTGGGAGGTAATCATATGTATAGCGGAATTGAAAATCAGTGACAGATTTAAAATTCTGAAGGCGCAAAATGCGTCAATTCATATCGTACTTTAGATAGAACAATGATTTTCTGGTGAGCAAATCGATCAGCCAATGATTGCCAAATCTCAAGTGGATCTTTCACCATAAGGTAATCATCTTTTAAGATCTTATCAAGATGATAACGCAAGAAAATCATAGGCTTGGCGGGATCTTGCACAGATGACTTATTGTCTAAGAAGTACCGATACAGGTACGAGTATTCGGATATGATGCGATCGGATACGTGGATACGACAAATCTTAAATGTAATTGGACACGGATACGCGAAGGATACGTCAATTAAATATATATATATATATATATATTAAATGTATATATATAATTAGAAAAAAAAAATTATGAAACATAAACAAAGTACTAGTTTATCACAATATAAAATTATCAATCCAAAGGTCCAAAGGTTCAAATAAAAGGTTAAAACAACAAATAACAACTTGGGACTTCATTCAACTTGGACAACATCCTCAAGGTCTTCATCTTCATCATGATCAACATTAAACAAAACTCCCTCTAATTGTGGTTCATCAAGTGAAAGGTCAGCAATCTCAAGCCTTCCAACATTAGACTCTTCCAAGGAATCAAACCCATCACCTCCAACATCCCACATTTGAGTTGCACTTTCATTGTAACTTGGGCTTCTCCTAGCTAAAAGGCGAAGATTGGTATGCACAAATACCAAATCTTCTGCTCTTTGTGGTGTTATCTTATTCCTCCTCACAGAGTGAATGAAATTGTAAGTACTCCAATTTCTTTCACAACATGAAGAAGAACAAGGTTGACCTAGAACCTTGAAGGCTATGGCTTGGAGAGATGGTGCCGAAGCTCCATGGACAGCCCACCATGTTATAGGCTCCATAATAAACCTATCCTTCATAGCATCCCCACTTCCAAACTCTTGCATACACATTGAAAAATTGGCAAATTCTATGTTAACTTTCCTTCGATCATCTTCATTGGCAAAGTATCTAAGGATACAATTTTTCCTCTCCCTTGTAATCTCTAAATCTTTGTGGAGAGCAACCCGATTAGTATCTTCACTAAGCCATTCCGAACTATAGTACCTAGATATAAAATAAGAATAATTTTAATTCACATTATAATCTATGAAATATTAAACAAACAAGCAAAAAGGGAAACACATGTTATACTTACTTGGGATTCAATGAATGTGCCAAGCAATTGAGAGAAGTATTGCTCTTTGACCAACGAGCCATTAAAACCTTATACACCGCATCCCAAAATGGAGACTCTTGATGAGGTTGCTTCCTTTCTTTCCTATAGATAGCCTTCTTCACTTGCTCAATCATACTATCCCACCATTCATACACCAAATGAAGAGAAGGCTTATCAGTGTCTGCTTTCCTGATCATCTCATAGATAGGCTCAGTAAAAGAAATTACGTAATCAATGTCATCCCACAACAACTCATCTAATAATTTCTCCTTCACAGAAGCTGCCTTTCTCACATCATCTTCTTTGTAATCATCCCACTTTGGACTGATGACCATCTGTTGCAAACCATTTTTGATTTGTCTAAACCTCTTCAACATGATTAAAGTAGATGCAAACCTTGTAGGAGCAACCGAAAGCAACTTCAAATTGCAATGGTCATTAAACATGACTAATCTCATTCCATGATTCATAATGAAGTTCTTGATAAACATAACATCCTCAGATACTGGCTGTATCCAACAACATGCATCAAAAACATCCGCATTGCTTGCAACTAATGAAGGTGTGCAAATATTCTTGACAGCAAGATTTAAAGTATGCACTACACATGGTGTCCAAAAAATAGTAGGATACTTACTTGCTATCAAGGCACCGGCTTTGGAACAAACAAGAGCATTATCGGTAACCACTTGCACTACATTTTCCCAACCCACTTCTTTTATGGAATCTATAATCAAGTCTGCAATCATTGAATGATCCTTGAATTCCCCCTCACAGTTTATAGCCTTCAACATCATCGGACCACTCTCACAAGTGGCTATCACATTAATCAATGGTCTTCTTTGTGCATCAGACCAACCATCACTACAAAGACTCACACCTTTGTCTTTCCATGTAAGCTTGATTGGCTCCAAATGTTTCTCAATATTTTTCCTTTCTTTTGCAAGAAGTGTGGTCCTTAGAGCATTGTAGCCTGGTGGTATGTAACCTGGAAGGGTAGAAGCACGAATGTAGGAGTTCTGATAATGTGGATTTCTAGCCAAATTGAAAGACAAGCCACCGGTGTAGTACATCCTTGCAACCTCACCATCACATTGCTCCCTAACTGAGTTTTGGAAGACTTTTTCAACAGAACCAGCAGCTGTTTTCCTCTTCTTTCCACCATCACTTGCTGTTGGTGCTTGTGTATAGGCATGATAACTCATCCCATAGGTACTAGTAGAGGAACTCCCTCCTTGTTGTCCTGATGATGGTAGAGGAACATGTCTAGGAGCTGCATTCATTAATCTCTCCTTGCATTCTTTCACCAACTTAGACATAGCAGTAAAGGCATGAGGAGTAACCTTGTTGCAAACTGCCACCCCCGCTGTTCCTTCTTTCAACAAATGACCACGAACTCTAGTATAAGAACAGTTGTAGTACAATTTGCAGAAATTGCACTGCCACCTCCAACATCCTCCACCTTGCTGTTTTTAAATCTTCTTTACAAATTTCCACAACGGTGCTTTATCATCTATGATCTCATTTTCAGGAACAGCTCCACTACTAGTACCGGCGTTAACAGACCCGGCACTAGAACTAATAGGAGGTGTTCCTCCATCACTCATGGTTCCTGAAAAATACACATGTAGTATTTAATTAAACTAATTAGCATTTTGAAACAGGACGGCCATAGAGATATAGTGTAAAAAGAAATCTTTAATGGGATATTGACAATTCAATGTATGAGTTGACCGACAAAGTATCATTATCACAATTCAATGTATACATTTCTGATTTCTTTAATGGGATATTGACATATTGCTTAAATTTTTTAACCGACAAACTATCATTAATTCATTATCCTTTTATCATCAAACCATAAAACCAAACAACCCATATATCCTTAATTCCTTATCCTTTAATCATCAAATCCAGCCAACCATCAGACCCTCCTAGTCGGCAAAAAAAAAAAAGACAAAAACCATCAGACCCCGCCCTTACTGAGTACCCCAATCTTATGCTTTCTCCTAGCTTAAAACCATCAGACCCTTACTATAAAGAGAAAAGACGAGATATATTAGGATCTATAATTATTAGAACAGTATGTTCTATGAAAAATTCACGTACGAAACAAAGGTTTCGAAGAGTTCATAAATATGAACAATGGATCCCATAGGGAACACATGAGAAAAACATTCGTGTGATGTTTATAGAACCATAGATTCTAAGACTACTCAGTCGGAGGACTCGAGTCTTGAGCAATGGAACATGTAGTTCTCATTGTCGTATATGAAACATAAATTGTCAACAATTATATCATATAAAATATACATACAAATATATGTAAATGATTGCATAAAGAAAATTGATAGTCATCTAGGAGAGAAAGAAGAAAAATCATAGATCATTAACCTTGGTCATAAGCAACTATGTTGTACCATAAGCTGGCGGATCATCATGGAGTTCAAAGAAGAAGAAGAAGAAAAATAAGAGGAAATTCGTGCTGATAACGTGTTATAAACTAGAGAATATGAGAGTGATAGAATAGAGAAATAAAATGTAGGAGGAGGTAGAATTGTCTAATACATTCGCATTAGACCCCTTTATATAGGAGTAATGTTTACATCATAAGAACATAACTAATGAATATTTACAGTGGACAACCACATTTATATAATATTTATAACAAAAACAATAAAATTTGAAAGCATCATTTTCTCTATAAATACAACCACAATTTCTCTATAATTTCACACCTTTAGTTTTCCTTCTACAATTCACTTCAACAAACTTCTTCTATCTTTCTATTCTCTTTCTAGTGAAAAGCATGTCCATCAAATGAGCTAATTGGACAAGAAAGGAATATGAAGCTCTTTGCATTGTGTTCATCCAACTATCCAAAAACTCCGACAAAGGTACGAGCCAAAAAGAGACCGGCATTTGGAAACAAGTAGAGCAAAAGTTTAAAGAATTTTTCAATGGTGCTCCTCCGAATGTTAGAAATTTTGAGAGTTGTAAATCTCGATGGCAAAAACACCTCTTCCCACAAATGAACAAATGACATCAATGCGTCAAACGCGCCGAGAGGAGGATTCATAGCGGAGCTAATCAATCCGACCGAGTAAGACCTCTTTTACATAATTTAAAAAAAAAACAAAAAACAAAATTTTCTTAGCAAGTAATTGTAATATTTTTTTTTTCATGAAACTATTCTTATTGTTATTGTATAATTTTTATTTTTGTTATAGCAACACTTAGCCAAAGATTTCTACAAGGACGATATGAATGGAAAAATTTATCGCCATCAAAGTTGTTACAATTTGTTAGCGATAGTTGGGTGACGTTTGATGATCCACCACTAGAAAACTTTGGTCCATCACCGGTGCAAAGAAACCTCCCTATTTTCTTGGAGGATGATGAAGAGCCAAACAGATCTACTTCGACACCAACTTCAACTCCGGATTCCCTTCCTAGACCAATGGGACGAAATATGACAAGAAAACATAAATTGAAAGCCAAAGAAAAGGAGGAGAAAGCCTTTCAAGAAAAATTATTGGCTAACATAGACCAAATTAGGGAAGAAAACATCAAAGCGGAAGAGGCAAAAGCCATAAGAGAGAAAATGAAGGAGGATTGACGAGAGAGGGAGAGGGAGGAAGTCATTGTAATGATGCAAACCGTTGGTTTTACTCTAAGGAGCAAGACATATTTTGATGGGAAGAAGAGGGAAGCTCTTGAAAGGCTAAGGGCACGTGAGTTGTTTCCTAACTCCACCATAACATCCAATGACTACCATCCATGTATGACAACCGAAGACGACTATCATCCACGTATGACATCCAAAGATGACGAATAGTTTGGTTATTTTATCAATTCGGTCAATGTTTTCTTAATAAATTGTTCAAGTTATGTACAAATGTAGGCGGTCGAATTTGTTTAATGTCAATGAAGTTTATGCAATTTTAATCTTATGAAGAAAAAAATGGTTGGAACATGAAGAAAAATTAAATACAACTTTTATTCATTACAAATTAAAGTAAGCAACCACATAATCAAAAGAAAACTAAAACAAGCCACATAATAATAATAACAAGAAGAAAAAAAACAACAATATTTATTGATGAGGATTATGACATGACAATAAATTGTCAATTATTACCTCACCTAGCATAGATATTCTCCTAGCATCGTCTATTTGACCAAACATGTTGGATAAGGTCATTTTGTAGATTATTATTTCCAACATGAGAGCGTATCCTTCAGTAACGAGACATTTATTCAGTCATTGTGATATGTCCGGTTCTTGGATTACGCGGCAAATTTGGGCCATCATATATTCTTGCCCGAGCTCTCCTTGACCTATTTGGATTCAGATCATCATCGTCGGACTCACCATTGTAGTAGTCATCTCGTTCATCCTCAACAATCATGTTATGAAGTATTATGCAAGCCAACATGATTGTCGATAATGATTCTCGCTCTTAACCTCTTGCAGGTTACCTAATAATTGCAAATCGTGCTTGCAGAATCCCAAATGCTCTTTCGACATCCTTGAGGTATGCCTCCTGCTTGGTGCAAAAATACACTTCTGCATCATTATCAGGATGTTTGATTGATTGCACAAGTGTCATCCACTTAGGGTAGATGCCATCAGCAAGGTAGTACCCAAACTAGTAAGGAGTCCCGTTGACATAGTAATTAAGTTGTGGTGCCTCACCTGCTGTTATAGCATCAAATAATGGTGAACGTCCGAGAATAGTGATGTCATTCTGGGCTCTAGGGATTCTAAAGAAAGCATGTCAGATCCAAGTGTCTGGACTTGCCACAGCTTCAAAAACAATGATTGGTTTTTTTGATTTGCCGCTGAAGCTGCCTTGCCATCCTACTGGACAATTTTTCCACTACCAATGCATACAATCAAGCGAACCTATCATTCCAGGAAATCCTCGTCGCTCAGCTCTTTGTAAAAGCTTATCCAAATCTTCTGTTGTAGGAGCCTGAAGGTAGCGTTCCTGATAAATGGTGACAATAGTATGACAAAATCGACTAAGGTTCTCAATGGTGGTTGATTCAGGCATACGAAATGATTCATCTAAGGAATCAGCCGAGCATGCAATAGCTAGCATTCGAAGAGCGCACATCAATTTCTGGTGAGGTGAGAAGCCCAGACGCCCAGCACAATCTTGTGACTGCCTAAAGTATGGATCCGCCGTCTGGACATGCTCTAACATGCGGAGGAACACTTCACGCCTCATCTTGTAACGTTGTCTGAAAGTTTCGGTAGGGTACATAGAGTTAGCTACAAAGTATCATTTAGCAACTTTTCATTCGCTACCTCGCGTGATCGGTGACGGGTAGCCCGGCCTGGAACAGAACCTCCCCATTGCGGTTGTTGATGGATTGGGTTAGTAGCCAACCAGCTAACTGCTTCTGCCATAAGTTGTGTTGTATTTCTTCACCTCTGCGCATCATATTCTTCATCTTCTTCGTCATCTTCCTCGTCTTCACGTTGCCTCTCATTCCACTGAGAAAACTAGTTGGAATTCACTGCAAAATATAAGGAAAATTTATAAACTGAACAAACAATTAGAGAAGAAATAGATGAGATAGTGATATATGCAATCGAAAGACCTCTTTTTATTGAGGTTTGAAGCTGAAGATAGAATAGCCACGTATGCATAAAATCTAATCGAAAATCTAGGGAGTTGGTCACAATGGGACATGTGGCATTCACAAATACTATCCGAAAATTTGATAAGGTCTACAATGATTAGTTTTGCCACGTCGACAGTATATCTAATCGGGAATTTAGGGATTTACTTGTGAAGGGGCACGTGGCACTTAAAAATCCTATCCGAAATGTTATAAAAAAAAATACCACATAAATACCTCATCCAAACATACACTTAAAAAAAATTTAATTTTTGTCTCCAAAATTAATTTTGGTCTAAATTAAAATATTATTATAATACAATAAAATGAAAAATTTGAAAAACATAATTTAAAACTATAAAATACTTGAAAGGGCTAAAACTTAGCCCTGCCTTACTAGAGATGATTCACTATTTCAAGAATAAAAAATAATATTTCTGGGGCTAAATTATAGCCCTGGCCCCAATATAGCCCTTTTCTACTGGAGATGGCCTTACAATTGAGCTTATCATGTGGGTGTGGATTAGTTTTTCAATAATCAAGGAATCTTTGCTTGCAACTACATCGGTCTACTTGTATCCGATAATCAATGAATTGGTAGAAATTTGTAGGAGAGTTATTTCATATAATCAAGAGGTAGATTATTACTTGGTTACTCAATAATCAAGAGAATCGAGGGGGATTCCATCTTGGCATGAGAATGTTAGATTTGGTTGCTTAAACTCGGCATAAAGGTGGATAGGTGTGATGCCTTACAACTCCTTTCATCAAGTCTCTTACACTTTCTTAGTTTAGTTTGCTTTATTGGCACTTTAGTTTTAATTTAGTGAAAATCAATTCAAAAAGCTATTCAATATTTTTCATTGTTAACATCACCATTTGGTAGTTAGGCTTCCAAAGGGCCAAAACTATTGAACTTGTAAAAATGTAGACTTTGCATGTGTTTTCTAGGTTTATTTTTGAGGTAATCTAGTTTATGATACAGTTACTCAATCTCATGGGTACGATACTCTCATTTTCCCTTTACTAAAACTTGGGATTAGGGCACATCATTCATAAATTACATACATATTCACACTCAAGGATGTCCCCATCAAACTGATAATTAAGTATGCATCACAAAACCCTAGATTTAACCTAACTTAACCAAATTTTTCACTGCTTTAGTTGAGAAACTTATTAACTTGACATTCGGGATCCCTTTGGCTGGTACCATACCGGTACCCTAACCCTAAGAGTCCACAATTTTATATTATTTTTCTTGTGTTGTAGGTGATCACTTCTTCAACATATGGAACAATTACGTTGCAATGTTAGGTTATTCATGGTACAGTTTGTGACCAAGACAAAGTCTTCCAAAGGAAGTTGGGTGGTGGCGAAGGTGTCTCTCAACTATGATTTTAGTTGTAGGCTTTAGCTTATGGATTAGGATTGGTGGCACGGTTATTCCTTTGTCACCTCAAGTAATTCTCTCTGTGGGTGGTTCACATCTATTGAACTTGTAGCAATGAGATAAGAGCCTCATGATCAGTAAAGGATGTTTGTGGTAGCAAATGAGACTTCTAATAGGCGAAACCTTTAAGGTAACAATTGGTTGCTCTGTGGGCCAACTTTGTTAAGGGGTTTCCATGAGATATGAGGCCTATGTATCTTTTGGTTAGGTTGGATTCTTGGGAATGCTATTGTTTAGGTTTAGATCTTTGACCTAGAGGGATTTCACAAACTTCTGCAGTGTTTTTTTTTTGTCTCCATTGGTTCAGTAATACTCTTTGTGCACTTATACTCTCCACTGGTTCATGACCTAAACTTCTGCACTAATACTTTTTGTGCTAAAATCTCAATATTTCGTTGATCTATGCTTCAATTTTGTGTTATAGTTATTGGAATGGACATGTCTTTTTCTTTTTCGGTTATACTAACATTAATCCTTTTTTGTTGTTTTAGTTATAATGCAAGCTAGAAAAGGAATGGATACAAAGAAAAAGGTATGATAATGGAAGATGATGGAGGCTAATACTTGCCTTAGAATCCATAAATGGATCATTCATTGGCCGATATTCTTAAAAGTGAGAGATAGTCTGGCCATAAAAATGATGGTGGGTGGAAAAATGGTGCATTTACTTCAGCTGCATTGAAGATGTCAGCCAAGCATAATGTAACTGTGACGAAGGATAATGTGAAGAATCATATCAAAGGTTGAAAAAGGACTTATGAAGCAGTTTCTGATATCCTAAGCCAAAATGGCTTATTGGGATAGTGAGCGTAAGATGATAACCTGTGAATGATGACAATTTATGGAATGAATATGCAAAGGTATGATCTGTTAACTTCTTAGCCTAATTTGCATATAACAAGAAAATGATAAATTTTTTGATTAGGTTGTCAAATTGATTGTGTTATTAGACTAAAGCAATTCATGCAATTTTGTTTCAATTTCCTCTGCAATTACTTATATAATTAGATAGATAAAAATTGAACGATCTATGTGGTTTTCAGATTAATGAATCTTTTTCCTTGTCAGAGCCACCATCGGAGTCTTAATTATTAGACGTGTTAGGAATGACCTCAGTCTTATTAGTCTGAATTGTCCTATTATACTTGCTGTAGCTATAATGTTTTTATATTTTCTATATTGTATTCTCTGAAACTATAGGAAATAGTTGTGAGGTTTGAGAAAAAGACTCATACTGTTGCTTCCTAAATTTTCATGTTAAACATAAGAGTACTTTAATGTGCACATATACATTACACTTGTATTGTTTCTTTTTTAATTTTCAACTCTCTTTGTGTCATGGATAATGGCAAACTAGGTTTTGAATGGATCTGTTTTCTGAAAACCATGTTGCTTTGTTGATGTCATAATAGTGTTTATGTGGGAAGTACCCAGTACTAGTAGAAGATTAGTGGTTCCTTTTCAACAGCTTTTTATATCAGAGATAGTTGGGTCATAGTTTGTTGAACAGAGCAATCTCAATTATAGGGTACTAACTGAATGAGTGCAGGTTGAGGGATATATATAATGGATTATTTATAGCATAAAACGAGTGGTTGTATGATAAAATTAGATTATCAATTCATATTGTTTGTATAGATTATTATTGAAGTGGATGTATTGAAAATACCAACCTTGAATCATATATCAGTCATTACCTTTTTTCTGAGACTTGAAATTGTTATCAACTATTTATGCCTTCTGTTATGATATGGACATTAAAGATAAAAGAGGAACATGGTTATTATTTTGTACCATTTTTATAGTTTCTGTTATTTTAAACACTATGTACTAATATTGCATGATGCATTCAAATTGTTTGAAGCACAGTGGGGACTGCTCTTTATTGGTCTCTCTCTGATTACATAGTTTGTAGTTATTTGCTTTATTATTAACATCTAGAAACTCAAGCTGTTTGCCATGTCTTGCATATATATATAACATAGTTCTTTTTTCCATGGCAGACATATATTGATGCTGCAAAGTATCACTTTAAGACAATTGCTAATTGGGATGACATAGTGGACTTGTGTGCAAAGGATAGACCACTGAATTTGGGACTGAAAATGCAGAGGATGCGAGTGAGACTGTGAGCATTGAAGAAGACAACACTAGCCTCAGTGGAATGAGAGGTGGTTTTCAAGATGATAGTTTGAAGAGGAAAGCCGTTTTTTCTACCTCAACAGTTCCATCACAGCAAAAAAATCAAGGTGGAAGAAACAATTGCTATGGCGATATTTGAAATGACTTCTTTAATCAAAGAGATGGCCTCTAGTATGGTTTCAACAACTTCAAAGAAAGCAAATGTGACGATTGGTGAAGGTTATGAGGAGATGATGACAATACCTGATTTACAAAAACACCTTCGTTTGAGAGTAATTGAAGTTTTTGCTAACAATGCAATTAACAAAGTTTTAAATATTGAAGAAGATTCCATTTCAGAAGTAAAATGAATTTGTTTTAAAGTCAATGCCACAAGACTTTGGAAATTTGTATGGTTTTGTTATGACTTTTAGGATGTTATCACAATAATGTCATTAGAATGTTGACATTTTAGCCTATGAATTCAAGCAAGACCAAAATATGATAGTAACTTTGAAATTTCAGTTGCTGCATTTTTCAAATTTCTAGTGTTTTTCATGTTTTTTTTTTTATAATGGAAGTTTTGGTATTAATTTGTGAGCCATACATTTTTTTTGTTTTTCCATCTATTTGGTTTTAAAAAAATTGCAATTAACTACAATAGTTCTATAGGAAAACCCTACGTCGAGCCAAAACTAGTTTTTTTTTTTCCAGTTATCCATCTCTTTGCTAGTCCAGAGGCTCCTGCCCATGGGAAGCTTCTGGCTTGTCGTTGTGTGGAGAGTGTGGCCGAACTGGAGACGTTCTGAGACTATTGCTCGGGCAGATTCTGGAGAATGGTTGTTGCTCAACGCTCTGACAGGGATGAGGTAGCGATGACCGATTTTGACTCCTATGATGTGCGGTGGCGGTGCTATACAGAGGCAAAGCTTGGTTGAAGAAGGCGAGCGGCGTCGACCAGGCTTGGCATCGTGGTGCAGGTGACGTGATCTGGCGTTGTTGTGCAAGCGACGTGGTCGTAGTGTGGCTATGTGGGCAGGGCAGCGTGGAACGGGGCAGCCTGCATCAGAGGTGATGAGGCTGATTGTGGTTGCTGCTTGTGCGCTTGGGCTTCGCTGCTCCAACTTACTGGGCTTGAGTTTGGGGCTTTTCTTTTGGGCTGCCCTTTGGGCATTTCTATTTAGTTTAGTTTTTTCTAATAATTCCCTACTTTTCTAGGGATCTATGCTTGTTAGTTCTTAATGAGCACTAATGAGTATAGTTTTACTTTACCTATTTGCTAGTTCTAGCTTATAGACTCGCTTTATTAAGTGAACACTGATTGTATAATGAATGATTTATAACTCTATACCTATGTACCATTGTAGTACCCCCCACAACCTCTTGTCTATCTCACGATTGACTAATGATAGCGGAGGGGTATGTAATGACCATTCTGGCTTGAGTAATAACAATCATTGATGGATTGATTCAAAAAATAGAAAAGAAGATTAATTTGTCAAAAAATAAGGGTGGTGTTATTGACACACCCATTTTTCTCTATTCACACACCCCTTTTATTTTTCTATTACTCTAATTCAATGTTTTTTAATTTTTTTTAATTACAAATTAGCCTAACTACTCTCGCTTGCAATTACGTTTCTTTTTCTTTTTTCTATTCAGCAAGTTAATCATTCGACGTCCGATGGAACCTGTAGAGTTTTCAGGTAAGGATAGTGCCTCTCAGCCATGTGTCACCTCGTTAGTCCACCTCAAAACCTCACCACCCGTATAAGAAAAATCCAAAGGCCAAAATCAGTAGAGAGAAGCAAACAAATCTACAACAACAAAGTTTGGAAATTTCAATTGGGTGGTAACTCAATGATGGATGCTCCTCTGGTTAAAATCTAACCCTAAGGTTTGAAATCCCTGAGGTCCCCCAATTCATCATCGTCATCCTTTAAATTCACTACCTTGATTTCTATGTCATCAATGTGGCATTGTTTTCTAGAGTGAGGAGGTTTGCATGTGGGTTATCTATTCATTCATTTTGGTGTGGGCTCGTTAGCCATGGCAGTTAAAATGGCATGCAAGTCCTTCTCGAAAGGCTTGGTTGATGAGGTGCAGAGATGGGGGTGAGCTTGAGGTAGATGATGGAGTTTGGGACCGAGCCTACGTTGAGGATAAGAGATATAATGATAATGGGGAAAAAGGGAAGGGATGATTGATTTGCCAAGTAGAAAAAAGAAAAAAGAGAAAAGAGAGAAATATAATTTGCAAGGGATGGTAATTAGGGTAATATTTATGAATTGTAGTAATAGAAAAGTAGAGGAAGTGTGTGGATAGAGAAAAAATGTGTGTCAATAGTAACACCAAAAAATAAATATATTTACAAAATCTCATAATTAAATCCCTTCACTCAAATTACTCAAACAAGTCATTGAAATATCCCTTCACGATGGTCCCATCATCTCATAATCCCTTCACGACACCTTCAAGTTCCTGGAATCTCCAAACCCCCTACCCAAACACTGCCTAAGAGACTTGGGTTTACTTGAGGGTGTAAAAGAAATCAAGGCAAACTTCGGTCACGTCACATGAGCTGATTCCACAACTCGTGCAATGTGTTAGTCAAGGCTTGCAGAGCTGGTTGACCCGACCGGTTGAGTCTGTTGTGTGCTCGGGCGGAGGGTCTGGTATTGGGCTTGGGTTTGTTTCAAGGTTTTAGCTTTCCTCTCTTCCCTATCCCCAATTCTCCACCTTTCTTTCCATTTAACATTTTCACCAAAGACGTCCTTAAACCCTAAACCTCACTCCATGGCGCGCCTAATCCGACCTCTAAGAAACTCCATTTCTCGTCCCGCTTCTTCTTCCAAAATCCTAATTCCCCAGTTACCCAGTTTGCGTCTTGCACCAGAAAAACAAGGCCCCCTCTTAAACCCCAATCTTCCATCACCACAGAGCGCAAGAACTTACATCTCTGAAATGCGCAAATCGGCTTTCGAAGGCAACATGCTCAGACTCCTGCGCAATGAAATCCAATATGAACTCGATCGCTCTCCTCCTAACCAGGTACCAACTTAATTTATGAGAACGATGAACATCGGTAATTTTGGATCTGTAAAGAAAAGAAATTTGATGTGTGAATGAAGCTTAGGCCTTAGAATTTGCTTCAAGAATAAGGGGGTCAATCTGAAAAATTCAAAAAATGCATTGTGTATGGATAGACGGCTTCTCTGGAAGAGTGCTCTAGAGCTTGTGTACAGCTATGTTAAGTTATTCTAGATTTTTAATATACATCTCAGACTTTGTTTTGTCGAATAGGGTTCCTATACTAAAAGGTGCATCATAGTCCTTTGGATTGTTATTCTGGTTACGCGAAATGTATTAGCAAGTTTTCATAAATCGGGACTGAGGAGAGAATCAGAAAATACGGTTTGTGTGGTGAGAAGTTGTTGGTCTCATTGTACATGCAATCTTTCAAGGCCAGATAATAGGTTGTATTCAAGATATTGTGCTTTCCTATGTTTTTCTATTGCTGTATGTAATTATCTTTTTCTCCAAGAACTGACCCTTAATGTGACAATTACTAGTTAGGGTGGGCAGTTATTTTGGGGAATTGAAGTACTTTAAATAGTCTTATCTTAATCTCTAGAAAGAAATTTGTTTGTATTTTTTTTTTTTTTTTTGAGAATGTGGAATTACCATTGATAACAAACAATCAACAAACATCATAAGTTACAATACGAGATAGCCATGGAGGACTATCATTGACCCAAACATTTCCTTGATTAGAACTTTTTTTTTTTCCCAGCCAGTTTTAGAATTCAACTTATTTACAGTTGACAACCGGTCTGGCGAGCAATGGATAAGCTTGAAGAGAAAATTTGGACATAATGAAGAGATAAAGATTGAAGCCACCATGTTTGATGGATCTGTTCCTATTACAAAATCCGGAGGCGGTGGTGGTGGAGGCCTTGGAGAAGATGTGCAACTTCACATTACTATGGTTGTCAATATCTCCAAGGAGGAAGGTGGCAATGCGTTGGAGATTATGTGCTCGGTATGGCCAGATACTATAGAGATCAACAAGCTATTCATACGAAAACCTGAGAACATGCCAGCTCAGCCCTATACGGGTCCTGAATTCAAGTATGAGCACATATGATATCTTGTACTAATTGTTATGAGGAACTATAATAATCTGAAAGGAGCTAGAGGCTAAACAAAATAGTTACATCTTAAACGTTGCTTTCATCTTTTTAAATGGTATTTATGTTTGTTTTGTTGGGTTGTGTGCAGGGAACTTGATGATGAGTTGCAAGACTCGCTTTACGAATTCTTAGAAGCAAGGGGTATAAATGATGATCTTGCTATTTTCTTGCACTCATATATGAAGAACAAAGATAAAACTGAGTTCATTAGATGGATGAGAACTGTGAAATCATATATTGAAAAGAAGAAGAGGTATTGATACTGCAACACTTTGACAGAATTTTATGTTAAGATCCTATTTGTCTTGGGTAATGAAAACTCAGCCTAGATGCCATATTGGCGTTGCATTTGGTCTTGTCTGGTTATATTTGATTGAGAGAAGAAACTGGCTTGATAATTGTAATTGGAGTACTGCATTACAACAGTTGATGGAATCATTTTTTTGTTTTGAACTTCCAGGCATGTAGAAGTGTCTATTTTGACCTCTGTAGGCAGGTTGCATAATAGATGAGCCTCTAATTTTGGCATATGACATCCCTGTTGGTTGTAGAATCTTCAAAATAATGTTTTGGCGTTTCCTCTTGTTAGCACCAGAATTTATTCTTACATGGTAGGATTGTAGAGCTTAACTTACAGGTAGATCTGCTCAGCTCATTGTAGAGCTAATTTCTTATCCTACCATATTTTGGGTAGGTCTGCTCAGTGCATATAGTCTTCATATCCTGCGAGCAGTAAGCTTTGTATTTGCTATTTTTAAAGTTTTTTATATGTGAAATTTTCTACCCTAGCTAGACAATTGCTGAGAGCATTATGACAACAAGTATCTGCTGCCGGTTATGCATTGAGATTACTTATCCTGGTTGTTTTATGATGCAATTGCCAAAGCCAAAGCTCTAGGTTTACGAGTTCATGGTGCAGGAGGTTTGAACATGTAGTCACCAGTGATAATATGCTAGATAATAGATATGAAGCTTGTGTCGGGACATATTTTGCTAATTTCTATGATCTTGTAAGCCTGGTTGTGGAAATGGAAATTCTTTGAAATCTGTGGAAAGATTTCATATTTTTTTTCTCCTGCTTCACTCTATGTTTGTTCGTTCTGGCTTTGTATTCATCGACTCAGTCACTTGGTACACCTAAATGTTATTTTTCTGTGCTTGTTCATTAAATAGACTGGCTTTTGTCCTATACTGCTTATATGTTTTAAACATTGTTTCAAGTTAAAAGTATGCTTCTGCTACATAAAAAATAAATAAAAAAACAACATCAATTATTGAATTTTGGTGTAGCCCCATAAACTTTGAACATTCACTTTGGGATAAGATATCATCTCAGAAAGTTGAAATGAGCTCTTGCAGGTCATAATCAGATTTACGACTACTTGTGGTGGTGTGTAGGTAGATTCTGCTCCTTGGATCATACTGCTCTGAAGTTGTGGACTGAATTTCATTCTCATATAATGTCTGCATCTACTTTTACATGTTTTAATAGCAGGTATCATTACATGGTCTACCATCATTACTCTCTTTTGTTTAGTGTTAATTATACACTCTTTTCTAGGGATATTGATAGGCAACTTAAGTTCGTATGATAATGTTTGTGTACCAAGTAAGCTAAATTGCAATTAAGCAAACTCTAACAAGTTTTGTTGTTGTCTTTAACTCTTCAAGTAGTGGTCCTAGACTCCTAGCAAGCTTTATGAAGATGCTTTACAGTATTATCTGAGGCTAGTGAACTTCACATTCCACTATGATGTATGATCATTGCTTGACACCCATGTTTATGGTGTATATTGGTCAAACATGGATAGGATCCAAGTCTTATCCCCTTTAGTCGAATATGATCAATTCAAATCTGATGTCATGTTATTTGGGGTATCTTGGCTGGTCTGTATCAGATTTTGTCACCTCTATCTACTGAATTTAGTGTAGACTATAATTCCAGTTTATCAGTAGGAGTCCACATTGTTCTGAGCAAGAACGACGACAGCACTGATTAAGACACTTCTAGGCACAGGTCATGTTGCTAACTGCTTTTGATTAATATTCTCTAGATTAACTTTCAAAAATTTACTCAACGAAAGGAGAACAGATGAATACAATTCAGTACATTCCATGTATATAAACTTATACAGACATTGTAACTTTGCATGCACTTAAACACAATTTTCAGATTAGGTGAACTCTTAAGTAATTCAAAGAGAGTGAAAGGAGATATTTGGTATGGTACAATCAAATTAAGATTGATCGTGATTTCTATTATTCATAAAACGACAATTTAATCTAATAGCAATAGAGAAGGACCTGTTCTTGGTTTAATTAATTATTTTTTCACCTAATCTCAGCAACATGATAGCTCCACATTGACATGCACCTCTTTCTTACTTTCCTGTGTTTTCAAGTGTTTCTTAATTTGGAGGAAGCTTTCTGTGTATTCTAATGGTGTAATGGTAAAAGAATGAGGCAGTGTAACACAAAAGAATGGGACTGCCCAACTGATTAGCCGCAATTGGGGTATTAAAAAACCCCCTGAACCTTCACATTTCATTTTCTGGACTTAGTGTGACATTTTGTCTACCTCCTATCAAAACCCTTTGCTAATCTGAGATTGCAATCATGGTTAACTGTCAAAAAGACGTAATTGCAGTTAAGTTACACCTTAATTCTAGGATAATCCTGTTTTATTATGACTAAGCTGATATAGTAAACATCAGGTAGATTTTGGACCCACTATTATGAGGAGCCTAATGTTATAGATTTTGTAGCTAAGAAATCAAAGGAATCAAGATTTATCCATAATTAAAAATGAGGAAAATTGATAGGTGAAGTGAGATGGGGTCATTATGATTATGTGGCTTTCACATGGCTTGATTTGCTATATACACCAAACATTTTGATCCCAATAGAGATGGTCTATTACTTCAACTGCAGGTGGGTCAAAGAATGGTGTCCCTTAGAAGATCATGACCATCCAAACCAAACTACATACCCTCTGGTGAAGTCCTTGTCAATTCAAAGTAAGAAATGGCAATCACAAGATTCCAATCTTTGCACGTTTTGTGGACCAATATATTCGGAAGTTTAGCATAGATATGGACTCACTCAAACAGTATGACAGTAGAGAACACCTAGGTGGAAGTTGTTTCAGGTTTTGATCTTCGATTGAGGCGGTGTGTCTTTTTTTTTTATGGCTAAGTATTGTTTGGGGAGTGCTATTAGAACAAGTTCACTCGTTGGGTTATTGGGTAAGGGTCACTGGGTCAAACACTGTTCACTGTATTTTTCTGTTTGTTTCCACCTGTTGGGTCTGGATCACTGGGTTAGTTTCCAAACTAACCTGAGTCACTCTGGTTCACTCTTTGGGTCAGTTTCCTAACCTATAAACTGATCCAAAGTGACCCAGGTCTGTTTCCAAACTAATCCAATGACAACAGGTGAAAACAAATATAAAAAAAGTAGTGAACAGTATCTGACCCAGTGATCCAACGGGTGAACTTGCTCTTATTGGTGATTCAAACTAATTCAGTTTTGACTTAGTTGTTGTTGTTGTTTTTTTTTTGTTTTTTTTTTTAAATTGATAATAAATCTCTGATATGGTTTGGTAGGATGGGGTTGGCTTTGTACCGGTCTATGCACCTTGTATGTCTTATCTGCTCTAGGGAGGCAATGAGTTCCTTACTTGGTCAAATGGTCGCAGCCTCCTAGTAGTAGGGTGAAACTAAGTGTCATCGGATTTATATATTTTGGTGGCAACATAGTGGGAAACTATGCTATTTGTAATGATGCTTCTTGGTAATAGAGTTATCTTTTCAATAATGTCACCACAATTGTAAAGTGAATGGAATAGCCAGTAGTGCACTATTCGCTAGTTAATGTTTGCTCTATTCACTGTTATAGTTGAGACTCTAGGTATTATTTCTTGATACATATTGTAATCTTAGATTTAGATAGCTTGTATTCCATGTACTCTTCAATTTCATTAATTAATGTTTGAGAATAACCGCACCCACCCTTCTTAAAAAAGAAAAAAGAAGTTCACACAATCAACCAAAACTGACTTTAATCTAATCGCAAATATGTTTACCTCACGTCCTTTAAAGCAAGGTGGAATCCAACATGCAATAAAATAGTAGCGAGTAATCTTAACCACCAAATCAAATAGACAACAAGAAACCTCTTTAAAAATTCTACTAACTCCAATGAGGAGCCTCTAAGCCTAGTAGGTCGTCATCGCTTTGAGGTTTTTCTTTTCTTTTATTTTTTCTATGTGTATCATATGATTCTAAAGGGCTTAAAAAGAAAAGAAAAAAAAGAAGACAGAGATTAAAAAAAGGAGAAAATAAGAGTAGTTGATATTTCACCATTTCATTAGATGAAACTGTTATTTTTCAAACAGCCATTTATTTTACTTTTCAAAATTTTATAGTTTAAATCATTTGTACATTTGTGCACTTTTAATTTCTACAAGTTCTCGAATTATCCTAATTTTTAGGAGAATTGTTCTTTGATTCTTCAACTTTAATGAAATCAGAATATTTTCTTTTCAAATTGTTAATTTTTCCATCAATAATTTTGTTAAGTTTACTAATATTCTGATGAAATGGTGTAGCATCATTGACAAGTTCTTATAGGTGACGAAAATTTAAAAAAAAAAATCACAAATTATTCGACGAAAAAGTAAGAGTTGGACGAAATTAGTTAAAAATGGTGAATATAAGAGCATATAATGAAATTAGAAGTGAAGAAACACAATAATGTAAGGTATAAAGGTTTAGGCGATCAAATCGAATTCACCCGCAAAATCATATTATGAGATGGCCATCTTGAATAACTGAAACTTCAACCAAAACTCGTGTTTTGAACAATTAGAAATCGATGAAACACAAAAGTCTTGATATCCTAGCCCCTCCCAACAGGTTTTGTAGAAGACTTTTCTGGCTTTATTAACTTCTCAGTATAGCACATCAGCATTGAGGGAATCTGAAGATTGATCATTGATCTATCACCACGCAACTTCAAATAAAGTTCCAACCTAACCCACAATTAGAATTTCAAAACAACTTCTCTGAAAATGTTGACAACTATAGCCAGAAAGAAGAATATTGTACAAAAGTTGCAACTCATCATCATACCTGAAAATTAAATGAGAACAAAAGAAGGGGTGCTTGGATTCAAATTAAAAAATGAAAATTCATAGAAAAGTAACAGATTGGGAAAGTGCTTAATTAGAGTTTGAGGGACAAGTCAAGCTTCTGCAACTCATGATCTTGCGTAGTCTTCAAATGGCTAACACTACTATTCCACCAGAAACGTCCAATTCTTTCAGCCACCGGAAAAAGCTTCCGAGCAGTACTAGTCTCGAACCTTCCCATGCCACCACCACTCGAAGAAGACGATGACATGGATCCAGCGGCAGCAAGCCGCCCAATTGCAGGTTGTTGATCAATGGGGTGTCTCAGAAAATTGCCATTATGTCCATAAAGACTTGATTGGTACCAGGAAGGCTTGTGAATTGTAGAATGCACTTGAATACCGAGTGACCTATTATTGAAAGAGCCATGCAAAGGGAGAGAAGCCATGCTAGAGAATCTGTGTGAGAGAAGCCTAAAGTTATCTGAGACTGCACCAATCTTGTGTGCCACTGCTTTTTTTGCCAGTGTTCTCTCTCTCTTGTGAGCATTTTGGTGCCCTCCAAGTGCTTGGGAACTGTAAAACTTTCTTTGACAGTAATTGCAGGAGAAAACTCTAGGCTCATGACTAGTACCTTTAGGATCATCAGTACTAGTCTCGGAACACATATTCAAATCGACGCAGTCGATGAGATTGAGTTCGGTATTCAACCTCTGATCGGATATTTTGTTGGATATGAGGCTTAGATCCAAGACAATATCTGCAGGTTTTGGAGCTTGTTGTGGGAGTTGTTGATTAGTATCTTCTGGTACTGGTTGTTTTTGTGGCTTTTGGCTTTGGGTTTCCATTATTGAGACTTTGAGGCTTGAATTTTCAGACTGAGGGTAGTCAGAAGCTTGAGGCTTCATGTGGAGAAACAAAGAATTTCGTGGCCTCCTTCTGGGTTATGAGGATCGATATGGTTTTGATCATATGCTATAATAATAATAATAATAATGCTGTTTTCGTCTATGTATAGAAGGATGTTTACACTGTTTTTACAGTTAAGAGGTCTTAATATAGCGAGACTTAAGGAATACGAGAGAGAGAGAGAGAGAGAGAGAGAGCAGCTTGATTGAAACACATGAGGGACATCCATCCATGTACCTCTTTTCTTGCGTACTCACGTATACCCCCCATAGAAAGTTTTTAAAACTTTTGTTTGTCTAATTCCCACTCTTGTCTGCTTACATTTCTTGTCTTTAGGGGTTTAACCTTTTCTAGGCATACATACTATACACTCATGGATATTGGATATGACTTGGGACGGACTAGAACTCCCACTCTTGTCTACTTTATCAGGATTCCTGAATTGTATGCAAGTGTGTAGCTACATTAACTCAATCTGTTGTAAAACAGTACGTTATCGTTTAAGATGCCAATAAGATCCAAATCTTTGAAGATTTTACTCAATGTAGTGCACCCTTTTTTTTTTTTTTTTTAAAGAATGACTGTAGTGCTATTCCTTCAACTTTAATTTACCCACAAGTTGGAGGGTTCGAAAGCTGGTATGGTGGTGGTCATTACACGACAACACTATTCCGTTGTCTAATTTGGAGTTTTGGACCCTCATCTTTGTATATCAGAGCATTGTCTATTGAAAAATTTCCACAACGGTGCAGCACCGTTGTATGTTTCGCCAACAGTCGACATTTATTTCTTGTCCGTATTGTCCCAAAACATGCCAGATACTAGACACATGAAGAGTTGTTGAAATCTGAAACTCAAAAAAATGACCACAAGGAGCAACAATTTCTCCACCCAATATTGGATGAGATTCCAAGTTCTTTCCCTAGGGATCAAAGAAGTTGAAAATTAGACTAAAGGCTAGGGGGATCAAGTTGTTATGGGATTACTTGGAGAATTCTCCTCGACAGTAATTGTATCTTCACATAATCTTAACTTATTGAGTTTTTTTATTAGGATCTCCATATTTGCTTATTTGACCTCTTATCTCTTTACACCTCCTGTTTGCTTTTTAAAAAGTAAAATTTGCTAAGTAAACATCTTTCATATACCTAACTTAACCTTACTAATAAAAGAAATTTTTTGGGAGCATTAAAGATGAGTTAGTGCTCTTATAATTATTATAATAATGTGTTTCCATTATTATAAATCTTTGCAGAGAAAAAAAAAATATTTTCCTTTTTTTTTTTTGAAGGGAAAGACGACAAACTATATTAATTGAAACTGAGAAGTACATGGAGCGATGCAAGAACATCGAAAGAAAAACAATAAAGCATAACCAGATGCACAAACGCATCTATAAAATAGGAAAAACAATAAAAGATAGCAAGATGCACAGACACATCTGAAATCAAAGGTAACCATGTGACTTGATGTCGAACGACATCGCTGCACTACATATGTCACGAGAGCAGTGAAAATATAATAGTAACCGTAACCATAACCGTAACCGTAACCGGTGATATGATCACCTAAGAGAGGTGATTCGCTCACCAGGAGTTCAAAAGTAACCGAGAGTGTCAAAAACTCGAAAATTAGCAAACGAACTCCCAAAAACCTGAACAAATACCAAATCAACATGAGCAGTTGTCTCGGATCCAAGATCCGGATTTGAATGCGACCCGGGTCCCAAATACAGATCCAAATCCGGCCCAAATCTAAAGTCAAATCTGACGGGTCAAACTTGACCAAAGCCCAAACCCACCTTAATATGATCTGGGCTCCCAAGCACTTGGGCACCCTGGCTTCAACCTGACGTCCGCTGCCATATGAAGCAAAAAGCCGCGTCGCCTTCGCCTAAGGGAGGAGGGCAAACCGGAGGGAGAAACCCAGCAACGGGGACCTCCACTGGTACCAACCGATCCTTGCTACAGTGCCGTCAGCTTCTTCTCTTTTGCCTCTCTTCGTCACTGTCGCACCTTGATCTTGCCACAAGACCCAAATGGACAACCGAGCATCCAGAAGCCGAATAGCCAACTACGCCCACCAAGATCCTCCCAGATCTGCCAGTGCCGCCCCCGTCATCATACCATGCCGTTTGAGTCGCGCTCGCCGTCATTATTATAAATCTTTGCAGAGAAAAAAAAATTTCCTTATTAGTTTGCTATCATTAACTGTCTTTTTGTATTATGTCATTAAATAATTAAAAATTGAGAGAGGTCTAGTAAGTAGATTAAAAGGTTCCAAAAGAAACTCTCTAACTTATTTTCTCACTGGTTCCTAGCCCAAGGATTGAAGATGTGCATATCGGTATTCGGTAATGATACTGCATTTGCATTAGTTTGAATTTGAACGAAACCCCCTAAAAAAACCATACAAATTTTTTACTGATAAATTTAACGAAATGAATAGTCATCTAGTTGTTTAAACACGAATAGAAGGCCTACACAAACACGAGAGAAGAATTACTATAAAACATGAAACATATCCCAAGTAGTGGTTTTGAATTGCCTTCTGCATCTTCTATTTATTGAATAATAATTTGGGTGATTCTATCTAACTAAGCAATGAAGATATCAATGGTGGGATAAATAAGTAAACTTTTAAATCCATCAAGCCAAGTCATTCAGTACATGAGTTTGTTGCCTCATGTTTACAGACTCTTCGAATCAACCCTCAATCAATGAATCAAAAAGATCCTCAATGTTTAAGTTCCTATTTTAGGAAACGCTTTGAACTTCAATTTCTTCAGCAAAAGACCATGAATACAAAATTACTAAATTAGTATTCAAACCCCCCATAACATTGTTTGCAAATACCCCAAACCCTTTTAATCAAAACCAAATGATGAATAGAAAATGGAGTTTCGATAAGAATCTCCACATTCCTAATGAGTACAAAAGATAAAGTTTAACAGAAGAGTAACAGTAAGCCCCTGTTGCAACATTTGGAAGTCAAAAGCGGATAAAACTCCTTCAATTTTTTCTCGGAGAGTCACCAGCTATGAATCAGAGAGGTTATAGAAGTTTTCTCATAAACTTGATGAATCTCTCTATCTCTTTCTTAGTAGCTTCATTGTACATGGTGGCTACTGGCATAGCTAATGGTGTAGTTGAATTTGCTACTGCAAATGTTAGGTATTCTTGCATAAGAATCCTAGCTAAGAGCCTATTATCATATAGGGAATGTTTATAGTCGCTGTCAACTCTACCAGCCGTAAGGCAGTGACATCGCATATATAATAGTTCATATAGGCACTTTTTCCTCCCCCTTCGATCATATAAGCTCCCCCCCCCCCCCCCCCCACAACCCTTTTTTTTTTTCTTTCGCATTTGCCTTAAGAAAGAATTCTGCGACTTTTGACAGATAAGTCATAACAATCTTCAAACTGTTCAGACAAAAAAAAAAAAAAATATATATATATATATATATATATATCTCGAATTCAAGTATACGAATCCAGATGAAAATCCAGGAGAAGTGCACAACTAAACAGCAAGTAATATGACCTAGCCAATAAGGTTTAGCCACTCACTATCTAGAAAGATAAAAGAGATGGTTAATGGGTTATGCTACAACGTGGAGTAGGCGACAAGTGGCCGACAAATTGATGATGGAGAAGCTCATATATACGAAGATTTCCTGAAAAACAAAGTACTAGTTCTCCTTAAGGAAAATAGTCTAAGGTACGGCGGTCATATTACATTGCGTGATGTGTTCACCGATTAGAACTCTTCATTTGTACATTACATATTTCAAATACCCCTATGTTAATAAAAAAAATCCAACAATACCCCCACGCCACTCCTTCTTGCATATGATTAGGTCACTGAAATTCTCACGTGATACGACTGCCCTACTGAACACTTGCTCTTGTCTAATAAAAAAAAAAATTAGTACTCTTGGCCAAAAAATCAAGTGAGAACAGTATTCATATGTTGCGATAAAATGTCATCCTGAGCAAAATTTAGACAAATAATACCACATACGATGACCACAAATGACTATACCTCTAGTTAGAACACAAGAGAGAAGCAATTAATCTCTCCATCTAAAGATAAGGGTAAAATCCTCATATAGTACCCGAACTATCACGAAATGCACTTTTTGGTAACTACAAATTTTCAGAGAGTCCAGTGGTACCTGTACTATCCCTCCGTTAGCCCTTATAGTACATCTGTCCATTATTCCGTTAAAAATGCATACGTGGCTGTCATGTGACACTCATGTGAGTAAAATAATAAGGGTAAAATAGTATTTTCATTCATAATTAGAATTATAGAATTTAATATATTGAATATTTATAATTAAAAAACATTTTGATACATAAAAAAAAGTTAAATAATACCCAATTTATTCTTCACTGTTATTGGGATACTTGGGTCAATTAATTTAAGTACTTTTATTTTTGTTTCATTTTTTTTATTTTATTTTTTTATGAAAAGTTAATATGTACTAATTTGGAGATAACTTTTTCTCAAACAATTAATAGGATTAATCAATAGAGATGGTAGGTAAATCTAGATATTCACTAAATTGAATTCTAGGTCTTTTTTTAACCTAGTCTAATTTATTTTAATTTAGTTTAATAAAAAATTTGTAAAAGAAATATGAAAAATAGGTGTTTTACGATTTTACCCATACTTTAATGGAATAATTGACGGAAGTACTAAAATGGCTAACGGAGGGATAATACAGGTACCACTAGACTCCCTAAAAATTTGTAGGTACCAAAAAGTGCATTTCGTGATAGATCAGATATCATATAAAGATTTTACCCTAAAGATAAACATATCTCTACGTTAGGCCTCTAGATGTTCTTAACAATATCCTAAGGCTAGAGATCTTGTTGCTTGATATGTCAATGATTTCTAAAATAAATAAATAAAAGAAATATATATATATATATATATATATATATATGCTCGTTCTAGAGATGACCTCCTTACTTTAAGATTTGAGAATTTTTGTTATTTTACATATGTATGTGACGTAATTCAATGATCTCAACTGTTAATCCTTTATATTCCTATGTAAGAATGATGTCTACAAAAATCAACCAAATCCATAATAATTTGGTTATTTAAAATTGTGCAAAAAATGTAATCCATTAGATAAAATTAAAATGAACATTGTGCTAATAAAATGATTAAACATTTTTCAATTTGGCTAATTTTTTGTATAATTCATATGTGTGTAGGTAACTAGAGAATGAGTGGTTGTGATTATTAAAATACATCCTAAAAATAAAAACATCCTCACTTATGGAGGTCCTATCTTTTTTTAGGGAAACGGAATCAGGTTTATTATATATTAATCAACGACGACTCTCCGTCAAGCTAGAGGGATTCTGTGAATCCCTCCTAATACAATCAAAGCACAAAGCATATTGCGAAAACGCAGATAGTCCTAGAGAAAACAAAAAAATCAAACCAGCTAAAACACGAAACAAAAGAAAGTTTATGGAGGTCCTATCTTGATACTCCCTCTATATATATATATATATATATATATATATATATATATAGAGAGAGAGAGAGAGAGAGAGAGAGAGAGAGAGAGAGAGATTTTATCCAGAGTGGAGTTCCACTTTGAAATTAAAGTGTGAACTTCGAGTTTTGGGTGGCTTTTCAGTCGCACATCCACATCTCGACCGTTTAGTTTTTAGGTACTAGTGTATAGATCATCTTTGCAAATTTTTAGCCAAATTAATGATCGTTAAGGCATTAATTACTGCCTTAAAGCTAGTACGGTTTAGGTTGACAGATTCAGTCCGTCTATTGGTTTAAGCGAGTTAGATATCTTAACGATTATCAATTTGGCTGAAAATTTGCAGAGATGATCTATACACTAGTACCTAAAAACTGGACGGTCAAGATGTGGATGTGTGACCGAAAAGCGACCCAAAACTCGAAGTTCACACTTTAATTTCAAAGTTGAACTCCGCTCTAGATAGGATCTGTATATATATAAACCTATTATTATGTTCTTCAATCAAAAAATTAATGAGTTTATCGACAAACTTAATTTTGGAAAAGAATAAATGATGATGGTAATTAAATGATTAAATAATGTTTAGAGAATAACGTAAAATTAACTTACAATTATAAAATTTGTCCACAAAAAGAAAAAAACTTTCAATTATAGGAAAAAGAAGTGGTCGCCCTGGAAAGCTGACTCCGTATGTTTTGTATGTGCATTATTATCCAACTGTGATTTTGACATGTACTGATGAAGCACAACGTGGGTGTTTCATGGTTGAAGAAAATGATGCAATTTCCTATGAGTAGTATTTGAGTGCACTAACTATCTTTAAGATTGTCTACTTGCTTTGGTAAGGTTGTCTATTTGCTTCGGTATGATTCCCTTTTTTGTTGGCTTTCGCTTGCTTTGTCCAATCCAATTTGAATGGAGCTCAAAGGCATATCTTTTGATAGATTTTTTCTGTCTGTGAGTTCCTCTGTGTAGAGATGGTGGGTGTTTGAATGTAGTTTGAAGTGAAAGTCATGATGAACTGTGGCCTTTTTAGGAATCCATCTAATCTTATCTCTGCCCACAGAGATTGATTAAACTTCTCCCAACACATGAAAAAACTTTCAATCCTTCTCCCCACTAGAGAAAAATCACATGTAAATTCATAACTTGTGCTTGCTCTGTGTGTGACACTGGCAGGCTCATGTATCTCCGTTTCATGCTAGTACAATAATGGACCCAATACATCATCGATTCTTGACACCACTTTCACTTCACTTCACTTCATTGTATTCTTATGAAAAACTAGTCAACTATCATATTTAGCCTTGTGCTTTATTCTCTTTAGAATTTGAAAGGATTAATTACAGATTTACAGAATACTCTCGAATTATGAGGTAATTTTCATTATCATACCCAATAATCAAATTTCTTTTTTACATTTGCATACCTTAAGTTTTATTCTGTTAACATTTTAATACCTTAACTGCTAAAATTGTTAAAATTTAATAATATTCAAGGATATTTCCGTCAATTAGTCAAATTTGTAATTAAAATTAAGATTTATTCATTGAACTTTGTAATTAAAATTAATTTTTTTTCATTGGGAATGTTTTTAATGTTGCTCAAACCCGAGAACGTTTGTTCACCGATGCATGCTAAGACCGATGTGTGTTTTGTGATTGAATTGTTTCGTATCAGCTTCTAATTTATTTAATTATTTTAGTTTTGATCTCTTTTATTTTATTTTGTTTTGCTTAACATATTTATTCCAAATATATATATATATATATGTGTGTGTGTGTGTGTGTGAATTATTCTAGTCATTTTTCATCCAATAATATTTTGTTAGGTAGAGTACCCACTACCGAAGATCGAGGTCACGGGGATATGAGTGAAATCCTTTAATTATCTTTAAAAAAATAAATAAAATAATAAAAAAAAATTTTTTTTTGGACAAATTACTTATATATGATAATTTCTAACAGAAAAAATATTTGTTAAGTAAATGTCGAAAGTCATAAAGTCACTGAAGTGACAGAAATGCCCTTAAATTTTAAGGGTGTTAATGGTCAATGTATCAAAATGTTAACTGAATGAAACTTCTGCAAATGCAAAAATTTAGTAGTTGAGTATGAAAATAAAAATAGCCTCAGTTCAGGGGATTTAATAATTAATCCAATTTCAAATTTACTAAAATGAAGAAAAGATAACCAACAGAAGAGACTGGCCGAGAAAACAACAGCACAACTCTGCCGCCGCGGAGCTGCATTGATGACGGCAAGCTGATCTGCGTAGGTTGATGGCGGATCATCTACAGTAAGCTTGAGTTATATTTTTTAAGTTTTATTGTTTTGTTTTGTTTGTTTGTTTTTTTTTTTTTGTTGAGAAGGAGGGCGTCAATCTATTAAAATGAAACTACACAATGACTCACTCCTACATCAATATTGAATCATTGCCTAAAATTAAGCACCAAGTAACAAGTAACCTGACCGAGGTAGAGTTAAAATTTGAAAACAATTAAACCTTAAATTATTCAAAGACCTAGAAAAAAACTAAATGGGGGTAGACCGCAAATCAACCACAGAATCTACCATAGACTCCACCTTCTCCAACTACAGCTCACTCTCAGCTCCAGTATCCATCAAAGCCTCCTGTGGAGGCTCTTCAACCTCCTCCCTATCCAACTAAAAGGCACGCTTACCACCACCCACCAGAGGCTTAGGGATCCGCTTCTTACTAGGCTTCTTCTCAGCACCAACACCAGCACTAGCTTTCACTATCCAGGGCTTCACATCCTCCAGCTTGGGATTGTTTCAAGCTCCAAGTGGCCCGCCAATCTTTCTCTCTGGGGAAGAAAAACTAACAGGGAACCCTCCCAACCAACAATATTAAGTCATGAAAAACAAGAACAGGCACGCCATCAACAGAATCAATAGAAACAAATTGAGGCTCTAAATAGACCACTCAGCCACCAATTGAAGCTTCTAGCATTTCCATCCTTACCACCAAAACATTAATTCTTACCAGCAAATGAAGAAATCGCCAACCGCACACCTGCCCAAAACCCCAAAAGCTCACCCCATGCCCCCAACCTCACACCACTACTGTACCTTCCTCGGACTCAATTTAATCACCACCTCACTCTAGTCCTGTACCTCTGGTGGTTCTGATGGGAAAAGTTTTCAATCAGAGTACTCAGATATCACCATTCACAATACTACATACCAAATACCAGTAAGAAATTAACTGTAAAATCTTGGGAGGTTGTTGGAAATATGGGTCTAATGTTAATGTCAGGGGGAGGAGGGCGAGGTGGCAGAACAGACAGGATATCCCAATGTAAAGTTCTAATAATATTAAAGATAAAACAAACAAATATGTAACACCACTCTTCCTCAGAATTCAGTCCCATTATTTTATCAATCACTTGCGCAAACCACACAAATCCATATCTTTGGCTGGCCCTAATCTCAAAAAAACATAAACCAAATTTTCAGAAAATTTTATGTATTGATATATAATACAATTCACTTGCATATTGAGCGGGTGCATGTTGTTTCATCCTGCTGAAAAGTAGAAATTGAAACTGAACTCTATGACTGAACAAGCAACAGACTGGAAATAACTGCATAGATTGATATTGTTTTCATACACCTAAACATTTGAGAGACAAATAACTGGTTCATCAAAGAAAAATTGAAGCAAAAAAATCGTAACAATTCTCTTTCTCACTTACACAATCCCCCACATATACCAGTTCCTCTTGCAGCCTCACTTTGTCAACCAGTAGATAAATATGAGAAACGTGCACACTGATGCGACAAGTGAAAGAATGATGGTATCCATAGACTTTTTACGCTTTATTGCAGAAAGGATGTGACTTACCTGCAGTCATGACATGGGACATTATCCATTAATAGTAGAGACATACTAAGATAACATAATATATCTATTTAAGCATCAATCCTATTTTTTATTTTTTACTTTTCTTGCAAGACCCTTTAAATAAATCCTCTTGCTTTTCATAAGAATTAATTAATATTATACTTACAAACATTTTGGACCTGAGACAAGGCACATAGGCAAAGTATGCCAAAAATCAACAAGAAGGCAGGGCATTAAAGGTATTGAACTTGGCATCTCCTACAATCAGAGCTCTAAGGTCTGATCTTAGACAAATCTAGACTCTAACAGTAGTAAGGAACTGTTTATCATGGGTAACATGTGCAAGACACTTTCAGCCTGAATCCTTAAACACCAGGATTCACTTGATAAGTTCTGGTTCAGTAGTTTCTCAACTGGTGGTTCACTTTTGACCACTGGCGCATTGCACGCATCTTAACTCTTGTTTATTTATATAATTCATATCTAAAGCAGAAATACTTGATTCAATTTTTTGTTTGTTTTTAGAATGAACGAGACCAATGTGAATGACTAGAACTTCTGGTTTTATACCGTTGGGAGGCGGCTGCCAATGTTGCTGAGCTTTGAGTTAATACCGCCAAATGTTGAACGTTGAAGGACAAGTGCACCCAGAGTTGCTTGAGCTTGAGAGATCACAGTATCCATCTGCATCACCACAACAAATATGGGAACTTCAATATTGAGAAACCTGAATGCTAATCAAACTGCATGTCCAAAATTGTTTGTCCTTTAACCAGCCAAACCCTAACCTTAAGGACAAAAATGTATCTTTTTTTTTTCTTTTCTATTACATACCTGTCCTGTATTTCGGCTAACAGAAGCATGTTCTTTCAGGAGAGCGTTTCCTGCAGAATCTCCACCAGCTTCCAAGTCAACTCTTGTTCGATCAAACTCCCTAAAATCCTCAAGTAGTGAAGCGTGCTCCTGCTTAGCTCTAAGGCTGGAGCGGAGACGATAAAATTCCTGCACTTCAATCATGTCTAACAGCAAGTTAGTGTCTGCTAGGTTCAATCTTATTCTAATTAAGATTGGTTAATTGATATAGAGTGCAGAATGATACAAGACTGGATAAAAATGAGAAGAAACTAAACGTGAAAGTTGCTTCACCAGCATGTAGCATGACTCTAAACCTAGGTATTTTGTTGAAAAGGGGATAGTAATATCAAATTAAAGTACATGTCAGAATTATCCTTTGGAAAGTGAAATTGGTCAGCCATTTTTAACTGCTCAACTTCAACTTCACACTGAAGTCAGAATGATAAAGACTCAAGTTATCATTCAACTTTTTTCTGAAACAAAAACAAAGGCGGTAAGTCAAAATATTTAATAAATGAGTTGAAAGAAAGGTAAAAGAGAAAATTAAAAATAAATTTTGTAACTCAAACTTCTTCCTAAACATGTGCAGGTCTTGACTCAACTTCAAACAGAACTACAAGGAGGTATGAGAGATCATAAAATATATACCACTCATGCATAATTCTTTTGAGTAACACAAAACATCTGGGGAACACCTAAACCACAGAACAGTTCAAATATTAAATTGCCATACAAGTTCGCCTGTTGGCATAGTCAAGAGGCCAGAATACCTGAGTGAGATCTTGAAGAATCTCTTGATGTCTAGTCAAGGTATGAGAAACCATTTCTGATCCTCCTGATGATACCCATGCTTGCATCTGTAAATTTACTTGTTGGAGTTGCTTTAATAGTCGATCTATCCCAGATTCAAGATCATTATCAGCAGCATCAAATTTGACAGAACCCTTTGCAGAGACAAACTTACGATAAGAATTCATCTGTTCATCCAACTGAGCTTCAAGTTTCCTAGCCTGAAATTATAGACAGATAAAATATTCATTTATGGTATCAAAAATTGGTATGAACAGGAGTGCATGAAAATGACAACAAAGGAAAGCAATTAGCATAGAATATGCTTGGTGTATACCAAAAAATTCAAACTGTGTAATACATTGCTTGGTTAGAGGATTATATCACTATGTATCATGGTTTAATGATCAGATCCGATGTCTCCAGTTTTCAATAAGCTGTGCAAGATTGGAAATTAAAGTTACTGATGGAGAGCTTCAAGATATAAGTTGAAATGGTTACTGATCGCCTAATCCTATAGTTTTTTTTTTTTATTTTTTTTTATGTCAGATCTTAATAAAAGGCTTTTATAGGAGGACAGCACGTTGGCTTTCAGGGAGAACTATCGGCATTATGAAAAACCCTATTAAAGTAGCTGTTTTAGATTTGGGAGGCTGCTTTAAGAAATATTCTAATAACCGATAATCATTATGGGAGAAGTATGCTCTATTAATGCAAAATTCTGCTCCGGAGGAAGCTGATGTGGTTGTTTTTCAACTGTGTAGCATCTTTTTAGGAGATGCCTCAGTTGTAGCTCTTCTTGATTGTCAGGATTATTATTAGAATCTCCTAATGCAACCTTATAGGCCACATATAATTGCAGTGGTAAGACTTTTAGCAAACCCAAAGAAAATAAATTGGAACTAATCCCCGAAGCGTAGAACCAACTTAAGAAACTCTTTCAAGTAAGAACGGTTTCACACCTTGCACCAGATTACAATCCTAAAAACTTTCGGAACCAACGGAATAACGTGTTCAGGTGTTATAATCATATATACTAAATCCACGGTGAATTGAGCATGAATCAACAACAAGTCTTGAACATCCTTTCGCTATGTCAAGTTTAAAGTCAACTAAGTTTTTGCTTCAATAGAATTGTTGCTCAAATCAGAAACACAGAATGACACAAATCAAGACAAATCCAGAAGCTGATCTTATACTCAAACCATGAATCGTTCTGCAAAATTGTTATCGAATTAACGCATCCCCGAAAATCAATTCAGACAAGTCCCAATTTTGATCTCAATTCTAAACATGATCAGCAAGCAAAAAAAAAAAAAAAAGATATGAAGAAAAGAGTACCTGTTTGCGAAGCGCGTCCCATGAGCTTGGAACATCCATATCCACCGACACCAAAAACAGAGGCCGATCGATCTTCGGAGATTACTTCCTTGAGGCTTCTGGAACCTTCTTCTTCTTGCTGGTGGTTTTGAGAATTGAGAATGGAATTTGGAGAGGGGGTTTGGAAATTGGGGATTCGTTTGGAGATGGAGACAGATCAACGGCAAAATGTGGTCGTGGCGTGTTTCTTAATTCAACCTTTCCTTCGTCACCACCGCACCCCCAATTTCACCCCACAAGACCTTGCTGGTGGGTCCACCAAAACACAATGTAATTTTCCAAAATATTACAAACAATTTTTTTTTTTGAATAATTACAAACAATTTTTTTTTTTTTGAAATAACAAACAAAAATTTTAGTATACGTGAAAGTTGCCTATATTTCTTCAGTATTTTTCAGTTATTTTTTTTAATAATAACTCTTTATATAATTTTATTTTGAGATCTTAATTTTTATTTAAAATGACATTTTAGAAGGGTGTTTTAGATACTTTAAATTTTGGTGAAGTCATTTGACACCAGCAAAATAACGTTTTCATTTATAGTAGTAGAGATTTAAGAAAAAAATCTAAACACACCCAACACTGACCTTTTGTCTTTAACTTTCTAAATGGTACTAGCCGAATTTCATATTTTGGCACATGTGAATTTTATCCTAGAATCTAAATTGCGATGGTAAGCAGATCTTTAGAATCTTAGTGTTTGGACTTTCTCTGATGAGGGTCAGCAGATCTGAGTTTGGGAGGAATCCCATTTAAAAACTTGTAGATCGATTCGATCTGGGGCTTCTCTTCTCCAGATTTCTTGGTGGGCTCTTCCCAACTCGATTCGTTCTCTTTCAGGCGATGTGACGCTCGATGGTGCAATGGTTCAAGTCGACAGGTTGGCTCAAGGTGGGTTGGTGCATGGGTGACCAATTATTCGGGTATCCACAACATTGCTAGACAGGCTAGAGTTAGGAGCCCAAAAGATTGGGTGCCTAAAGGAAATCCACTTGGCCCTGGGCTATAGTCATGTATGATTTAGCAGTTTTAGCTTTGAATTCAAGTTAGATTTGGATTCAAATTTGGGACTTGTGTTGCACCCAAATTCGAATCTTGGATCCAAGACTGTGCTGGTATTGGTTCTGGTTCTGAGGAGTTTATTTACTAATGTTCAAGTTTTTGACACCCTCGATTACTTTCAAACTCTTGGTGAGCGCATTATCTAGGTGATCTCATCAGTTACTGTTACGGTTAACTGCTTGTGTGACATATGCAGTACAGTGCCTTCCGGCATCAAGTCACATCTTGGTTATCTTTAATTCTAAATGCGCTAGTGCGTCTTGTTATGTTTTATCATTTTTTTCAATACTTTGCACTACCATATACGTTTTAGTTTCACTTAATACAGCTTGTCCTCTTTCCTTAAAAAAATAATAATAATCGAAAGTAATGAAATTGACCCTATTGACCAATTAAACAAAGAAAGAAAGAGAAATATACCCAAATTTCGGGGTTTCATAAAAAGCAATTTTTCCTTTTATTTTTCTTGAAAGGTTACATTCGTATTTTTGCTAGGAAAACAATTCGAGGTTTAACGGGGTCTGTCTATTGCGAGTTGGCATATACACCGCAACCGCAAAAAGCCTAAAACCCTCTCAAGCATTCGCCGCTCTCTACCTTTCTTTATTAAACCCTAACTCAAAGCATCCCATACTGGTAATTTTCTTCTTCTTCTTTCACCATTGATTTGTGTTTCAGTTGATGCGTTTGTTTCGGAAGCTTAGGATTGGGATTAGTTTTTTTTTTTTTTTGACTGTTTTTGTGTGGCTCAGTAAAAGAAAGGGGAGAGATGAGTGAAGAGGTGGCGCAGCCGTTGGCAACCGTGCCGGAGATAATATTGAAGAAGAGGAAAAGTAATGAGGAATTGGCTTTGAGGAGGAAGGAGCAATTGGAGCAGAGGAAGTTTCGCCTTAACAAGAACAAGCAAGAGTTTATCAAGAAACCTGAGGACTTTGTCAAAGAGTTTCGCTACAGGGTATCCTTTTCTTCCCTTCTCACGACTCTAATCTTTCCTATTCTCCTGTATTCTTGATTTCATAAAAGCTTCAAATCACAACAACACTTTTGTAATCCAGGATAATTAGACTTGTATATAGTAGATGTCTTTCAATTTGATAATGTTAGGTAATCTATTAGGTGTCGTTCAACAACACGTTTAGGTAATCTATTAGGTGTCTTTCAATTTGATAATGTTACCATAGGTTCATTGATATCTGAGACTTCATTTCACGGGCTTCCCTATATTCTGATTCAGTACTTGATTGAGATATTTGCTGTCTTTTCAGGAGGTGGACCTTGTCCAAATGAAACACAGGTTGAAGAGAAAGAGGCCTGCATTAGAGACAACTAACCCCCAGCTTCTTTTGGTCATTCGCATACAGGGGTGGGTTTCCATTTTCAAATTATACATTTTTGTTTGTCAATATCTCTGTTTTCAACTCTCTATATTCTGATCTCTTAAATATTTTCTTTCCAGGAAAAATGACATGCATCCTGCTGTTAGGAAGAACTTATACAGCCTAAACTTGAGGAAAATCTTCAATGCTGTTTTCGTGAGAGCAGATGAAGCAATGTTAGAAAAGTTGCAGAGGGTGGAGCCTTATGTTACCTATGGGTAAGAGCGATGTGAATCCACAACATTAAATTTTGCAAGTGGATGAACCTATACAAGATCTATCGGCATATTTTCATTCTGAAATGATCACTACAATAGTCTAGTACTTGATTGCCATGCTGGTGGAATGACTTAGCCTGGCTCGTGTTACGTTTGATCCCTTTCCTCTTATGGGATTAATCGACTTACTGTGGGTATCACATAATGGGAAAAGCGTAACATTAGGATAAGGAGTGCCTCTTTTTTCACCTAATGATTGATTTATGTTGTCTTATGTTGGTTCTCTGGACCTACTTACCATTTATTACTCTCTGATGAAGAAACTGTTAATCTCTTTGATTGATTGAGAACAATTTCAGCTCATGTTTGTGACTTCGTATTAGATATGAGCACTTTGTGTTGCTATTAAACTTTTTAAGCTCTATATCTAGAAGTGGACTTGTTCTTATGCCAAATGTATTGTAATTATAAACTTTGCAGTTCTAAGAGTATAAGATGGAGTTGTATTTTAAAATTACCTGGATTTTTTTAAGCATTCAACTGAATGAGAATTTTAATCTTTCCTTATATGGTTCTCAACTCTCATATCTTGTGTATTTTGGATCTGTTTATGTTTCGAACCTTACTTTTTGTTTTTGGGCATTCCCTAATAATCGTGCCTTAGTTTGGCATCTTTGTTCTAGGATTTCAATTTCTGGTTGCAGTATTTTGTTCAAGGTTGGGTAACAGTATTTAATACATGCTTAGCTGTGAAGAACTTTTTGTATGCATAATATTGATTTTTGGCTGCACAAAGATTTTGTATATATAGTATGGTTTGGTTGACATTTGTGTTGACAAACATTCACCATGGAGCTGAGGTTCTCCCAAATTTAATCAAAGACTAATTCCAATATTTAAGTTCATTAGTCTTATTTAATTCATCTTGTTGCATTATATGGTTTCATAGTAATGATCATAGTTTTCTTGTTTCCCTAGGTATCCTAGCCTTAAGAATGTGAAGGAGTTGATTTACAAGAAAGGATATGCAAAGATAGGCAAGCAAAGAGTTCCTTTGACAGACAACAACTTGATTGAAGAGGTATTTGAATGTCTTTCTCAATATTGGGATAATATCCTAGTCTTCTCTTTTTAATTGCTACGTTTTAAGATACCTTCTCTTATATTCCTCATTGTTGTATATGGCAGGCACTGGGGAAGTATAATATCATATGCATAGAAGATATAGTGCATGAAATTGCTTCTACTGGTAAATATTTTAAGGAGGCTGCCAGCTTTCTATGGCCCTTTACACTCAACAAGCCAGAAGTAGGATTGAAAGGAGTAAAAGCACGTTACCTAGATGGTGGAGACACTGGTAATCGGGAGGATAAAATCAATGATCTGATTAGCAAGATGAATTAGCAAGATAAAATCTTATTATTGTAACAAGGACCCGACGTTTTCATTTGTTCTTTATCTATACTGGAAACAATGTCTGTATGGTGACTTTGATGCAGTTAAAGCTGTTAAATTTTGAATGTTCTCGCCCATTTTTCCAACTCAAGAGTTTGTTTTAGCTGCCATTCGTGAAAGCTCCAACATGAAACTGTCATTGTATCATTAGATTTAGAAATATGTGATTTCTATTTGTGATAAGAGATTCGACCTCCATCAATGTGACTATATGACTGCATCCTACTGTATTATAAAATGATGTTTAGACCATATACACAATTGTAACTATCAACAATCTGTTTCTCTTTGGGTATTGACGTTCAGTCGGATCAGAAGGCATATGTGAATGTCCTATGCCTTCAGCCACGGCGATTTTGCTTGTTGGAGCTTCGTTTCAAGTGGGGACTGTGGCTGGTGCAACAAGGGATCGATTGCCCTTTTTGGTGGTTTGTCCCTGTGATTGCCCTTTTTGGTGGTTTGGCCTTTTGATTGTTTTGTGGTTTGGCTACCTACGTTCTTATTCATCTGGTTATTGTTGTTGATTGATTTGATGGCGGAAGATGTTCTTGGGTGCTAATGTATGGGATTTGGTGCTCTGTGTTGCAGTTCGCGTCTCCTAAGCTCTCTAGATCTGATCAAACTGTAATCCTGCAAGCTTGTGTTGACTATGTTTGTCCGTCTTCCTCATAACTAGTTGTTGCTTGGGTGACCTTTGTTTGAACTTGCCTGATTTGAGCAATTAGCGTCCTTTTTTTTTTTTTTTTTTTTTTTTTAATGTTCGTCCCATGAACAAAACATTTTTCATTTTTATAACAAAAATGTTGACAGAGGTTCCAACAAGTTCAAATTTTCAATTGGTGATTCTATTCAGACCTCCAGATTTGCTATATAGAACTCTCCTAATTTTTGTAAAAATTTAATTCCTAATTTACCCCTGTCGAAAACTAAATGACAAAAAAATATAGAAAAGTCACAACCAATCTGTCTCCACCTTCTTCTCCCTCACTCTTTCTCTCACCTGGGTTTCTTATTAGCTATCAAATTACTGGTACCGAATTGTTAGAATTTAATTGTTGATTAGTAATTTGATATATATGTGACTGATAACTCTTCCCCTGCGTTTGCACCGTTCTTGAAAGTTTCAGCCATAAGAACCAAGCTTCTTATTGAGGTATGTGATCTAGTCCAAGTTTTTCTCTTTATCTCTGCCACCATTCAAATTCGAGGAATTCCCTTCGTTTAGACAATTAGTCATTAGTGCATTGCAATTGAATTTTTTAAAAAAATCATACTCCCATTGAACTTCACCCCCAAAGCATGACTTAAATATCTAAACTTGGATTCTTGGAATATAGTACTATATGTCCTTCCTCCAAACGATTAAACAATAGGCTATAAGGATGTAGCTAAGGCAGCAGATGTAATCACAGAATATAGCCAGAACCAGAAAAGTGGTGTGGAGGTTGACAAGAATAAAATATATAAAAAAATGGACAAAACTGGAAGATTAAGGGAGAAATATAGTAAATGGGGAGGTTTAACTAGAACCACCCATTTTCAATTCAAAAAATACAAGGAAAAAACAAAACCAAAACCCAAGACCACCCAAAACTATAAACCCTAGTGAGAATTGGAAAGGGTCCGAACAATCTCCATATATTGATTAGTCTCAAGTGTCTAACATGGCCATTTTAACTTCGTCAAGGGAATCGTGGTCTCCGATGTCAGGGGTCCTCAATATTTTGAGGCACAATTCGAGAATCTTATTGCAAGATTTGTCTAAGAATGTGTTGCCAAATATTGGGATTTTGAATGAACTGGGGATGTCGCAGCAGTGTGTGGCTTTGTTGCTGATGCATTATGCTAATCTTGTGTTGAGAAGACCTGAATTCTTCAGCCAGCTTGTGAGGGATTTAGAGAAATAGGATTCGACCCTCGGAAATCGAGCTGTGACTGCTTTGCGGGCATTGTCTGGGAAGGAGGAGCCTGCACTACTAGAATAGTGTCATTAGACATCACCACTATTAAATCGGTCAGGATTGCACCTGATGTTAAAAATCATGTTAACATCAGTTTGTGAAGAAACCGATTTCTATTGTTATTATAGACATCAGTCACCAAAGAAACCGATGAGAAAAGTTTCGTACGAAAAATTTACAAAAACGCGGAGGGACTAAGTTGAAAAATTTGAGAAACGCGGGACTAAAAATTTCATTCTCCCGCACTTAGGTTTTTTTCCCACACCCACTTGAATTGACTTTGAGTCATTCTCTAACCCTAACTCATTTTCACCCGACCTCCTCGTCTTCCTCCTCCACCTTTGAGTAGCACCTTACCCTTATCCAGGGTTCTAAAACGCTCCGTCGCTCTCTCTTCTGGGTTCCGTTGCTCCGTCGCTCTCTCTCTCTTTTCTGCACGCTCCGTCGGCCGTTGGCCAGTCGCTCTCTCTCTATCCGACAGGCTCTCTCTCGATCAGTCAATTGACTCGATTCTCAGTCTCTCTCCGGCCAGCTCGCTAGCTCTCCAGCTCGTAGGTAAACTCTATTCTCAGTTTTTCTGGGTTTTACTCTCAGTCGAATTTCTGGGTTCACACTTTTCAGGGTTTTCTGGGTTTGATTTTGGGTTGGATTTCTGGGTTTGATTTCTGGGTTCAAGGCTTCAAGCTTGGTGATTCTTCATTCTTCACGCTCGATTTCTGGGTTCAAGTGGTGATTCTTCAAGCTCGATTTCTGGGTTTTGGATTCGGTGTTTCTACAAGCTCGGTGAGTCTTGTTATGATAGTTAAACATTAATTATTCGCAAGAGTTTTAATTTAGGGATGAATTATTTTTATGTAATGATGTAAATACTAGAAATATAAGTTATGCAAAGCTTGTAGCCTCATTAGTTATTAGTGATTTGGCTTCAACTAAGCAATTTGTGTAGCTCCCTTAATACTTTCTACTTTTTCTTCTCGTCATGTTAATTTAGTAACCAGTAAATTGCTTGAATGTACAAAACATGTTCTAGGTTCAGCAGACAGAACTGTGAAATTCTGGGATCTGGAAACTTTTGAACTGATTGGATCTACCAGGCCTGAGGTAATTTATGTTAATAATTGAATATCTTTACTGTTTTTTTATCTCATCTCTCTCTCTCTCTCTCTCTCTCTCTCTAAGATTGACGGAGCATCATATATTCCTGTTGCTATGTTTTTCTTGTAATGTGACTTTCATCCAGTTAGTCTGACAATTTTTTTTCTTGTTTCCAGCCTACAGGAGTACGCGCAATTACTTTCCACCCTGACGGGAGGACAATATTTTCTGGATTGGATGACAGTTTGAAGGTTTTCATTTGTTTTAGTACTCAAGGGGATTGTATTGAGTTAACATGTAAACTTAAGATCCCTATTTGCAGGTTTATTCATGGGAGCCTGTAATATCCCATGATTCTGTTGATATGGGATGGTCAAGACTTGCTGACGTATGCATTCATGACGGGAAGCTGTTGGCATGCTCTTACTATCGAAATTCTATTGGAGTCTGGGTTGCGGATGTGTCGGTATTCACCTTACCTTAAACATCATGTTACTTCTCTTGTACCTCTTCATAATTTTAGACGGTATTATCCTTGACACTTTTGACTGAGAGTTATTTGTCCTATTTTATCTCTTTCTATGGTAGTTTATTAAGCCGTATGCAGCTGGTTCAACACCTGAGCAAAATGACTGATTACTGATCTGTTTTGTTGTTTTATCTTTGATGCTCGGGTTGGACTTTGGACTGAAAGTGAGTAAGAGAGAAAGGTCATTCTCTTTATCATCGGATTGGTTTCAGGCATACGAATAATACGATTAAGGAAAAGATTAGAACACCAAATTGTCTGGCAATGGTAAGGTAAGCTTAATTGGTGGTCTAAGGTAATTGTATATTTGCTAGTTGGCTTAGCTCATTTTTCTCATATCAAACACGGAATGGTGTTATTTCTTTCTGTTTCCCTGTTTTGTCATTTTTATGACTATTGGAGGATTAGATTAAGTTTGTGGGTTATGTTAAATTGGTCTGTGATGGTCTGTTTAACTAAATGCAGGTAAAGTTGCTAAGTCGGTTGCGTTCTCCATATTTTCTTTCGTTGCTTGGGTATTGTTCAGATAACAGTCGTAAGCTGTTGGTGTATGAGTTTATGGCAAATGGTGGATTGCAGGAACATTTGTATCCTGTCAGTGGTGGTAAGTTTAACATTTTTCTAATAGATTGTTATCTTATATGATGTGCTGATTGGACAGTTTTCTTTTCATGATTACTAGGGATCATGCATAAAGAGAATGTTATGAAAACCCTTTTACTTTGCAATTGATGTCATATGGTACCCTTATATCTGTATATGTGAGTTAAAGCCTGTCTTTGATCTTTCTGCTTGCATGTTTTACCTTCTCTAACCCTCATCCCCATCTTCTTTCCTGTAATAATGAAAACTTGAAGACCTTACTGTTTTTGTTAATCTATTACAGCTAGCGTCAATCCTGTATTTAATTGTTCTTTTCTTGGTCAATCCTGCATCTATTACAGCTGGTTGGCAATAGATATTTCTCTAGTTATGAGTTTTAGATGTTAGAAGACCAAACTCAAATTGTTGGATGCTTAGATTACATCTTCATATGTTATCTCAGATCGATGGAAGAGAGCGGCAGCATGATTAATTTTTTCTCACTTGAGGGCCAACTCGCGAAATTAGAAGTTATGGGATCAAAAGCATTTCAACTCCTCCAAAGGACATTGTGCCCTGTTACAAGGTGAGCTACAGATAGGTATGATTCTTTTAATCATGCATGAAGTTGAAGATCGCTTATTATATTTTCTGGCTACACAGAAGAAAGGATCATACTTGGGCATTGGAGAGACATTCAGCTGCTGAAGCTCCAGATGATTCCCAATCTAAGACTATACTTGAAAATGAGGAAGACATTCCTTCTCATGCAGTGTTGTCTCTTAGAGTCAAGGATCCTCGCATGTTCATAGAGAAACGAAAGACTGCATGTGCTTCAGACTTAGGTTCTGCTAGTATACTAGCTGATGAACAAGGAACTGAAGACAAAGAGCATGCTGTCAGTGGAATTATTTCAGACAAGAAGAAAGAGTTACTTTCCTCGATGGGTTCAGAACTCGAAGGTACTAGCATGCTCGCAGAAAAGAATTTGTGGGATGTTAACAGTGGTATAAGTCCTCCAGTGGAAGAGATGGTTCTTTGCCAGGAAAGATATGACCAGAATAAAAAATTCTTCTGCCTTGATGAATCAAGTTCAAGGGTACTAAATACTTCAACCAATTTGCAGTGCAGTTCTTGTCCTGTTCTGCTTTTGAAAAATGACAACGGAAGGGGCTTGCATATTGGGTAAACCTCTCTTTCCCTTGTTTATGGTTCTGTTGTTGCATTACTTGGTTTTAATAATCCATGCATCACACTGAATCCTTATATTTATGGTTAGATCTTAAGTATGGCATATAATGGTCACTATATCTTCTGAGTTTCATGCTTATGATTTCAATTATGATGAGTTTAATATTTCTATTAAATCAATTTCTCTAGGACGTCATTGTTTTGCTTGTAATTTGATTATACAAACTAGCTCTATATTTCTTCTCTGAAACATGAAATTCATCACTTCAATGTTTACTAATCGCTCTTTGCGCACTAATTGGTAACTGTATTTTCTAAGTTTTTGCAATAATCGCATCAATGTTCACTACTCCATCTAACATACTTATATAGAACATATATGTGTTTCAAACTTGCAGAGTTATTTATTTATATGTACCATTAAATCTCTTATTTCCTTACAGTTGGTCTATAATTCTACCCTTGAGCTGGGTCAGGGCATTTTGGATTCCTCTCGTCTCCAAGGGGGCTCATGTGATAGGTTTAAGAGAGAGGCACTGGATTTCATGTGACGTAAGCATTTGCACTTCAAATCTATAATCTTTAATATCAGGCTTCTAGAATGTTGCAAGTAAATCTTTCTTCTTTTGCAGGTAGGATTGCCATGTTTTCCTTCGAATTTCCCTGTTGCAGTGCATATTTATGCCTTAAGGAAACTGAAAGTGCCGCCTCCAATGTTAAAGAGCAACTTCGTCCTCCAGCACAAAGACCTTTGAGGGTTCCCATTTTACCCCCATGGAATAGTATCCAAGTTTCTTTAAGGGAAGGACCCACCAAAATGCGAAATGCTGAAACTTTTAGACTGGAAAACGGGGTCAGAAGCAATTCATCATCTAACTCGGAGTGTGACAATTATGATGTTACATTCTGTCCTGGTAATTTGTTTGATGGTTTTGTAGCACGGACATCTTTTTCACTGACAAATTTCTTGAATGAATTCCAAGGCTGTAATTTACGCCTATGTCCTCATGTGACCGATAAGACAACTAGCTTTACTTGGTTTATGAGGGATGAAAGCAAGCTTGGGCAGGGCCAAAATGGGATTACCAAATTTAGTTACAAGCACAAGTTATGCTTTGTAAGGGTACTTCTTCATGCTTACAAAGAAGGGTTTTTTTGAAGAGGGAGCAGTTTTTTGTGCACCTCAAGTGACTGACATCTCACTCTGGACAAGGTAGTAACTTATTCTTCTTCTTCTTTTTTCCCCATTTTGAATATCGAATTATGCTTTGTTGCCGTAATTGATATTTTATTAGTAAGGTTCTAATCTTTGTATTCTTACTTGGTGGTACTTGGTACTCTGTTCTAGGCTTTTCCTTCCTAACATAGGTGTCTTCATTTTCTGGTTGTAATAAAGTTGATTGTATGTCTGTGCTCTCATGTGCAAGAAAGGGTATACCCAACAACAACTTGACGAGGTCCGCATTGAAGTAGCCGACTACTTACAGACTCTGTTGTAGGTTCTGACCAATTTCTTGATTTTGAGTTAGTTTTAACTAACTTTTTTGTAGCAATTATGAACAAACAAGAATACTAATTGCTTGGCTAGCCTTGTAGTATATAGGTGCATATATGAATTGAGGTTTTATTTTGCCCATTTTGTAAACTGTTAAGGATGATGAATGTCGGATATAATACCCCAATTTGCAATTTATAATCACAGTTCTATTTTGTGGACAGAATCCTCTTTATAGAATGTGATGTTTAGATATAAAGTTGAAATCAGTTTTAGCCATAAGAACTGATGTCCAGTAATACAGATACATCAGTTCCAAAATGAAAATCGATGTTACTAATATATCCAGACATCGGTTCATTGTTAAAAACGATATACTACCGAGTGCCAGACATCAGTTCTGAAATGAAAACCGATGTTACTAAAATATCCAGACATCGGTTCATTGTCAGAAACGATATACTACCGAGTGCCAGACATCAGTTCCGAAATGAAAATCGATGTTACTAAAACATCCAGACATCGGTTCATTATCAGAAACGATATACTACCGAGTGCCAGACATCAGTTCCGAAATGAAAACCGATGTTACAAAAACATCCAGACATCGGTTCATTATCAGAAACGATATACTACCGAGTGCCAGACATCAGTTCCGAAATGAAAACCGATGTTACTAAACTATGCAGACATCGGTTCATTGTCAGAAACGATATACTACCGAGTGCCAGACATCAGTTCGGAAATGAACACTGATGTTACTAACATATCCACACATCGGTTCATTGTCAGAAACGATGTCTACAACAGTATTACTCATCGGTTCTTAAATCAATAACGATGTTAAAACTCAAACTTGTGTTATATAATCTATATTTCTTTAAGCTTTAAATACAATAAAATGTGGGTTTAACAATAGTAAAGCATGCAAGTTTGTTATCATTTAAACTTCTTTACATCGGTTTATTATAAGGAACCGATGTCTACCCGAATATTAGACATCGGCTAAAAACCGATGTCTGCATTTTCCGGATCTTTCTCATCACCCACAAAGACATCGGTTGGATTTTTGTTTCTCATCGGTTTTTGACCGATGTCTGGGGCTATAATTCTAGTAGTGCTGGAATCGAAATCAAGCGGCTTTGAGGAGGTGGGGACAGTCTGACATGGATATTGTTCATGCCTTCAGGTTGCATCCACTGTGCATGGCTACATCGGAGAAGAAAATATTGCAAGCAATGGGCTTGTTAGTGAACAAGATGGGGTGGCGGGCGGAACAGATTAAGAGCATCATCCCAAGGTGTTTGGTTGTTATAGTTTTATTTTTGAAAGGATTGGTAAAAGAGGAGAAGTTGAGTTTGTCTACTGTCATTTAGACTCCAGAGAAGTACTTCTTGTATAGGTTTGTAAATCCATATCTTGACCAAGTGCCTCAATTGTTGGATGTGTACCGAAGAAAAGGTGACAGCACTAGGCTGTTGATCTCCGGAGGAGCTTTCTAAATGCTAACAAAAAAAAGAGGTTTCTCAATCATTTTTCTCAGCCTTCAATTCACATTTTTCTTTTTCTTTCGTTACTGTTAGTTCTAATTTGCCATGTCCTGTTACAGTGAAATTACTTCTTCATGCCATTTTTCATCAATCAGGTATTTAACAAGAGTAGTCGACTATTCTATGTGAAAGCTGCCATGAAAGCTTGAAGAAGAAGAAGAAAGTTCCAGAGAGAATCTGAGAATAACAACGACTTAATTGACTAAATGAATGAGAAAATGTTAGGGCTGAGACTTTAGACCCGAAAAACCGAGGAACCAGTCCAAACTGATCCTAACTGGTCAGTTCGGGTCTGTTTTCTCTCTTAATTTAGTTGTTTTGCTTCTGTTCGGTTGAGAGCTATCGGTTCAGTTTCGGTTCTCATATTTAATTTTCGTCTTTACCCGAACCAAGTTGGTTTCTGTACATACCTCCAATAATATGGAGTATTTACTACATCACCAAGCATAAGTAACACCTATTTTGGGACATCCACAAGACATGGCAAGGCCCAACCGAGACATGCATCGTGTAGCCCTATGTTCAGGCTACGCGGCGGTATCCGGAAGTCGCAAATCCGACGTCGGGAAGCCACCTTTCCGCCCTTGCCAAGATGCCACCACAACATAGCTTTCTACATGTTAAATAGACTAGAATAGTAACTTTGCTTGTCCCACATCAAAGAACAAGTAAATGAGAAGCATTCCTTCATCTATAAAAGGAATGCCTCCTCCCACAACTCAACACATTCATTACATCTCTTGTAATCTTGTTAGGCCGCAAGGCTCGACACAATAGTATAGCTTCCAAGTGGACGTAGTCTCCCGCTAAGGCGGGAGGTGAACCACTATACCTCGCTTGTGTCACTCTCTCTCTCTCTCTCTAAAGCTAACTAGAGATCCCACGGATCACTAACGTTAACATTGGCGCCGTCTGTGGGAAGCCGACACACAAAGGCTTCGTCACCTACCGTGAACTTTGACCCATAAGCGTCGAAGTCAACGCTCATTCAACATCAAATTAGGGTCCGGTCAACGCCCAGCGGGGTTGGTCAACGCCCAGCGGAGTCGGTCAACCCCCGGCGGAGCAGGTCAACGCACATCAAGGCTTGGTCAACGCTGAACCTCCAAAAAAAAAAAAAAAAAAAAAAAATATTTTCTCAGGACACCCAGAAAATCTCTCTGGGCACCCAGAACCATTTTCAAAGTCTTCAGCGCTAGCTTTTCCCGCCAGACTTCATCTCCGCTCCGCCCAACTTCCATCTCCGCCGGACTCAAGCTCGGACTCCGCTCCGCTGAACGCGAGCTCGGAACCTCCGCTCTGCTCTGCAGCTCCGCCGGACCCGAATGCAGCCCCCTCCGCTAGCCATCTTCGCTCCCTCTGCATTCATCCGCTCCGGACATCACTTCCGCCGAACTTGGTCAGCGGCACCGCTGAACTATACTACTCCGCTGAGTCACCGCCAAGCTTCTCCGCCGTCCAAAAGCTCCGCTAGCCGGTATGAGTCTCCGCCAGACTATCGAGTCTCCGCCGGACTCTTGACCACCAGTGGCGGAGTTCCTCCGCTAGCCAAACCACTGCTTCTCCGCCGGTCATCACCTCTTCCTCGGCCTTCCGCTAGCTATCCTCAACGGTCCCGTCGGTGTGCCGCCGGACAAAGCATAGAAGCTGCAACTAACAACACCACCGCTAGCTGCAGCCAGCGGAACCGGCCTCCTCCGCCAACTGTCAGCGGCTATCGGACCGCTAGCCACACCCCACTAGCATAGCTCCGCCGGCAAGATCTCATCTGCACAATCTCCGCTGAGTTCCAGTTGACCGCCTAGCACCTAAGCCTTCGCACTCCGCTGGGCAGCCTCCGCTAGGCACCACCAACGGGAAACAGATCTGCTTGCACCATCAGGCGGTAACCAGCTCCGCTAGCTGCTTAAGAATTGATATGCATCTTGATCTGATATGCAACAGCAACCCAAACAGGCCCCGAGCTTTTATGGCTGTCAAACTCTGCAAAATAAGGCATCCAACCTCAACTACGAGTTGACGGACATTATCGGAGTACTTTATCCGCCACAAGCAATGAACCTCAAATCGGCATAAGATAAGTGCCTTCCTCTTATCTTTTCGCTCTTACAATTTGAGCTACCGCCGATGCCATGACTATACATGTCTCCATGACCCTTAAGCATACCTATAAAATGTTATTAGCAACTTTACTACAAGTACATGCTACACACATACATGCTTAAATTCAATTACTTGTGACATGCATCTAGAAGCTTGTGACACTTATGACTTAATTAAACATGCTCGGATAAACGACTTGTTCGGGTTACGACTCGCTTGGGTATCGAGTATGGCCACGACTTGCGCTTGGGCCACGCCTCGCATGCTCGCACAGCGCCTACACACTCAACCACACCCAACTTGCTCGAACAACCCAACTTGCTCGATCATGTCCAACATGTTTTACTTAAGCCCCAAGTTCACAAACGCTTCATTCTATGTCACCGGGACTACTCCCACAAAATTGCTTTGGACACCCATTACACTTGCCACTATCTATTGTGCGTATTAATGGCCATAAGATCCACATATACAACTACCAATATTTTACATGTTCATACACATTAATGGAATATTGAAATCTTCTGCCATTTGTTGATCCGCTACAAATCGAATTCTTTTCGCATTCCATTAATACGAACGGTAACCAATACAACAAGCATTCTACATATGAGTGTTTTTTGTCTCATTGTGCAGGATTAAACGAGTCCCTTCTTGCTTACGAAGTTCGGGGACTTGTAGGGGCTCCGTACTGCCCGGTTACTTATGCTTGATGACTTCATGATTTGAACTCCCCAACCAAGAAGCTACTCTTACTCGGGGACTTCGGGCACTTGTACATACCTCCAATAATATGGAGTATTTACTACATCACCAAGCATAAGTAACACCTACTTTGGGACATCCACAAGACATGGCAAGGCCCAACCGAGACATGCATCGTGTAGCCCTATGTTCAGGCTACGCGGCGGTATCCGGAAGTCGCAAATCCGACGTCGGGAAGCCACCTTTCCACCCTTGCCAAGATGCCACCACAACATAGCTTTCTACATGTTAAATAGACTAGAATAGTAACTTTGCTTGTCCCACATCAAAGAACAAGTAAATGAGAAGCATTCCTTCATCTATAAAAGGAATGCCTCCTCCCACAACTCAACACATTCATTACATCTCTTGTAATCTTGTTAGGCTGCAAGGCTCGACACAATAGTATAGCTTCCAAGTGGACGTAGTCTCCCGCTAAGGCGGGAGGTGAACCACTATACCTCGCTTGTGTCACTCTCTCTCTCTCTCTCTCTAAAGCTAACTAGAGATCCCACGGATCACTAACGTTAACAGTTTCTAATATATTGTATAATTTTTCTTTGTTTGGTGTCAGTTTTTAAGTGGGCTCCCTATATTGTTATCCTTTGATGAGCCCATGTGCTATGATTTCTTTAACATACATCTCTTTCTCTGACACACATACCTACTTTCTTCTTTAATTTTTGCCCACATGTACCTTCCTTGAGTTCCTTCCATCTCTGCCACACTTTCTTCTTTAACAGTTCAAACTCATCCTCCCACTCCACCAAGCTCACAGATGTCGAAGAATACCCAAATTCACAAACAGAACAAGCTCCATTCTCTACCAAATTTGGCGGTCGACACTATCTCATTAGTTTCTCTTATGCACCAAGCTAACCAAAATCCAATTCCAATTTGCTTTCCATTTCTTAGCTTTGAATTTTCGTCTCTATTTCTCTGCAATAACAGCCATCGAGAATGGCAATGGTGATTTTGTCTTCGATGATGTTCGCAATCTCAAGCTCCTGCTCCTCTTCGTCTCTTAAATCTTTGGGTATCTCCAAGTGAAAGACAAGGATATTCTTTCTTATTCTTTGTAGCTACTGGTCTCGAGTCTTCTCTTCTTCTTCGAAGCTACTGATTTAAGATCGATCAAGATTGGATTCACCGATTCAGACAGACAATAGAACTGAATAACCAAAAATGGAACCGATTTTTATCGGTTCGGGTTTTGCTCGGTTCTAGAGACTGATATCCTTCAAACCGATCCAAAGTTTAGTACATCGGTTCTGTGCCGGTTCCGGCTAACTGCGGTCGAGAACCCGACATGTTCCAGCCCTAGAAAATGTACAAGAGGAGAGCCTATATATAGTTAGAGGTAATATACTGGATGAGTGACACATGTCACAAATCAATAGCACAAGACCTAACTAACTGTGCATGCTTAACAGAAATTAGTAACCTAATTAACAAGCTAATTAGCAAATCATCGAGCTTAATTGATTACATAGGAATTGACTTTTATAACCCTAACAGCCCTCCTCAGCTTGATGGTGAGAAAGCAACATCAAGCTGCTGCAGAGATAGTTGTGCTAAGGTGAGCAAAGTCCCTTAGTAAACAAATCTGCAAGATGATCATGTGAGGTGACAAACTAAAGCTTGAGAGACCCTGCCTTGACTTGATTTCTAGTGAAGTGAAAATCAACTTCAATATGCTTCAGTTTGGAATGATAGACAAGATTTATAGCAAGAGCAATAGCAGAAATGTTATCACAGTGAAGAATGGGAACATCTGCAAGTACCACATGTAGGTCATGCAAGAGATGAGTGAGCCATAAGATCTCGAAAGTGGTGTCTGCCATGCTCCTGTATTCTGCTTCTGTGGAGGACCTGGAGACTGCTGTTTGTTTCTTGCTACACCAAGAGATTGGTGATCCATATAGTAGAAGCATAAACCCTGTGGTGAATTTTCTGTTATTGGGATCACCATCCCAATCAGCATCACAAAAGGCTTCAAGTTGAGGCAATTCACTGGAATTTCCTCTACTGTACTTAATGCCATGAGTGATAGTACTTTTAACATATCTCAAGATTCTTCTTGCTACAGTAAGATGCACATCAATTGGACAATGAAGAAATTGACAGACTGAGTTAACAGCAAAAACAATATCAGGCCTTGTACAGGTAAGATACTGAAGACAGCCAACAATGCTTCTAAACTGTAAGATGTCATGAGACTGTAAAGCTGTTCCAGTGTCCTTTAGAAGCTTAAGACCAGATTTGCATGGTGTGCAATGAGTCTGACAGTCTACAAGACCTGACTTGTGTAGCAAGTCCTTTGCATACTTGTGCTGTGATACAAAGATACCATCCTGCAAGTATTTTATCTCTATGCCAAGGAAGAAGTCTAGTAATCCCAGATCCTTCATATCAAATTCTTCTTGAAGAGCAACTTTAACTGTTTGAATAAGATCTTCACAGTTGCCAGTACTTGAGACTTTTTGTATTGCTTGACAAACAAACTTGGATCAACATATGAATAGGTAAAACCAATAATAGGTAGATAGTTGGTGAATCTTTCATTCCATGCTCTAGGGGCTTGCTTTAGGCTATACAAAGATTTATTCAGCTTGCACACAAAGTTGGTTGGCATATTTGGATCAACAAAGCCACCAGGTTGAGTCATATATACTTCCTCATTTAGTAATCCATGCAGAAATGCATTTTTAACATCCATCTGATGTAATTTGAAATTTTTGTAAGCAGCAATGCATAGAATTAACCTCACTGTTGTGTGTAGTAATCTGGGGTTCACTTAGTCTCAAGTGTTTAACATGGCCATTTTAACTTCGTCAAGGGAATCGTGGTCTCCGATGTCAGGGGTCCTCAATTATTTGAGGCACAATTCGAGAATCTTCTTGCAAGATTTGTCTAAGAATGTGTTGCCAAATATTGGGATTTTGAATGAATTGGGGATGCCGCAACAGTGTGTTGCTTTATTGCTGACGCATTATGCTAATCTTGTGTTGAGAAGACTTGAATTCTTCGGCCAGCTTGTGAGGGAAGTTAGGGAAGTAGGATTCGACCCTCGGAGTTAAAATGGCATCATTATTCACTATAGAAACATCATTGTTTGCAGGAATTAAAGGTTGGAGGTGAAAACCTTAAGTCCTAACTCCCGTCCATTTCATTACAACTTTTTAGCTTAGCCTAGTTTACATTTCAAGTATTCATTTAGTATTTCCGAATCAAATCATCTCCAAAACCAAAAACAAACCACTACACTATCTTGCATATATTCACCATGAATTTTGGTTCACTTGTTTGTGATTTGTACATTTGCATATTCATCTAGCACCCTTTAGGTTTGCTCTAGCTAGAGTGGGTTTTCTAATTCCTTGGGTACGATATCCCCTACTCATAATCCTTAAATTATAACTTGGCCCTTATACTTGAGTGTGGCTATTTGGCTAACATATTTCCTTCTTCAACTCGAAGCTTCAAAACCAGTTTTTTCACCAACAATTCTTCGGTCAAGTGCTTCAAGGTTTCCTTGAAATCTTTCTAGGATGGAGGAAGCTTTCCTATGCTTGCACCTACTTGAAACTTTTCATGTTCATGCCTTCAATGTGAAACTCATGAATTATAAATGCAATTCTTCAACTTGGGTGAGAACCAACTTGTGATCCACCATCCTATAATTCATAAACTTGCTCGTGATGAACTTACCTACACTTGCAACTTATGACAAATACTTCTTCTTCAATGACTCCCATAGTTCCTTTGTAGTTTTGCAAGTCAAATACATGTCATAGATGATGCCATCCAATCCATTAGAGTGTGTTTGGATAAGGGAAAAAATGATGGAATTTAATTGAAAGTGAGGATTTCATAATTCCTAAGAGTCAATTCCGTCGTTTGGCATTATTAGATTAGAAATTTTAAATTTCTATGTGGAAAAAAAAAAAATGAAGGAATTCATTATTTAAATTCAGCACTTCAATTTCCACCAAAATAGGTGTCATTTACAAATTCATTTGCAGTATTCAATTTTTATTTCCAAAACAAGACTTTTTTCTATTTAATTTTTTTATTTGTTTTAAACTTTCTTAATTTATTATACATTTTAAATCCTAAATAGATACAACCAAACAATAGAAATTGCAATTGATGGAATTTTAGATTGATAGAGTTAAAGTTTCCATCATGTATAAATGCCCTACGAATTTTATAATTTTCTCATCCAAACACACCCTTAAAGATATGTTTTCTGCATAGAACTCACTGCGTGTCTATGAATCTATTGCATTCAGAGTTGTCTTTAACATATACGGGTTCCAGTGAGGAATTTTTTTAAAAACATTCATTTGTAGCTTAATTTTAGTTTTAAAATTTAAATATTAAAAAGTAGCGCACACTAAATTTTTAAACTTGGCCCATATGTTAATTTTTTTTTTGGTCATATATATGTTATTTCTTTACTTGAAGTATTTTTTTGGTCATATATATGTTTTTTTGTTTGTCATTTTATTTTCTGTTTCTGTTTCTGCAATTGATAGAAAATTACATGTAAGTATCATTTTGAAACTTTAATTAGCCATAAGACCACCTAAATTTTTTTATACATATAAGGCCACTTCTATCTTCAAAATATTTTGTCTATGAGAACTGTGCCATTCCACAATTTCTGACCTCTCACTCACTCTCTCTCTCTCTCTCTCTCTCTCTCTCTCTCTCATCAAGAAGTTGTTGCAGACCTCACGAGGACGTCGGCGACGACCTGGAAGCATGGCGTGACTATTCCTCACAAACCAAATCGATGTCATTGCACACCTCACAAGTTCGCCGGCGACGACTTAGAGGCAAGTCGTAACCGAAACGATGCCGTTGCGTACCTCACAATCGCCAGTAACGACTTGAACGGCGCGATCTACACAACAAAGTCATCATAGTCTCCGGTATTGTGATGAGGGCTTCCACCACCAATATCGCCTCTTCCTCCACCTCACCTACATCTGGTGACAACAACAGGGCCCTCGGCTTCTTCATCCTCAATCGAAAATCCCAACCAAAAAGTCTCTCCCGCTTTTCCAGATGGCCTATAGGTCGGACGGCAACTATGACTACCTCTTCAAGTTCGTCTTCAACGGTGATTCTGGCGTCGGCAAATCCAACCTCTTGTCCAGGTTCATTTTGCAACGAGTTCAACCTCTAGTCTATATCCACCATCAGCGTCGAGTTTGCCACTCGGAGCATCCACGTCAATGATAAGATCGTCAAGGCCCAGATTTGGGACACCACCAGCCAAGAAAGGTGATAAGCCTTTCAATTCCATTCGTAATTGTCATTGGATTTGGTTTAGTTAGTTTATCTGGATTTAATGAATTGAATCAAGATCTATGACGTCCAAGTCTCAGCCTCATTATATGATCTTGAACTATTGAGCATTACGTATTTTGGAAATGAGGGATTCTAATGTCTATAACTATGAAAAGTTTAATCCAATGATGGATTCTAAGGTCCTCTATCACTGTTTTTTATTATTTTGTTGTGAAGGAGAAGGAATCAAATGGCCACCATTCTGATTTTGTCTTTGATTTTTGGTGTCATTGCAATTGCAGAGCTTTTGTTTTGTATAGACCTTTTTCTTTTCTTTTTGTTAGTGTTTTGCACAGCTTTTAATTGCTTCTTCTAATCAGGGAGGGGACATATGAAGTCTTGGTATTGCTTGTGTTGTGATGTATTTTGATTGATGAATAATGAACCATTTCTTGTATGTAATTTGTAATTTGTTGCAATTAGTAACTCTCTATAACTGTTATAGCGGCTTTTCAACATAGTGATAGTATATTTCTATGTCTATGTTAGTAGCTTCTATTTCATTTTCATTATTTCAAGTTAGCAGCTCCGTGTAATTGTTCTAGTGGCTTTTCAATATAGTGATGGTAGCTTTATGTGTCTATGTTAGTATCTTTTCAAGCTAATATCAATAGCTTTTGCTTTCAAATCAGTACCTCTTTGTAACTATTATAGTGGTTTTCTATCATAGTGATTGTAGCTTTCTGTACCTATGTTAGTATCTTTTCAAGCTGATGTCAGTAGCTTTTCTATTTTCATTTTGATTGATTTTGAGTTTTTTTTATGTCAACAGTTTATCAAATTGGAAAATTAGGATTTTGTATGAAATTCAGTTTTCTTTACGTTGTGATTTCGTATCTCTAACATTTGTTGTTTGAGATTTGTGTTACACTATCAACATGGATAATCAATTGGTTTTGTTGTTGGTGAAAGTACCTTTTTGTGTCGGTGACAATAGCTTTTGTTGCTGGTGACAGTAACTTTTGTGACCTCGTTGGAAATCTCACCAACGTAGCTTTTGTTTGTGACAGTAGCTTTTGTTGCTGGTATAGTAGTTTTTGTGACCTTGCCGGAAATCTTACCAACGTAGTTTTTGTTGCTGGTGATAATAGCTTTTGTGACCTCACCGGAAATATCACCAGCGTAGCTTTTGTTGCTGGTGATAGTAGCTTTTATTGCTAGTGATAGTAGTTTTTGTGACATCGCCGGAGGTTGCCAGAAATCTCATCAGAGTAGTTTTTGTTGCTAGCCATAGTAGCTTTTGGTGTTAGTGACAGTAATTTTTGTGGTCGCCGGAGTTTGCATGAGACTCGCTGCCTCGCTGGAGGTCAGCCGGAGTCCCGTCGAAAGTTGGTCGGAGGTCAGCCGGAGTTGACCGAAGACCTCGCCGGAGAGAAAAGAGAGAATGGTTGTTGACTTTTTACTCTAGTGGCATTTATGTAAATATGTTGGTTTTTATATCCAAAAGATAACACCATTTTTAATCTACCCTAAACCCTAAACCCTAAAACCCTAAACCCTAAACCCTAAAATAAAACCCTAAACCCTGTGCTTGGAACGCTGAGACCTCTCGCCGTTCAGGTCGTACCTTAGGTTGATAAAGAAACCTAAGGGAACCCTAAAATAAAACCCTAAACCCTAAACTCTAAACCCTGTGCTTGGAACGATGAGACCTCTCGCCGTTCAGGTCATACGTTAGGTTGATAAAGAAACCAGGCGGTTAGTTTTCTTATGTAGAAGGGTAAAATGGACAAAGAAAAAATAATTTAAAGAGGCAAGTGGCCTTATTTGCACAAAACAATTTAGGTGGCCTTATGGCTAATATAAGTTTCAAAATGACACTTGTTTGTAATTTTCTATAAATAAAGCATTAGTAAACTTTTATTAAAAATAAATAAAAATTTAGCGCACCCAATTTTAAAATCCTAGCTAACAACGCCATTGGTCTTTGAGATTGGAAGTTCTTCTGCCATAAGTTTCTCTTGAGAAATCACATGGGCAAAGTTCAAGTTGTTGTGAGGTAAACAGCAATTTCTGTTGCCAACTTTTGAAATCAACTCCATTAAAAACCTCTCTGGTTTCTCAACATGAGAGTTGTTCTTAACAACATGCAGCGATTGATCCATTGTTATTTCTGTCTTAGATTGTTAGAAATAGAGATGGTAAGAAACGGATCAATCCTCAATAAGTAAAAGTTGTTAGTGTATATATTATACTATATACTAAAGGCCAGTTACTGTTATTACTGTTCATAAGAGACCGAAAAGACGGTTCTGCCCTCATTTAGATTTTTTTTACGCCACTGCCACTAACCTTTTTTTTTTCTTCTCTCTTCCTCCAGAAGCCTCCTAGACCGACTTTTTTGCTTTCTCCCCTGCTTCCCCAATTTTCAGCTCTGCTTTTGCCCTTTCTATTCGGTTTACTTACGGTTTTGTGGTGTTGGAGTCCTGACCTTGATATATCACCTCCACTTGATTTCTTCTTTCTTCTACAGTCCTGTAAACCATCTTTATCAATTATCAAGAACGATCGAGGAAAGAGAGAGAGAGAAATCGGTTGTGTTTCTTTGCTTTGCACGAAGAGATAGAGAGATAGAGAAACGGGTGTGTTTCTTTGGTTTGCACGGAGAGAGAGAGAGAGAGAGATCGGAGGCAAATTCTCACGTCATCATCTGAGATTGGAGGTTAGTTTCTCTCCTCAAGTTTCAACCTTTGTTGCTTTGGATCGTTCGTCGTATCGTTTGTTTAGATTTTGGTGAAAGACGTATGAGATTGAATAAAGTTACTGTGATTAATGAATCAATTCACATTTTGGTTTGAGGTGAGTTGGTTGCTGACTTAGAGTTTTATTTTTGCTTAGTTTTTTTCAGATAAAATTGTAGTGTTTGATCATTTGAAAATTTTGATTGATTCTGGGGTCTAGAGTATTCAAATGTTTTTCGTTGTTGTTGGAAGTATCTGGGGTTCTAATTTGATAAGAACTTATTGAGGTATTATTGGGTTTTGATTTGGGAAGGAAGGAAGGAATGTATCCCAATGTATAAGTTTCAGTTACCCATGTTGTTATGCTGCTGTTTGATTTAGTTTTCTAATCTATCAATTTTGGTTTATGCTTTAGAAAGTGTAGATCTGGTATGTCTCAAAGTAAATGCCTCCAAGCATAAGATAGGAAGGTTAGCCTTACATTATAGAGTCCAAAACAAAAAGGAGTAAATCAAATAAACTTCAAAACAATATCAGGTATGTTTCAAATGGTCTAGGAGAAAAAGGCAATGTGCTCTTCTAGAACATGGCTAAAAGGAAGTGATTAAGTAAAAAAGCAAAGAAGCAAAATGTGTAATTTTGTTCATCCTTATTCATCTAGGGAATTATTTGGTTGGGATCTACATCCTGGCCAAGTTTATGGATATCCACAGAATATGAATAGACGGAGATACCGTCATGAGGCCAATAACATATATTACAACATTAATAAAGTTTATGGCTCATGTCATGTAGCCATGTCAATGTTGTATTTGAAAAAGTAGATCTACTACTAATGATCAGGTATCACTATAACCCTTATGAAATGGATCTGATAAGAGTACAAGGTAAAAAGACACAACTGCTACAGCAATAGCATGAACAGTTGAGAACCCTCTGTACAGAAGGGGGAAAAAGGCATCAATACTTAAGTTAATAGGAATATCATAAAACTCAGTCTTTAGTGTGGTAAAAGACTATGCACATATACATTTGCGGAAGATATTTACTGGTTGTTCCATTCAACTTTTTCTGCTTTGCTCAATTTCTAATATTCCTTGAAGCTATGAGGGCTAATAAGATTTGTTAATTTGTAAAATTTCATCAAGATCAAAATCCACACTGATGTATCAAGCCTCCATTTCTCTATGTTGGTTTTGCAGGTGAGACTTACTCTTGAAGAACCTAAAGCTGAAACCAGAGGCTTTGAAAATCCAATTTTGAAGGTCTGGTATTGATTCCATTCTCACTCTGTTCACTAGGTTTCAGTTCCAACATACTTTTCCTCCAAAATTTTACTTTGATTCTCTATACACGACTTCATTTATGTACATATTGACTGTTTGGATTTTTTTTTTTCTTTTTCTTTTTCCTTCGTCTTGAGTTTCTGAAGATGTTGGTTTAGTTTTCACCCAAAGGAGGGAAAGATTTGATGCTAGGATGCTCCATATTCTCATACTATGTGCTGGAGAGAGCTGAAGATTTGGAATTTGTTGGGTTTTGTTGACTATAGGAGTGGAAACAAAACACTGCTTTGACTCTTCCTTTGTATTAGTATTTTGCTGGGGTTTCTTTTTTTAACCAAATATTGTGTAAGTGATTAACCACAGAAAACAATGAAATCTATGCACATTGTCCTCTTTTCTCTTTTGCCAAGAATGTTATCGCTTAGTGTTGGTTAGTGTTGGTTGAGTTCCAATTCCATCATTTTTACTTTGCAATTCATGTCATATTGTATCATCATATCTGTATCATGTGAGTTAAAGCTGGCCTTTGATTTTTGAAAAGCAAAAGCATATGTCATTTTCTTTGAAATGCATGTATGCTCGGTAACTTTGGCATTCATGATTGTTTTCATCCATATTAATTAGCTGTAAATTTTGTCTAATGTGTTTCAATGAAATAATGAATTGTGGTAAAAAAAAATGAACAGTTTGTGTCTCTTCACAAAAACACTATTATGATTAATGTAATATATGATATGTTATCAGTTTGATCGATAATAAAGTCATTTTCATTTATATTTTTCATTATTGTAAATTTTTATTACCAAACAACAAATCCCGCAGCAAAGCGCGGGTACCATTGCTAGTATAAGACAAATAGATGAATGGTAAGGATTGCAAGTAATGGTGCAATCCTAAAAAAATAACATCACAAAAAGATAGACCAAAATATATCAACGAATCAAATATGAACTATATGTATATATTCTGATATATCTATGAATAAATTGAAAGAAAATCAAGAAATCAAATTCATAGAGTTGAATTTTCAAAGAGACTTGCTTTAGTGCAATGTCCTAAGATAGAAATACGTCTCTACACATTTGTTGTAGATCTTCATGGATGTCTGCCTTGCAAGATACAACTCCCAATCTAAGGTTTGTAGTATTTTATTTCTCATAAAATAAAAAATGGTTAATGTATTTTTGTTTGAAATTTAAAAATTTAGGATAATTTATAACAAATGCAAGGTTAGCATGATGGTTTATCTGTGACTCGAATATGGTATGGTCATTTGTTAGACAACTTTTTTTTTTTGATAGATTTCTAGTAGTTGGATCAACTCATTCAATCATGAAGTAGCACGTCATCAAAAATGAGCCCATCAAGTTCATGTACACTCCTAAGTTGACTAAGCATGTCATCTCATCGCCACATCATAAAACATGGACCTCACATGAGTCACTTCAGCAAGTTAACGGACTCACTTAACGGAAGACTAACGGATTGGACATATTGGATCAAAATTGAAAGTGCAAGGATGTTTTTTTTTTTTTTTTGAATAAGCAAGGATGTTTCTAATGAAATTAGAATAGCAGAAACTGAATGATTTTACCTCTAAAGTTTAGGGTAGTAATGAGTATTTATCCATTATTTTTTTGTTACATTGGAGCATGATCGAACCCTTAATATAGTCTAGTTCTAACTCAATTCTCTACTCTTCTCACCACTTGGGCTATTCCCAAACATTGAAGGAGGATCGAACCCTTGATATAGTCTAGTCTTAACTCAATTCTCTGCCCTTCTCACCACTTGGGCTATTTTCAAAGGGACTTTTATTTATTTCAAAGCATAGCAATTCTTTTTTTCCTTTGTATGTGTTTTTTTTTCTTTTAAAGTTATTTTTTTTTTCAAATGTGGATGTTTTTAAAAACCGCATATTGTTTTCAACTCGCACACAGTGTTTTCAAAATCTCGTCTACTTCTGGAATGTCACATTAATTATTATTATTATTTTTTATTCAAAATCTCTATTCTAGAACCTCCACCAACCTCCACTCCAGCTATAAAATGAACGTAGACCGTCGAGTTGGTACGTACATCGCACATATCATATCTCATTCTTCTAATACATAACGGATAATTAAGATCTTGAGGAATGCCAAGATGAAGATGACTATTGCTGGTGGAGAGTTTAGTTATTGATCTTATCGGATCAATGATTTGCCAGAGGTATATATATCTACCTCTTTATCTCTTGTACATGTTCTCTCATGTTTATGATTTTTTCTTGCTTTTCATAAACCCATAATATCTTAGTGCATGTTCCTCAAAAGATTTGAGAATTTTCATATTAAGTTTTTGTTTTGTGTTTGTTGATTTTTTTTTTTTTTTTTTTTACTGCTTATCACGTTGTGATAATACAATTTCTATATTTCTATTTGCAAACTACCGACTGGGGGAAAATAAATTTCTTAAGAACCGGCCTTTATCTAGTTTAGATATTTTTATTATTTGGCTAACATGACTGAACTATTTTGGGGCATGGGATGACCATGGAGGCATGGATTGATGAACCGTTTCTCCACAAGACAAAAAGAAAAAATGTTTACCTAATTTTCAATTTTCGAATACTTAATGTCATCTTGGGTTTCTTTCGAAACACATTCTCTATTTATGTTTCCTCATTTTTATGGGTATTTCTAAGTTTTTGTCAAATTTATTTATCCGTGATCTATATATTCAGATTTTCATTTATATGTTTTAAACTTTAATTCAGTCTAGTCTTTTCTATTCGTAAGATTAATTCACAACTTTTAATAATAATTGATGCAATTTAATTACTGGCAAAACTTATTTTTAAGACATTATACACATCACACGTATGTACACCAAGTTAGCAACCCCACATACATCTATTTTTAACTCAATGAGTAGTGTGAAAAAAAAAATTATACAACTTAACTAATTAATTTAGATAAATAAAAATGTGAATACCAAAAAGACTGCATATCTCCTTATTTTGATTCATAAGGAAATGTTATTACCAGAAAAGACTATATATCTTGACCTCTTTTACAGTTAACATTTTTCCTATATGTTTTATTGGCTGATAAATAAAATCACAATAAACAAAACAATAATTCTTAATTAGGCTGGGTTTCAAACTCCTTTTCAAAAAAAAAAAATAATAATAAATCTGAAATGTGATTACCAAAAAGCTGCATATCTCCTTATTTTGATTCTTAAAAGAAATGTCATTACTAAAAAAGAATGTAGATCGTGACCTCTTTATGTAGTTAACTTTTTTCCTATGTGTTATTCACTCAAAGAAGTAAAAATATAAGGACGAAAAAGGTAATAAATTCGAACAATATCCAATGAATCCAACCATGTTAATTAGAACGTCAACCACTAACCCTCTTCGGACCTACCACCCTTCATTCCTTGCCCTATTAATTCATCTCCCTGTAAATGAATTGTACCATTCACAGAACAAACCAATTGTTTAACTAGCATCTTTTGTGAGTAAGGGAGTTAATGTGGATAGAAATTATTGCTTGAATTTGCTGAGTTGGTTGAAGCCTCCTGCTGGGATTTTTAAATTGAATGTGGATGGAACTAGACATGGTCCATCAGGAAAAATTGGTGCTGGTGGTGTCATTAGATGCTCTAATGGCAATTGGATCAAAGGGTTTCAGGTAAACTTGGGAATTGGTGAGATTCTTGATGCAGAAGCTTGGGGTCTTCTACACGTCTTAAGCAAGCTCTTGGGTGCCATATCAATCAAATTGAAGTTGAATCTGACTCTGCAATTCTTGTGAGGCTCTTTAAGAACACTGATGTTTCTCTCCATCCTCTTGGCTCTCTCATCAGTTGCTGCAGAAATCTTATTGATAAGTTTCAATCTTTTTCTCTAAGACACATTTATAGGGAGTGCAACATGGTTGCTGACTGCCTTGCTAAAAATAGCATTACTCATGCCTATGGAGTTGTGGAATTTGAATGTCCTCCAATTCATGTTTCTCAGGCTTACTTTGAAGACCTTGATAATACTGTAAGAATGCGTAGAACAAGTATTAGGCCGAGTGTGATGCTTGCTAGCTAAGTTGTTTTTGTTTTTTCTTTTCGTTTTGGGCCGTTTCGGTCCCCTCTGTAACCAAAAAAAAAAAAAAAGGGAGTTTTATATATATATATATATATATATATATATTTATTTATTTATTTATTTCTGAAGTGAGAGATGACTATGGAAATGGAGTTCAGGTCTGGAGTGGACGACGCATGGTATGGCGTCAAAATTTTGACGGAAGGCAATAGTGCGGAACGGCTAAGAGTGAAGTTTTGCAACTTTGAAGACGAGTACGACGAGGTGTACGAGGCCAAGGACCTAACGTCAGCTAACCACATGACGAACTTCCTGTCGAGGTTCAGGCCTGTGTCTATTCAGGTGCAGGACTCGGAATGCCCGAACGTGGTGGAGGGCATGCTCGTGTGTGCCGCCGTTTCTGTTACACCCGACAATTGCCGCTTCTATGATGCTGTTGTAAACCGGGGGAGGATTTTCACGCTCATAATTTACACTTACGGTTTTCTCAAATTAATTTGATGAACAACCATAAACCATTGATTGTGATTTTGAATCATTAGGTGAAATGTAAGAAGCATCGAAGTGTGGAAGGAGAAGAAGAATGCCTATGCAAGTTCGTTCTATTCTGGAAACATGGGCCAAAGGGTGGAAGCCTTACGACTCAAGCCGTCAGAGATATCTGTAGAGTCCAGCCTCGGAAGGAAGAAGTAGATCCACTTCTTGCCTTGTTTCTACAAACGGCAAGGAGTAGGATCCAAACCAATGAGTCGAGCCTTGTTCTTCTTGCTACCTCTTCTACAGTACCTCATGAGGCCTCTTCGAAAGGTTTGTAGTTTGTACATATTTCCTTAAGTCGCGCTTAATTTGTACATATTTCCTAAATCTTCAGAATGTTTCTTAATACTTCACTATTTTTTCATGACGTAGGAATAAGGGAAACTCCATTTGAAAGAGACCAGGATGTGGAAGAGGTTTCATACAGTGACGGACGCAGAAACTTCTAGACATGGGGCGGAAAAAATGAATTGGATCAATATTATTCATTACTTTGTCAATATAATGGTGAATAGTAAGGAGTAGCCTACTACCTATTAGATTCCACGAGTTTATGAACCTATTTTAACTATGAAAAAAAAAAATTTGAGTTTTTTTTTCTTTTTTATTGTGGAATATAAAAAATTATTGAAAAATAATCTTAAAAAACTAATAGAACTTTATTTATTTTAATTTTATAAATAATTAAAATAAAATCAATTACCCAGTACCATTTCTTCCATTCATAAATGAGAGGTTATGAGTTCGACTCATGAAGTACTAGTTGTAACATTTGAGTTGTTTATCTGATAAATAAAAAATCAAATCAATTTTTCTATTTAAATTAAAATTTTAAAATCGTGCCTTATAATGAGATGGCACCAGCATGGCCTGTTTATCAACCTGACATAATATGGGCTCTCGGGCTTAATATTTAAGTAAATAGGCTAGGATGAACTCAACACGATAATAAATGAGCCGGCCCGAACACGATACGGTCGTCTAGAGTTTTTACCCTTCAAAAATATGAGCTTTTTGAGTTCAAACTTTTTGCTGGGCTTTATATTGTTCCCTCTACCAAATTTCCTGAGAGCTGGAAATGGAAGACAATGACCTGTGGCTAGCCCGAGACAAGCTCTATCATCTCCTCTTCTGCTTCTCTCTCACCCTCCTCTTCTCCACATTAGCCGCGCAAACCCCCTACCCGTTTCTACGCCGCCACTCTATTCGGGTCGAATCACTCCTATCTCTCTCAGCCGGCGCCGCCAAGGAGTTCGCCGACGAGCTCGGATTCTTCCACTCCGCCGGAGCCTCCGCTAAAGACGCCGGAGCCAATTTCCTCGGCGTCGTCATCGCTTCCCTCCTGCTTTATCTGCTTAACCACTTGGCCCGATCCGATAATGATGCGGGTCGGATCAAGGAGGTCTCCATCGTCTGAAGAGAAAAAGTGGGCTTTTGGCTCATAGGGTTTACTGGGTATTGTGGGAATTTGGGATTTGGAGAAATAAGAATCGGGCATTTTTGGTTTTTGATGATCACCTGAAGTAGTGGGTTTTGTTTTTTTTACTACTTATGGTTAGATTTGTTGAGTCGGTCAAAGTCATTGTTTTCTGTTAGAGTTTGGTTTTATCTTTCTGTTAATAAATCCTATTTGTTAGGGTCGTGCAAGCTGTTTTGATTTAGTCTTCAACTAGTTTACCACGTTATTAGGCATGTAAGACGTGGGCTGCAAGTTTGTTATTCCCAGTAACTTTGTAAGGCTATATTAGCCAAAATCATGCATTGATTTCAATAAGAGTTATTCACCCAGCAATCAGAGTTTGTCTGTCTTAGGGTTTAAGTCTTCAACATTCTGGTATCAGAGCTCCCTCACCGGGGCCTGATTAAGAGTTAGAGCAGAAAGAGAAAGAGAGAAAACAGGAGAGGTTGAGTGAGATAGAAGTATTGCAGCAGAAGGCAATAGTAACTTCATGCAGCCAGCAATCCCTAGATTCGACGGGCACTACGATCATTGGTCGATGCTAATGGAAAATTTCCTTCGATCGAATGAGTATTGGGGCCTGATAGAGAATGATTTGGGTTCAGCACCAAGCAGTTCGGAGGGGACTGAGGCACAATGCCAGCAGTATGAGGATAAAAAGCTTAAGGACCTGAAGGTCAAAAATTATTTGTTCCAGGCCATTGATCGTACCATTATGGAGACCATCCTCGTCAAAGACACAGCAAAACAAATTTGGGATTCGATGCGACAGAAGTATCAAGGGTCGACTAGGGTAAAGAGAGCTCAGTTACAAGCCCTAAGGAGAGAATTTGAGGTCCTGCAGATGAAGGAAGGAGAAGGAGTTGATGAGTATTTTGCACGCACCCTCACCATAGCTAACAAGATGAAGATCCACGGTGAGACCATGACTCAAGTTGTCATTATCGAAAAGATTATGAGGTCTATGGTTCCTAGATTCAATTATGTTGTGTGTTCCGTGGAAGAGTCGAATGATTTGGACAAGCTCACAATTGACGAGCTGCAGAACAGTCTGTTAGTGCATGAACAGAGGATGAAGGGGCATGTGTGATGACCTGGATTTTCATTATGTAATTTTGCTAATTAATAATGGACCAGTTGTACGAATAATTGTTAATATGATTTATTCATAGGTTTTATGTGGAGTGGAATGATTTTCGTACGTATAAATAATTGAATTTCACATTTTAGGGGGTCGTGTGAAGTTTGACTTTTTATATGTTGAGATTCTCAGAAAACTTCCTTCACAAAAGTTGTAGAGTGCGTCGATACGAGTTCGTGGACATGTGGAACGCGTAAATCGGAGTTCGTATGAGGAAGTTATGGCTATCGGAAGAAGTTTATGTTTTAGTATAAATATGGAAAATCATAATTATATTCATTTTCCTAATTTCCTTTTCCGGAAACCACCCTCTCTCTCTCTTCTCTCTCGTCCGCGTCTTCAGAGTCGAAGTTTTTCGACTGACCCGACCCGGACCCGGTCGATCCGACCCGACTTTTCCGGCGAGCTCCGGCCAACTCCGGCGACTTCATGGCTTCAATGATTCCTTGGTTGAGCTCAGAATAGCCTCGCCGATCGATCCTTGGTGGTTGTTTGGATCGATTCACGTGAAACTTCGATCAACTCGGATATGATTACTGTTCACGGCTTGTGAGGTAGTTTTCGATCCCTTAAGCTTGTTTTCTGACTTCGATCCAGTTATGAAAGTTCACAAGCATGCTTAGATGAAGCTTTTTGATGTTGGGAGTTTTGTGAAATATTGAGTTTTGGCCTGCGGCGGTGCGCCACCGCCTGTGGCGGCGTTCCGGCGGTGTTCCGGCCATGTATGGGACTGTTTCTGGTATTATATGTCTTCTACTCGTCGATACGAGCGTTTCGATATATAATATACAAATTTTGGAGTTCGAATGGATCTGTTATGATTTTTGCAGTTTCATACCGATCGATTTATTTGATCCGTGAGGATTCGAGCGTCCGATCGACTTGTGGTTTGGTCACATCGATCGTGGACGTATTCCGAAGACTTTGGGAGGTCTCGGATGTGGTTTTGCCTCGATTGGCGCCACTTTGGGGATTTTAGTTCAAAACAGGGGTTTCGGACTTCAATCAATTTCGAATCGTTACTAAGTGGGAACCGTTTGTGATTAGGTACTTGACGAAGTATTTGGACGGTTATTCTGTAGTTTGACTACTTATTCTGCATTGAAGACGCAGCAGGAGTTTCGAGGTGAGTAAATCTCACAAGGACCTTTATGAACAGAAGTACCATTATTGTTTTGGCGTTAATTAATTAACTGCAAAACTATAGTTGGTATTAGTAGGCATTCCTGAGCGAATGACTACATATATATATATTTAGACGAAATATATATATCCTTGTGAATGATTGTGATGAATAATAATATGCATGATGATGTTCATATTATTGTTGAATGCGACTTTTCAGGAAAACAATATTATAGAAAAAGATGTTTTCTATTGTTTGAAAAGTATTGATCTTGATGTTACATTTTGAGTCAAGCGTGACTCATTTTAGATGTATTGGTCTTTGTACCAAGGGTCACAAATGGTGAGCAGGGATTAGGAAAGCCGAAGCTAGATGTTTGTAACGTTTTTAGGTCAGATGCGACTTACTTAACGTTGACCTTAAGACCAGATAGGGTCTAAGAAGATCTTATGTCACAGATGGTGATAGATCATAGATAGTAACAGGTTGCAGACAGTGACCTTGATGTTTGATTTCATGACCAGATGGGGTCTAAAGATCATAAGTCACAGATGGTGACAGGTTGCAGATGGCGACCTTGATGTTGATTTCATGACCAGACGGAGTCTGAAATCATATGTCACAGATGGTGACAGATCGCAGATGGTGATCAAGGCAGGAAATAGCTAATCATGTCCTTGGTAGGACGAGTGATTACAATTTCAATAGAGTTCTAGTTTATCTGCCATGATAGCTTATGGGAGTAACGGTCGAGGTTGCTTGAGACTCATAGGTATGCAGCTTAAAGGAGAGTTCCGATGGCATTCTTCTTTAATTGTCTAGATGAGACTTGGATTGCTACTTGATGGTTAAGTTAGCAAATAGGGCATGGTCATAGCGGTGACTCATGTTGTCCTTTCTGTGGAAAGGATATGAAACGTTAGAAGGAAACATGGTTACATGTTTCCTTAAGTAGATTGATGTGAGTTGCTGATTGATGTTCATGAGTTACTCATACGAGCTTGCAGAAGCTTACCGGGTTTGTTGTTTGGCAACCCCGGTGCACCATTTAAATGGTGTAGGGGCTAATCCTGCAGGTCAGGAAAATCGTGGCTGAAGCTGAGGTAGCTTGTTGGCAGCAGGACGGATAGGAAGCAAATTTTGTTGGCTTTGCCAGTATATGACTTCCGCTATGCAGTAAGCTCTGAGGAGCATTTACGTTTTAATTTGTGATGACAATTTAATTCGTAAATTTGTGTAATATATAACTCTGTGGAGCGAGTGTATGTTATCTTGGATGGTTCAGTTCCTCAGTAAGTACTTGTTTTAAAGGAAAGATTCTAGGTATTGTATTGATGACTGAACATTCACGCATGTATAATTATGGGATTATATATATCGATTTTTATTGTTGTAAAAATCAGGGGCGTGACAGATTGGTATCAGAGCGTAAGGTACATATTTGGTGACACAATCGATACTCCTCGAGTGATGGCCCGTCTGCAGCGGATCCCCATCATATGCTCTTCGGTATTGATATAGTCATTGGGTATGTAGTGAACGGTAGGATGTGAGTCGTCAGGGTAGTGTCGGCTTAGGGGATGAAGCGTAGGAGCTAGATGTAGCTTCTATGAGTTAAAGACTTTTAAGGAATGATGACCTTTAATTTTAACTCAAGATTGACGTAGAGGATGGAATTGTATCCTCTGACGTGGTATTGTGGTTGATCGAGTCATAGCGTTGACTTATACTTGTGTTTGAGAGTTATACATGTATTAACCACATGTTGTCATACTCCTTAGGTGATGGACCCTCGAGGAGGCAGAGCTAGGGGTCGAGGTAGACCCAGAGGCAGGGGTAGAGCCCGAGGTAGGGGCAGGATTCCTCCTCCTGTTGAGGAGATGTTTGAGAATGATGTGGAGGCATCAAAATGTTGAGCTACCTGTTCCACCTGTTGTGGAGGTTGCTAATGTTGTAGATCCTACTCGTTTGTCGAAGTTGGCAAAGGAGATTTCGAGATTGGGAGGAGTTCCATTTCAGGGAGGTACGGATCACATGTTGGCAGACCAATGGATTGAGAATATGAAAACCTACTTCGAGATGGTCGTCTGTGACGACATTGAGAAGAGGAAGATTTCCACATTTATGCTCCAAGGCGATGCATGGGTGTGGTGGAATGGCACACAAAGGGTGATGGATGTGTCCACCATGACCTGGAATGAGTTTGTGGAACTGTTCAGGAAGAAGTACTTTCCGCCTTCAGTGAGGGAGCAGATGGAAAGGGAATTCATCTCGTTAGTCCAAGGGACTAAGAGTGTGAGGGAGTATGAAGCTGAGTTCTCAAGGTTGTATCGCTTTGTGAGGCAGATTGATGCTGAGAGCTTAGCTATGAAGTTTCAGTGGGGACTGAATGCTTTAATCCGGCGCGATGTCGCTGTTCTGGGACTGAAGACGGTGGAGCTCATTTTCGTTAAGGCTATGGCCATTGAGCAGGAGAACTTGACTCTCCAAGAACACGAATCGGCTGAGAGGGATTTCCAAAGAAAGGGAAAGGCAACTGCAGGGAGCAGTAAGGCATCTGGGAATCGAGGTGGATTCTGGAAGAGACAGAGGACTAATCAGCAGGCACCAGCTAGGGTTGCAGCTGCACCTTCTAGGGTTGCACCTAATAGGCCGGTGGCGAACCCGAAGTGTTTCAATTGCAATGAGATGGGCCATGTTGCTCGAGCTTGCACGAAACCTAAGAACTTGGCATGCTTCACATGTGGCCAGATGGGGCACTTCTCAAGGGATTGTACCCAGCAGGGTAGGGGACAAGGAAATCAGCAGAGGCATCTACCTCAAGGAAATGCTAGGGTGTTTGCTATTGGTCAGCAGAATGCCGGAGTGGAAGGTACCTTATCCTTATTTGATTTCTTTGCTAGGGTGTTATTTGATACGGGAGCGTCCCACTCTTTCATATCTAGTTCTGTGGTTGATATGTTAGGTTTAACTCCTAGGCCTCTTGCTAGACCCTTGTGTGTTATTTCCCCACTTGGTGTTTCCCTTGAGCTTGATAAGTTTTGTGATGCCTGTCCAATTGTGATTGGTGGTAAGGAGTTTACCGCGACCTTGATTGTGTTAGCAGATCATAAGTATGATGTCATTTTGGGTATTGATTGGCTGAGGCCAAATCATGCTATGATTGATTGCTTTGAAATGGTAGTGCCATTTCATATACCTGGGCAGCCGGTGTTTCGTTATCGGTGTCTTAGGTCAGATACTGCTTTAAGGGTAGGATTCTTAGCTCATGTGGAGTCAGTGAGTTGTACTGCGGTTATGGCAGAGATTTCTGTGGTTTCCGAGTACAGTGATGTATTTCAGGAAATACTAGGATTACCTCCAAGGAGGGAAGTGGATTTTGCTATCGATGTGATACCAGGTACTGCACCTGTATCTATGACACCATTTCGGATGGCACCAACTGAACTTAAAGAGTTGAAGGAGCAAATTGATGGTTTACTTGAGCATGGGTTCATTAGACCTAGTACTTCTCCTTGGGGTGCACCTGTGGTGTTTGCGAAGAAGAAGAATGGTTCACTAAGGTTGTGTGTGGATTATCAGCAGTTGAACAAGGTGACGATTAAGAATAGGTACCCTTTACCTAGGATTGATGACTTGTTCGACCAGCTTAAGGAAGCTGCTGTATTCTCGAAGATCGATTTGAGATCCGGATATCACCAGTTGAGGGTGAAAGATGATGATGTTCCTAAGACTGCTTTTAGGACTAGGTATGGACACTTTGAGTTTGTTGTCATGCCTTTTGGTTTAACCAATGCACCTGCAGCCTTTATGGACTTGATGAACCGTATGTTCAGTCCGTACTTGGATAAGTTTGTGGTAGTGTTCGTGGATGATATTTTGGTTTATTCCAAGACGTTGGAGGACCATGATAAGCATCTGCGGATTGTGCTACAACTTTTGAAGAAAAGGAATTGTTTGCGAAATTCGAGAAGTGCGAATTTTGGCAAAGGGAGGTCAAGTTCCTTGGTCATGTAATTTCGAAGGATGGAATCTCTGTGGATCCTTCTAAGGTGGAAGCAGTGATGAACTGGGGCCAACCCACTACAGTTACTGAGGTACGTAGTTTTCTGGGTTTGGCAGGTTATTATCGGAGATTCATTGAGGGATTTTCTAGCATTGCTTCGGCTTTGACCAAGTTGACAGGAAGAATGTCCAGTTTGTGTGGACTGAGGAATGTGAACGAGCATTCAATGAGTTGAAGGCTAGATTGACCACAGCCCCAGTGTTGACTATTCCCACAAGCGGCGGCGGTTTAGTCATCTATAGTGATGCGTCTCATCAAGGTTTGGGATGTGTGTTGATGCAGCATGGCGGTGTTGTCGCTTATGGTTCTAGACAGTTGAAGGTGCATGAGCGTAATTACCCCACTCATGATTTGGAGTTTGCTGCGGTTGTGTTTGCCTTGAAGATTTGGAGGCATTACTTGTATGGGGAGAAGTTCGAACTCTTTTCGGATCATAAGAGTTTGAAGTATCTGTTCTCTCAGAAGGAGTTGAACATGAGACAGAGGAGGTGGATGGAACTCATAAAAGACTATGATTTCACCTTGGAGTATCATCCAGGAAAGGCCAATGTGGTGGCGGATGCTTTGAGTAGGAAGCCCAGAGGTATGGTTGCTTCTATTATGGTTCAGGAGTGGCTTATGTTGGAGACTGCATCTGAGTTTGACCTTGTGCAAGTAGGAATTGAGAATGGGAGTTTCCTTGGAAGTATCACGGTACAGCCTGCCCTGATTTCCAGGATCATTCAAGGTCAGAAAGAGGATGAGTTCTCACGTGCGAAGTTGGCAGAGTTAGCTGCAGATGTACCCATTGATGTTCCATCTGAGTGGGCGGTGGGAGCAGATGGTGGTTTGAGGTTGAACCATAGGTTGTATGTTCCGGATCGTGTTGACCTCAGGGGAGAGATTCTTCGTCAGGGACATCGATCGCGGTATACTGTGCACCCTGGAAGCACTAAGATGTATCGGGATTTGCGAAGGCAATTCTGGTGGAATGGAATGAAAAAGGACGTGGCAGAGTATGTTTCCAAGTGTCTTACTTGCCAATGTGTGAAGGCTGAGCATCAGAGACCTGTAGGTATGTTGAAGCCATTACCTATTCCCGTATGGAAGTGGGAGCAGATCTCGATGGATTTTGTCACTGGACTGCCTAGGTCCAAACGAAGTCATGATGCAGTGTGGGTGATCGTGGATCATTTGACGAAATCGGCACACTTTCTTCCGGTGTCAATGACGTATTCGGTTGACACATTGTGCAAGCTTTACATCGAGGTAATCGTGAAACTTCATGGTGTGCCCGTGTCAATTGTTTCTAATCGTGATGCTCGGTTTACTTCAAAATTTTGGAGCGGTTTCCAAAAGGCCATAGGAACTGATTTAGATATGAGTACGGCATTTCACCCTCAGACTGATGGGCAGACTGAGCGAGTGAATCAGGTGTTGGAGGATATGTTGAGAGCCTGTGTATTGGACTTCAAGGGAAGTTGTGAGGATCATCTGCCGTTGATTGAATTCTCCTACAACAACAGTTATCACTCCAGTATTGGCATGCCACCATATGAGGCCCTGTATGGTAGGCCATGTAGATCTCCGATCTGCTGGGCAGAGGCAGGAGATAAGGTGTTATTGGGTCCTGAGATTGTCCAGGAGACCACTGACAAGATTTCAATTATCAGGGACAGGATTCGAACAGCACAGAGTAGACATAAGAGTTATGCAGATCTGAAAAGGAGACATGTTGAGTTTAATGAGAGTGATCATGTGTTCTTGAAGGTCTCGCCCATGAAGGGTGTGGTGAGATTTGGCAAGAAAGGAAAGTTATCACCAAGGTTTGTCGGACCTTTTGAAATTCTGGAAAGGGTAGGAGATTTGGCTTATAGGCTTGCCTTACCTCCTACTATGTCTGGTGTGCATAATGTTTTCCATGTGTCTATGTTGAGGAAATATGTTCAGGATGAGTCACATGTGATTGATTATGGTACGATTCAGGTGCACGCGGATACAACCTTTGTTGTTGAACCTGTTCGAATTTTGGATAGGTCAACAAAGCAGCTTCGAAGGAAGGAAGTTGACTTGGTCAAAGTATTGTGGAGTCACCATGACGAGGGTGATGCTTCTTGGGAATTGGAGTCAGATATGAGAGCGAAGTACCCACAGTTGTTTGTTGATGAGCAAGCGTGAATTTCGGGACGAAATTCCTTTAAGGAGGGTAGACTGTGATGACCTGGATTTTCATTATGTAATTTTGGTAATTAATAATGGACCAGTTGTACGAATAATTGTTAATATGCTTTATTCGTAGGTTTTATGTGGAGTGGAATGATTTTCGTACGTATAAATAATTGAATTTCACATTTTAGGGGGTCGTGTGAAGTTTGACTTTTTATATGTTGGGATTCTCAGAAAACTTCCTTCACGAAAGTTGCGGAGCGCGTCGATACGAGTTCGTGGACATGTGGAACGCTTAAATCGGAGTTCGTATGAGGAAGTTATGGCTATCGGAAGAAGTTTCCGTTTTAGTATAAATATGGAAAATCAGAATTATATTCATTTTCCTCATTTCCTTTTCCGGAAACCATCCTCTCTCTCTCTTCTCTCTCGTCCGCGTCTTCAGAGTCGAAGTTTTCCGACTGACCCGACCCGGACCCGGTCGATCCGACCCGACTTTTCCGGCGAGCTCCGGCCAACTCCGGCGACTTCATGGCTTCAATGATTCCTTGGTTGATCTCAGAATAGCCTCGCCGATCGATCCTTGGTGGTTGTTTGGATCGATTTACGTGAAACTTCGATCAACTAGGATTGGATTACTGTTCACGGCTTGTGAGGTAGTTTTCGATCCCTTAAGCTTGTTTTCTGACTTCGATCCAGTTATGAAAGTTCACAAGCATGCTTAGATGAAGCTTTTTGATGTTGGGAGTTTTGTGAAATATTGAGTTTTGGCCGCCGGCGCACCGCCACCGCCTGTGGCGGCGTTCCGGCGGTGTTCCGGCCATGTATGGGACTGTTTCTGGTATTATATGTCTTCTACTCGTCGATACGAGCGTTTCGATATATAATATACAAATTTTGGAGTTCGAATGGATCTGTTATGATTTTTGCAGTTTCATACCGATCGATTTATTTGATCCGTGAGGATTCGAGCGTCCGATCGACTTGTGGTTTGGTCACATCGATCGTGGACGTATTCCGAAGACTTTGGGAGGTCTCGGATGTGGTTTTGCCTCGATTGGCGCCACTTTGGGGATTTTAGTTCAAAACAGGGGTTTCGGACTTCAATCAATTTCGAATCGTTACTAAGTGGGAACCGTTTGTGATTAGGTACTTGACGAAGTATTTGGACGGTTATTCTGTAGTTTGACTACTTATTCTGCATTGAAGACGCAGCAGGAGTTTCGAGGTGAGTAAATCTCACAAGGACCTTTATGAACAGAAGTACCATTATTGTTTTGGCGTTAATTAATTAACTGCAAACTATAGTTGGTATTAATTAGTAGGCATTCCTGAGCGAATGACTACATATATATATATATATATATATTTAGACGAAATATATATATCCTTGTGAATGATTGTGATGAATAATAATATGCATGATGATGTTCATATTATTGTTGAATGCGACTTTTCAGGAAAACAATATTATAGAAAAAGATGTTTTCTATTGTTTGAAAAGTATTGATCTTGATGTTACATTTTGAGTCAAGCGTGACTCATTTTAGATGAATTGGTCTTTGTACCAAGGGTCACAGATGGTGAGCAGGGATTAGGAAAGCCGAAGCTAGATGTTTGTAACGTTTTTAGGTCAGATGCGACTTACTTAACGTTGACCTTAAGACCAGATAGGGTCTAAGAAGATCTTATGTCACAGATGGTGATAGATCATAGATAGTAACAGGTTGCAGACAGTGACCTTGATGTTTGATTTCATGACCAGATGGGGTCTAAAGATCATAAGTCACAGATGGTGACAGATTGCAGATGGTGATCAAGGCAGGAAATAGGTAATCATGTCCTTGGTAGGACGAGTGATTACAATTTCAATAGAGTTCTAGTTTATCTGCCATGATAGCTTATGGGAGTAACGATCGAGGTTGCTTGAGACTCATAGGTATGCAGCTTAAAGGAGAGTTCCGATGGCATTCTTCTTTAATTGTCTAGATGAGACTTGGATTGCTACTTGATGGTTAAGTTAGCAAATAGGGCATGGTCATAGCGGTGACTCATGTTGTCCTTTCTGTGGAAATGATATGAAACGTTAGAAGGAATCATGGTTGCATGTTTCCTTAAGTAGATTGATGTGAGTTGTTGATTGATGTTCATGAGTTACTCATACGAGCTTGCAGAAGCTTACCGGGTTTGTTGTTTGGCAACCCCGGTGCACCATTTAAATGGTGTAGGGGCTAATCCTGCAGGTCAGGAAAATCGTGGCTGAAGCTGAGGTAGCTTGTTGGCAGCAGGACGGATAGGAAGCAAATTTTGTTGGCTTTGCCAGTATATGACTTCCGCTATGCAGTAAGCTCTGAGGAGCATTTACGTTTTAATTTGTGATGACAATTTAATTCGTAAATTTGTGTAATATATAACTCTGTGGAGCGAGTGTATGTTATCTTAGATGGTTCAGTTCCTCAGTAAGTACTTGTTTTAAAGGAAAGATGTTCCAGGTATTGTATTGATGACTGAACATTCACGCATGTATAATTATGGGATTATATATATCGATTTTTATTGTTGTAAAAATCAGGGGCGTGACAGCATGGAAGTGAGGAACAGGCTCTGAAAGTTTCTTATGAGGACAGAGACACAGGTAGAGGAAGAGGACGTGGAACATTCAGAGGAAGGGGTCGAGGCCGAGGAAGACAACCCTTCAACAAGGCTATAGTGGAATGCTACCGGTGTCACAAACTAGGGCACTTTCAATATGAGTGCCCTAGCTGGGAAAGGAATGCAAATTACGCCGAGTTGGATGAAGAGAGTGATGCTGCTTATGTCACATGTTGAGCTTCATAACTCAAGAAGGGAAGATGTCTGGTTCCTCGACTCGGGTTGTAGCAATCATATGTGTGGGAACAAGAAATGGTTCACACACATTGATGAGAGCTTCAAGCAGACTGTAAAGCTCGGAAACAACATGAGAATGGCAGTCACGGGAAAAGGAAGCATAAGGTTAGAAGTGAGTGGGATCACACAAGTAGTTACTGAGGTTTTCTACATACCGGAGCTGAAGAACAACCTACTTAGCATCTGACAGCTTCAAGAGAAAGGCCTTACAATCTTGATTTAGGGAGGAATGTGCAAGCTGTATCATCCAAGGAGAGGCCTCATTATGCAGACTGAAATGACTGCAAACCGGATGTTTGTGCTATTAGCTACTGTGCCACCTAAAGAGTCCAACGTGCTGCCCAAAGACTCCACTTGTTTCCAAACAGCTTCAGAAGATGTGACACACCTGTGGCACTATCGGTTTGGCCACTTGAATCTTAAGAGTTTGAGAACTCTTCAGGACAAGAAGTTGGTGAAAGGGCTGCCTGCTCTCAAGACCTCAAGTAGAGTATGCACGGATTGCATAGTGGGGAAGCAACACCGAGAGTCTATACCGAAGAAGAGTACATGGAGGGCTTCTCAAAGGTTGCAGCTGGTTTACTCTGACATTTGTGGGCCAATCACACCAATTTCAAACAGTAAAAAGAGGTACCTGATTAGTTTTATCGATGACTTTAGCAGGAAAATTTGGATTTACTTCTTATGTGAAAAATCAGAAGCATTTGGTGTGTTTAAGATTTTCAAGCATCTAGTTGAGAAAGAAACAGGAGATGTTATAAAATGCTTGCGTACAGATAGGGGTGGTGAATTTACATCCTTTGAATTCAATCATTTCTGTAAAGTTAATGACATTAGGAGGCAGTTCACAGCAGCATATACCCCACAGCAAAACGGGGTCGCTGAATGGAAGAATCGAACCATATTGAATACGGTTCGAAGCATGCTATCTGAAAAGAAGGTACCTAAAGTGTTTTGGCCGGAAGTTGTGAATTGGAGTGTTCATGTGTTGAACCGAAGTCCTACTTTGGCAGTAAGAGATGCAACCCCAGAAGAAGCATGGAGCGGTGTTAAACCTGCAGTGTATTATTTTCGTGTGTTTGGATGTATGGCACATGTACATATTCCAGACAACAAAAGGGTAAAACTAGATGATAAAAGCTTTCGGTGTGTGCTGTTGGGGATGAGCGAAGAGTCCAAGGCCTATAGGCTTTATGATCCTGTGTCTAAGCGAATAGTAGTGAGTAGAGACGTAGTGTTTGAAGAAAGTGAGTGCTGGGATTGGGGAAGAAGTGAAACAGAAGTGAAATCAGATGTGTTGGATTGGGGAGAAGATGATGAAGAACACGATGATGAAGTAGGAAGTGACAGTGAGAAAGAAGAAGAAAATGGTGAAGCTGTTTCGGCTGGAGAAGTTAAGGAAGAGGGAAATGGTAATAATGAAGTTGCTGAAGGTGAACATGTGGATCAAAACTTACCAAGCTCGGAAGAAGGAAGGGTGATGAGACCTCTTTGTATGATAAGATCTCCAGTGTGGATGAAGGACTATGTGAGTGGTGAAGGGTTATCAGAAGAAGAAGAAGATGTCAACAACTTGGTCATGTTTGCTGCTGCTGACCCGGTTACATTCCAAGAAGCAATTAAAAGTACAAAGTGGAAGGAAACCATGGATTTGGAGATCAGTGCTATTGAAAGAAATGCAACTTGGGAGCTGACCAAGTTGCCGGCAGGAGCTAAAAGGATTGGAGTTAAATGGGTGTTTAAAACTAAGTTGAATGAGCATGGAGCAATTGATAAATATAAAGCACGTCTCATGGCTAAGGGGTATTCACAAGAATATGGAATTGATTACAATGAAGTATATGCTCTAGTTGCGAGGTGGGACACCATCAGAATGGTGATTGCTTTAGCAGCACACAAAGGGTGGAATATCTTTCAACTAGATGTGAAGAGTGCCTTTCTTCACAGTGAGCTAACAGAAGATGTGTTTGTGGACCAACCTCAGGGCTATGAAAGGAAGGGAGAAGAACATAAAGTCTACAAATTAAAGAAGGCACTTTACGGCCTTAAACAGGCACCGAGGGCCTGGTACAGCCGGATCGAGTCCTACTTCATGAAGGAAGGCTTTGAAAGATGCAGTTTTGAGCACACCCTATTTATCAAGTCCGGTGAAGGAGGTAAACTTCTTATTGTTAGCTTATATGTTGACGATCTTATTTACACCGGTAATGATGTGAAGATGTTTAAGGAGTTTAAGCAATCTATGATGCATGAGTTTGAGATGACCGACTTAGGGAGGATGAGGTTCTTTCTTGGGGTTGAAGTTTTGCAGAGTGAGGAGGGTATATATGTTAGCCAAAAAAAATATGCTCGAGACATCTTAGAGAGGTTTGGAATGGCAAGTAGCAATCCTGTTAAAAATCCCATTGTACTGGGGTGTAAATTGGTTAAAGATGAGAAGGGGACCAAGGTTGATGCCACTGCTTTCAAGCAGATAGTTGGGACCTTGATGTATTTAACGACGACTAGGCCGGATTTGATGTATGTTGTTGGACTAATCAGCAGGTATATGGGAAATCCCACTGTGATGCATCTTGCAGCTGCAAAAAGAGTACTTCGATACGTAAAAGGCACTGTGGATTTGGGAATTTTTTATCAAAGAGGTGGTGATGGAAACTTGCTTGGTTACACCGATAGCGACTATGCAGGAGATTTAGATGATCGAAAAAGTACTTCTGGATATGTGTTCATGTTTGGAAGTGGGGCAGTGGCTTGGTCATCGAAGAAACAGCCTATTGTAACTTTGTCCACTACTGAAGCAGAGTTTGTAGCTGCTGCTTCGTGTGCCTGTCAGTGTATTTGGATGAGGAGGGTTCTGGATAAACTCAATCAAGCTCAGAATGGAAGTACTAAAGTGTTTTGTGACAACAGCTCTACCATCAAGCTCTCAAAGAATCTGGTGCTGCACGGAAGAAGCAAACACATTGATGTAAGATTTCATTTCCTCCATAATCTTACTAGAGATGGTATTGTGGATCTTGTTCATTGCACTACAGAAAATCAAGTTGCCGATATCATGACGAAGCCTTTAAAGCTCGATATGTTCGTGAAGCTCAGAAAGCAGCTTGGTGTGTGTGAGGTACCTAAGTAAACTGTTTGCAGACTGCATAACAGTTTAAGGGAGGAAATTGTTGAGTCGGTCAAAGTCATTGTTTTCTGTTGGAGTTTGGTTTTATCTTTCTGTTAATAAATCGTATTTGTTAGGGTCGTGCAAGCTGTTTTGATTTAGTCTTCAACTAGTTTACCACATTATTAGGCATGTAAGACGTGGGCTGCAAGTTTGTTATTCCCAGTAACTTTGTAAGGCTATATTAGCCAAAATCATGCATTGATTTCAATAAGAGTTATTCACCCAGCAATCAGAGTTTGTCTGTCTTAGGGTTTAAGTCTTCAACAAGATTTGCTTGTTTTGTAATTTTGGTAATTGTTGTTGTTCATACATTAGTTGTAGAGCAAATTACATAGAGCATCATAATTTGTTTAGTTTAGTTTCACTTTCATAGGATCATCTTTAACAGTGTTGTTGTCTGTGTATTGTGCTTGTCCTGAATCGATGGTGGGATGTTCGTGTATGTTTATTGTCGCGTAATGTGATGTGTGATTCTTGTGCATGGTTTAGCTTGGAACAAACTTGTAATAGAGAAATATGTTTGCTATAACTATTACTAACCAGGGGAAGAAAAAAGAAACAGATAGTTTTGCTATAAGCTTTAGATTTGGTAAGGGTCCTTGACCCAAAGCCCCAAAATCAGATAAATTTGTCCCACTTACCCCAGCAACAAATTTTTATTCCCACTAACACAATTTGAAGCAAAATGACAATTTTAGCCTTGGCCTAATTAAAAAATTACATTTTATCACACTCATCTCTCTCTCTCTTCACCACCTCGTCCCCCGCACAACTCTCTCTCTCTCTCTCTCTCTCTCTCTCTCTCTCTCTCTCTCTCTCTCTCTCTCTCTCTCTCTCTCTCTCTCTCTCTCCGCCCGATGCAGCGTTGAACTCCGGCATCATGCCTGAAGCTCTGATTGGAGCTACCTGAAGACAACGAAGAAGCTCCGGCTTGCCTGAATAAGTTCCGTCTTGCCTAAATCACAGACGAAAAGCACCGGCTTGCCTGAAGACTACGAAGAAGCTCCGGTCAGAGCTACCTCGTCGGTGGCGAACTCGGATCTCGATCTGAACATCGTCCTTTCTCTCCGTTCTATCTCCAGCACGACTTCTCTCCCTCTCTCTTGCAGATTCCGACGATCCGGCATATTTCGACAACCCGGTCTCCGCGCAACAGCAACTGAGGGTCTGCAACTGAAGGTTTCGATCTAATATTCAGACATCTGAGCACTGAGAATCTGCAACCGAGAAAAACCGACGAAGGAAGGTGCAACAATGGGTGCCCAGATCATTTTCTGGGTGTCCAAATCAGATTTTTTTTTTTTTTTTTTTAAGTAATGGGATAGAAGGGAATTTTTTTTTTAATGTCTGTTGGGGGCAATACAAATCTATTGGAGGGCAATAGACGTTTTTAAATTGATATAATATCTTCATTTTTTTTTATGTACTCAATTTTATTTTGTCTAATTTTAGGAAGATTAGTTATCATTTCGGCTACATAAAGATCTATTGGGGGGCAATAAACGTCTATTAGGGGACAATAGACCATTGGGGCAATAGACGTCTATTGGGGGGCAATAGGCGTCTATTGCCTTATATTTGGGGGGCAATAGATGTCTATTGGGGCAATACACCTTTCCGGTGGGCGGCGGCCGGTGACCGGATTCCGGCTGCCAGTGACCGGATTCCGGCGAAGTCTCCTATGGTTTCTCTCTCTTCCATTTTCTCTCTCTCTCTCTAAGTAGCAAATGGATGAGGGGTAAAATGGTATTAAAAAAATTTAAAAAAAAAAAAAAAATCTTAATGGGGTATTAGGGAAGACTCTCTTAGAATGTATTGGGTAAGAGAGAATTAAAAAAACTTAATGGGGTTAGTGGGAAAAAAATCCCTAGAAATGGGGTAAATGGACAAAAACCCATAAAAGAAATCAAAAAGTTTACAACTCTTTTTTGTATTTGTACCCAGCAAGTAATGAAATAATGCTTGTACTAGAGGACGGGGAGATTTGATATGAAGGGAACAAATGCCATGAGTGTTTGCCTCTGTCTTATTTTTCTTGATGTATTTCCATTTTATATAATGCCTGAATCTGTATGTCTTTGAATCAAAAAAAAAAAATAAAGCAGCTATAATTGTTCATATGCACAGAGACTCAAGTGTGTGTGACTATGTTAATTAATAAAAAAAAGGACTTTAGTGTGAAAAGAGAGATGTGAAGTCTGGGATGAGCCGACTAAATAGTGTCAGGCATGAAGCAATTTTTCCAGATCAACCAAATTAACAACCTTTTGTAAGCTTCTCAACCAACCAACAAGAAAATACAACAGAAAGAAAAAAAAAAACAAAAAAAAAAAAAAACACACATCTGATCCAATCATATTTTTTAAGATACCAAACAAGTCTGCATTTAGGCTAATTCGATATGTATAAGATCTATTTCTAAACATATCTTTTTGTAGCTGGTCTTATCATCTTTTCTTCAGGAAATGTTAAGCACCTTTGAAGTCCTAGACTTGGAAAATTGAAATCGGTTTTCAAGTTCTCAATCAGAGTTTATTACTTTTTCAAGTGCAAATGCAATGCTAAATAATGCAAACAAAGCCTTAAGTCTAAACATTGCCACTGCTCAATTATAATCAATATAAAGAACTCAAGCCATCCACTTGATTCAAGCATATGAGTTAAAGCATCCAAACAAATAAAATAAGCTTCTCGTATCAAACTGATCAACTCTCTTATAAGCAAATTGACCGTGAGATTTTGCTGGGTGTGAGTTAAAAATAATGGTATTGTTAGAAAAGTTGTTGGGCGTAATTACAAATTCTATGTTTTTACTGAAGGTAAAAAATTTACTGGGTCTACATAGAAATTTGCTGGGTACATTTAGAAAGACACTTATTTTATTGTTTTTTGACTGAAGTAATTTTTTCGAGACTTTCGGGTCAGCAAAGTTTTCATAAACGAGGATAGGAGGCCGAGTAGCCGACCTGATTTTAATGAAGCAGACTGACTTATATTTTGATGAAAACCTGCACCGAATCGGACCGAACTAGCCAATTCGGTTTGAATCTTCACTTTCTTTTTTTGCCCGGCCCAAGGTCACCACACAAAATGACACGTGTTTCAAACACCAACCTTAGTTACATGATTAAGTTTAAACTAAAAATGAAGGTCAATTACATAAAGGGTTATTTTTTTGGTGTTATATTTATCCAAGAACCACCAATATTTTATTTCTTCATAACGCCACTCAAGTAAAATTGTACTTAAATTTTTGGTATTAAAAATATAAAAAAATTACTAAATTGCAACTAGCCTTGTGCAGTTACAAATTGTCGCGATTTAAAAAAAATTTGTGTGTATCTGAGTACCTTGTATGCTGCTATAATTGAAGTGTAACTTACATCGAGCGTGTTCTACGCACTAGAATACAACAATATAATTCAAATTAAAAATTAACAAACAAAGTCCTTTTAATCCCAATCGAAAAAGTAGAAAACACCTTCATTTAACAAAGTCCACTCTGAGTCGTTGATAACTTTCTGCTTCATTTCACTAGGTCCATAAATGAAGGGTCTACCGCAAGTCTTTTGTGAACCTTCCCAGTCACTACACTTTCTTCATTTCGCTTTGCCACGTGACAGGATAGGATCATGCCCCTTCCATAGGGGACCGGCCGGTTTGCGAAGTCTTGAATTCAGACGAGAATAAAGAAATTCTCGACTCCTTGTAGTAGGGCAGGAAACAGAGTCCTTATTTGAAAGGGGCACAAAAGGAGCTTCTGTTTGGTTCTAATTATGAACAGTGACATGACTGACATCCACGCATTTTGCATATCCATCTCCAGCAAGAAAGATCGAACTTATGATTCAAATTAACTACCATCTCTACTACAAAACCTGTTTTTAAATTGATCAGTTTAAACCTTGCATTGTTAGTTATAATTATATATATCAGAATCTGTATATTGACCCATGGACATCCCTTTCGGTTTAATTGCTAGCTAGCAAGTCAAGTCTTTGAACGTGTTGTTGGGTTTAACATGCTGGAAAGTTCATCAGGGCAGACGGCACAACGTGTTACGTGCCGTGTGTGTCCCAATTGGACCCAATTGCACAACGTGTATGCTCTCAATCACTCATCGATGACAAAACAACTTCGTACCTCTCTTAATTACTAGCGCAATGTTGTACAGATATATTGATCGAACTATATATCTCCAGCCAGTTCCTCTTAATTATAACAATTCCACACATTTTCCCATCTCTATCTCCATCTCCATCTCCAGCCACATAATAATGCACAAAATCACATTAATGAAGTTCAGAACTACTCGTTAGCTTGACAAAGTTTAATATGTTAGTAAACGAGAGTACGGTAGTATAATACAAATCAAAAATTAGTCTTTTCGATCCCAGTCAGAAAACTTAAAAACACTTTCATCTAACAACATCATTTTGTTTTTTCAAAATCAAATTTCTCATCATATTTTCAACAACAAAAAAACTGCAACAGTGATATTACAGAAATCTAAAAATGTAAGAGAGTCCATTAATTTGTTGAACTGAGTCTTTCAGAACATTCTGGTTCATATCACTTTGCCACTTTGTCTATAAATGAAGGTTTGCCACAAGTCTTGGGTGAACCTTCTCTGTCACTTCGCTTTCTCCACATGTATGCTACATGACATGATAGGATGATTCCACTTCCACACGGGGGAACCAGTTTGAGAAGTCAGGCAGGCAGAAAACAACGTCAGTAAATAGAGACTATAGAAGGTTTTGAATTAACAGCTAGCAATATTACATTACAAATTAAACCTGCATTCAAACATGCATTACACTTAATTTTCAATTTCAATTCTTTATGTATATGATAAAAGCAGCCAGCGATGTTTTGGAGTGTACTAGTAAATTTCTGGCTGTCAATTACCGGCTTGGAGAGCTTCGCTGGTCCGTTACTTTGAAATTAATATGAATGGTAAGATAATTTTGATTAATGCTAGCTGGCTCTATGATGGTTATTTGGAACATGCATGATGAATTTCATTAATATGGTCAACACGACTTTATAAATTCCAATGCAAGTAGTTATATACATGAATGAAGAATTTGATGACATCAACAGGGACTAATTAAGGTTTTTGGAGGCTTTTATCATCTCCACTACTATATAAACAGAGGTGCTCATCAACCTATTCAGTGTGCAAAGGGAATGATGGTAGAGTGCGTGCATCCAATTAAGAAGATCAATTTCTTAGATTGAGTGTTCCGCTCCAAATTGAGAGGACGAGCCGAGCTAGCTAGGTAGCACAATTAGTCAGAGAAAGTGGTCTTTCTAGTGTGCTGCATTTCATTTCCCCAGCACAGTTTGCATATCCATCTCCATCTCTAGTCATTCAGCCACACACACACCACATCACAAAATCACAATGGAGATAATTACTTGGTCTTTCATGGTGGTATACTACTACTGTTGCATGGCTAGCTTAACCATGGCAGCACAAACCAACATCAGCACAGACCATTCTGCTCTTCTTGCTCTCAAATCCCGTATCACCCATGACCCTCAAAACAAGATCTTGTCCAATTGGTCAACCACCACTCAAGTCTGCAACTGGGCTGGCGTCACTTGTGGTGCAGGCCATCATCCAGTCACAGACTTGAATATCTCTAACTTTGGTCTTGCAGGCACCATTGCTCCCGAACTAGGCAACCTATCATTCCTTGTTAATATGGACTTCACAAATAATAGCTTCCACGGTTCCTTGCCCCAGGAATTGAGTCGTTTGCGCCAATTGAAGTTCATTTGTTTCAGATTCAACAAGTTGATGGGTATTATTCCATCATGGCTTGGGTCTCTATCCAAACTTCAAACGGTCAATTTGCGTGGTAATAAATTTCAGGTTCCATACCTGCTGCCATGTTCAACTTATCTGTGCTCCAAGTAATTAATTTCAGATATAACCAGCTATCAGGTACGCTACCGACATAACAAATTACCTTACAATTAATGTTGAAGTAATTGATAAGCTTGAACCTCTTTTTTTTTTTTTTTCTTTTTTTTTGTAAGTATAAGCTTGTATCTTATTAACAGGTAGCATACCAGAGAAATTAGAAACTTAACAATGTTGAAGGAGATATTACTTGATAACAACATGTTCAAAGGTATGATGTACTTCAGATTAGTAAAACAGTACTAGCTAGCTAGCTAGGGAGTAGGCCTGGCAACAGTGCTGTCATGGGTTGGTGGTCTAAACGTGCTCAACTAGTTATATGGGTTATAAGGGGTTGAGCCCAATGGGTTCGCAAGTTACCCGTCAGAACCTACTAAGGTTTTTTTTTTTTTTTTTTCATTTTAAAATTATTTTCTAATCAATTCCTCATTGAAACCCGTTAATACTTGTTAACAACAAATTGGCCATTGAAACCCGTTAAGACCACTAGCATAAAAAATGAATATATATATATATTTTGCATTTTTTAAACTCTTTTTCAACCCATTATCCATTAGAACTCTTCTAAAAAAAAATTTTGTTTTTATTTTATATTTTTTTAGGGTTAAGATCAAGGGACACATTATTTGACACATTTTTTTTACTCTTTCATAACCTTTAGATTTCACTACATCTAATGGTTCTCAACACCCCACTAACTAATGTGGAGTTAATATAGAAATGAATATATAATTTTTTTTAAATACAAAAAATAATTAAACAGCCCCCACCGGCAGCACCGATACCCACAAGCCACCATTGTTAGTTAACAGAAAACGTGGGACATTCTTCTTATTATGACCCATGAATATATCCATTACTTAATTAAGTATTAAGAAAAACATGTTTCACTTAACAATTGAACATGATAATTGCAATTTTAATTAACCCTTAGACCATGATTAGTGCACTGGGTAGAGGGTGCATGTCGGCCATGGATGCAGAGTTGCAGACTCACATAAAGAGAATTTCACAGGGGGGGGGGGAGAGAGAAAGAGAGAGAGAGGGTAAACGTCTTGTGTTCTTGGTTTCGTGCACCAGTTCTTCAATCGGCATCAAGTTTAGGTCTTTATGTTTATGTTCTTGATAGTGGTGGTGGTGCTGCCGCAGAGTTGTGGTGTTATCACTGTTATTTTTTATTTTTTTTGGTTGTCCTTTTACTAAAAATTATTTATTTATGTTTTAACTTTGATATCCATTGTTAGAGCTACAAGAACCGTTGGATATAGTTAAATCTAAATGCTCAAAAAGAGTGTGAAAAAATGTGTCAAAAAAAATGCCTCTTGATCCTGACCCATTTTTTAAACCATTTTCCAATCCATTACCCATTGAAACTCTTTTTCATTGTTGATTTGAAAATCAACAAATTCAAAGAAAATCATTAAATCAAACTATCAAAAGTTAATACGTATTTGGCTCACAATTCTTGTAATATGTTAAAATTCAATTTACGTGAAAGTAAAATATTACAAATTCAAAACAAATCATTACATGAAACTAAAAATGTCTTCTTCAACTCGATCCATGTACACTTTCTGCCATAGCTTCTCCTCTTTCTTCCATTGGTGTATTAATTATCTCATCATTGATACTTGTTTGAACATAATCAAGAAACAAATCATTTATAAAAAGAGCAAGAAAGAAGCCAAAATATACTGCACTATATTATAGGAACCATAATAAGATCACATGACTAGAAGTCAAGAACAAATTTTTAGACCAAAAAGCTACTTTATAGTCTAGGATTGGCTTGACCCAAAGCCCAAAAATGAGGGAAAATTATCCCACTTACCCCAGCAAGAGATTTTTGTTCTCACTTGCCCATTTTTAACAGAAAATGACCATTTTGCCCTCAACCCAATTAAAATATTACAACATGCCACTGCGTCCTCTCTCTCTCTCTCTCTCTCTCTCTCTCCAGCGCGACCCCGTCGCAGTCCCTCTCCGATCAGTCTCTCTCTCTCTCTCTCTCTCTCTCTCTCTCTCGGTCCTTGTTCACGCCGGCGTCCATGCCGCACCGGATCTCGTCGGCGCTAAGTCACCAAGGCTGGGTCCATTTTGCCTGCAAAGTTCGGATCCTCGTCGGCTCGTCGGCGGCAAGGAAGCGATCTGAAGCCACGTGGTAGCAGGAGTCGAACGAAGAGAAACGCCGGAGTCGGAGGTTTGGTAGGTTCGCGGCGCCGGAGTGGAGCGACGACGAAGCTGTTGAAGACCTGGTACGCGATCTCGGAGTCACAGATCCACACCGGCGCCGGCTTTTGACTTGGGTGCCCAGCCGGAACTCTAACTCTCCTCCAGAAAGCTCCGGATTCTTCGTCGGAGACGAAGGCCGGATCCCTCTGCAATTTTTTTTTTCCGTCTGAGATCGACCATTTCTTCTTTTTTTGGACAACGTCCTTTTTTTTTTGGGACATTTTTTTTTTAATAAATAACATGGGGCATGCAGGAGGCCTATAATCAAAGAAAAAAGAGAAAAAAAGTTTTATTTGGGGGCAATAGACGTCTATTGCCCTCCAATAGACATGCAATAGACGTCTATTGGGGGGTAATAGACGTTTTGAATTGATGTAATCTCCTTGTTTTTTTTCTGTAATCAAAGTTTTATTTGTCTAAATTTAGGGAGATTAGTTCTCATTGTAGCAACTGAAAGTCCTATTGGGGGCAATAGACGTCTATTGGGGAGCAATAGACGTCTATTGGGGGCAATACATGGCTGATAGTCGTCTATTGGGGGGCAATACATGTCTATTGGGGGCAAAAGAACTTTTCAGCGAGATTTTCAGCAAATTCCGGTGGGCGGCAGCCGGTCACCGGAATCTGGTGACCGGACTCCGGCGAAAGTTGGCCGGATTCCGGCGACCGGTGACCGGACTCCGGCGAAAGTTGGCCGGATTCCGGCGACCGGTGACCGGACTCCGGCGAAAGTTGGCCGGATTCCTGCGACCGGTGACCGGACTCCGGCGACCGGTGACGGACTCCGGCGGCGGGGACCGGGCTCCGGCGAAGTCTCCCATGGTTTCTCTCTCTTCATTTTTTCTCTCTCTCTCTAAGTAACAAAAGGGTAAGGGTAAAATGGTATTAAAAAAAATTAAAAACAAAAAAAAAATCTTAATGGGGTATTAGGGAAGACCCTCCTTAGAGTGTTTTGGGTAAGAGAGAATAAAAAAACTTAATGGGGTAAGTGGGAAAAAAATCTCTAAAAATGGTGTAAATGGACAAAACCCTTTTTTTTTTTTTTTTTTTGAGTAAAAAGGTCATCCATTCATTATAATTTAGCAAGCAGTACAAAAACGACGTACCTCTAAAGGTCGTCATAAAACGTCGTTTACAGAGTACTCTAAAATCCTATTCTAAAGATAGAATAAGAAACCAAATACCCCAAGTACACCCACCTTTGAAAGTTACGCACTTTTATTCTAAACAAGAACTAAGAACTCCGAAGGTTTAAAAGAACAACAGAGTTAATAGTTCCTGCGACCTGAAGAAGAAATTAAAGAGTACTAGGAGAAGAGGATGAAAATTCACCCTCAACTCCATCATCTGAAAAAACAAAGCAACATGTAGTTAGGGCCCAAGACACCCTAATCCAGCAGCCCCAAAGCATAGGGCCAGCCCATACCCAAAGAAACCTGAGCCCAAAGAGCCCAAGCCAGGAGACCAAACGCTAGGGTTAGAGGTCTGATCTAACGCGGCCTAGTGGGTTATACCTGCATACACCACCTCCGTCCCGCGCCACCGCCGTAAAGCACTGGTACCATTCCACCAACAAGCCACCACGACCAAGCTGACATAGACCACTCCCAGACGAAGCCAGAGCGCAGTCCTTCCCAACACCAGATTGCCGCCATCAACTCCCAGCAGCAGCAGCAGCCGGACTGGCCCTCGATGATGCTCTAGGCTCAAGCAGGTTGTTAGGCTGCCATTAACGCGAA